>CM075808.1:86399906-86494906 GCA_037975025.1 Excoecaria agallocha | reverse complement strand
CCTTATAAATATTAATTAAGTTTATTAATGGGTTTTAAGGGCTGGAGTGGGCTTGGCTCATTCCAAAAGGCCCAAATGGTCAAAAAGACACAAAACTAGTTTGTGTGTGAACACAGTTATGGTTTTTCTTCTGTGGGTTTCGGCCTACATTTGTTTTAAGCCCAAAATTAATTCTTTTAATTATTTAATTTGATTAATTAATTAAATAATCAATTTATAATTAATTAATAATCAATTGGATTGATTATTAAGAAAAGAACACATGCATGCAAAAGGTTTCCTAAAATGAAAGTTTCCAAAATGGAAAAAGTTTCCTAATTTGATCACATCATTAAAATAACTCAAAATATAGTTTCAAAGGTTGAAACAAAGTTAGTAATCCATTTCTTTATCATTAGAAAGGCATATAAGGGTGTATGATTGGCATGATGGATAGTTATGGACAAAGCCCAATGTGATTGAGCATTATGCATGTTTTGGCCCAATGAGGACTTTCATGTCCTGGCCACTTATTTTTGGTTTATATTTCATTTCAAATTGTAATATGTAATTAGATTACTTAGATTAGAATTAGAAATAGAGATGGAGACCATTTTCAAGGAGCAAGATGGGCCGGATGGAGATCCAACAAGCTTGAAGATAATGTAATTATTTTTCTTGTTTGAATCATGCATACTACCTAGGTGTGACCTTTTGATTTCCCTCTTGGCTCGGGGAAATCAATGTAGTGAAGTCCATAACTATACCATATTTGTATGCTTATATTTATGTGATAGTTATAGGATGCATACCAATGTATGCCAACCATGTATGATGAGACTTAATTAACTAAAACCCTCAAACAAATACTAAGGTATATAAGCCTTCCATTAATTTGAGGAGAACCAGAGTTCTTTATAGTGTGGGTTATTGACCACAGTCAAGCTCACATTATATCGAATATGTTCAAATCTAATTAAATGGGTCATCTTAGCTAGCCCATTAGTTTGTTGACCACAGTCAAGGCTAATAGTTCTAGAGGCAAGATTAGGGAATGCATATACGATATGCATGCATCAAGAGTTGATAACCTAATGATCCAATAGTTGTGTAGAGACACAATTGGTATATGGATACCTACCTTTCAAGGGTATGGAATTTGGCTTGTTGACCACAGTCAAGGTCAAATTACATATCAAGGATTGAATATTGGCCCACTAAGAAAACCATCGGGTTTTCTCGGATTATATAGTGAGGGCTATTAATTCGCAATAAAATAGTGGGAGTAAATGTATTAATTAAAGACCTTATTAATGCATACATATATCATGAACATACTCTCATATCTTTTCTTTTTCACATATTGATGACATATTGATCATGTCTTCCTAGTTCTATATGTAGATGACATATTGATCATGGGGAAATGACATTTCTCTTCTCCAATCTGTTAAAATATGATTATCCAAGCAATTCTCCATGAAAGACCTTGGAGAAGCATCCTATATTCTGGGAATAAGGATCTATAGAGATAGATCTAGGTTTTTCTCAGAGTACATATATAGATAAAGTATTGAAGAGGTTCAATATGGATCTCTCTAAGAAAGGGTTTATACCCATGGTGCATGGGAAACACCTTTCTAAGTCTATGTGTCCGCAGACACTAGAGGATAGAGAGAGCATGAATAGAATACCATATGCATCTGCAATTGGTTCTATCATGTATACTATGTTATGTACACGTCCAGATGTAGCATTTGCTTTGAGTGTCACAAGCAGATTCCAATCCAATTCTGGAGATGAACATTGGGCAGCTATCAAGAATATTCTTAAGTACTTGAGAAGTACTAAGGATATATTCTTGGTATATGGAGAGGGTAGTTTGGAAGTAAATGGGTATACAGATGCCAGCTTCCAATCTGACAAAGATGATTGTAAATCACAATCTGGTTATGTGTTCATAATGGGAGGAGGAGCAGTTAGTTGAAAAAGTTCCAAACAAGAAACAACTGTTGATTCCACGACGGAAGCTGAGTACATTGCTGCTTCAGAAGCAGCCAAAGAAGCAGTCTGGATCAAAAAGTTCATAACCGAACTAGGAGTGGTGCCTAGCATTGTTGATCCGATTCCTTTATATTGTGACAACAATAGAGCCATTGCGCAAGCAAAGGAACCACGGTCTCATCAGCGATCCAAACATGTTCTCAGACGCTACCATCTCATAAGGGAAATAGTAGCTAGAAATGATGTGAAAATAGAAAGGGTTCGTTACAGATGACAATGTGGCGGATCCCCTCACTAAAGCACTTTCCCAGATAAAGCATGATCACCATATAAATAGCATGGGTCTGAGACATATGAGTGATTGGCTCTAGTGCAAGTGGGAGATTGTTAGAGAGTATGCCCTAGAGCCCATGTAATAGGGATGTTTTTCATATGTATGAAATTTATATTCTTAATAAAAGGCATCATTCATTTATTAATGCTATGTTTGAATACATGAGTTTGTAAATTTTAAATTAATAAATGAAGTCCTAGATATTATAAACACAGTGCAAAGGCAATCATGAAGGTGTTCATGATGTGAGATGTCTATCGCATACAAATGTGTTAATATCTAAATATCCCTAGTCATAGAATTAACAAGATAGGACATTATTAATTCGGACAGACTAGCACATGTTATGCTTCTGGAATGGTTCAAGCAGTGGTTCTCATAACTGTGATTATGGATGATAATCAAAGCTAACATGTGGATTCTTATTAGAGGAACAAGTTCATTGGGAGACCTGAAAAGAGAATCCTCATATGGATATTAAATCTATGTTAGTGAGGAATCTCTTCATAGCGATTGTGCAAGTATCCTTAGACTTGAGATCACCAAAGTTATCTTAAGTAGCAAGTGGTATACTTTGACTCCATAGCTGATTACTTCCAACTGGGAGTGAACATAGTTAGGAGATTGGGTATATCATGACCTACTTGAAGATAGTTGAGTGATTGACAAAGGATTCACCATCCCAGATTTAACAAGGGAAGTTATCTCGCATGATTCTATAATTGCCTTGTTCAGAGATTCTCTGGCCAGAGTAATATACCGAGATGGATGGAGATCCATGAAGGGCATTTTAGGAACAATGGTTAAATTAATAGAACATACATAATTAGATTTATATGAGTTGACAGAAATCCATACTCAGAATCTAATTGAGATAAGAGTGGTGAAAGGAGTAATTGCACGGTAACTGTTTCTATGGAAGGGTACAGTCAAACCACATGACTTTCCTGACATTTGGGTAGTCATGATGCCTAGCTAGAGGCCAATCATGACTTGTATAATGATATATCAAAATATCAATAGAGATTGATAAAATGATTTAAAGGAGTTTAAATCATGTGAGTTTTGAATAGAACTCACAATTACATATTATACTGCCAACATGGACAGGAACCCAATAGGTCACACCACATATAGAGAAAATGGTAAAATGACAAGGATAATAATATTTGATATTATTATGAAGGTAGAGAAGAGAATATGATAATAATTAATTAAAGAGTTTAATTAATTATGATCAAATAAAATTGTCCGCCGGAACTTTCGAGAAATATTATGTAAATTGGACCTAAATGAAATAATGTATTTCATTATTAATTATTATTGTCTTATAAGTGTTATAAGACTACTATAAGTGTTATTGGACTGATATAATAATTAATAGGACCATTGGAGGAATTATTAAGGGCCAGAGGAATGAAGAAAGTTGGCCGAGAGGGCTTTTTCTTGGACCAAATTAATTTATATATGTTACATAAGTGTTATGGAACTCACATATTTAATTTGGTTGGATTTAGAATCTATTTTGGTATTTAAATCCAATTAGATGCATAAAGGTCCTAGTTTGTGGATTTTGTGCATGGTCTTTTATGAAAAGATTTAATTTGGATTTAATTAATTTGGATTTAATTAAGCCCAAATAATTATAATTAATTCCAGAGGCCTAATTAATAATTCTCCATCAATTTTAAAGAGCCCAATCTCATTAAGAAGTTGAAATTTTAACCTAACTATAAAAGGCCAACTAATGAGAATTAGGGTTAAGTGATTAAAACAAAAAGAAAGTCTTTTCTCTTAATCTCTCTCCCTTTTGTGCCACTTCCATTGCTAGCCTCTTGGATTTCGGCCACTCCTTGTATTACACCAATTTGTTGGTTCAATTTACTCCTATCTAGTGTGGATTACTCATTGGAGGTGTTCGATTTTGGACACTGTGGTTTGCGACAACCCGGTGCGAAGTAAAATCAACTGTTCAAACAAAAATCAAAGGTGGTTTTTCTTATTCTCATATAGTTATATTGTGTATTCATGGCAAGATCAGATCTAATGGTTAAAAAATTTAAAATTTTGCTCATGTATGTGATGCATGTAACCGTTAAATTCCAACAATTTACCTATACATATCACTCACATTTCAAGGTTGATTCCCATTCATGTATGATCATGCTATATTTATGTTTATACATACTTATACACACTTGTAATCTTATCACATCTTTTGTACATGTAAAATGGACATTTTAAACTATGAGAATATTAGCAAATTCAAGAAATCAATATCAATCATGTATATTCTTAAGTGTATAATCATTTAGACACATATATACTATCCCATTACAACATCTTAATCATGTTCATGACATGATGTTATAGGCATTTATGCATATTTTACTATTCCAATTAAACATCTATAATCATACGCATTCATCAATAAGTCATTTGAATAATTATATTAGCTTTAATTTCATTTGATTGATATATAACAAGGTACTATCATTTTTACACGTGATTCTATAACATGATAAGCTTTCTTTTTCTTGGTCAAATTACTCTAAAATCATATGAACAATCATGGGTAACATTTTAGCATTGAAATATCTTATATAGTGAAAAACAGGGGAGGTGTGTGGTTGAGAAAAATTGGTCTCAGTCATGTGTAATGGTTTGAATTGTTACAGAAGGGTCCATAGGGCTGAGACAGACATAATGTTCTCAATCATGCGCACCATTTTGCCTTACGAATTCTGTAGATAGCTTTTTAGATCAAACTTGTATATTATTTTAGACCTTTAAAATGACATTTTTAGACAAACTGATCTTCTACAAACTTATTCCTCTATGTTTATAGTTTTCGAAACATTAAAAATTATCTTATTTTCACTTCTAAGTCTCAAGATATTTAAGAAATACTACAAGCTATTCCTATAATAGGGTAGTAGGTATATCCGATTTTCAAGCTAAATTATGACCAACTTAAAGATAGAGTTAGACTTTGATTTCTCCATATGAAATCTAGGTATGGGAGTATAGTTTCTAACCCAACTAGAATTATTCAATTTTCTATTCTAAAACTTGAGTTGTTTGTAAAAGAGCACTATTAGGTCAAGTGAACTTATACCAAAAATTATGTAATAGACTTGCATGTCAATTTAAATTTAGTAAATAATTTTTCCTAAGAAATTCCTTATCAAATATATGTTCATAAATCCTTATAATTACCAATTTATCTTAAAATCACTTTAAACAAGCTTCAATAGGGATTTTACCAATTTTAATTCTTTAACTTTGTTCTTTGACCAATAACTCCATTATTTAAATTAACACACATGCAAATTTGTTTCTATCCTATGAACACACCTATTATACAATACCATAACAATCATCATACAAATCAACCACATGCAAAGCAATATAGGTTCCTAAACCTAACATGCAATTCCAAAACCTTTATCAAATTCCATTTCTTTCTATTTCTTCATCTTCCTTGCCATTATTTACTACACTTATTGAAAGCATCTTTTATCAAAATCTCCTCACATATTTAATAAAAGAAATTTAAGGGTGTTCTTTGGGGTGGTAAGACTGATTTTTATTAGAGAAAAAGAGAAGTGAAAATGGTAGATTTTAGAGAGAGAAAGAGTGAGAAATTAAAATTGCTAATTTTTAGAGAAAGAAGTGAATAGATGAGTGTTTCTTTCTTTTCCTTTTGGAATGGCTAGCCTTAAGACTCCCTTTTTCCCGTTTATACTAGATTTTTATAGGGTTTTAAGTGGAAGATGACCTCATCTTATGGCCCACAAGAAAATTCTCACTTAAATCCTTCTCTTTCTTATTTCACATTTTCACCCTAACTTCCTTTCTTTTATTGTACTTGACCACAAAATCATATTTTTATTCCAATTATACACGTATATGTCTTAGTATGAAAGGACTATTTTACCCTCTTCATTAAAACAATTATCCTCTGGGTTAAAACTTATAATGCATCAAATAATCAAGCATAAATGAACCTTAATATCATTATAATACTCATGGATTCTCCTAGAGCCTATGTTGGGTCTTGATAAAAAATATATTATAAATTGAAAGTAAAAGGATAAATAAATATAATTAATTTATCACAAATATCAATTGATTAGCCTAATAAAAGATAATATTAATAACAAATATATTAAGAGAATATTAATAATATAATATTGATAAATTGAACAAAATCATATATAAATAACAATAACAAATAACAATAGAAAATATAATATTAGTAAAATAAATAATATTATATATAAATATAATATTCATAAAACATATTATAAATTAGATGAAAAAATGACAAATTAACAAATATGCTAAAACAATTAATTAACAAATAAATAATAAGCTAATTAACCAATTAATATGCTAAAACAATTAATTAACAAATAGGTAATAAGCTAGTGTGTGTGTGTGTATAACGAATTAAAGGTAATGGCACACAGAATGCAGACCAAAAGAGTAAAAGTGAAGCAAATGAATTAAAATGTTCAAAGGGATGTTTTAGGTCAATGAACAATGCCAAAAGAAATAATAAAATAAAGGAAAACATGCAATTGATGGCAAAATAAGGGGCATAAGTGGAGAACGACACATGTGAGATGCTTGGCCAGCACGAGTGATGCACAAAGGAAAATAGCACAGGGGCGAGTCAATCGAGTCACATGCCAAGTCAGGCCAACTCACGGGCCAAGGGCATGACTTGGTTTGACTCAAGGCCGTGACTCAACCAAAAAACGCTCTCCAACCCCTAGAATGATGCTAGAAGCCATGAAAGTTAAATAAAATTCATTGAAAACACAATTTTTACTATTTTAATGCATGAAAAGGCCAAAGAACTCATTAAAACACACAAAAAAATGATTTAAATGAGGAAAATCAAGATTTAAGCAAGAAATATAAAAATCAAGATTTGAACCCAAGGAAGAAAAAGAAGAATAATAACCTTCAAATTAATTTATTGACTAAATTTTGACATGATTTTAATTGGTTGACATGAATTAATGAATGAAATATGCATAAAACACAATTAATAAAAAAAATTATAAGCTTAAATTCAATAAATCAAATTAATGGAAAAATCAAAGAATATTGTAAATCAAATTCTAACACTGGATTTAAGTGATTTTGGAGCTTAAGAATATTATCTTCAGTGTTGGTTCCATCAAAGAATAAGGATTCCTAGTGCTTTTAGCCTTCCTTTTTTTTAGATATATGTTCATGGTTTTCTCTTAAAAATAGTGTATGTGTGTATGTTTTTTAAAGAGAGAGAGAGAGGAAGAACGTGAGAAAGAGAGAACGAAGAGCCCCCTATTAAAAATCTGTCCTTTTTGATTATATATCTCTAAAGAAATTAAAATTTGTATCAGGATTAAAGAAAATAAAATCTTCTCCATTTTCCCCTATTTTCGGATGCAGAATGGGTTCCAAGAGTGAGTCATGGGTGTGAGTCACGACCTTGACCTGTGAGTCAAGGAAGTGACTCAAGCTCTTTGACTTTGACCTTAATTGTTGACTTTTTTTAACCACTGAAACCCATTTTGACCTTACTGATAGAGAGAAAAAAGGAAAAATAACTAAAAAGGATTTTTAAACATTTAAAACCCGTAGAAGAGCTAAAAAACATAAAACCATAAAATCCGGGAGAAGGCCTAGCACTTCCATTCCTTGTCTTATTTATAAGAAACACTTTTCTCATTAGGTAACCCTGATCAAGAGCTGCATCAGAATCCAGTGTCTGCAATGGCTAAATTTTAACCACCTTATAATATAAGTTTTGCTTCAATAAGAGTTATCATCATCCATCACTACATAAATATAATTACATAAATCCTTCAATATTCAATGTTAGATATCAACATATAACCCATAAATTTCTACTTCAATGCAAAATTTACAATTATAGGGTCGTCTATAGTTTTTCATGTAATCAAATTTTTGAATAACAAAAATAAAAACTCTTAAGCCAAAGTATCCACTTCGAAATTGAAGAATTTCTTCTCACTTCTTGGTAGATCCCCAATTTGTTTACTATCCAAAGATACCTATGCACCTGCATGGAGAAATAAAATTCCACGCGCTAAGAATATTTCTTAGTGGCAACCACTAACTTTACGTTTCCAAAATAGTTTATAGCATAAAAATTATCAAACTTCAAACAAAATAAATAAATAAATACAGGATATTAAATTAACCAATATATACAATTATTGTTTAGCATAATACAAATTTAAAGACCATACATGTAAATACATATACTTATTTCCATTACAATCACAAAATAAGTTTAACCTTGGATATTAATCAACATTCAATTTGTTTTAAATTAAGAAAATTACATTTCTTTGCCCAAAGTAACCCAAAGGAATGCACCAAGGGGATACGTGGGACTACGCCCTTGTAGGCCTTTTAGGATATGGCCTTGTAAGCCTAATGAATGTGACCATATAGGTTTGATGAATATGACCATTAAGCCTGATGAATATGACCATTAAGGCTTGATACACATGACAATATAGGCCTGGTGAATAATTTATAATATAACTCACTTTTTTTTTTAAATTTCCCAAATGAGTTTTCATCCCTATGGCTTGCCAGCTATATCTTATTAAGGATTCCCACTATTAGTGAGGGCAATAATAATTTTTAAAATATTATTTTTCCAACGGTATTCACTTACTTATTTAATTACATTACATTTAAATTTCTAAACATGTTATTGTATTTTGTAATTTCATCCATTTTTTTACAGCACAATGTTGCCTTTTTTCAAAATAAAATCATTTTCATATCATCATCTCTATTGTATATTTCCTTTCATCGGGTTGTATTTAACATGTTTTCATAACTTAACCAATTAATATGCTTGGAATTATTTTCCATTACTGGTATAGCTACATTCTAAAATTTTAATCTATGTACAACTACTCCATACACTTGTATAAGTTTTCAACTTTTATTTAACTTATTGTTTGCATTCTACTTTTTTTTGTTCCTTTATAATTATATTTGATATATTATTCCTACACATTTATCTTAATGAATTAATTAAATTAATCTCAAACCTAATTTGATACAATACCTGTAATACCCCTAATAGTACCTTAAGAGAGGTAGATGATTATTTTGCATAAGATAGAGGTTAATTATGTGACTAATTAAAGAGAAATTGTAAATTAAGGATATAATTGAAAAGTTAAAGTAAAAGTTTTGAGGTGGAAATGTAAATTGTAAAAATGAGAGACAAAAGTAAGAATCATAAATTTAAAGTGGGACTAAAGTGAATTTTGCCTAGATTTTTATTAATCAACAAATAAGAATTTGGCATATGGAAAGCTAGGAAGAGAGAAAAAGGAAATTTGGTCTCCTTTTCTTGTGTGGTGGCTGGCCATTCTTGGGCAAGAATTTCCTTGTTTTGTTCTTCTTCTCTTCTTCTCTTCTTTAGTGATTTCTTCTCTTCTCCTCAAATTCTATGAAAATAAAATGACTCTCCAAAGAAGGTAAAGGTTGTAATGGTAGAAGAGAAGGATTTTTACAGCAACTTAAGGCTAGGAGCAAGAAAATATGAAGAGCAAAGATAGAGAGGACGAAGGAGAAAGATAAAGAAGAGAGAGAGAAAGGTAAAGCTTGAAAGGTTAAAGCTTAAAGAGGTATGGGAACTTAACCTTGCTTGTATATGTGTTTATTATGAATATGATGTGATATTAGTAATATATGATGTCATATTAAGTGAATATCATGAAAAATAGAGGTTAGATTTGATTGAAAACTGAAATGGGAAGTTTTGTTGAAGATAGGGGAAAAACTATTTTAGGGTTCATATGACCAATTTAGACAAAATTGCTTATATCTAGAGTTACCGTGACTCAAATGGAGAAATTACAGTTGGATATGAAACTACACTCATAGATATTCATTTCCTATGAAGAAAATGAAACCTGAATCAAACTGTAGGATAGAGAAAAACTTGCTTGAATCCGAGTCTTGACTGTTGCCCTGTCACTGGGAGTAGTCTTCGGTTTTTGTAAGATATATTAAGATTTATAGCTCTGATTGAGATGATTTTTGATGTTTTCGAAACTAGAAATATAGGGCTAAAACTTTGTAGAAGACAACATTTTTAGAAAAAGTCGTTTGGTATGCCTAAATTGAGGTACAATTTGATGTTCTTAACCAGTTTACAGGATTTTGTGAGTAGAAGAAGTATGGTTTGGGCTATCGCCCTCTGCCGCGAGCGCGACACTTGCTGCGAGCGCGACACTTACCGCGACCGCGACAACACACGGTTGTCCCCTATATTTGCCTATTTTTCTCCTTTTTCTACTATAATAGACTATTCCCCATGTGTTGATACTATAACCGAGCATAATAGACCTTAGAATACGAGTTTACAAGAATGATAAACATGAGAATGTACCACATTCAATTTAAATATACATAAATTATATATTGAAATGAAATGTAAAGGCAATATTTGTGAAATAATATGTGTTGCTTATATTTGGTCATTTGAATGTAAATTACCGATACAATACCATTATACAGTAATGATTGTTGTACAATGTATCATATTATTTGGAATTATTCTATTTTATAGAGCAATGCTATAATATGAGCTATTAACATAAGAAATATGATTATTTTTTAGCACATAGAACTTGGTTGTGGATAGATAGGCATGCCTATAGGGTTACAGTCGCAGCTACTATAGTTTTGTCCCCGTTTGGGACCACAGGCTTGACTCGATTGGGTCCACAGATTTGATACCTTCAGGTATCCACATAAACAATACCTTCAGGTATTTATATATTGATACCTACGGGTATCCACAGCACCTGTTATCCACACCCATAGGACTTTAGCAGGCATTTCACAGTATGACCTGAACAGTAAATGTGTAATATTGATAAATACTTGATTAATTATTTATGATCCATCTTTATACAGTAATATTATATGATTAATTATGTTATTTGAGTTATATTATAACTCTTACATGTTGACTATAACATCTTGCCATTATTATTGTTTATTGTGTGCTTGAGAATAATCACTGTAAGTGGTTGTTCATATATGTATTGCTCCCCACTAAGCTTTATAGCTTAGCACGGGTGTTTATCTGTGTAGGTACTTGCAGTCAAGATACTTTCTGTTGGGACAAGAGCTGCTAATGTAAAGCCAACTCTAGAGATAGGAGAGAGTCAATTATATTTATAATTCATTTTCTTCTTGTATTTATCATGTTGTATTAAAGAACACTAATTAATAAAACAATTTAGTTGATTATATAAAGTATTTAATATAATGTTTTATAATTTCTCAAAGTATATTGAGATATGCATGTGTAAATAACAATAATAATCAACAGAGTTATAAAGAGAATAATTTATCCTATGTAAAAGAGCTTATAAAATGATGAGCCTTAGGGTGAGCTAGTATGGTCCTTACAATACCCATTAATCATATCAAATACGTAACACCCTACTTAATTAGGTCTCGACTATAGCAGTTCCACATTTAATTTAACAAAGTATAAATAACTCAAGTGGACCTATATAATTAGATTTATACATTCAAAGAATACATGTATTATATTTGGAAGTTTTAATCTGATCCTAACAAAAATTTATATTATGCCATAATTCCTACCTCAAACACATCAATAATAATAATAACAATTAAGAAAGGTAAATTTAGTGGTCGCAATCCTTAATTGATGACAAGAATAACTTTAATGGCTTTAATTAAATCCATAAAAGTTATCTTACGCTTTCACTTGTTTTCCCTTCCCTCGATTCTTCATATTTTCTTCTTCTTTTTCTTCTTTTTCACAACCACATAGATCGCTTTCAAACAAAAATAATCCAAATCAATACAACAATGTAGTTTTATAGGGAATTAATATGATAAAGTGCACAAAACCCCTTTTTCCTACTTAATTTAACTTTCAATTTCTAAATCCATAAACTTAAAATCCCTAAAACATACCTATTTATTCACTTTTCCTTCCAATTTCAGGTCTTTGGTAGTTAAGCCTTGATCTCCAGTCGTCGCTTACGGTGGAAGAGGACGATGAAGCCCTGTTGCTCGGCTATAGAAAGAGAACAGCAAAATAGGTTTATGCTAGGGGATGAGAAACGTAGGAATGAGAGAGATTAAGCTGCTAATATGGCATAATAGACAAAGGGTGAAGGAGAGAGATATGCTAGCAATGGGCGACTGCAGTAGAGCGAAAAGAGATAGTTGTGATGAGTGGGAGAGATACAAGTGGAGGTGTAAGGCCCCTAACATGACCCCAATTTAAATTGCATATTTAGATTGAGATTTTTTTATTTGATTAAGATTAAATTAAATGAGAATTTTGAATAATTATGGGTCAAGGGGGAAAATTATCATGTTATTATGTTAATTGCATGAAAATAAAATTTAAGAGTATGGTTTAATATTAATTGAGGGTGCAATTGAAGTAAAAAATATTAATTTAGGGTAAATTTGTAATTTCAAAAATTTAAGGGTCAAATGTGGATAGAAACATATATTGAGAGGTCAATTTAAAAGGTGAAATTAATTGATAGGTCAATGTATGAAAAGAATTAAAAGGAGGGGTTAAAGATTATCGTGCAAAGAATATATAGGTAAGAGTGAGACATACAATTTTTAGGGGGACCAAAAGAGAATTTTTTCACCCCTTTATAAAGACTTAACTCTTGCATGTGGGAGAGAGAAATGCATTGGTTGGATGGAGAGGAGAGTGGGACGGCAATAGGGAGGAGAAAATTTTAGATTTTTGCTTCTTCTCTCATCTCTTAATTCTCTCTTCCTAATCCTTGCATGCATGAGATCTAATCAAGAAGTATAGGTGCAACAAATTAAAGGTATTTAATCATTTGAATTTTTTTCTTCTTCTACTCATTTTGGTGCAGGTAATTGACGAATAAGGTGCTTGAAATTTTTTTAATTGAATGATGATGATGTTTGTGAAGGAGAAGAGGAGGGTAGAAAGAGTAAAGGAAAGGAAATTGCAAGGGGTTGAAGACATAGGAATTTCGGCCAAGGTATGGGAATTTAGGGATGTTCATGTGCATGTAATTTTCTGCTGGACAGGATGAGTTGGACTTGATTTTTGAATGATTTGTTGGGCATGAGAGATAAAGTTGCTTTTGAAAACCTTGATAGGGTTTCTTTGACCTAATAATGGAAATTCTATTGTAAATTGAGTTAGAGACCTCAAAATGAACCAATTAAAAATTCTATAGTTAAATGAGACATAAAACTACAAAATTGTAGAAGGAACTAGGCTTTGATTCTGCCTCTAACTAATTTTTATAATTTATTGAAAAATCAGGTGAACTATTAATGTAGATTCTGGAACAGCTTGTAATGAAATTGAGATAACTTCGTGTACAATTATCAGAATGATGCAAAGTTAATTTATTTGGAAAATGTACTTCTATATATACAATTATTAAGAAGAAATCTAAGCTTAAATCTGCCTCTAAGTACAAGGAATTTAGGGTTGAATCCGGACTAGTCCCCTGGGCTGCTCATAGAAACAGAATTTACAATAATGGGCATAAATTTTTGTAAAGATGTTGAAATTGTACAAAGTAAAATTATGGTAAAACTAGAGACATGAAAGTATAACTTTTTTGAAGAAATGTTGGTCTAAATAGCTCTAAATTTTATGCTATGAATGTTTCTAAGTGACAGCCCACACTGTTTTGGATCTATGAACAGCCTATGGTATTTTTCCAATATCTCGAGATATAGATCAGATATTGAGGTGAATTTTGATGCTATGGAAACTAGACACATAGGGGAATAATTATTTAGAAGATCATTTTGCCTAAAAATGACATCTTCAATTTCAAATGTGGCTCACAAGTCGAGTCTAGAATGCTGCCCTGTGCAGATTTTTGTTATACTTTATCTTATGACTTTTAATTAATTGAGATAAAAATGTGTTTATGTGATTGCAAAATAAAATTGGATAGAGCATATAATATGACTATCAATGAAGGATCATATGCATACATATACATTCATATGTGTATATAGATAAAGATTAGTGATAAAAAAATCTAACCTATATATGAAAATAGATTTGTACATGATTATCATATGCAAAGTTTATGTATACATAAGTATCCCTGTGATGAGAAAGTTCATATTTTGACATGTACCTATGCTATGAAATAGGAAATATAATAGTATGACCATGACATATGTATATGCCCATATGGAAACATATCGATATATGTATAGCACATGATTTGAATAATGATAAAGGTATACATATTGATAAACATGCTTATAAGAATAAGCCTACTATATGCGGATGTACCTACAGGCTTGTACATTTATGATTATGTATATGAGTGTATGAGCATGTAATTGCCTTATGAGATAGAAAATTCTTTAGCATGACTATGAACATGTGAGATACTTAGTGAGAACATGTTCAAGTATATGATGTAATGATTATATGTCATCCCTATATGTCGTGATGCAAATTTTATAGTCACACAGATTGGATGAGCTACATGTATAACTTGTTATATGAAATATGTATATATCTGTCTATGCACTAGAGAACTTATAGTTTTTCAAGACTTTGTATATGTACAAATAGAATACTATGAATACAGTCTTGATATGTGAATTGAACATGAATATAGTTCTGCCTGCAATAGAGTTCAGATGTGGATAGATAGGCGCCTATAGGGACAATTGCAGCTGCCATAGTTTTGCCCAATTGGGTTTAAAGTATGTTTGATCCCGTTTGGATCATGAACAGCCCCGTTTGGGTTGTTAGGCGACCCCGTTTGGGTCTGCTTGACCGGTCTAAAGTATAATGTGGCCCCGTTTGGGTTTATAGATCCGATATCTTCAGATGTCCCTCATTTTGATACCAAAGTGTATCGACAGTTCCATTTATCCACTGATAAAACTAAGGCAGGCTAAAATTTATTTATAGTAATGATCATAATTAATCAGTTAAAGTTTATCTTACTAAAGATCATTATTGTGGATCATATTGTTGGTTTGTCCATAGAAATTATGCTTCATTTGAATACGTTCACATGGGAAATTATCATCTATATTATTTATGAAAATGGAAATATTTGATACTCTCTTGGGTATAAACTTTATGTACGTGAGGATATGCTTTAAGCTTTAAGGTATTTGTTATTATTGACATGTTATGTTGTACATGTTATATATATATATATATATACTGTATGTGTATTTTGATGACTGTTGTGAGTGGTCATCCATCTGTAGACATTCCCCACTATACTTTATAGCTTAGCACGGGTTATTTATCCATGTAGGTTCAGTTATCAAGACTTTTTCTCAGGGACGATCTCTACATCAGGAAGGGCCAACTACAGACTGTTAGATCTTGGTGTAGGATGTTTTTTTTTGTATTACTATTATCATAAGTTTTGTATTATGGCAAGTTATCTTACAAATATGTATCTAACCTATGCGAAGTGTTGTAACACACCAGTAGTAAAGCTAAGAAAGAGTATGTGTGCATGTGATATACATAAAGTAGTTTTCATATAGTACAATATGCATGATTCTAAGTATGAAATGCAAAATAGGAATAGACTTGTAGCACGTACGTAGGTATATGAAATATTATGACACGATTAATGGTAATATGATGGTTAAGCGAATATTTAGTATAAGCATGATTAATAGTATTTAATTTATGAGTTAAATAGGGTATCTGTATAGGGGGTGCTACAATTTATGGTATCAGAGCTTGGTTTAGCCTTTTCTGGGTAATAATGAACCTAGGATTCTATAGTATGATATAGTGATTTGTTGGCCTGATGCAGAAGTCCCTTTTTTTTTATAGATTGAAGATGGAGAGCTCTAGAGATGCTTTTGAGGAATCGGCTGAAAGTAACAGGCCGGTTAGAATCAATCCTTCCAATCTTGGATCTTCATCATCCAATCCAAATGAGGTCCCGGCAGCCATTCCTATAGAAGCATTGTTAAAGATATCACAGGATATGGCTCAAATTCTTCAAAGGTTGATAACACCTAAAGCTCCAATATCTGAAATTAGGAAGTATGGTGCCGAAGAGTTTTTACGCACCTAAAGAGAATTTTTGATGAAATTCACTGTCCAGTAGGTCATAAGGCATCCTGTGCTGTGTCCTCATTACAGGGAGCAGCCTATGATTGGTGGAAGTTGGTGTTAAAGCAACCCCAATTACCAGATCCCCTTACATGGGAATTTTTCACAGCTGAATTCAGGAAAAAGTATGTTACTGAGGCATACAAGCAAGAGAAGTTAAAGCAATTTCTCCACTTGAAGCATAGAGTTATGTCTGTGGCTGAGTATGAGAAAGAATTCAGTCACCTATGCAAATATGTTTCTGATGAGATGTTAACTGATGTTTTTAAATGTAGACAGTTTGAAGATGGGCTAAATGATCGTATCAGAGAGAAGTTAATTGGATCTACATCTTTGCATATGGTTAACTTCATTCAACTGGTTACAGAAGCCTTGTGAGTTAAAAAGAATGAAATAGCAAAAAGGGAGAGAGAACAGAGATTGAGTGGATCTAAGGGTGGATCTTTCACTGGAAAGAGAGCTAGAGGAGCTCAAGGAAATTAGCTAGCTGAGTCTGGCTACTGTTTTGCAAAATGGGATAGGAGACAAGAATCTTCTGCAGTGTCTAAGCAGGGAAAGGAAGCTTTAGGGAAATAGAGTGGGGGGCAACCTCCAGTGTGTCCCCATTGTACTAGGCAACATTGGGGTAGTTGCAGGAAATTGACTGAGGCATGTTTCAGGTGTGGTGGTACTAATCACTTCATGGCAAACTTTCCTTCGAAGATGGAGCAGGGTGATGGGCAGTATGGCAGTAGAGGAACTTTCAATGCACCATCTTTGGGTAGAGGCAGAGAAAGAGGATGTGGGGGATCGAGTCATCAGGGATCCCAGTCTAGGAACATTTTTGAATTAGTTAATAGACCCATAACTCTAGTTGTTCCTATTCGAGCTTACGTAATGAAAGCTAGACAGGATCAGAGTGCTTCAGAAGTCATAGCTGGTATTTTCTCTCTCTTTGATTCTGATATGCATGCACTGATTGATCCAGGTTCCACTCATTCTTATGTTTGCACTGGGGATATGGGTAAAAATGAGTCTACTGTACATGAACTGGAATATGACATATGTGTAACCAATCCTTTGGGTCACAGTATTGTTGTTAATAGAGTGTATAAACAATGTCCTATTGTAATTCAAAGGAAAGAATTCCTTGCTGATCTTATTGAATTACCTTTTTGGGAGTTTGATATTATACTAGGTATGGATTGGCTGTCCAGACATCATGCAGTGATTAATTGTGAAGCTAAAACTGTAACTCTTATTGGTGCTGATGGTAAAGAAACTATAGTTCAGGGCGTTCGATCTAAACCATTAGCTAATGTAATAACAGTTATACAAGCTAACCGATTTCTTTGGAAAGGGTGTGAAGCTTTCTTAGCACTTGTGCTTGATTTAAGAAAAGAGAATGTGAATCTCCAAGAGATTCTAGTGGTGAAAGAATTTCCTAATGTCTTCCCAGAAGACTTACCTAGTCTTCCACCTGAAGGGGATGTTGAGTTGTCTATAGAAATTCTACCTGGTACAGCTCCTATTTCGAAGGCACCATACAGGATGGCTCATTTGGAATTGAAGGAACTAAAGGTTCAATTACAAGAGTTGCTTGACAAAGGTTTCATTAGGCCTAGTGCATCACCTTGGGGTGCACCAATTTTATTTGTGAAGAAAAAGGATAGGTTTATGAGAATGTGCATAAATTACAGACCGTTAAATAGAGCAAAAGTGAAAAATAAGTACCCTTTACCAAGAATTGAAGATTTATTTGATCAGTTGAAGGGTGCTGGAGTGTTTTCCAAGATTGATTTGCAATCGGGTTATTATCAACTTCGGCTTAAGGATGTGGATGTTTCCAAAACAACCTTTAGAACCCGATATGGGCATTATGAGTTTTTGGTGATGCCATTTGGGTTAATAAATGCACCGGCTGCATTTATGGATCTTATGAATAGGGTATTTAGACCCTACTTAGATCAATTTGTTGTTGTGTTCATAGATGACATTTTGGTGTATTCGAGAAATGAAGCGAAACATGCTGAGCATTTAAGAATTGTTTTACAAACTCTGAGGGAGAATAAGTTGTATGCTAAGCTGAGCAAATGTGATTTTTGGCTTAAGGAAATTTCTTTCCCTGGTCATGTAGCATTTTTTGAAGGCATTAGAGTGGATCCAGCTAAAATAGAGGCTATAGTGAATTGGAAGCCGCCTCAAAATGTGACAGAAGTGAGAAGTTTTCTGGGCTTAGTGGGATATTACCTTCAGTTATAGCTGTACCACTCACTAAACTATTGAGAAAGGGTATAAAGTTTGAGTGGACTGACCGGTGTCAGGCAAGTTTTGATCAGTTGAAGAAATTATTGATAGAGGCTCCAGTTTTGACACAACCAGTTATAGAAAAGGAGTATGCTATGTATAGTGATGCTTCTAGAGTTGGCTTAGGTTGTGTGTTAATGCAAGATGGTAAAGTAATTGCCTATACATCTAGACAGTTGAAGTTGCATGAGCAAAACTATCCAACCCATGACCTAGAATTAGCAGCAGTAGTATTTGCCTTAAAAATTTGGCAACATTATTTGCATGGGGAAAGGTACAGAATCTATACAGATCACAAGAGTCTCAAATATTTGCTCACTCAAAAGGAACTTAACTTGAGGCAGCGAAGATGGTTAGAACTATTTAAAGATTATGATTGTATAGTGGATTACCATCCAGGCAAAGCTAATATTGTAGCTGATGCCTTGAGCCATAAGATGATGGCTGCTATGATTGCACATCACTGTAGATGGAAACTTGCATATGATGGTGCTTTAATAGAACAGTTGAAGGCTAGACCTTGTTTGAGGCAAACAGTGATCGATGCTCAGAAACATGATGAAAGGTTGCAATAGATTTTAAAGTTTTCACATGAAGGGACCTAGTCTGAGTATTCAGTGAAAGAGGATTGGGATGTGTATTATTAGAATAGATTATATGTTCCAGATGACAAGGAATTGAAAAGAACAGTATTGAATGAGGCTCACAATACAATATTTACTATGCACCTTGGTGGAAATAAGATGTATCAGGATTTGAAACAATGTTATTGGTGGCCTGGTATGAAGAAAGATGTGGTAGCATATGTCTCCAAATGTTTGACTTGTCAGCAGGTGAAAGCAGAGCACCAGTTACCCTTTAGTTTGTTGAACCCCATCCCAATTCCACAGTGGAAATGAGAGGATATTACCATGGATTTTGTATCAGGATTGCCCCTTACACAGAAAAAGCATGATGCAGTTTGGGTTATAGTTGATAAGCTGACTAAATCTGCTCATTTCATACCAGTTCGGATGGATTACTCTATGGATAAATTGGCGAAACTTTATGTAAATGAGATTGTTAGACTGTATGGCATTTCGGTGTCAATAATTTCTGATCGAGATCCGAGATTCACATCGAGATTCTGGCAAAGTTTACAACAAGCACTGGAAACTCAGCTTCTTTACAGTACAACATTCCACCCTCAGACGGATGGGCAATCTGAACGAGTTATCCAAATTCTAGAGGATATGATGAGAGGATGTGTTTTGGATTTTGCAGGAAGTTGGGATATATATTTAGCTTTAATAGAGTTTGCCTATAATAACAATTATCAAAGGAGCATCGAGATGGCACCATATGAGGCCTTGTATGGCCGAAAATGTAGAACTCCTGTTTACTAGACTGAATTGGCGGAGGGCAAAATTATTGGTCCTGATATTGTTAAAGATACAGAAGAAAAGGTACAAATTATCAAGCAGAGATTGAAGGAAGCTAGTGATAGACAGAAGTTGTATGCTGATTTAAAAAGAAAAGATATTGAATATCATGAGGGTGACAAAGTGTTTTTGAAAGTGTCCCCTTGGAGAAAAGTATTGAGATTTGGGGAAAAGGGTAAATTGAGCCCGAGGTATATTGGCTCATATGAGATTCTTCAAAGAGTTGGGCCAGTGGCATATAGGTTGGCTCTCCCTATGGAATTAGCCAAACTTCATGATGTATTTCATGTTTTTATGCTTCGAAGATATCGCTTAGATGAATCTCATGTAATACCAATTCAAGATATGCAAGTACAGCCAGATTTTACTTATGATGAAGAGACTATAGCAATTCTGGCTAGAGAAGTTAGACAGCTAAGGAATAAAAAAATTCCACTTGTTAAAGTGCTCTGGCAACATCATGATTTACAATAAGTTACTTGGGAGCCAGAAATAGCTATGAAGGAACAACATCCTCACTTGTTCAAAACAGGTATGAATTTCGAGGACAAAATTCTTTAAGCGGGAAAGAATTGTAAGGCCCCTAACATGACCCTAATTTAAATTGCATATTTAAATTGAGATTTTTTTATTTGATTAAGATTAAATTAAATGAGAATTTTGAATAATTATGGGTCAAGGGGGTAAATTATCATGTTATTATGTTAATAGCATGAAAATAAAATTTAAGAGTATGGTTTAATATTAATTGAGGGTGCAATAGAAGTAAAAAAATATTAATTTGGGGTAAATTTATAATTTTGGAAATTTAAGGGTCAAATGTGGATAGAAACATATATTGAGAGGTCAATTTAAAAGGTGAAATTAATTGATAGGTCAATGTATGAAAAGAATTAAAAGGAGGGGTTAAAGATTATCATTCAAAGGATATATATGTAAGAGTGTGACATGAAATTTTTAGGGGGACTAAAAGAGAAATTTTTCACCCCTTTATAAAGACTTAACTCCTGCATGTTGATGGAATATGACATGGTATGAATGTGATGATAGCACAGCGGAAAAACAAAAATTTTTATCATACATGCCATATAATTCCATGACAAGAATCGAAACATGCAATTTTAGAGTTTTAAACTTACAACTTTAGATGCCTTTAAAACTTGATTTTGATGATGACCAGCAACCAAGAAGGATATTTCCACCTTAGATCTTCACCACCAATGCCAAGGAACAGCCTTTACGCCACTCCCTCTATTCTCACACACACACTTGCAAAGATGGCTTAAAATCAAGAGTGCTAGCTCTATGATTGTGTATTCGGCAATGGGAATGATTTGAAGCCACAAGATCTGATCTTGTTCTTCCTTTAGGTTACTGTATCAGCCCGAGAACACAAGAGAACAAGAAAGATTTCTTTCCCCTTGAGTATTTCGGCCAAGAGAGAAAAATAGCAAAACGGCATCCCATTTTATTCATTTAATTCATTAATATATATCACTTAATTTAGGTCAAGTGTGAGTGCCAAAAATTAAGTGTTAATTTCAGCCTCCATCACTTCCTAATTAAGAGATATATCCTAATTTAAATTCCATTAGAATTTAAATTCAAATGGCATTAGTCATTTAATCAAAACAAACTTACTTATTTAAGGTAAAATAAGTTGCCGAATTCAACTAGTATTTTAGTTTGAATTTTGGCTACTTTAATTTCCTCTCAAGTATTATATTTTGATTAAATACAAATTAGGATTTAATACTCAATTAACTTAATTATACATAGATAATTAATCAATTGAAATTAAACCTAGCACATGCCAACAAATTTCTCTCGTGACCAACATATTTGCCTAAAACAGCTAGCTGTTTTAGGCAAAAAACTCGTTTCACATATTTGCCTAAAACAGCTAGCTGTTTTAGGCAAAATCGTGGCTTAACAGTCTAGCTGTTTTAGGCAAAATCGTACCTTTACAGTTTTGCCTAAAACAGCTAGCTGTTTTAGGCAAAAAAACTGTTTTTACAGATTTGCCTAAAACAGCTAGCTGTTTTAGGCAAAAATCTGTTTATCCATTTTATGCATTAATTTGACTTTAAATAAAAGTCCAAATTAATTCCTAATACACAATTTAAATATTTTAAGCCCAATGCTTTGTGTGCGATCCTATAGGTCCATTTAATGTTGGCAATGAATTAATAAATTAATTCAAAGGCTATATATATTCTCTAGCAAGATATTATAGCATTCCAAATTAAATGAAAATGCATATGGCATTTAGTGACCTAATGCAATTTTGCATAGTCCCTTACCCATAAATATCAGAATTAATATAAGGCATGGAACCAGTCATCCTTATATATATTAATTCCTTTCTTGATATTTCAGTGACACTGAACTCTCAGATAAATAATGATTACTCATTATTTCATCTCGATATGGCCATACACTTCTCAGTTCACTGATCAAGTGGCCGATGATATTTTCTCTCTTATTGAGAGGGGTAATCCCTTCACTTCTCTCATGCTCTCTAACATGAATTAATGCATACCCAATCATACCCGTACTTGTCACTCTGTTACGAGCACGTTAGGTGTATGTCAAAGTACACAGTAATTCATAAAGAGTTTCATAGAGATTTTAGGTCTAAGAACTCTGATACAAAACTTGCATATGAGAAACACTTATGACTTGTACCATGTAGTGTTCTCATGAGCGGATCGTATCCAGATACCATGTTCTTTAACATGTATCTATGATCTCTGATTGACACTCTTGTCCTAATGATCCGTAAGACAGAACTCATAATATCAGAGAGAGCATATTAGTCTTAATTCATTGTTATTCCCATAACAATGACTGACTAGGGATATTTAGAATGAAGTCTCATTTGTTTCAAGGTCTTACAACCATGTGCCTCACACATGATAACTTAAACCGAAACGACATTCTTGGATAGTTTTATCAATTGATATGCACAGGAATACAAAAGATAAAACTAATGCCTCATTTTATTAATTTCAAGTGTTTCGTTACAATGCATTGGGGCTAGGGCTTACACTAACAATCTCCCACTAGCACTAGTCCCAATTGGGCATAGCCCTAAGACCGAACGCTCTCAAATGAGCTTCGTGCAGATTTGGACGTAACTGTTTCGTCAAAGGATCTGCTACATTGTCTTCACTTGCTATCTTGCTAACCTTGACGTCCCTACGATCAATGATTTCTCTGATCAAGTGGTACCTCCTGAGTATGTGTTTGGATTTCTGGTGTGACCGGGGCTCCTTTGCCTGTGCGATGGCCCCGTTGTTGTCACAGAAAATTTCTAATGGATCTAGGATGCTTGGGACCACTCCTAATCCAGTAATGAAATTTTTAATCCAAACAGCCTCTTTTGCAG
Source organism: Excoecaria agallocha (assembly GCA_037975025.1). Classification (NCBI taxonomy): domain Eukaryota; kingdom Viridiplantae; phylum Streptophyta; class Magnoliopsida; order Malpighiales; family Euphorbiaceae; genus Excoecaria; species Excoecaria agallocha. Next base: position 86,471,306 of record CM075808.1, on the reverse strand, counting down.
CCTCACTTGCTGCAATATACTCAGATTCTGTAGTTAAGTCGGCAACGGTTTCTTGCTTTGAGCTTCTCCAGCTGACAGCACCACCGTTCAAAACAAAAACAAACCCAGATTGCGATCTAGAATCCTGAGTGCTGGTCTGGAAAGCAGCATCGGCATAGCCTTGTATGACGAGCTCTTCTTGACCACCATACACTAAGAAGTGATCCTTAGTCCTTCGCAGGTACTTCAGAATCCCTTTTACAGCAGACCAGTGCTTCTCACCAGGGTCTTGCTGAAACCTACTGGTTATACTCAGTGCATGAGCAACATCCAATCTAGTACATAACATAGCGTACATGATAGATCCAATAGCAGATGCATATGGGATTCTACTCATGTTGTCCCTTTCCTCTTTGGTTTTAGGGCACTGTTCTTTAGTCAAAGGAACTCCCAAAGCCAAAGGTATGTACCCTTTCTTTGAGTCTCCCATACTAAAACGCTTTAGTACTTTGTCTATGTACTTTTCCTGACTTAGTCCCAAAAGCCGATTCGATCTATCTCTATAGATTCGAATACCAAGTATTGTCTCGACTTCACCTAAGTCTTTCATTAAGAAACATTCTCCCAACCATTGCTTAACCTTTTGCAATGTTGGAATGTCATTCCCAATGAGAAGGATGTCGTCCACATATAGGACTAGAAATACTACTATGCTCCCACTAACCTTCTTGTACACACAAGGCTCATCTTCGTTCTTGATGAAGTCGAATTCTTTGACTGCCTCATCAAAACGAAGATTCCAACTTCGGGATGCTTGCTTTAATCCATAAATGGATTTTTAAAGCTTGTAAACCTTTTTAGGATGCTTGGGATTGACAAAACCTTCAGGCTGTGTCATATACACATCCTCAAGTAAATTTCCGTTGAGGAAAGCAGTTTTGACATCCATTTGCCATATCTCATAATCATGATATGCAGCTATGGCAAGCAAGATCCTAATGGATTTGAGCATGACTACAGGCGAAAAGGTCTCGTCATAGTCTACACCATGAGTTTGTCGAAAACCTTTTGCTACTAGTCTACCTTTGTAGGTCTTATCAGCTTTGAGTTTGAATAGCCACTTGCATTCAATTACCTTAGCACCTTCCGGTGGATCAACCAAGGTCCAAACCTGGTTATCGTACATTGATTGCATCTCAGATTTCATGGCTTCAAGCCAATTTTTCGAGTCTGGGCTTTCAATAGCTTCTCGGTAGGTAGTAGGATCCTCACGATCTACTAACTCAATAGTGTCACTGTCAGTGATTAGAAATCCGTATCTCTCAATCTCCTGACGTACCCTACCAGACCTTCTAGGTACTTGTGTAATGGGTTCTTGTTCCATAACTGGTTGTGAACTTGATCCCATTTCCAACTCATCCTCTATAGAAGCTTGTGGCACTTGAATTTCTCCAAGTTCTACTTTACTCCCACTGTCTTTCTTGAGAAGGAACTCCTTTTCCAAGAAAACAGCCTTGCGAGCAACAAATACTTTGTTCTCGGCTTGTGAGTAAAAGTAGTATCCCTTTGTTTCTTTGGGATAACCCACAAACAAGCAGACAGTCGATTTGGACTCTAGTTTGTCAGATGTTAATTTCTTAACATGTGCGTCACAGCCCCAAATCTTGAGAAAAGACATATTGGGTTCTTTCCCAGTCCATACCTTGTATGGTGTCTTCTCAACTGCTTTAGTTGGAGTACGGTTCAATAGAAACGCAGCAGTTTCTAATGCATAACCCCAAAAAGAGATAGGAAGATTAGCTTGACTCATCATAGATCGAACCATGTCCAACAGAGTTCGATTTCTCCTTTCGGACACACCATTCCATTGAGGTGTTCCAGGAGGAGTGAGCTGTGAAATAATACCACACTCCTTTAGATGACTGTCAAACTCTTGGCTTAAGTATTCGCCACCTCGATCTGATCGAATGGCTTTTATACTTTTGCCAAGTTGGTTTTCTACTTCATTCTTAAACTCTTTGAATTTCTCAAAAGTTTCAGACTTATACTTCATTAGATAGACATAGCCATATCTACTGAAGTCATCTGTGAATGTCACGAAGTAGCTAAAACCACCTCTAGCATGTGTACTTAAAGGTCCACATACATCGGTATGTATTAGTTCCAATAAGCCATTAGTCCTCTCACCTTTTTTATTAAAAGGACTCTTTGTCATTTTTCCATGCAAACATGGCTCGCATGTGTCATAAGACTCTAAGTCGAATGACCCAAGCACTCCAGTTTTGTGGAGTCTTGACATGCTTTTTTCGTTTGCATGTCCTAAACGACAATGCCAGAAGTAAGTAGGGTTTATTTCGTTTGATTTAACCCTCTTTGTATTAATGTTGTATATGGACTCTTTGTTTTGTAAATCAAGGATATAAAGGCCATTTTGCAACATGGCATTGCCATAAGAAATGCCTTGGCGACGAATATGAGCATTGCCATTTTTAATAACAAAATCAAATTCATCATTATCCAAACATGAAACTGAAATAATGTTTCTGCTCATAGCAGGCACATAATAACAATTATTCAAAACAATACAAAGTCCGGAAGGTAAAGTGAGGTGATAGTCGCCTATCTCCATGGCAACAACTCGTGCTCCATTCCCCACACGGAGGTCCACTTCATTCTTCCCAAGTAACCGCCTATTTCTTAGCCCCTGCACATTTGAACAAATGTGAGAACCACAACCGGTATCCAATACCCAAGTGGTAGAAATAGAAAGGTTAATTTCAACAACAAAAATACCAGAACTGGACGCCTTGGCTCCATTCTTCTTTTGTTCTTCCTTGAAGAGAGCGCAATTCTTTCTCCAATGCCCTATTTTGTTGCAATGGAAGCAAGTGCTCTCACTCTCTTTGAGTTTTGGCGCCTTGGGCTTGGATTGGGCTTGAGGTGCACTCCCAACTGACTTGGGTTTTCCTTTTCCCTTTCCCTTTCCCTTAGCAGTTCCCTTCTTAATTCCCTTTTGAACCATAAGTACGGGATTGGTCTTTCGAATGTTCTCTTCAGCATTCTTAAGCATCCCATGAAGCTCAATGACTGACTTGTTCATTGCATGCATGTTATAATTCATCACAAATGGATCATAAGCAGCAGGCAATGATCCTAAGATCAAGTCAGTGGCCAATTCCTTTGGCACTAGTACCTCAAGCTTCTCAAGAGTATCAAGATACACTTTCATCTTGAGTACATGGGTACTAACAGGAGTACCCTCAGCCATCTTGCAAGAAATTAAGGCCTTTGTTGTCACGAACCTCTCGTGACGAGCTTGCTCTTGGAACATCTCCTTGAGGTGCACCATGATCGCATAAGCCTCTTGGTCCATAAATTGCTTTTGCAAGTCAGACACCATAGTGGCCAGCATCAGACAGGTCACATCATTGGAGTCGCTCTTCTTGGTCTCAAAAGTTTCCTTTTGAACCGCAGAGGCGTTCCTTCCTGGTTCTTCAGGCAAGGGTGCATCCAAAACATACGACTTCTTCTTTTGCTTAAGAACTATTCTTAAGTTTCGAGACCAGTCTATGAAATTGGTGCCATTCAATTTGTCCTTTTCAAGGACCGATCGCAATGAGAAATTGTTGTTTGAAGATGCCATTTTCAATCTACAATAAAATTTAGCAAGATTAAATGAGGTCTTATTAATGATCCCACAAACCGAATTAATATCCCTTTAAATAATTCGCGTTAGTAATTTAATGTGGGCCAAGATCCACTTTTCACAACAACTTATTAGTCAAGCTGAGCTTGTACACCTAACAAGTTAAGTTACTTAGGTAGGAAAACTCCAATCATGTCTCGTACATGACTCTTGGATCAAATGGGCTAATATCTTAAGATGTTATAGCACAACCCATTTATTAGTTGCCTAGGTCCGGGCATCCCTTTCCATGTTAAGTCCAACCTACATTCACAACCCATGCCTCACAAAGATAATCAGGCGCATCTAGGACTCCTAGTCTACGTGACCGATGATCGATGCCTTGACATGTTTCGAATTAGGAAGGCAACTTTATGACTTACTATTCTAGGGATTCATATTATTACGGCTTACATGGCATACGCTTTGTCATCCATACATAGCATGCATATATATATAATTGCATAAAGTAAAGCGTGACAAACATGGGCCCAAAAACCTACAACTAAGATTCTATACTATTACATAAGAATCTTTGAGTTGGGCTTCTCCACTCTGGTGGGCTTCGTCTTGATTTACAAAGTCTTCAAGTATATTCTATTCTAAGAAATAAATGAAACTTTTACAATAAAACATAATGGCTCGCAGGCCATATTTAATTACAAAAACCCAGGGCCCATGAATGCACCATGCATATCCATTCATCACACCAAATTAGCAAATAAATATACATAGCATTCATGGATAAAACAAAGTCCAATTTTAATTAATTTAGCCAAACCCATTAATGGAAATTGTGTACTTGAACCTTTAAGAGAAGACCCCATGACGGGACTGGGCCAAAGCCCAATGGACTAAATCCTTTTATTGAATAAGTTCTCTTAAAAGCCCAAAACACTAACTAGTTAGATTTGTGCTATAAATCAACTCTAGTATAATTTCCAATTTTGCCATTTTTAATTTTATGTCATAAAGCCCATAAACATTAAAATGCATATAATATGTGCTAACATGAATTAAAAATAAAATCATGAACAACACATATATAGTACACGGCATTCATGCAAAAACAAACAAACAACAAAAACTAGTTGTTTAATGCTTATGTAATGCCATAAAATGCACAAACATTTAAATCAATTTTATGAGTCATTTAATAATCTAAATAAGTCCATAAACATTGATTTAATATTCTGTACCATTTAGTCTAAATGTGTTTTTACCATTTTAATCAAAACAAAACAAACAATGTTGATTAAACATGTAACAAACACAAACTAGACATAGTTTTAAGTGATTTTAAAAATAATCAATTAAATTGTCATGGACCAGAATTAAAAACAAATTTAAAACATGTCCAGACCTGTTATTTAATCTTTAAAAATCACTTACAAACATCCCAAAAACGTTTTTACATTTAATTTTGAAAACTAGTTGTTAAACTAGCAATTTACATGCCAACTAGCACCTAGTTTCATAATTAACATGTACCATCAGGTATAAATAATTAAATCCGACCATTACCAGTCCTAATAACATCTTAGGACAGTATATTAACATGTCATATTAATTATAATACCTATCTAATCAATTAAAATCGTTTTTACACCAAAACAATGCAAAAAAAAACTCAAAACAGAAAATTTCAGATTTGCATGTTTTCATAATGACGATTTTTAATTAATTTTTTCATGCATCTAAAGCACTAAAATAAGCATGTTTAGGCTCTGATACCACTGATGGAATATGACATGGTATGAATGTGATGATAGCACAGCGAAAAAATAAAAATTTTTATCATACATGCCATATAATTCCATGACAAGAATCGAAACATGCAATTTTAGAGTTTTAAACTTACAACTTTAGATGCCTTTAAAACTTGATTTTGATGATGACCAGCAACCAAGAAGGATATTTCCACCTTAGATCTTTACCACCAATGCCAAGGAACAGCCTTTACGCCACTCCCTCTATTCTCACACACACACTTGCAAAGATGGCTTAAAATCAAGAGTGCTAGCTCTATGATTGTGTATTCGGCAATGGGAATGATTTGAAGCCACAAGATCTGATCTTGTTCTTCCTTTAGGTTACTGTATCAGCCCGAGAACACAAGAGAACAAGAAAGATTTCTTTCCCCTTGAGTATTTCGGCCAAGAGAGAAAAATAGCAAAACGGCATCCCATTTTATTCATTTAATTCATTAATATATATCACTTAATTTAGGTCAAGTGTGAGTGCCAAAAATTAAGTGTTAATTTCAGCCTCCATCACTTCCTAATTAAGAGATATATCCTAATTTAAATTCCATTAGAATTTAAATTCAAATGGCATTAGTCATTTAATCAAAACAAACTTACTTATTTAAGGTAAAATAAGTTGCCGAATTCAACTAGTATTTTAGTTTGAATTTTGGCTACTTTAATTTCCTCTCAAGTATTATATTTTGATTAAATACAAATTAGGATTTAATACTCAATTAACTTAATTATACATAGATAATTAATCAATTGAAATTAAACCTAGCACATGCCAACAAATTTCTCTTGTGACCAACATATTTGCCTAAAACAGCTAGCTGTTTTAGGCAAAAAACTCGTTTCACATATTTGCCTAAAACAGCTAGCTGTTTTAGGCAAAATCGTGGCTTAACAGTCTAGCTGTTTTAGGCAAAATCATACCTTTACAGTTTTGCCTAAAACAGCTAGCTGTTTTAGGCAAAAAAACTGTTTTTACAGATTTGCCTAAAACAGCTAGCTGTTTTAGGCAAAAATCTGTTTACCCATTTTATGCATTAATTTGACTTTAAATAAAAGTTCAAATTAATTCCCAATACACAATTTAAATATTTTAAGCCCAATGCTTTGTGTGCGATCCTATAGGTCCATTTAATGTTGGCAATGAATTAATAAATTAATTCAAAGGCTATATATATTCTCTAGCAAGATATTATAGCATTCCAAATTAAATGAAAATGCATATGGCATTTAGTGACCTAATGCAATTTTGCATAGTCCCTTACCCATAAATATCAGAATTAATATAAGGCATGGAATCAGTCATCCTTATATATATTAATTCCTTTCTTGATATTTTAGTGACACTGAACTCTCAGATAAATAATGATTACTCATTATTTCATCTCGATATGGCCATACACTTCTCAGTTCACTGATCAAGTGGCCGATGATATTTTCTCTCTTATTGAGAGGGGTAATCCCTTCACTTCTCTCATGCTCTCTAACATGAATTAATGCATACCCAATCATACCCGTACTTGTCACTCTGTTACGAGCACGTTAGGTGTATGTCAAAGTACACAGTAATTCATAAAGAGTTTCATAGAGATTTTAGGTCTAAGAACTCCGATACAAAACTTGCATATGAGAAACACTTATGACTTGTACCATGTAGTGTTCTCATGAGCGGATCGTATCCAGATACCATGTTCTTTAACATGTATCTATGATCTCTGATTGACACTCTTGTCCTAATGATCCGTAAGACAGAACTCATAATATCAGAGAGAGCATATTAGTCTTAATTCATTGTTATTCCCATAACAATGACTGACTAGGGATATTTAGAATGAAGTCTCATTTGTTTCAAGGTCTTACAACCATGTGCCTCACACATGATAACTTAAACCGAAACGACATTCTTGGATAGTTTTATCAATTGATATGCACAGGAATACAAAAGATAAAACTAATGCCTCATTTTATTAATTTCAAGTGTTTCGTTACAATGCATTGGGGCTAGGGCTTACACTAACACATGTGGGAGAGAGAAATGCATTGGTTGGATGGAGAGGAGAGTGGGATAGCAATAGGTAGGAGAAAATTTTAGATTTTTGCTTCTTCTCTCATCTCTCAATTCTCTCTTCCTAATCCTTGCATGCATGAGATCTAATCAAGAAGTATAGGTGCAACAATTAAAGGTATTTAATCATTTGAATTTCTTCTTCTTCTTCTTCTTCTTCTTCTGGTGGAGGTAATTGATGAATAAGGTGCTGGAATTTTTTTTAATTAAATGATGATGATGTTTGTGAAGGAGAAGAGGAGGGTAGAAAGAGTAAAGGAAAGGAAATTGCAAGGGGTTGAAGACATAGGGATTTCGGCCAAGGTATGGGAATTTAGGGATGTTCATGTGCATGTAATTTTTTGCTGGACATGATGAGTTGGACTTGAGTTTTGAATGATTTGTTGAGCATGAGAGATAAAGTTGCTTTTGAAAACCTTGATTGGGTTTCTTTGACCTAGTAATGGAAATTCTGTTGTAAATTGAGTTAGAGACCTCAAAATGAACCAATTCAAAATTATATAGTTAAATGAGACATAAACCTACAAAATTGTAGAAGGGACCAGGCTTTGATTCTGCCTCTAACTAATTTTTATAATTTATTGAAAAATCAGGTGAACTGTTAATGTAGATTCTGGAACAGCTTGTAATGAAATTGAGATAACTTCGTGTAAAATGATCAGAATGATACAAAGTTAATTGCTATGGAAAACATACTTCTATTTCAACAATTCTTAAGAAGAAATCTAAGCTTAAATCTGCCTCTAAGTACATGGAATTTAGGGTTGAATCTGGACTAGTCCCCTCGACTGCTCATAGAAACAGAATTTACAATAATTGGCATAACTTTTTGTAAAGATGTTGAAATGCTACAAAGTAAAATTCTGGTAAAACTAAAGACATGAAAGTATAACGTTTATGAAGAAAGTTTGGTCTAAATCCCTCTAAATTTTATGCTATGAATTTTTCTAAGTGACAGCGCACACTCTTTTGGGTCTATGAACAGCCTATGGTATTTTTCCAATATCTCGAGTTATAGATCAGATATTGAGGTGAATTTTGATGATATGAAAACTAGACACATAGGGGAATAATATTTTAAAAGATCATTTTGCCTAAAAATGACATCTCCAGTTTCAAATGTGGCTCACAAATTGAGTCCAGAATGCTGCCCCTGTGCAGATTTTTGTTATACTTTATCTTATGACTTCTAATTAATTGAGATAAAAATGTGTTTATGTGATTACAAAATAAAATTAGATAGAGCATATAATATGACTATCAATGAAGGATTATATTCATACATATACATTCATATGTGTACATAGATAAAGATTAGTGATAAAAAAATATAACCTATATATGAAAATAGATTTGTACATGATTATCATATGCAAAATTTATGTATACATAAGTATCCCTATGATGATAAAGTGCATATTTTGACATGTACCTATGATATGAAATAGGAAATATAATAGTATGACCTTGACATATGTATATGCCCATATGGAAACATATCGATATATGTATAGCACATGATTTGAATAATGATAAAGGTATACTTATTGATAAACATGCTTATAAGAATAAGCCTACTATATGCGGATGTACCTATAGGTATGTACATTTATGATTATGTATATGTGTGAATGAGCATGTAATTGCCCTATGAGATAGAAAATGCTTTAGCATGACTATGAACATGTGAGATGCTTAATGAGATCATGTTCAAGTATATGATGTGATGATTATATGTCATGCCTATATGTCATGATGCAAATTTTATAGTCACACAGATTAGATGAGCTACATGTATAACTTGTTATATGAAATGTGCATTGATAATAGTGATTTATATGATATTTTTAGTATGTTTTAATGTGTTTAATTAGGTTAATTTTGTGTTAATTAGGTTAGATTTGAGTTTAATTGGTTAATTTTATGTTTTTGGAGTTAATTGTTAATTTTGGTGTTTTTCAGGGTTATTTTGCAAGAAAAAGGACTTAATTGTAAAAAGGCAAGAAGATTTGGGCCAAAACTGTGAATTTAGAAAATTCATGTTAATTAGTGATCGTGAGGTCCTGAAGTTCGATGCATGGCCACGTGAAAGAACAAATGAAGAAAACCAAGTAAACACGTGACCACGTGTGAGGAAGTGTTAATCCACACGTGGCCATGTGTGAAGAAAGGCTTGTGGAACACATGGCCACGTGTGGATTTACACTAGAAAACACATGGCCACATGCAAGGACTCCCATGAAGCGAAGGATTCCCGATCTTCTCCAATTCAAGAAGGATTCTTTTCCTACTCCAATTTGGGAAGTTTGAAAGGCCTCTACAACATCTTTTGCCTATAAATAGACAACTCTAACACCAAAGAAGGAATCAATTAGGAAGATTAATTAGGGAATTAGAGAATCAATTAGAAGAATGCTTTAGTTTTAGCTTTACTTTGTTTTTCTAGTTTTTTCTATTTTTATTTTTTCTTTCAATTTTGTTTTAATCTTTCAACTTTATTTTAGTTTTTAATTATGTTTAGGAAATAGTTTTTCTTCTTTTGCTAATGGAACTTTGAAAACTTATATTTTCATTGTTATGACTTTATTTTGAGCTTAATTTCAATATCGGTTGATTATTTCTTGGTTTTAAGCATATTCTTATCTTTGATTGTGTTGAGATTGATTGTTGGTTTATTGAATAAATAACTAAAAATTGGTTTTGACATAGTTAATGATTTGCATGTTCTTGGGTTAACAATTTAATGTTTATGCATGATTATTATCCGAAATATGAGATGATTATGTGTTAATTTTATTGGTTAATACTAAGAGAGGAGGAACTAAGAATAAATTGGAGTTGAATCACTTGAGAAAGGCTTCAATGAAAGTTTAGGAAGTTGAAACTAGATTTGCATGCTAACTATTAGATTTGTCTATGAGTTTAATACTAAGAATGATATACTTGAATAAAGATATCTTGCTTTATTACTAGTTTTTCCATAATCACTGGTGTTTCTATTGAACTTAAGTCATTACAATGAAAGTTAAGTTGGATAGTTTCTTTAGCAAGAGAATTTCAATTATTGTTTTGTTTTTAATTCATGCTTTTATTTTGTTTTATTGTTTATTTTGTTTAATTTTTGCTTCTAAATCAAAAACATTTGGGAAACTATCTCGGATTAATTTAATTCATACATAGATATTATCCTTAGTAATCCATGTTCCCTTGGGTACGATATTTTGGGGTCTTAATCTATATTTTCCTGTATTACTAGCCGATCTAGTACACTTGCTAGACACCGGTCATGCATATATCTATCTATGCACTAGAGAACTTATAGTTTTACAAGACTTTGTATATGTGCAAATAGTATACTATGTATACAGTCTTGATATGTGAATTGAACATGAATATAGTTCTGCCTGCAATAGAGTTCAGATGTGGATAGATAGGCGCCTATAGGGAAAATTGTAGTTGCCATAGTTTGGCCCAATTGGGTCGAAAGTATGTTTGATCCTGTTTGGATCATGAATAGTCTCGTTTGGGTTGTTAGGCGACCCCGTTTGGGTCTGCTTGACCGGTCTAAAGTATAATTTGGCCCCGTTTAGGTCTATAGATCCGACATCCTTAGATATCCCTCATTTTGATACCGAAGTGTATCGACAGTTCCCGTTATCCACTGATAAAACTAAGGCAGGCTAAAATTTATTTATAGTAATGATCATAATTAATCAGTTAAAGTTTATCTTAATAAAGATCGTTATTGTGGATCATATTGTTGGTTTGTCCATAGAAATTGTGCTTCATTTGAATGCATTCACATGAGAAATTGTCATCTATATGATTTATGAAAATGGAAATATTTGATACTGTCTTGGGTATAAACTTTATGTACATGAGGATATACTTTAAGCTTTAAGGTATTTGTTATTATTGACATGTTATGTTGTACATGTTATATATATATATATCTATATATATATATATATATATATATATCTATATATATATATATATATATATATATATGTACTGTATGTGTATTTTGATGAACGTTGTGAGTGGTCATTCATCTATAGACATCCCCCACTAAGCTTTATAACTTAGTACGTGTTATTTATCCGTGTAGGTTCAGTTATCAAGACTTTTGCTCAGGGACGATCTCTGCATCAGGAAGGGCCAACTACAGACTATTAAATCTTGATGTAGGATGTTTTTTTTGTATTACTATTATCATAAGTTTTGTATTATGGCAAGTTATCTTACAAATATGTATCTAACCTATGCGAAGTGTTGTAACTCACCAGTAGTAAAGCTAAGAAAGAGTATGTGTGCTTGTTATATACATAAAGTAGTTTTCATATAGTACAGTATGCATGATTCTAAGTATGAAATGCAAAACAGGAATAGACTTGTAGCACGTACATAGGTATATGAAACAGTATGACATGATTAATGGTAATATGATGGTTAAGCGAATATTTAGTATAAGCATGATTAATAATATTTAATTTATGAGTTAAATAGGGTATCTGTATAGGGGGGGTGCTACAGGAGGGGCTATAAATGAGTGGAAGACTTATGAACAAAGGAGGCAAAAACATAGTGGGAGAGAGGAAAGAGAGGAAAGAAACAAAATGACACAGTTTTGCTATGTTTGGGCTAAAAAAAATGCAAAATTCTCACTTTAATCTTTTATCTTAAATTTTCATTTAATTGGGTTCCTAACTTAAATTCTTTTCATTCCTAATCTACTATTCCATAATAAAACTAAATAATATATATCTCTTGTAAATTTAAATATATTTTATTTATTTATTTTTATACCCAAGTTTTTTGAATCTATCTTGTTATTCTCGGGTCATTTTAAAGAATTATTTGGGTAACTGTTATTTTTGGGCATTACACCACCCATCAAACAACAAATACACAACTTAGTTTACAAAAGTGCAAAATAAAAGAGAATTTAGAGGAAGAATTTTCAAATTTAGAATCGAGAATATGAGGAAGAAATTTGAAAAAGAATTATGAGGGAAAAAGATTAGCATAATCTTTTAAAGGTGAATTTTCAATTATTGTTACTTTGTTCGACTAAAACCTAACAATAAAGAAAATTTGGCAAGTTTTGAGTGTGAAAAAGCATACATCTAAATCTTATTTTCACCATAATATTGTTATTAGGCATGCATGATGTCTTAAAGAAGTCCTCCATTAAAATGATTTTTTTTCATTATGTCATTATTTTTAGCATATGAAAAGACATATTTATGGTGTATTAATAGGATTAATACATAGTTTTCCCCTCCAACTTTCATGCTTTTGCAGAGCTAGCCCCTAGTTTTATATTCCCAAATTAGACACATGTATAAGGTAAATCAATAATTTATAAGCACTTTTAACCATTAACCATTTGATATTGCAAAAGGTAGTTAGAAATGGAAGATAGTGTGTATATCACAATATTTATTGAGCATGAATAGATAAAAAAGTAATTAATTCAAGATAATAAAATTCATTCTTTTTCCTCCCTTGCTCTTTAATCCAATGTTATACCCGTTACTCTCTCATCTACACATCTTGCAGAAAATCAAGAAGTTCAATACCTTAGTAAAGAAAAGAAAAAAAATTGATTCCTATTACCAACAAGTTTTAGTAGACTAAAACAATCCACCCTGATTCCCTCAATCTCAGCACCATAATCCATTCTCTCTATAATGTCAATCTCTTTTATGGAACCCATAAAATATTTCTTTTCTTCTTTGCATCCCCGATGAGTGCACTAGTGATATAATTCTTACTTGCTTACTTCAATGTCAATCCCTACATTCCACTTTTAGTTATGTAAAATAATGCAAAAATCATATTTATATATGTGATTACTAACAAATATTTTTATGGTAAAGGTACATTAATAAGAATTATGGATATTATTATGTGATTGTATGTTTTATATTATCACTTTGCATTGTAATAATAGGATTTGAGTGAAATAAATGTAACTAGACAAGATTAGTCAAAATAAACATCAATCATATACTAGTTTGCCCGCTAATTCCTAAAGAAGTGGGTAATGGTTATTAGAGATACTCAAAATGAGCATCAATTAGAGGTACCAAGAGGTATCTAACAAAGAGGCAAAGCCCCTAGTGCTAGTCATATACTAAAGGTGCCAGAGCACTGACTGGAGAGATATAAGTCTTAAAATGAGGACACTGTAGTGTCACTAGATTGGAGTAGTTGTAAACCCTTATAAGTATGCATATTTACCCATTACTCAGACTCTAGGAGGCTATATTATCTCAATTGTATCAAAATATCCATGAACTATAACCACAATTCAAAATAATATTATTATTCAAACATATATCCAAATAATATTTCATAATAATATTATGCCATGATGTTTACATGTTCAAATATGTATACATTTATGTTTACAATCATATTTCTTTCATGTAATTAATTGTTGAATATGTTTAAACATATACTAGGCAAATTCTTAACCCTTTTACTTATTCATTCAAAGTATCATATACTTGCATCAATATTTATTACATTTGGGCTCTTGATATATACTTAACTCAATTAACATGTATTTAAACATATTCATATATCAATACATGTATATATACCCATAATTATACTCATATCATTCTTTTGTATGCTCTTGTAAATATAAATTAGGTTTATAAACTTAGTTATGTCATAAAATATGAAATATACATATAAACCTCTATATTCATGCCTAGTAAATTTTCTTATTTCAATACATTATCACTTATTTCATATATATTAAGTCATATTATAACGTTGCAGGTATTCACAAAGTTTCATAGGCATTCGAGAAAGTTCAGATGTGATTTGGTAACATTTTGGTGAGAAAATTTCACTTATAGGCTAAAATAGGATAATGCACAACTGCACCTTAATATTTGTAGTTGTGAATTGTCCCTAAATGGCAATTTTGGGGTAAAAAGAATTAAGCACAACTGTAGCCCAATTGTTCACAGCCTTATAGTGATAAAAATCCAAATTTCTTTAAAACTGCTACCTTAGCTCATTTTACAGTGCATTTTTAAGTGAGTAAATGGCATTTTTTTGCCAAAGTGGTATCGTAGGCATTTGTTCCCCTAAGTCTTTAGTTTTCATAATATTAAAAATTAGGTCATTGAGACTTCTAAATCATAAGATATTCATAAAACAACACAGGCTGCTCCATTGACAAGGCAACATCAGTTCATCAATTTTAATCATATTTTTAAAGACCTTGAGGGTAGAATTAGGACTCAATTTCTTCTACAAAGTTGTAGATATAAATTTATGATTAATTTCCACTTTAAATTACTCCATTTAGCATTCTATAGATGAAAATATGGCTAAATTACAAATAGTTGTCCAAGTGAACCTCATATGCGCATCGAACCCCCTTTAAATGCGGATGGCTCTTAGAGGCCCATTTTTAGGGTTAGAGACTGAATGAGGTTCATAAAGTTCATAGATTGGCCACTTCACAATAGGAAAGGGATTCGACCCAATTCTATTATTAATGGTCAACCTACGATGGCATTTAAGTGGACCCAAGAGGTAGGTATTTATGAAGCCCTTATTTAGGCCTTGGGAGAATATACATGTGTGCTTAAATGATAATATAATCACTATGTGTGTGTATGGTTAGGGAACTATAAGTTGGGGTATAGAGGTAATTGCCTTAAAAGAGGAAGGGTAAAATAGTCATTTAAAATTAAGAAATGCATGTGATTAATTTATGGAAAATGTAACACCCCCTATGCAAATACCCTATTACACATGTATCATGAATACTATTAATCATGCTTACACTACATGTTCATTTAATCATCATTTAGCCATTAATCATGCCATATGGTTTCATATGCCTATATTCGTGCTACAAGTCTATTCCTGTTTTCCATTTCATACCTATTATCATGCATACTAGACTATATGAATATTACTTTATGTATATCACATACACACATATTCTGTCTTAGCTTTACTACTAGTGAGTTACAATATTCCACATAGGTTTTATACATAACATAAGATAACTGGCCTTTATACAAAACATATGATAATTGTATTACAAAACATCCTACATCAAGGTTATCAATCGATGGTTGGCCCTTCCTGATGCAGAGAACGTCCCTCAACAAAAGTCTTGCTACTTGTACCTACACGGATAAATAACCCGTGCTAAGCTATAAAGCTTAGTTGGGAATATCTACAGATGGATGACCACACACACAGGTCACTAAAACATGCATTTACAATATGCTCATAAATTATAAACAACATGTCCAACATAACATGGCAACAGTAACATATACTTTAAAGCGTAAAGCATATTCTCATGAACATAAACATTGTACCCAGGAGAGTAACACATATTTCATTTTCATAATTCGTATAGATGGCAATTTTCCATGTGTACATATTCAATTGAAACATAATTCCTTTGGTAAACCAACAATATAAGCCACAATATCAAGCTTTAGTCAAATAACTTTAACTGTTTAATTTTGATCATTCTATGAATAACGTTTAGCCTGCCTTAGCTTTATCGGTGGATAACGGGAACTATGGATACACATTGGTATCAAAGAAGGATATCCGAAGATATCAAATCTATAGACCCAAACGGGGCCAAACTGTACTGTGGACCGGTCAAGCATACCCAAACGGGGTAGCCTATCAACCCAAACGGGGTTGATCATGATCCAAACGGGATCATATATACTATAGACCCAATCAGGCCAAACTATGGTAGCTGCAATTTCCCTATAGGTGCCTATCTATCCACATCTAAACTCTAACGCAGGCAGAATTATATTCGTATTCAATTCACATATTAATACTGTATTCATATATAATATTGTGCACATATACATAGTCTTATAAAACTATGAATTCTCTGGTGCATAATCAGATATATGCACATTTCATATGCCAAGTTATACATCTGGCTTATTCAAATCTGTATCTATACAATTTGCATCATAGCATATAGGCATGACATATAATCATCATATCATATACTTGATCATGTTCACATTAAGCATCTCACATGTTCATAGTCATGCTAAAACATCTTCTATCTCATAGGGCAATTACATGCTCATATACACATATACATAATCATAAATGTACATACCTGTGGGTACATTCGCATATAGTTGACTTATTCTTTTGAGCATGTTTACCAACACATATAATATCAACATGTTTCCATATTGGCATATACACATGCCAAGGTCATACCATTATATTCTCTATTTCATATCACAGGTACATGTCATAGGATTTACATGTGTATATATATATATATATATCAATTTGGCATATGACCATCATGTACAAGACTAATTACATGTATAGGTTGGATATTTCATCATTAGTCTTTATTCATATACACAAATGAATGCATATGTGTGCATATAAATCCTTCATTGATAGTCATATTACATGTCACATTCAATTAAATTTACTATCACATAAGCAACTATATGTCTCAATCAATTTAAAAACATATTATCAAGTGTAGTAACAATCTGCTCATAATTGTAGTTTCTGTTACATTGAACAGTCTAAAAAATAAGTCCAGATTCAACCCTAGATTACATGTACTTAGGGATAGATTTAAGCTTAGGTTTCTTCATATGAAATTTAGGTATAGAAGTCTATTTTTATACGCAAAAAGAATCACTCAATTCCGAGGTCTCTAGCTCAACTTATAAGCAAAATAGTACTAATATATCATTCAGAAAATCACACACGTGGCCATGTGCAAAGAAGAAGAAAAACTCACGTGGCCACGTGCAATGAATGAAGTTTTATGGAGAAGAAACACACGTGGTCACGTGTTTTCACAAGAGGAACCAGACGTGGCCACGCACAAGGGAAAGAAAAGGCTCACGTGGCCACGGGTAAGAAAGAAATATACACATGCGTGGCTACGTGCTTCAAGCAGAGAAACTATCCAAATTTTCACTATCAGACAATGAAAATCAGTTCTCAATTTTTTCTACAAAGTTGTAGATATATTTTTCTAGTTTTCAAAACATCAAAAATCAACCCAATCAGAGCTCTCAATCTCAAGATATACCCTAAAAACCGAAGACTGCTCTCAAAAACAAAGGCAGCAAGCAAGACCCGGATTCAAGCCTATTTTATCTATCACAAAAATTGATTCAGATTTCGTGTTCTTCATATGAAATGAAGATCTGCGAGTCTAGTTTCATATCCAATTGGAATTTCTCAATTTGAGTCACGGAAACTCAAGATATAGCAAAAATACTACAGACTGGTCATATGATCCTTAAAACAGATTTTTTACATCTTCCAATCAAACGTGTATTTTTCCTTTCTAAACCACTTCCAAGCTTGATATTCACATATAAAACATGTAATAGAAGCAGTAAAGACATCTCTCATGCTAACACATCAAGCATACACACACACTTATGCAAGTTCCCATACCTTGGCTGATAAACCCAATGTATTCAACCTCTATCAATACCCTTTCCTTTGCTCTTCCTTCCTTCCTCTTCTCCTTCATAAATACCATCATCATCATCATAAATTTCCAGCATATTTACATTTTCACAGTCAAAATGAAACAAGAAGAAGATGATGATGAAGGGTTCAATTAATAGTTTAATTACCTTACGTTTAAAACCTTGTACTCTTGATTAATCAACAAACATCATCCTCAAATTGTTTGTGATAAATCAATGGAAATAAGAAGGAAGAAGAAGATGATCTATTTTCTGGTTTTCTCTCTTCAATTGCCAACACCTTCACTCACACAGCCACCTCTACATTCCACTATCTTCTTTCTATTTATATAAGTGGCAAAATTTCCCTTTTACTCCCTCAAAATCTTGCATGTCACACAAATGCCACAAACCTTTAGGCATGTTAGACTTTAACCCCTCCACTAACTCCTTTTTCTTAAATCAACCTATCAATTTATTCATTCTTTCAAAATTGGCCACTAAAATGCCAAAAATACAAATTAACCCCAAATTAATATCTTTTACTTCAATTACATCCTCAATTACTATTAAACTATATTCTTTTATTTTATTTTCATGCAATTAACATAATAACATGATAATTTAGCCCCTTACTTAATCACAAAAATATGCAAATTAAATTAGGGTCATGTTAGGGGCCTTACAGAAAAATTCTAATAAAGGGATCCAATTGAAAAGGAAAAGAGAGAGTTTAGGGGAAGAAAGATGAATTTGGGGTAAATAAGGGAGTTAAGTGTAACTTTTGTAAAGTCAACATGAGAGTCAACAAGTGGTCCAATGAGGAAAGGCAACTAGCCTTTCTAGAATTATCTTGAAAAAGGAAGAAATTTAAGGATTTAAGAGGTGTTAGATGGCCAATTCAATGGGTAAAAAGATAGCCATTTTCTCCTAAAACCTACCCATCTTAACCCCTAAATAACCCCTAAAATTTAACCCTAGAGAATTTAATGGTTAGTCTTCTTAAGGTAATGACTATCTTTTCTCTTCTTCTTTTATTTCTTATAATGATATATTAAAATTGAGAGAGTAGATGAATTTTCAAGCATAATAATCTGTAATTTTATTATAAAGAAGGAGAGAGAAGCAAAGGCAAGGAGAAAGAAGTGGAAAAGCTTGAAGAAAGTGTTTGTCAAAGAGGTATGGAAACTTTTAGCATTTTGTGAGTTTTTACTTTTATATATAGTCATTAGAAATGTTAATTTGGGAGTTTTAATTATAGGATACATGAATATGATGGTTGGTTGGGCATAAGATCCGAAATAAGAAACATGTCCTTTAGATGGAAAAATCTATCCTTAGGTTTATTGGACCTATTTGGAATTTTTTTGCATATAATTGGAGTTTAAGAGCTTAAAATTGAGTAATTATAGTTGGAATAGAAACTAGACTCATAAATCTAAATTTCATAAGAAGAGATCATTGCCTGGTTCTTCCCCTATAATAGTTGAAATTTAGCTTGAACCCTAACTATGTTTGTTGTCCTACCATTGGGAGTAATGCCCATTGTTTATTGAATATCTTGAGATTTAGAAGGCTAAATGGAGTAATTTTTAATGATTTAGAAACTATAAATATAGGAGAAAACCTTTGTAGAAGAACACTTGGCCTAGAAATGTTGTTTTCTAGGTCCAAATTGATGTGTAATTAGACTTAGGAAAGCTATATGCAGAATTCATGAGGAAGAATGGGGCACACGACTGAGACCATTTTTTCTCAGTCATGTGGACCCTTTTGTATCCATTCTGACCATTATACATGGACAAGCCTAATTTGTCTCGGCCATGTGCCACCCCTATTACAGCTTATACATGATTTTTGGGCCCGAATAGTCACTGAAATTTACTCAAACCTTTCCAGACACCTTTGGGATAAAATTAAACACATAAATAGGAATATACCAAGTCTTGAAACACACATAATACATGATTTAGAGATTGAGAGATAATTGTAAATCAACCCAAATTATAAGGAAACATAAGTGCGGGAATTATTTAGGCTATCACTTAGACTACACACCAACTTTATGCATGTAACCAATGGAATTAAAATATGAGAGTACTATATATATATATATATATATATATATATATATATATATGGACATAGTAGGTTATGAAACATGTGTAATGGATAGTAGAACCTTGAGATGTAGTTATAAGGAAATCAAAATGTATAAGTTAATTTAGGCTACTACTAAGCTCATATATCACTTTTATGTATGTAAACTAATGTGACTAGAATATATGAATATCAATAAGGGCACAAACATATATAGTTGAAGATATATATGTATATAAGTGTACACATGAATATGTAGGACTAATGATATTTTAATTAGGTGAAGTATACATTTATGGATGTACATGGATGTTTATATTTTAAGGAATATGCAT
Source organism: Excoecaria agallocha (assembly GCA_037975025.1). Classification (NCBI taxonomy): domain Eukaryota; kingdom Viridiplantae; phylum Streptophyta; class Magnoliopsida; order Malpighiales; family Euphorbiaceae; genus Excoecaria; species Excoecaria agallocha. The sequence goes on along the minus strand of CM075808.1, from coordinate 86,450,889 downwards.
TTATGTTCAAACTACATTATTGTGGTTAAGTATGGATACTTATGTATATATATATATATATATATATTATGATGCATTGGACAAGACGTAATATGCTCAGATATAAGAATGAATACGAGATGTACAAGATGAATCATACAGATATATGTGTATTTATACATACATACATACATACACACACACACACACACGCACACACACACACACACACACACACACATATAAAATAGTTTCTATATGGATGTAATCCTTACGAACACATCATATAATTATGGAAATTATTATGCATGACTAAAGATGTTATAATTTGGAAATGTAAACTTATATAGGTGTTTATAAGCTTGTGATTATGCATTGATATTCAAAGCTATGCTACTATGATTATAAAGGATACTAGTATATGTAAATGTGTATATAAAAGCAACTAGATTATATGAAATATAAATGATTTATAGGATTGTTACGTCTAATTATTAATTCTATACATGAATAAAAGATATAACTAAATTATAACAATATACAGAAATGTATAAACATGTACATGATTCCATGCTCATAGATATATTTTTGCAATTGAGTTAAAGATATATAAAATGGGAAAGAGAAAAGTAATGATAGTTAAAGTAAAGAATTATAGTTGCTTGTATCTGTGTCTAGGTTGTGGATAGATAGACATGCTTATAAGGGTCTATTGCAGTTGCCCCATGTTCAACCCTGTTTAGATCCCTATGTTTTGACCCCGTTTGGGTCACTTACCGACCCCATTTGGGTTCGCTTTACCGGTCTATAGTATAGATCTAACCTTGTTTGGATCCTTAGTTTGATATCTTTGGATATTCTTTTTGTACCTTTGAGTACCCTATGTATCGTCCGTATCCAAGCCCTCAGAGAAAGGTGCAGGCTTATTACAAGATATAAGAAAAGCAATATGAAAAGTAATTTAACAAAAATGATATGATATACCATGACCTGATTTCCAACATCATTATATATATAAACTCTTGCATAGCATATGGAAAACATGAAAAAGAATAAAGTTGTGTTTAAAACATGAAATTTATAATACTATAGTAACACATGTATACGATAATATCTATTGATACCTAATGCTTTATTCGCTTAAGACTATTGCATTTACATACATATCTACATACACAGGTGAGTAAACGTAATCTAGTTAATGATTGTCATTGATTATGTTATAAACTTGCAACCTCTATAATAGAGCCTTGTATTGTTGATATGTAAATTTTATGTTGTGGCTCAAGATTTTATTAGTCTAATAATATGCATATATGTGTGAGTTATCGGTGACATCTATGAGAGGTTATATTCACAATTTTTCTTAGTTCCCCACTAAGCTAGCAAGCTTAGCATCGATTTTTATCTATGTAGGTACTTAATGCTAGAAATCTTCTTGAAGGTACAAGATCTGCTACACCAAAGGCAATATTAGAGATAGGAAGAGACTAAGTATGAAGTTATATTTTGTTTGTCTTTGTAATTATCATATTATGCTAAGTAGAATATAGTATAAAGAACAGGAAAGGAGCCAGTGTAAAGTAACCTAAAGCTTTCTTTGTATAATCTCTCGTAATGTGTTGATGTATGTATACATATAAACATTATAAATTAATATGGAAATTGTGCAAATGGTTTGTCGTTTATTCAATTTTATGTGAAATAGTGTATATAATGGTAGGTAATAAGAGAATTCAGGGTAGTCTTTACAGTATCATAAAGTTGCCACCCAACAAAATGTTGGGAAAGTGATTCTAACCTTTGATGCCTAGGCAAGAGATGGTGTTTAGAACAACAATTTTACTTGTACCTCGGTTAGTTGTTGTTTATAAATGAGTTTTTAATATAAATCCACCACCTACTTTCTTACACGATGCATAAGCAATAAATAAATAAACACGTCAATCACATGAATAAATTGACAAAGTAAAAGAATAAAAAATTATTTATATAAGAAAATCGTCCAAAAAGAAATAAAGAAAATGCCATACATAAATCGAGATATTTATTTAAGGTTGGGAACATTGGTTCCCTCTGTGACGTGTGCCAAACCCCACTCATTTTTAAGCTCACTATTGGAGGCCCGATTTTAGGGTCCAAGATCGGATGAGGTTCATAAATTTCATAGATTAACCACTTTGCAATAAGAAAGGGATTTAGGCCCAATTCTATTATTGGTAGTCAACCTATGATGGCATCTAGGTGAGCCTAAGAGGTAGGTATCATAGAGTTTCCAACTAACAAAATGTTGGGAAATGAATCTAACCTTTTATATCCAGACTAGAGAGCTATTTGGGACATCACTCTTACTTATACCCAGGTTAGGTGTTGTTTATAAATGAGTTTTTAATATTAAGCAAATCTCTCTTCTCACACAATACATAACATAAATAAATAAACATTTAAAGCAAGTAAAAGTGACAAATAAAAGAAATTCCTTTAACAATTACATGAGTAATACGTCCAAAGAAAATAAAGTATCATACATGAAATAGGGATGGGAACATTGGTTCTCTTATGCATATTTATATAAAAAAGGAATTTTTACTTATTATGTGAATTTTGGGCTAAAAAATTGGACATTGGTCCATTTTATCATGAAAAACCCAATTTAATTAAGTAAAAATGGTTTTTTAGTTTTTATCAATTATCATCCTAAAACCATTTATTACTAAGCTATTACAAACCCCAAAATAAAATACATCCAAATAAAATAATAAATATAAATAAAAGGAAAATAAAATGAGAGGAAGTAAATCTGAATAAATAGATAAAAAATGAAAGAGGCCAAATGATCTAAAGGTAGCTCTCCAAGGCATCTCAATCCCTATGTCTCCAAAGCCCATGCAAGTAAATGTTAAATGCTAAAAAACACAAAGAAAATGAATGGTTAGCATTATGATGTATCAATATCAAATATCAAAATTAAAATAAATAAATATGCATTTCTAGACTAACATATTGAGCAAACAAAATATAATGCATGCAAATAGAATAGGGACTAATACCTAAACATATGGTTAATCATGCTAATAAATTTGATATAAGAGAACATGCAAAAATGACATTAAAAGGGGATGAAACACACTTACAGATGGCCTGCACAAGGGAATAAATTACCAAACCAATAGAGGAGATACGATGAAAAGGGTGCTACGCTACGTCCCATCGATCATTGTGACTGACGACCATCTGTCGAACCTTCTTCCTATTTGTCATACGACATACGGACAGAAATAGGCAAAATGCAACAAATGCAATAAAACTCACACAGGACCTGAATTTAACCTAAATATGTATATTTCTACACCCTAAATCATGCTAGATATAATTCTTAAACATCATAGTTTATTTAAATCTTATTAAAATACTGAAATATCATGCATATAAAATTTTAATAGAGGAAACTAAAGATTCAATCATGGTGGAATGAATATATGACAGGCCATTCTACATCTTTAAATAATATTCCTAATGTATTTATGACATCATGAAAGTTACAAAAACAATATTAAATCAAGAAAATCAAGGCATTGACATCAAACATACAAAATTATATCAAATATTTATTTTCATTGTATAAACTAAGAGAAAGAGGAAAAAGGGCTAATAATATTACTCTCAGGAGATGATTTCTATTATGTAACTTTGAAAAGTTGAACCTCAGGTCCCAATCCAAATGCTTTCACATTAAAAGCTTTTTTCTTTTTCTTTTAATCTTTTTGTGTATTGATCAAAGGAATATAAGAAGTTTGGTCTCAAGAACAACAATTACGTTTACTGCCCTAAGAATTCTCCCCTATTTAAATTGTTCTCTCCCTTCAAATCTAGGGTTTTTGGTTTTTATATCAAGGAAAATGTTGGAAGTTGTTTCCACTTCTAGTTCCTAAAAATCTGCCATTCAAATCTGCTAAATCCGATGCCAAATATTTGATCTTTAAAATGGGTTTAAATTAAGTTAGAAAATGTGGAAATTCTGGAAAAATGCCCACAAACAACTGAAACAAACCCAAGGTTAAAACTCAAAAAATATTTTTAGAAAATAATGTGAAAACCATTGTTGGAACCCGAAGTTTGCACATTTCATTTGAAATATGAAAATTTCCTAATCATTAGGTAACTTGATTAGGGCTACCTCAGGACCCGGTGTCGATAATTGCCCTCAATTTTGTGGAGCTTAGTGCACTAGTGCCTAAAGTGATATAAAATTAAAAGTAAAAGGATAAAAGATGCATCCCTAAGGTAGCAGAGCTTTGGTTGTTTGGACCATCACCTATAAGAAGAATTAAAGACTCCCGTGTAAAGGATTACACCTATAGGAGAGGTTTGGGATTTCACCTATAGGAGAGGTTTGGTTTTTCACCTGTAGGAGAGATTTAGGGTTTTCACCTATAGGAAAGATTTGGGGTTTTCACCTGTAGGAGTGGTTTAGGGTTTTCACCTGTAGGAGAGGTTTGGGTGTTTTGTAGAAAAAGCTTCAAATTTTGATTTTCTGTAGGAAGATTTTTTTCATCTGTAGAAATATTTTGGATTTTGGTTTGGTGTAGAGAACTAACAGCTTGCTGAGAATGCTTTTGATTCTAGTATAAGATTCTTCTTGTGCGATCATGATTATAGAGGGAGTAAATATCGAGACTTAACAATAAAGACATGTTAAGTTCACAGTGAGTGTACTTCATAGGTTACCTTCCATCCATCTATGTCGAGTTCATAGTGAGTGTACTTCATAGATTGCTTCCTATCAGCTTCAACATTTTTCGTGCTCTGTTATGAGTTATACTTCTCTCTTTTCTTGAATAGCAATAGAGATATACAAAAACATTATGTGTGCATGTGAAACTGTGTACATGCAGTTATATGCATGAGTTATATGAGATTGTATGCAAAGATTATATCTTATATAGGCATATGAAGACCTTATGTATGTGAGGCATGCATGTAATGAATGATGCATGTGAATGTATGCAAAAATGAATAGACTACACTCCAGGTAGTTTAAGGGCTCTTTGAGGGAATGGCTTAGTTGATATTTCCTCACAAGTGCTCCTTTGTAGGATTTTCTGCTTTATGTGATCTTTATACCATTTGATACCCTGTGGAGAAGTTTAGAAGAGTGTTGGCTTGGCTTTTGCTCCATGTCTTGGGGCTTATTGATTAGTCATATGGCGAGCAGTTCTGCGTTCATAATTTTTTGTGGGAGAATTGTGCTAATGGCTTCAAGAATTTGTGCACCTTTTTCCCACTCGAAATGCTACCCTAAGCCTCTAACAATGAGCTATTTGTCTAAATGGAAGCCTCCTGGGCATTTTCTTAATTAACAGCCCTTTATTTCTCCAAATTTCTGTGGTCATTATTTGAAGGTAGTGCACCCCTTGTGGGTTTTCACACTAGCTTTTCTTAGCGGGATATTCGTCCCATTAAGGATTTTCACATAACCTCGTGCCTAATTTTTACTTGGAATGGATCCAACCCAATCCAACGGCTTTTTGTTAATCATTTTCATTTTTTTTTCTTTTTTTTTTAACAAGACAGACTGTTTATTTCTAGGTTTTCACCCTGTCCCTTAGTTTAATTTTTGCTTAGAGAGCTAATTATAGTTTTAATCTCTAACAGCCTCTTATATATATATATATATATATATATATATATATATATATATATATATATATATATATATATATATATATATATATATATATATATATATATATATATATATATATATATATAGGGGCACCCAATTTTTACATATGGCATTATACATGCCACAAGTTCATGTGGATAGTTAATCATATGCTGATACTCTATTTATGCATACGTCTTCATCCATACACATCTCATGGCAATCATAATTAGCATAATAAGACATGTAATGCAAAAGTACATGTTTTATTGAATCTCAAGGGTAACATCTTGTGCGCATCGGACTCCTGCTATCAATCAACCCTATCGGGTTTTCTTTATTTAACATTTTTTCTCACCTCCTAATTTTTGCCTAGGGCACCTTTTTCGATTTTCACCCTAGTGGGATGCCTAATTTTAGCAAGGCCACCTTTTCAGTTTTTGACCTTCGATTTCTTTTGTTTTATTTTTTTCCCTTTTTTATGAGTCTTTGCCTTAGAACTCTCTTTAGTCCATTGGCATCGCATAATTTTCGATGAGAATGTTTGCCCAATTAGCACTTATAGCACAAAGAATCTAACCTTAGCTCATGTAAGCTTAACCAGGCTGTCCTCTTTTCCCATAGTGGCACTTGACTCTCAAATGATGGTGTTAAACTGTCTTTAAGAGTTCAAGCTTTGTTCAAGTTGGTTTTAATGGTTTAACTCTCAAAATGTCCTCTAGTGGTTAAAAGTTAGTTATTGAATATATTTGCTAAGACTAACTCAAAAAGAAGGAACTTTAAGGTTTTGCTCTCTTGAGGTGTTTTTCGGTGGTTGAAAGTTAGTCATTGATTGGCCTTGTCAAGACTAACTAAAAAAGAAAGGACTTTGAGGTTTTGATCTCTGAGGTTTCTTTTGGTGGCTGAAACTTAGTCTTTGACTAGCTTTGTCAAGACTAACTCAAAAAGAAGGGACTTTGAGTTTCAGTCCTTATGGGTTGTATTGTTGTCATTTTAATACAATAAAGGAATGGTCAAGAAATTAAGTTTATGTGGGCTTTACTTGAAGATAAAGGGTCAAGGAAGTAGCTTCAGTTTCTAATTTTTCTTTATATGTCGTAGCAATGAGTTTATTGATTTCCAGCTCTTGGGTCTAGGCAAAGACTTTTTTTTTCTTTTTTCTTTCTTTCTTCTCTTTTTTTTCCCTTCTTTCTATCTTTCAAATTTAACTCCCTTTGGGAGTTAAGCTGGATGCACTCAAAAAGTCTTTTCCATTGAGATTAAAAGAAACAAGGCTTATTGAATTAATGTCTGAGGAATGACCTATGATTATTACCATGCATGATGCAAACAAGCAAGATATTGCAAGTATAAGAAAAGTTCAATTGAAAGAAAATTGTTCAACGACATTTATTAGATCGTAAAAGAAACAACTAATTTCTACAATGCTTCTCTATTATTAGTCAATCGACATTGTGGTGTGACACCCTATGTTCACTCATAAAACCATTCATTGTGAACTACTATTGGTGATGTCACATGGTTACTTAAGATATTTGTCTTTCTAGTAATAATAGCTAGTTATTTAACTTCACATTTAAATCTCAATTTTCTTTAGCATAAAAAGGTTACTATTTATTTGGTAAAAATTTCGGCAGCATAATGGCTATAAAGTCATGTTATCCAAACCTACAAATTGTCAAATTTACACTCCTAATAGACAACCTCCACCTCTAATACTCAAACAAAAATCACAACACTTCTAATATCAATCACAAACCATCATCAGAGCACACATCACATAACTATATTCTAACATCCATACTAATATACATAACTGCATGTTCATTAATGTTCAATATTCCTTACATATTATAACACACAATCTAAGTTCCAAAATAATGAACACATAATACACATAAGTCTTTTATTTATCACAAAATGTCTTCACATGTACATGCCATATCATCCATCGTCACTTGGTCTCCAATTACCTATATCTGTGCGCAGTCAAACAACCCACGAGCTTAGCAATGTTGTTGCTTAGTGGTGGATACAACTACACAAAGTTTCATCCATAACAACCATAATTCGTGAAATTACCATTATACCCTTAATAGCTATTTATTACCATTTAACTTAAAATTTGTTCTCTAAATGCTTTAGATTACCATATAGTCCTTCCATGACCCATTTTTCCTATTTCTCTCACATAATTCTTACTTGAATGGAAAATTACAATTTAGTCCTTAAACTTTTTTTAATTTATATTATTTCATTTAGCTCCAATTTTGGTCCTTTTTATTTCCTTTGACTTTTATTCCAATTTAAGCCTAAAACATACACTTTTATCTTTGTACTTACTCATGTGACAATAAATTACAATTTGGCCTTTAAAACTTTTTATAATTACAAATTTGCCCTTTTTACACATTTAACCATTTTTAACTATTTAACCACATTTTCAATGCAAATTTACGATTTTATCCAAGTTTTCTTGCTTAATTATATTTTTACCCTTTTTAGTCTATTAATCACATTTTAACTTTATTTATTATCTAATAATGTGTGTGATATCTTTTATACATAATTTATCATTTAGTCCCTATTTTTTGTATAATTACAATTTTGGCCCTACTAGTGCCCAATGGAAGCCTTTGAATTGAAAATGCAGGGCGAGGACTCCAGTGATGTAAATCAACTGGAGGGATAACTTAATGTGATCCTACTGCTCTAAAATGTGTGGAGGGACCACTTGACACGATCTGACTGCTCCATAATGTGTGTGTAAGTGTCAGGTGACTACTTGACATAGCCAATGCCTCGATAATTAATCTAATCTTATAGTGCTACTATGGTATATGTGTCCTTATGGCTAGCCATTATATCCTATGATTCTGGATTACCTACTGTACACTATGGACAATTATTTTACTTCACATTATGCTATATTTTAACATAGTTTCTCATGTCATTCACATAATGTCACATGTTACACTTTCTCATTTCTCATCTATCCATCATCATCACACATGAAATCATAGCAAATATGATCATTAAAATCATTTAAACTTGATGAAAACATGCCATTTTCCTTATGTGTACCATTCGACCATAACATGTACATATACATATCATATGATTTTTCATTCATTCTCATATCTTATTTGTTTTAAAGATCATTTCAAGCCTTCATGTGTTGATATACCTTGAATTTATACTAGTATTCATTTAGCACATAATTAAGCATCATTATGTATATTTGCATCATATTATGTCTAAATCAAGTTTAGGGTTATAACCAATCATAATAAGTTTATTTATCATTATAATGTTCATTCAAAGCTAAATATTCAATTACACATCAATTTATCACAAAGTACCATTGTATACCCCATTTGGCCTCACTTTTTTCATCAATATGCATTATGAATTTCCTTGTAATTTCATGTCTCATATGTTTCTTTATTCATTTTAAACCTTTATTTAAAAGTATACCTTTAGATTATGGTTATAACCTTTTGTTGTATAATTGATCACCATTATGTCCAACTTGTGTGCATTATGTATACATGAAATTTAATGTTCTAATTGTGCATACTAGACTCATTTATCATTGTAATATCCAACTTAAGTAAAATCTTCCATTAATAAACCAATTATCACATAATACCCTTATAATTACCTTTCGGTCACCTTAGGTTTTCCCACCTTTTAATTGTTTTCTTTTTTAATTCTTAGTCATTACATTTTTTCATGCCATTTTATTATCATATATTAATTTATTTCATTTTTAAACTTAGATTACCCTAGTTACATAATGTGAACTTAAGCTAAAATTCAAGGAATTAAATGAAATTAAGTGTAGAATTGTATGCACTAACCTCAAAATAGCTTGAGTTCACTCACTTTTCCTTGTCTTTACCTTTTCCTTCCATAGCTTTATCTCTTCTTTGAAAATCCTCTTTAGGCCTAGATGGGAGGAAAAGAAATTGTGAGGTTATGCCATGAATTTCAACATATAAGTGCTACTAAACAACTATGTTAATGATGCTTTATAGGTCCATAACAAAATCTCTAATTAATTCTAACAAAAACTTAAGAATTTACCTAATTAGGGCAATTTTCTCTCATTAAAAATTATTATTTTCCAACCCTCGTTTTGCTCCAATTTGATTTTTATAATGAAGAAGAGATCTTCTAGTGTGTGCATATAAAATTAGGGCTTACAATTTGGTGGGAGTTGGGAGAAGTGAGGGAAAAATGGTGGGAAGATGAATGTGAAAGGTAAATTTAGTTTGGGAGGAAGAAGGATGGTAGATTTTTGGACAAAAGTGTAGAGAATTATAGACTTTCCTAGGCTATCTTTTAGTCCACCAAATCAAGAGCCAAGATTTAATCATCCACTATTTGATTTAATGGCTTACTTTTAAGCCACTTGTCACCACCACATTAATCCCTACACTCTTTGAAGCCCAACTTCTAATGTCAATTGATTTTATCCCAATTGTTTATGATATTTATGCCCTTAAACAAATTAAAAATGATATTTTAGCTCCTTAATTAATTTAACCTCTATTTTTTGCCATTTTTTAGATTTCAATGTTCCCCTTATCATAATTCCTTAAAATTTTTTCCAAAGTGAAAAACCATATTTAGAAAGGTTTAGTTAAAATTTCAAATCATTCCAACATCATTTCGATATAGTTCCAGATTTGACAAAAAAAATTCATCGATTCGAAACCCGAAAATGTCAAAAAAATTATTTTTCACTTCTAATAGCTTATTTGGGGTATTTCTACTAGGTATATGCAATTAAAATAATTTTTAGGGTCTATGAAATATTTTAGAGCTTGATCAAACTTATGGTTGACCCAAATTACAATATTGGAGAAATTCTTTACTATCTATTTTGGGGACCTATCTAAGCTCAATTTCTTCTTAAATTATACCACTAGACTCTATTTAATGTATATTATATCATTTATTCATTAAATAGTAACTTTTTAATAGGTCACGCATCTCAAAATTTTTCTGGGCTGCGCACGTTTAATACTTAAGTATTTATAAATGCTACTGTACTACTATAGTGTAATCACACCAAATACCATTCTAGTGTTACTATTCATGGTTTAAAATGTACTCTTCATGTTATATGAAATTTTAGGGCATTACATTTCTGCCCCACAAATAAAAATTTTGACTTTAAAATTTACCTAGATTAAAGAGCTATGGATACTGCTATCTCATAGTTTCCTCTTCTTCTTAGGTCGCCTCTTCCACGTTATGATAGGTCCAGAGCACTTTGATAAGTGGTATCTATTTGTTTCTCAGCTATCAAATTTCTCTGGCCAAAATCGTCACTAACTCTTCATTATATGATAGGTCTTGTCAAAACTGAACTTCTTTTGGGATTATGACGTGTGATGGATCTGATCGATATCTTTTCAACATGGATACATGGAGCACATCATGGATTCTGATTAATTTTGGTGGCAACTTCAACATATAAGCAATTAGTCCAACATGCTACAATACTTTATATGGACTAACGAATCTAGGACTGAGTATACCTTTCTTGCCCAATCTCAGGATCTTCCTTTATGGTGAAACTTTTAGGAATACTTTATCACCCACATTAAGCTCTATGTCTTTTCTCTTTAAGTCAACATAGGATTTCTATCTATCTGCTGTAACCTTCAAATTGTCTTTGATTAATTTTACCTTATCCTCGGTTTTTTTGATTAAATTTGGTCCCACCATCTTACTTTCACTAAGTTTGGTGCAATATAGTAGAGTCCTATGTTTCCTTCCATACAATACTTCATAAGGTGCCATCTTAAAATTGGATTGATAACTGTTATTATAGGCAAATTCTGCTAGTAGAAGATATTTCTCCCAATTGTTGCCAAACTCAAGTATGCAACACCTTAACATATCTTCCAATATTTATACCACTTGCTCAGATTGTCCATCTACTTATGGATGGAAGGCAATGTTGTAGTCTAAGTGAGTTCCCAGTGCTTCCTAAAGTTTCTTCAAAAATTAGGATGTGAACTGTGGATCTCTATCTGAAATAATGGAGCAAGGAACACCATGTATTATTGCTATCTCATTGATGTAAATTTCTACTAGCTTTGTTAATGAAAAGTTAGACCTTACTGGTATGAAGTGTGCAGACTTTGTCAATCCATTAATTATTACATAAATGGAATTGTGTTTCCTTTTGGTGAGTGGTAAACTAAATCCATCAATTATTACATAAATGGAATTGTGTTTCCTTTTGGTGAGTGGTAAACTAGACACAAAGTCTATAGTAATATGATCCCACTTCCATTCTAATATTATGGTAGGTTATAGTATGCCAAAAGGTATTTGTTGCTTGCTTTTACTTGTTAACATGCTAAATATTTAGTCACAAAATCAACTATTTTCCTTTCCATCCCTGGCCACAAGTAGGTTATCTTTAAGTCTTGGTATATCTTGCTATTGATTCGGTGTATAGCATAATTTTGCTATGTGCTTTGTCAAAATATTTCCCTTTTATAAGCATATACAACCATCATTGCTAAGAAAAATTTACTTTTTCTTTCTTCATATAGCTAAGTATTGATAAAACTAGTAGATCATCTTGCTTTTAGGTAGTTTTTACCAGTTATAATTAAATAAGCTTATGCTATCTTCTAGCTATGGTTACTTTATTCACTCTATTATTACTTGACATTTATGATCCTCAATCTATCAAATATCTTTTACTAGGTGCATTAGCCCTTACTTTTCACCTAATCGGAATATAAATGAGTTAAACTACCATATTCCTTGATAAACTTTAACCACCATCTCCGTCTTAATTTAATTGCCTTGGTTTTTGTAGGTAATTCTTTTAAACTCTTACAACCCATACATATGTAATATTTTTCATTATATGAATAATACCCCCAAATGCTCCATGTAATCTTAACTGCCCTTTTTAAATCGTATACAAGAGATTTCTTTTCATGAGCCTTAAATTATTTAGAGATATATACCATTGCTTGATCTATTTGTATCAACATATAATTTAATTTCTATTCTGGTCATATCATTATGGCTCATTAAATCCGTCTTTAGTTTCAATTATACCTACCAAATACTAATAATTTCTACAACACTTCCAAATATCTTTTATTTAGGGATGATTTAAATTCTTTTTAAATATACCTTGGCGTCTCTTACTATTACATTACTATACAGTAAAGTCAAGAAACTCCATTGATTCAATACTTATATTTCCTAACTCTAGTTTACAGTTGTTCACCTTTCGAAGTTTATCAACTTTTCTCATAACCTTTAGGGTCTTTAATATATACCATAATAATCTCAGTAAACTATGATATATTAACTTAAATATGCAGAGTATCCAATTTATCAAATTAATATTATATTCTAGTACACTCGTATATTTAATTTCCTAAACTGGAAACTTATAATACCCAGATTTGTAGGGTAGATTCTATTGATCACTTTATACTTGATTTTTTGGTAAAAAATGGACTCTTTAAACTTAGATATCTCTTGAAATTTGCTTCTTTATGTCTTATATTCCCTAAGAATCAATAATTAATGAATTTGAACAAGTAGATTGGGAGTTAAAATAAAAATACTACAAACTATCTATGCATATCTAATAGGGACAGATTTGAAGTCCTATCTTTGCAAATTTTTTGGTAATGATCAAGAAAGAATTTAATCACACTCTCTCAATGAAAGTTTGTCCTTTACATGTCTAATTTATAGGAAAATTTATTTCATATCAATTAGAGGTCTACAGTAAGAATTACATCCCAAATACTAGGAACTGCTCCAATTCCAAAAATAAATTCAGTGCCCTATTTTCAACTTCTAGTTTTAGTATCTTATGAACAGAATCAAAATCTAATCTCTTATTAAATTCATAGATTTATATCTTAAGTTTCATTTGCAAGTGAAATCACTAGGTCCTGACATCTATAGATCAAGATATGGCCCAAATACTGAGATATGTTTAAGAAACTTCGACAACAGCTCATCGGTATTTTGCTCATCCCAAGAATAATCTTTTCTAGTTACCAATATACCCCCTTTTTGATTTGCATCCAACTATAACCTGACATTTTTATAATCAAATGTATACATATATTAACAATCAATATATTTTCATTCTTATCAAGAACCATAAACTCCACAACTTAAACTTTATGATCCATACATAACCTGTCAAGCTCCTCTAAGGCGGGGCATTCTCTTTTGAACAAATATGTTATGAATGCATGTGTATAAATAATGTATTGTATAAATGATAATTCTTGCATATAACTTATAAAAATATGTATGCATAATGTGTGTAAGTATGCATGTTATCCTAGCCCAATGTTCATGCATTATAAAATAAATATTGCCCACATCGTACAGATCGCTTGATAGGAAAATAAAGCACAATCCTTTTTCTCTTAATTCTCAAATGCCATGGGAGGTTCTTCTCCCTTCTCCAATGTCTCCCAATCTTTCTAGACTAATCACTATCCTTCTAACTCTAGAATAGTGGGGACAGGTATGTAATCCTTTTCCCTAGTCACTTTATTCCTCCATCCCTTATGAAAGGTACATGTATTTATTCTTTTTCTATCTATCTACCTCCTGATCTTAGGACCGTCTAAACTTGCTCTAATACCACAAAATGTGACACCTTACGTTCACTCATAAAATTTTTGCGAACTACTATTGGCAATGTCGCACGGTTACCTAAGTTATTTGAACTTTTAGTATTAATAGCTCGTTATTTAACTTCAAATTTAAATCTCAATTTGCTTTAGCGTTGAAAGATTACTATTCATTTGGTAAAAATTTTGGCAGTATAATGGCTATAAAGTCATACTATACAAACTTGCAAATTATCAAATTTACACTCCCAATAGATAATCTCCACCTCCAATACTCTAACAACAATCACAATACTTCTAATATCAATCACAAGGTATCATCACACCACACATCACATAACTATATTCTAACATCCATACTAACATACATAACTACATGTTCACTAATGCTCAATATTCCTTACATATTACAATACACAATAGAAGTTCTAAAGTAACGAACACATAATACACACAAGTCTTATATTTATCCCAAAATGTCTTTACATGTATATGCCATATTATCCATCTTCATTTGGTCTCCAATTACTTGTCTCTGTACGCAATTAAATAACCCACACACTAAGCAATGTTGTTGCCTAGTGGTGGATAGAACTACACAAAATTTCATTCATAACAACCATAATTTGTGAAGTTACCAATATACCCTTAATAGTTATTTATTACCATTTAACTTAAAATTTGTTCTCTTAATGTTATAAATTACCATTTAGTCCTTCCGTTACTTATTTTTCCTATTTCTCTCACATAATTCTTACTTGAGTGGAAAATTATAATTTAGTCCTTAAGCCTTCTTTTTAATATATATTATTTTATTTAACTTCAATTTTGGTCCTTTTTATTTCCTTTGACTTTTATTCTATTTTAAGACTAAAACTTACATTTTAATCCTTATACTTACTCATGTGACGGTAAATTATAATTTGCCTTTGAATCTTTTTCATAATTGCAATTTTTCCCTTCATTATATATTTAACCATTTTTATGTAGCACCCGTATCCTGTACATATATTGACTCACTTTATCTTAAAAGTATCAACATACTTTACTACATTATTGAGCCATGAATTATTAAATATAAAGATTATCTGAAGAAAACAAATCTAACTGAAGTTTTGTACAAATAAAAACTTTACTATATACTTTTGAGTTTCTTAGAACGTTTAAGATTTACATCAAATAATCGTTATTACAATATATCATTGACATTACAAATAAAATTCTTGTAACCAAAAAGAACTCAACATCAATAACTATAATTCCAGACTCTCTCTCTTGTGTTGGCCAACTATTGCAGACATTAAACTTGTGATGATCTCTAACTCAAAACCTACACGGATAAAATAACCCGTGCTAAGCAATAAAGCTTATTATTGGAAACTAAACATGGAAGACAACCTATAGCACCCTTATTCTATAATTTATACATATCACTTTAACCATCTCATTACACATGTTTTACTGTGCAACATAAACATATACCAACTATATAGAGAACTGATATTCATACTTAATCCATAAGAGTGCTATACTATTAAGACTTCACAATATACATTAGAGTCTCTTTACAAAATATAACAATAGATTAACATCTTACAAAGCAGCTATAATTTTACAAGATTTCCGACACAGCAACAAAAAAAACCCTCGAAGTACAAAAAGGAACAAAAAAGAAGACTATATACTTTATAATCTTCAAAGACTAGTGTTGGCCAACCTGCTACAGATATTAGTCCTACGAGAAAGTCCTAGCCTTGCAACCTACACGGATGAAACACCCTTGCTAAGCTATAAAGCTTAGTGGGGAACTAAATCATGATAAACGACCACTCACAATGATCGTCAACAAGCACACAACATGCCTCAAATATAACAATGATTTTTTTTTCAAGAAATGAAAGAAATTAAACACTTACATTCACTTATAGAAATCATAAAGTTCAACGATAAGAATTTGCATTGACATTTCATTCACCATATATAATCATACAAGTTCCAACATCCTTTGGACTTAAGTTCAACTATTGATAATATGATTATTTTATTAATCAACGCTTAATCATAAAAGTATAGTTATCTATTATTAATTTAATAAACAATCTTCATAGATATTGAATTTATTTTACATCTATTCTTGTATGTCTTGGATATATACACATATTAGAATTTTATAACAAAACACTTCTAATTACCATGAGGTTATTTCATTACTATAGGCTTACTTTATATTCCATAAGTTATTTATGTTATAGCATAATAGATGTATCATAAAAATAAGCCTATCAACTAAACATAACACATATATATATCATTACCATAAATAACAAATATACGTTAAAGAATGTGTACATGCAACAATGCGAACACATATATAATCATAGGAAAACATATTTAAAAAACAATAGGTATTATAGCATAACTCATATAACCCTTAGTATGGAATATGCTATGCTATTATGACAATTATTGCGTTCATTCAATAAGATAATACCCTATACCCTAATATAAGTTTCTTCATAAATCAAACGTTGTCATACATATAGAAATAAAGGACATATATATATATCATCAATTTAACAATTAGCATGTATTTATGATACTAGCAGTATAGATACACATACTATCGGGCATTCTTTTAGTTGTGGATTTTATGTGTAATAAAAGGAATTTCATATGTAGAATAGTATAAAGTTAATTAAGAATTTGCATACCTTATTAAATTTTTCTTAACCTTTGACAATAAAGCCTGCATTATTCTAAAGAGGTGGATATCGAGTTATACGGTAGTACCCGAAGGTATAAAATTATTGATTATAACGGTGGCACCTGAAGGTACAAATAAGATACCCGAAGGTATTAAATGATGATCCCTTATAGGGATAAACTGTATGATAAATCAGTGGACCCAAATGGGGTCAAACAAATAACATTGACCAGTCAAGCGAACCCAAGCGAGGTCGGCTACAACCCAAATGGGGTTGTTCAAATCAACTCTAACTTTTAAACCCAAATAGGGTCACTCTAACTTTTAATTTCAAGTGGACCTAAACAGGTTAAAACTGTTCAGAAACAACTGTAAGGTACCCTTATAGGCATGCCTATCTATCCACATCCTAGACTCAATGCAGGCAATTAAATCCCTTTGATTTATCTTTCGAATCATTTACATACACTACAAAAAAACTGCAGATTAGCGATGGAATTTTACGTCGCTAAATACCATTTTTTCGTTGCTAATTAAAATTAGCGATGCCCCGATGAACAGTCGCTAATAGGCCAGTCGCTAATATATTAGTGACGGATTTCAAATTCAGTTGCTAATTTAGCGACGAAATATTTCGTCGCAAATTTTTATTTTTTCATCGCTAATTTATATTCCTATTTAGTCGCCGAATTATAATAATAATATTTAGCGACTGAATTTTTCGTCGCTAAGCCGTCGCTAAATACAAATTTAGTGTAAAATTTAGCGACGAAATATTTTTTGCTAATTTGGTCGCTAATTATTTTCAAAATTATATATTTTACATATTAGCGACAGTTTTTCTGTCGTAAATCTGTCGTGAAATTATTAATTGAATTTTTTCTTTTGCTGTATTTTATAATTTTAATCCTGTATACAAAGATCATTATTTATTTATTTTCAACCTGTAAACAGCAATGATCTCACACATATAAATATATATTGATTCCAAATCAAAATATGTTCCAAAATACACATATGTAGATAATAATTTGAAACATTACATAATATTATCCTTAATCTGTCATGAAAAAATATTATAACAAATATCATTGTACTAATTAGCACCAACAGTGTCATCTAAATAAAATAACGATCAAACATATAGTGCGACTAAAATCACTGGAACCACCACCATGAGCCGATGGATAATCATTATGGGGATGATCATCTTGTGCAGCTAAAGGTGCAACATCATCAAGTGCAGGTCCATCATAAGTTTTCCCATCATGATTTAGAGTGTGTGTGAACGAAGGCCTCGGAAAGCGTAGGTGGCCGACCATTATGCTTCTCCTAGATTTGAACAATAATGATTTAGCTTATATTTGACAAGCTTCGATCCATAGGCATATAATCAATTTAAAACAAACAAATATCAAAAAAAGGCCAGCAAAGTCCCATAACCATATGACCAATTAATATCTCCGATCTAAAAAATAGCAAGCTCCCATATAGGCATACAAGCAACAATATGCATATCATCAACAACAATAACCAGCATATCATCAATAATAACTAACATATAATCAACAATAACCAATAATAACTAGCATACCATCCTAAATTGGAATAATACTCGTAGGAAATATTGAATATCAAAATAATTAACAGGTTAGTATCATCTTGTTCCAAATGTCAAATTAAATTAGCAACTCACACCTAATGCAGCACATGCTCTTCAAAAGAAACAGAAAAGAGAAGCCCTATCCTGATCGCACATAAAAATTCAAAACTACTTGATCAAATAGCAGAATAATGAAATAAAATGATGCAATAACCCATAGGAAAAAAATGATACATTCGTAAGGTTATAACTATAAACTGCACAATATGTATAAATATGCATGTAAACATATAGCGAAAGCCATGCAACCACTTATCAATGCATCACTACAATGGTCAAGCCCATTGGCCACCAACCAATCCAATTTACTATAGCAAACTCCAAAAACCACATGCAGTGAAGTTTACTTCTCAAGAATTTCACCAATATTACACTCGGTTTTGGTCAAACAAAAGACCACAAATTTGAATATACGTAATGATTTTAAGCTTCTTATCCCATAATGACCAGATTTAACAAAGCAAAAGAGTATACCAATCATGGTGTCCTTATAATTTAAAGAAAAAAATTAATTCTATATTTGAAAAAAAAAACTATTCTCAATATGATTAATATTGTACACTAGAAATTGGCAAAAATACCTACTATCAGCTTGTGTAGGAAGGCCAATATACTTCACCACCCGATCCCCTGGTGAAAGACAATGAAACAAGAACAAAAGTAATGGATGAAAACCAACTACAATGTCAAAAGAATTTAATGTTCAACTAATTAAATACTTGTGTCTAAAACATGAAAATGAATTTAAAGAACATAACCAACCTAAAGTTTTATCGGGTAAAGCAAGGATTGGGATTTTCAAAGTTAAACATCAACATCACCTTAACTAGATTGATAACTCAATCATCTAAAAGTACATCAAGACCACTATACAATGCCTCGATCAGCATACTTTTATGTACAGTTCAGGCATGAAACCACTCACATTAATAGCAACAATCCGCTATAAACCTAACAATGTAAATCAATCCCAAGTGTTAATAATTGCAAAAATTATGAGTTTAGGTGTTAAAAATGGTTTTTGAAAAGTTGAGTATAGGAAATACTTTTTTTCAACAAATTTAGAACTCAAAGGATGTATTAAGCCAATAAACTTAATTGGCATTCATCATGCTTTCTTCTTTCATAATTACAAAGCATGTCCTATTAAGCAATTTAATTAGGACAACAAACTATTAAATAATAGCAGATATTATGAGTTTATGTGTTAAAACTCACCTCTAAGAATTATTTAGTATGAAAAACACAGTTTTCACCTCTTCTCAACTACCAAAATCTAAATGCTTTATTGATGGATCTACTTCTCCTCCATCAAAAATAATCACATCCTTCAATACTCCTCCCACCATCACACTTAACCCATATTTGTTTAATATCTCTAACACAACCGACATGATCCCTCTTTACTAATCTGAAAAGCAAAAACTTATCCTAGTAGCATATAACTTGCAGGTTGTAAAGTAGAAACCAAATAGATTCTTCAACAAAGAAGAGAGAAAAATGATTTCAGCAGCCATGTTGACCGTACAATATACGCACCTAAATGAAGAGAACATGAATCTTCACAATCCCAACCACACCTCGCGTGCTATATTTTGAATAGAAGTCTTTTATTTCCTCAAAACCATAAGATACCATTGATACTGCTTTTTCAAAATCACGAATAGATTTTTCCATTAAAGCCTTTTGCACATTAAAATCTTTCCCTTTGCCTTGAAATAGTTCCTACAGAGTTCATCAGGTATAAAATTACTTACCACCATAAATTGATAAATGCATATCAAACAGCTACAAGTGATGCACCATATCATGAGTAATATATATTTGAAATTGTAGAGTATGCTATTTCGAGAATTAGGGATATGAAACCTTTGAACTTAAACTAAGAAAAGACTCCAACCCTCCAACCCATAAGAATTGGGGAGGACAATCCAAGACTCTTATCTTACCATTTTATCCCTCCATTTTATCTATTAAGTACATAAAATAGAAAATTTAGCCCTAGTATAGCTAAATAGACAAAAAAGCCAAATGCCAACCTTAACTAGTTTAGGACTGAAGTTCGATAAAATTAAGCTAAGCAAAAAATAGTCTCAAGCTACAATTATACATTTGATTTGAACAACAAACTATCCAACTAAAAACGCACAAGTAAAATTGCATAGCTTATCATAACAATTCAGAAAGAGTTTCACATATCGCGCATTGGTTAGCGGTGAACCGGCACATCCTCTAGGATTCATAACAACAGGGAAAAATCCACGTTTGAGAGCTGGATCTGGGCGAAAAGGAGAGAAACTCTCAAAATCGAGTTGGATCTGGGCGAGAAGGAGAGAAACTCTCAATCCCAAGTGAACCAGAGTTGGATCTGGGCGAGAAGGAGAGAAACTCTCAAAATCGGGTTGGTAACCGGATCTACAGAGTGGATTAGCGGCAGAGGGAGAAGATCGGCTGGTTGTCGCATCGCCGGCACAGTGACGACGTCGGAGTCGCTGGCGCTGGTCAGCCCTTTTTCCCCGATCTCCCTCTCTCTTTCTTTTTCTTTCTCTCTCTCTCTCTCTCCCGTTGTCTGTTCTCTTTTTTTTAAACACTTGGGGCCACTGTAACTTTCTAGAGAAAAATGCTTCTGGTCCCTCCACTTGGTTTTTATATTTTCTTATTTCACACGGATATATATATATTGTTGCACATTTTATTTAATTCAAAAGACTAAAATTAATTTTATAATCCCATTATCAATATAAGTCTCCATTTTATAATTTAATTATAAATCTTAAGATTTTTAAGCATTATAATTCAGTCATTGGATTGCCAAAGTGTATAAGCAACGGAATTTTTAATCTTAATTTGTAACAATAAAAATGTATTTATATTTTTTATTTATATTATAATACTTGAAATAATTAAAATTATAAATTTTTAAAAAATTTCATTGAAAATAAGCAAATAATATTATATAGGGTAAATTTCTAAAATTACTAAAATGCCCCTACCAACTTTCATCATTTTATCCTTGTATTCAAGGATAATTTTGTAAATATATATAACTAAAATTTTTAATAATTCAAAATTTTAACAAAATAAAAATAAATTATAAATTTTTCATAATCATTTTAAATGAAATAATAAATTTTATATTATTATTATATAAATATTTATATTTATTATTTATTATAATACATCAATCTTCAATAATTATAACAATTACTTTATTATTATTATTATTATTATTATTATTATTATTATAAATATTTTTTTAAATAAATAAGTTTATATTTGGGAATAATTGATATAGAAATCAAATAATTTCTAATAATTTAATATTTGATTTAAATTTTATAAAATAAAAATAAATTACAATTTTTTTTACTATTTTAAATGAAATAATTAGGTCTTTTTTGAAGCAAATGAAGAATATTCTTCAGGGATCTTAATTAAAATTACGGCTTGACATTAAACAAAATGAGGGACTGTAGATTATAAGTTTTATTAAAATTCACACAATAAACATAAAACAAATTTGTGGCAGCGGTACCGTTTTATCCCATAATAGCTGCCACCGTTTTATCTTAATCTCCTTGTTTTTTCTTTTAGCTCGTGGTTTCAAAATCAATAGAAAGGGAAGTAGACACTGATTGGTAGACACTGAAAGTAGCGGTGATTGGTTTATTTATTATGGTTTTAGTTTACGAAATTGCAGTTTGATGCATTAAATTGCCAACGACTAGGAGATGAAGCATGTGGATTGGTACATGTATTATCAATTTCACTATTATTATTATTTTATTTATTAATTTGTTGTTATGTTTCTTCTTTTGATTCTCACGTTGTGTATTGTTTCGAAATACAGAAGTTCACTTTTAAGTTTTAACATGAATGATTTATTATTATTTTTTTGTAAATTAAAATTAATATTATTGTACTATAAAAATATTATTTAATATCAAGAGATCGCAATATAAAATTTATACTTTTTAATTGTATTAATTTGTATATGAAAGCAAAAATCTACTTAAAGCTTATGTATATTGTATTATTGGATTTGTGACGAATAAGCCTTTCGAGTATTTGTTAAAAAGACTGCCTTTTGTATTATTTTTGTAATATATATATATATATAGAAAATTTATGTTTAAATAAATCGAGGAAACTATGTTATATTATCGTTCTAAGCTAATAATCATGTATTGTTAGAGAATTTGATAATGACCAAGAATATAATTTCACAAAAGATTATTTTATTTTATTTTCTTTTATTAAATAGTGAATTTCATGCATAATTGAATTATTAGAACTGACAATTGACTAACACGTCTAACAAATACATACATATAAAAAATACTCATTTATTTATGGGTTTAGTTGCATATATTTGATAAGTCATTATTTTGAACTAGTTTACACTTTACACCAACTAAACTAACAGTTATTGAGATATTGCAAAAACCATCAACAATATATACAATAGCTATGCCATGAATGTCTTTTTTCAATTTTGATGGTTTTTAATAATTTTTTTTAAATTTCATTTCACTGTAGCTTTACATAGTTGTATCATGTAAAAAGGAGATAGCAATTTTTGTTGGGTTGAATGTATTCAGATTGAATTGTGATGAATTGAGTTATAAATATAAAAATTTTATGTTATTATGAATAAATGGGATTATGATCTAATTGAGTTACAAATTTATTAGCTAAATAAAATATTATCAACTAATAAAATAATTTCTAATTTTTAGTTATAAAATAAATTTCTAATTTCTAAAAAAAATTATTTTTTACTTTATTTGCGACGGATTAGCGACTAAACTTTCATTAGCGACTAAAATTTTCCCTCCTAAATTAGCGACTAAAATTTTCGTCGCTAAACTGTCGCAAAAAAATGCGCTAAATTTTCCCTCCTAAATTAGAGACTAAAATTTTCATCGCTAATTTTTCTGGAACTAATTTTATGAATAAAAAATTATAAAA
This sequence comes from Excoecaria agallocha, assembly GCA_037975025.1. Taxonomy (NCBI): domain Eukaryota; kingdom Viridiplantae; phylum Streptophyta; class Magnoliopsida; order Malpighiales; family Euphorbiaceae; genus Excoecaria; species Excoecaria agallocha. Next base: position 86,427,250 of record CM075808.1, on the reverse strand, counting down.
TTTAGCGACGGAACTATTTATCGCTAATTTCGTCGCAAAACATCGCACGTACACTTCCCGCCAATAATTAGCGACTGTTTTTTCATTCCGTCGCTAATTCATCGCAAAAAATAGAAAATCTCCTTTCCATGACGGAATTATAAAATAGTCGCTAATTCGTCGCAAAATTTACGACGAAAATGATGCCGTCGCTAATTTTAGTCGCTAATTGACAATTTTTTTGTAGTGATATATTCACATGTATACTCTTATATAACTATGTACAAGGTAATCGTATACATGCTCTTGTGTAACTTTCTGTAAACATGCGATCATATGCACTACTGGGTATTGCTATTCTGTACTTTGCTTTTTTCTCATCATATACATATTGATGTTCATACATATATATTCATGTATATAAATGAGCATGGTGTCATAGATATGTACACGTATAATTTTTCTATAAAGATGTTATATTGAGCACAATTAAGTATTATTATTTTGTACTTGTAATCCTTATAAATAATGTAACTATTTTACATATGTATTATGATGACCATATGCGAACATACATGCTTTACTATCTATTTTTCTATGATATTTTCACCACTATAATTATATGGAAACAACATGTATATACATTATTATTATTTCATAAACATACATCCGTACAATCCATTGTATAACAATACTATACATCTTATATTTACAACACATTATCATTTATCAAGCTTAGATTGGTGTGTTGAACATATATGATCAAATTATTATATTTAATAAAGAAAATTCAATTATACACATACCTTTTTCCCAAGGTTATCGCTTAATCCTTATGTGTTCATATTTTGTTCATATCTATACACACATATAGATACATGTATATATACATACATATATAGACATATAGATATACAATCTTAAATACACACGCGAATATGCAAATACATGTAAGCACATAGCACTATAACTATATGTTATCTCATAATTTCATAAGAGTATAAGCATACAATCATAACTGTACTATTTCAAAAAAGTAATATTTATTATGATTGTACATGTACTAAATATATATCTACAAGTTCCTTTAAATTCAAAATTATTTTTACATTAAAGTATTTACATTTCTCTATATACTTGTAACATATTGTAAACCAATTCTTCAAGTTAAATTTGTCTACATATCTTTAGTTTCTCTTTTAAAGCCTAATAGAATCATAAATATATCTAATTATACGCCTTTTTTTAAACAACATGGTAATTAAGTTGTTAAATAATTTACTAAAGTTATTTAAGTACTCTTCCTATTAATTATATGAGATGGCATTTTAAAATTTCATGGACAGATTCTAATGACTAGTTTGCACACTAAATTAGATGTAGTAAACGACAATTTTAGAAGAAATGATCTTCTATTTATTCCTCTATATTTCTAGTTTTTGAAACATTAAAAATCATCTCATTATCATATCTACAACTCAAGATATTTTGAAATTACAGAAGGCTGATCTAGTAACAGTGTAGCAGTTAATTCCAATTTTCAAACTAAATTTAGACAAATTTAGAGACAAATTTAGGATTTGTTTTCTGCATATAAAATGTATATATGGAAGTTTAGATTCAATCAAAATTAGAATTACCATATTTTAAGTTCTCTAACTCAAGTTCTAAGCAAAATACTCCTATTTGCTTGGACTAACCCAAAGACAGATTTATTTTAATGTCATTTTGAAAATTCGTAGAATAAAATAAGTGTAGAATCAAATATAAATTCCTTCACAATAATTGTGGTCCTATATGTATAGTTTATCTAGAATTTTATATCCTATCATGTTGACTTCTCTACCATGATTTATGCCCGAAATACTATAATCTATTCTATGATAGTAATTAACAGTTTCTATGAATTTCAAGGAAATTTTAAGGAAAGTTAGTGTCCGATTCAGAAGTGGCTTCCTTTTATACAAATATACCTTAGTGTCTTACAAAAAGGTACCAACTAAAATCATTCAATTTACTATCCTAAAATTCACGATATTAATAAAACAATACAGCTAGGTCAGTAAACTCAAGCCCAGAATTTTAATGGAAGTTTACATTTTAACTAAAATTTGTAATTTTTATTCCTTATGAAATTTCTCCTCATAAAAAACACATGCAAGACCAAAATCTACTATAAATCACAATACTAATCTCAAAGATACTCATTACACATAATAACTCTTTAGTTCTTAACAAAAATAATACATGCAAATGAAATAGTTCCCAAACATGTTTTGAAATTCCAACTCTCTTCAAAATCTTCTTTCACTCTTCTTATTTGCTTAAACCTTGAAAGCATCTTTAAATCCAGCCTTCCTTTTTTGCATAAGATAGAAATATGAAGATGTTCTTTGGGTGAAAGGGGCTGGATTCTATGGTAGAGAAGGAGAAATTTCAAACTTTTTATGAGAAAGTTAAAAAGCAAATTCTTTAAGAGAAAGAGAGAGAAATGAGTAATTTGGTTTCTATTTATTTCTTTTTCCTCAAAATGACGTCCTTCTCTCCTTATAATCATAATTCCTTCTCTAATTTGTACAAATTCAGGTTTTATAATGGAATGAAAATTCTCTTTTTGATCCTTCAAAACTTTGCATGTCCCACTTCTTCCTATACAATTTTTGCATGTTACTAATTGTGCTTGCACCTTTTAACTTTTCTTAAATCAGCCCCTCATATTCTATCTCTTTTTAAAATTAACCCCACTTAATCTTTATTTAAACATTGACCTCTAAATTTATATCCTTTTTGCATTTATTTAGCCCTCAAACTATATATTATCACTTGACTATTGTATCCTCTATCATAGGCAGTTTTCTGAATTTGACTTGTATGTAATTTTTGACCTTCCAAAAGCCATTTTTAACAAATGTTATCTTCTAAAAACTTGTTAAAATATGTTTCTAGTTTTTAAAACATCAAGAATCATATCAAAATCATTTTTATATGTTTAGATATTCACTTAACACTGAGGTATGCTCTTAGTGACTAGGCAGCAGACTGTTCTAAATTTTATGTTTAAATATAGCCTAGTTAAATACGGATTTAAAACTAGGTTTCTTCATATGAAATCTGGATATGGATGTCTATTTTCAAAACCAATTGGAATAATCTAATTTGGTGCTCTATAACTCGAGATATAGGCAAAAGAGGACCACAAGGTCAAGTAAAACGTGATAATCCATCCAATAATGTTTTAATAAGGCTTTGCTAACGTGAAATTGCCCTTGAATTCTACTACGGCCTATTTTGGGTCCTTACACAACCACTCACAGTGATTGTGAAAATCTGAATATATACATCAATTGAAACATTAAAAGTGACATGTCGAAAATAAATATAATATGAGATGTGCAAATTTAAACAATAATGTAATCATACATTTATTTAATGTGACATTCTTAAAATTAAAAATTCAAAACGTTGATTAAAATGATCTTGTACATTAATAAATATATTCCATACATTAGAAACCAAGTTAATCAAGTTGTTTCATATATCATAAGAAATAGTTATGCTATAATTAACTATGACATATTTATACTCCAAATTAACCAGCTTATAAGTATAATAACATTCAAAAATGTTATCTGTAATCACACTTAAGCACGCCTGATACATATACATTTATTTAATAGATAACCAGTGGATTAGAGAATCTTAACATATTTATCAAGCTTATAAAGTAAACAATAAGAGGATTTAAGAAACTCAACAGTTTAATTTAGCATTTTTGTATTGTATACAAAATGAGAATTCTTCATGCATTAAACTCATTTAAACAATTTCGATCATTTGGAACAAACTATAAATAGCATACAATCATATATATTCATCTTGTGTTGTTACTTGGTAAACGTTATTTATTTAAACTCATGAAACAATACAAGCAAATCTTGTCAGACATGTGTAATTAAGCAAATATCCATAACTCTTATATAATACTTGCTTTGCACATTATACTTTAGTGTCGGTATTGTACTTATAATTTAGCCTGCCCAAGTTCTAAAGGTGGATAACGGGATCAGGGGATACTCGAGGGTATCAAACAGGTGATATCCGAAGATATCAAAAACATAAACCTAAATGGGGCCAACAGAACAGGGGACCCACATGAGGTCAACAAAACAAGGGACCCAAACGGGGTCAACAGACCAATGGACCTAAATGGGGTCAATAAAAGCAGCTGCAATATCCCTATAGGTGCCTATCTATCCACAATTGAACTCTAATAGTAGGCAATATTATGTTCATGTTCATTCCGTTTATTACGCTTATACTTTACAGAGATAATATGACTTTTGTGCCATTAAATTTAAGATAAGCAAAGTCTTTAGATCTATAGATATATTTATCAATGTATCAAGTTTCATAATAACGTATATATATCATAATAATTGCATCATTTCAAAATCCATGGTTAAGTATAAGTATTTAAGCACGATCAATATATTGAAGAATCCTATACCACAAGCTTATTCATATACTAGCTATATATATATGTGTGTGTGTGTGCGTGCGTGTGTTTCTATACTTTCATTCAAGGTGTAGAATTACCCATCACCTAATATAGCAATTATGTATTTTCACTCATCCATGGAAAACTAGAGCAGTCAAGCATACATATAATTCACTTTAAAAGAATAACTGACCTTAAGCTTGATCCCAGGCTCAATATGTATAAACCTGCACTTTTAAGTATCTCCAATTATCTAGCATATGCTTCAATAATTAACTTGCTAAATGAGTTTATTAAACCAAACATGCAAATAAATTAAACTTATAGTTTTCGATAAACTCAGGATGTAATAAGAGTTAAGCACCCATTTACATTTATTCAACAACTGTCATAGCAAGGACCACAACATTCATGTGAGGTAGTTGTAGGGGTTTTAATATCGATTATTATTATTACAATTCAGTTACTTCAAGAACCATTCTCTGCCAATACACTTCTTATAATCAAATTAATGAGACAATATACATCAACATATCAGAATAATATAACACCAAACATATACAGAAACTTTATTTATGTTTTTATTGAGATAGTGAAACTGAGAATTAGTTAAATCATATTTCATGCCTCAAATGAGAATGTTTTAATGTCTTAGATAAGTGCCTTATACCTTGAAAAAGTGTGACTATAACTTGGGGGTGATTATTGTTGACACATGCATTATCATAGGATATTTATATTGTGGCTATGGCATAATTATGTAGGCAAAGTTCATATAATGATTCAACTACTTTTTAACATGTTATTATTAGATTTCACATATTAGCATAATCATGCTATGTCAATCACGTAAGATATATCATACCTATTCAAATGCTCTTTATAACATGCCTCATTCTTAAAACTTTACAATATAGCTCATCATGTATATGATCATGTAAAAAGATACACAATCCCTAGTGTATTTATATACACTTGTATTCATAAAGTCATATATCAATATAAGTATATAAAATTGAACATACATCATCATATTTATGTACTTTAACATGTTATCATTCAGGCACCATGAAACAGCCTTAAATCTCATGCTTATACTTATACATTTTGTACATGTATGTGATCATATCATAATACACAATCTCCAGTGTATGTACGTGTAATCATGTATTCATATAGCAATAAAAATATCTGTATTTGACTATACATATCATCATGGTCATATACTTGAACATGTTATCATTAGGCAATACCTATATTTATATACACATTTACTCTATCATAGATGTACATACAAGAAAGTGTGTTTGCATATAACAAGTTTGTTCATAAGTTGATCATATATGAATGTTTAAATATATATAACATTATCAATAATCACATCATATGCTATACATAATTCAATGCATTTCCTTATAGGCACACATTTAGCTTAACAACATGTAATTAGGGTATCCATATACAATCATAACTTGAATTATATCTTTTGATACATGTACTTCTATGCTAGAAATTGCTTAATTTACAATAAAAATAGTTTAGATAACTATTACTATCCATTAGGGACCTTTAAGTGAAGTTTAGGTGAAGTATTAATGGGTCACGGTTACTAGGTAATACCTGGTAACCGTGACATAGGTTGCATTTCGGTTCTGGACTGAAAACTGGATTATCTCATGGTTACCAGTAAAAACCTAGTAATCGTGACATAGAATCTGTCTAGAGGTAGAATTACAGATTCAACTTGTATTACGATTTTGACCTATAAAACATCGTGTTTAGCAAAAACTTCCTTCTACAAACTTGTTGCCCTATACTTATAGTTTCTAGAAAATTTAAACCAATTTCAAAATCACATCTAGAAATCAAGATATTCATATTTTTCTGATTACTGTTCCTAAGAACAGCACAGTGAATAGGTCCGAATTCAAGCTTAAATTTCACATGCTTAGAGATGGATTTAAGCTTAGCTTTCTTCTTAAGAATTGTATATTTGGAAGTCTATTTTCTATAGGAAATAACCTTATAACATTCTGATCAATGTCCACAAATATATCTCATTTTTACCACAACCTATTTCAGAACCGAAATTAATAGTTCATCTAAAATTCAATAAATCATAAGAATTATTTAAAGGCAAAATTAGGGCTAGGTTCCTTATACAAATTTGTAGGCATATGTCTTAAGTAACCTCAGAAATTAAAATGATCTCAATTTAAGTTTTCTAATTCAAATTATATTGAATTTACAGTCACTAGTTCACAAGGACTACATGCCTTCTCTTAAATACCACTTTTTACAATATGTTTCTCTATTCAATTGTCCATCACACAAGCCATTAAATTAATGTTCTACTAATTCATTACACATGAAAGGAAAAGAGTTCCTAATCCCATACCTTGGATGAACCACTAGGAATCCCTACTCCTTCAAGACTCCTTTGCCTATATTCCTCTTACTACTATCTTCCTCCACAACCATGTCACGTATACTTGCATTAAAATCTAGAATTTCTTCTCCATCAAAGTGTATAAACTCTACCATTTTGATAAAGAAGGAGAAGAAGAAGAAGAAGAAGAAGAAGGAGAAGAAGAAGAAGGAGAAGAAGAAGAAGAAGGAAAAGAAGAAGAAGAAGAAGAAGAAGAAGAAGAAGATGTTCATATTCTCCTTACCATAGCAATTTAATTCAAAAATTCTCTTAAACATCATCAAATGCAAGGATTACTTCAAGAACACTTTAAGAACTCATCTATGGATATAAGAGATTAGAGAAAGAGAATTTTCTATAACTCCTTCAAGTAGAATCTGTCCCTCTCTCCTCTCTCTCTTAGATTTCTCTTTCTTTTATACCACTTTCATCTTTTATAATACAAAGGAAAATTTCCTTTGTTGGTCCCTCAAATATTTGCATGTTCCACTAACTTCTCTCAATTTCTTGCATGTTACACCTTTGCCTCTCATCTTCTTGCATGTATAACATTGACCCATACATTTTATACTTCTTTTAAATCAACCACTCAATTCACTCTTTTAATCACATTTGACCCTTAAGATGCTGTATTTATAAATTGACCCCTAAACTAATATTTCATACTTCAATTACACACTTGAATATCATTAAACCAACAATAATAATTTAATTATGCCCTTATTAAATCCATACCATGTAATTTACACATTTATCACATAATTAATTATAACTTAATAATATTTATGCCCCAAACAATATCTTAACTATATTTTTTCTCCAATTACACACTATATATTTTAATATCAATTGAGTATTGTATACTCTATCACATAAGACCATGAATTTATTAGATCATAACCACTAATAATTCATCCAGTAATGTTTAATTAGACTTTAATAACATATAATTGCCCTTTAATTCTACTAGGGCCTATTTAGGGTCATTACATTTTAACTTTTTAACCATATTTTTAATGCAAATTCACAATTTTATCCCTATTTTCTTGGTAGATACATTTTTACCCTCTTCAGTCTATTAATCATATTTTTCACTTTATTTATTATCTAATCACATGTGTGACAACTTTTATGCATTATTTACCATTTAGTCCCTATTTTTTGTATAATTACAATTTTGGCCCTACTAATACCCACTAGAAACTATCAAACTAGATATGCAGTATGAGGACTCTAATGATGTGAATGGATTGGAGGGACCACTTGATGCGATCCTACTGCTCTAGAATGAGTGGAGGGACCACTTGATGCCATCCGACTGCTCCATAATGTGTGTAAGTATGAGGTGACTACTTAACATATCCAACACCTAGATAATTAATTTAATCTCATAGTGCTACCATGGTATATGGGTCCTTATAGCTAGCCATTATATCCTATAATCCTGGATTAGCCATTGTATACTAAGGGCAATTATTTTACTTCACATTTTGGTATATTTTTGCATAATTTCTCATGTCATTCACATTATGTCACATGTAACATTTTGTCATTTCTCATCCATCCATCCATCATCTTCATATATGAAATCATAATAAATATGATGAACATTATTCAAACTTGATCAAAACATGCCATTTTCCTTATGTGCAACATTTGACCATAACATATGCATGTACATATTGTGACACCCTACGTTCAATCATATTGTTATAGGTTGGATGATATAATTATAGTTGTCATAACTTTATAGTAATACATTGTCCGATTCAGGTAATGAGTTAGTGGCTTAATTTGATAATTTAAATCCCTACATTTACTATGTTGCCAGGTTACTATTCATTTAGTATAAATTTCGGCAACTTGACGGCTTATAAATCATACGACTCAAACCTGCAATTTCGCAAATTAACACTTCCTAATGGCAAACTTTACCTCCAATACTCCGATTACACACATTACACTTCTATTATCAGTTAGACCTCATCAACGCAACATGGCATTCACCACACACATTTCATCACATTTACTAACATTTAATTTTCGTTACATGCCACATTCATACATCGAGTCTAAAATACAATATCCAATTACATTACACAATACACCTATATACATATACACATAAAATCACAAGTTCAAAAAGTCTTCATATGTACATGCCACTTGCGTTCCTTCGCTATCCTCTCTTTAACCTGTCCCTACGGGTAGTCAAAAACAAACCACTTGCTAAGCAATTTTGTTGCCTAGTGGTGGATACATCTACATAAAATTTCACCTACCAAACTACTTTAAGTAAAAATACAATTATACCCCTAATGTTATACTTGCCACATTGGTTTAAATTTTAAATCTTGTTTTGTTTTAAATTACCATTTAATTAAATCTTCAATTAATTTCTTTACTTAATTAATCAAATTTCTTAACCTTGTGGAAAATTACCGTTTAGTCCCTGGATTCTTTTTTCTTTATATTTCACTCTAATTAACTTCGATTTTGGTCATTTCTATTTCCTTAGACTTGTATTCCATTCTAGATGGTAAATTACCAATTTAGTCCTTATGTTACTTAATAGCTGGCAAATTACATTTTAGTCCCTGAACTTTTTCTTAATTACCATTTTGCCCTTTTTCACTTATTTAACTAATCTAACTCCTTTAATCGTATTTTTGATGTCAAATAACCATTTTACCCCTGTTTTCCTGCGTAATTACATTTTTACCCTTTATGGCCCATTTAACTTCTATTTTAACCTATTTAATTCCTTTATTTAATCTTTAACATCATTTTAGCATAATTTGCCATTTAGTCCTCAATTTTTTTAGCAAATTACAATTTTGCTCCTAATGTGACTAGTAGAAATCCTCGAACTAGATATACGGGATGAAGACTCCAATGCTATTAGTGGACTGAAGGGACCACTTGCCATGATCCGAGTCCTCCAGTGTAAGTGGAGGGACCACTTGCTATGATCCTGCTACTCCACTATAATTGTGTGTGCCGGCTATCTAATATGTGTACTTTTCAACAAATCTTGTGATACTACCACAGTATATGTGTTCCTATGGCTAGCCATCATATTCTAGGGTCTCGAACTATTCATTGTACACTAAGGGCAATCATATTTCATAACTTATGTCATATTTTAATGAGTTTTTCCTTACTAATCACATTATGTCACGAGCACTATATGCTCATTTTGTATCCAATTGTACTTAATCATTATACATCTATTATAAATACATAAAAGATCATATGAAAATGAATAGAACATAGCAATATACATACAAACACCATTTGGCCTCAATAGGATTTCCCATATGCCATTTGATTCTTTTTCCATTTGCATACCAATTATACCTCAAATGTCATTCTAAGCAATTATATAACCATACATGTTTAAAGTGTCTTATAATTTTGAAGTTTCCTTAACTTTCATCATTATGTTCCTTTATGATTAATTATGTACACTTCACATTTTCACTCTAATCAATGCTACTATATTTACCACCTATAATATTATGTATTTCACATCAAATATGTCATTTATTATCAAGTTGGCTCACATTACCATTTAGTACATAATTCAGCCCACTTAAAATCATTTAGTTCCACTTGGTTTTCTTCATATGTTCAAATCATCTTAAATCATCATTTTATCATATTAGTTTGAATTATTTCTCATTTCTACATTGGTTCACCTAATTACATAATGTAAAATTTGTGTAAATTTCAGTAAAGTAAATGAAATTAAGTGCAAATTGTATCCACTAACCTTATATTAGCTTGAGAATGGCCTAATCTTCCTTCTTTTATCCTTATTTCTCTTTACCTTTGTCCTTTCTTTGTTCTTACTCTTTAGGCTAAATTTTGAAGAGGGAAAATAGTAAGTTTTAGCCATTAATTAAAGAAATTAAAAGCTACTAACTAACTCTCTAATCATGCTCTATAAGCCCATAACACCCAACAAATTCTAACAAAAACATAAGATGTTACCTAATTAGGTCAATTCTCTCTCTTTAAAATAACTCCAAATCCAAGCTTCTCCTTGGTGCAATCCAACTTCTAGGGTTTAAAAGAGGATCTTAGGAGTATGTGGTAAAAATTTAGGGTGGAGATTTGGTAGGAGGAAGAAGAAATGAAGAAAATGGTTGAAATGGGTGAGAAAATGGGAAATTCAATTTCTTAGAGAATGGAGGGGAGAATTACAAAATCTAGCGCAAAATTATAGATGATTCTAGACCCCTCCATATTGTATTTAAGTCAACCAAATCTAAGGCCTAAATTCCTTCATTTACTATTTGATCTAATGGGTTATTTTTAATCCACTTGTCACGATTTCCTTGATCTCTACATATCTTTTAATTGTGATACTGATTGTAGATGATAATGGATTATTTATAATGACTTCGTGTCCTTAAATATTGAAAATATAGCAATTAAGCCCAGAAAGTAATCTGATTTCGATTTTTGACTATTTTTCTGAAATCAATGGTCTGCTTGTTAGAATGCTCTAAAATTTTTTCCCACATGTACTAGTATATGTAAGAGCATGTGTTTAAAATTTCATCTCATTATGACATCATTTCAATATACTTCTTGCTTCAGAGGCAAATTCAGCCTGTAAGGCCCCTAACATGACCCTAATTTAATTTGCATATTATTGTAATTAAGTAAGGGGGTAAATTAACATGTTATTATGTTAATTGCATGAAAATATAATAAAAGAGTATGGTTTAATGTTAATTAAGGATGCAATTGAGGATAAAGGTATTAATTTGGGGTTAATTGGTATTTTTTGCATTTTGGTGGCCAATTATGTAGAGAAGCATTCAATTCAAGGTTAAATTGAAAGAATGCTTAAATGGATAGGTTAATGTTTGAAAAAGAATTAATGGAGGGGTTAAAGTCTAACATGCATAAAGGCTTGTGGCATTTGTGTGACATGCAAAATGATGAAGGACTAAAGAGGAGATTGTCATGTGGGTATAAAAGGCTTGGGTTAGAGAATTTGATGGTGAGAATCGGCATTTGTTGAGAGCAAAACCAGAAATTCATCTTCTTCTTCCTCTTTGATTTCCATAGATTTACCTCAAGCATTTAGATGTTAATGGTGCATGTTGGTTAATCAAGAGTTTAAGGCTCTAAGCTAAGGTAATTAAACTCTCATTTTAACACTGCATCATCACCATCTTCTTCTTCATTTTTTGTTGACTGAGAATATGTCATTTGCTGGAAATGTATGTTCATGGCGATGGTATTTATGAAGGAGAAGAGGAAGGAAGAAGGATCAAAGGAAAGGGACTTGATAGAGGTTGAAGACATTGGGTTTATCAGCCAAGGTATGGGAATTTAGGCCATTCATATTGCATGAAAAATGGATTACTGGAAGTGAATAGGATTTACAGAATCGAATTTACGTTTTTCTGGAAGTTTATCGCTGAAAGGTTGAAGAAGACAGACTTGCCGAGTCGTGAATGACTTCACGAGTCGTGAACATCAGTCCGACTCGTGAAGCTCTTCACGAGTCGTGAAGTCGAGTCTTTCTTCTTCACTCGTGAGCTTCTTCACGAGTCGTGAAGAGTTCCTTTGTTACCTCACTCGTGAATCTCTTCACGAGTCGTGAAGTTCAGCTTTTCTTCCTCACTCGTAAGCCACTTCATGAGTCGTGAAGTATAGTTCCTTTTCCACTCGTGAACCCCTTCACGAGTCGTGAGAATCACCTTATTTGCTTCACTCGTGAATCCCTTCACGAGTCGAACTCCTTTTCATGACTGAATGACCTGTCTTGAATGTTTTGCTCATAAGTTGAGCTATAGAACAGCAAATTGAGTGATTCTTTTTGCATTGAAAAATAGACTTCCATACCTATATTTCACATGAAGAAACCTAAGCTTGAATCTATCTCTATGTACATGTAATCTATAGTTGAATCCGGACTAGTTTTCTAGACTACTCTATGTAACAGAAATTGCTAGTATGAACAGATTGTTGCTACACTTGATAATATGATTCTTAAATTGATTGAGACAGCTAATTGCTTATGTGATAGAAAGTTAAATGAATAAGGCATGTAATATGACTATCAATGAAGGAATTGTATGCATACACATGCGTTCATTTGTGAATATGAATAAAGACTAGAAAGGAATTATCGAACCATACATGTAATTAATCTTGTGCATGATGGTCATATGCCAAATTGAGATAAACCTACACATGTAAATCTTATGACATGAAAGTGCACCTTTTGATATGCACTTGTGATATGAAAAAGAGAATAATAGCATGACCTTGGCATGTGTATATGCCATATGAAAACATGTTGATATTTTGTATAGCACATGACATGAATGATGATAAAGGTATATATATATGTGTTGGAAACATGCTCATAAGAATAAATCGACTATATGCGAATGTACCCACAGGTATGTACATTTATGATTATGTATATGAGTATATGAGCATGTAATTGCCCTATGAGATAGAAGATGAATTAGCATGACTATGAACATGCGAAATGCTTAATGAGGGCATGATCAAGTCTATGATATGATGATTATATGTCATGCTTATATGATATGATGCAAATGATATAGTCATACAGATATAGATGAGCCAGATATATATCTTGGCATATGAAATGTGCATGTATCTGATTATGCACCAGAGAATTCACAGGTTGATAAGACTATGCATATGTGCAAACAGTATACTATGAATACAGTATTAAAATGTGAATTGAATACGAATATAGTTCCGCCTGCGATAGAGTTTTAGATGTGGATAGATAGGCACCTATAGGGAAATTGCAGCTGCCATAGTTGGCCCATTTGGGTCCATAGTATATGATCCCGTTTGGATCATGATCAACCCCGTTTGGGTTGATAGGCTACCCCGTTTGGGTATGATTGACCGGTCCATAGTACAGTTGGCCCCGTTTGGGTCTATAGATTCGATATCTTCGGATATCCCTCATTTGATACCATTGTGTATCCATAGTTCCCGCATCCACTGATAAAGCTAAGGCAGGCTAAACGTTATTCATAGTAATGATCAAGAGTAAACAGTTAAAGTTATTTGACTAAAGGTTGATATGTGGCTTATATTGTTGGTTTACCACAGGAATTATGCTTCAATTGAATATGTTCACATGGAATATTGCCATCTATTTGAATTATGAAAAAGAAATATGTGTTTCTCTCTCTCGGGTACAATGCTTATGTACATGAGAATATGCTTATGCTTTAAAGTATATGTTATTGTTGCCATGTTATGTTGGACATGTTGATTATAGTATATGAACATATTGTATATGTATGTTTTGATGGCCTTGTGTATGGTCATCCATCTGTAGATATTCCCCACTAAGCTTTATAGCTTAGCACGGGTTATTTATCCGTGTAGGTACCTTCTAGAAAGACTTTTGCTTAGGGACGTTCTCTGCATCAGGAAGGGCCAACCATCGACTTATAACCTTGATGTAGGATGTTTTTTTTTGTAATACAGCTATCATATGTTTTGTATAATGGCCAGTCATATTTTGATATGTATATAACCTATGTGGGATAATGTAACTCACTAGTAGTAAAGCTACGAAAGAACATGTGTGCATGTGATATGCATGAAGTAATATCCATATAGTTAGTATGCATGATACTAAGCATGAAATGAAAAATAGGAACAGACAGGTGGCACAAATAATAGTATATGAAATCGTATGGCATGATTAATGGCTAAGTGATGGTTAATTGAACATGTAGTATGAGCATGATTAATAGTATTCATGATACATGTGAAAATAGGGTATTTCCATGAGGGGTGCTACAATTTTGGTATCAGAGCATAGGTTTAGTCTTTTCTGGGTAAAGATGAACCTAGGATTCTATAGTATGATATAGTGATTGCTGGCCTGATGCAGAAGTCCCTGTTTTCTTATAGATCAAAGATGGAAAGCTCTAGAGATGCTTTGGAGGAATCGGCTGAAAGTAATAGGCCGGTTAGAACTAATCCTTCCAATACTGGACCTTCATTCTCCAATCCAAATGAGGTCCCAGCAGCCATTCCTGCAGAAGCATTGTTAAAGATATCACAGGATATGGCTCAAATTCTTCAAAGAATGACAGCACCTAAAGCTCCAATCTCTGAAATTAGGAAGCATGGTGCTGAAGAGTTTCTAGGCACTAATCTGGAACAATCTGAGGAAGCTGAATTTTGGCTGGAAAGACTAGAGAGAATTTTTGATGAAATTCGCTGTCCAGTGGGTCATAAGGCATCTTGTGCTGTGTCCCTATTGCAAGGAGCAGCTTATGATTGGTGGAAGTTGGTGTTGAGACAACCCCAGCTACCAGATCCCCTTACATGGGAATTCTTCACAGCTGAATTCAAGAAAAAGTATGTTACAGAGGCATATAAGCAAGAGAAGTTAAAGCAGTTTCTCAACTTGAAACAGAGAGCTATGTCTGTGGCTGAATATGAGAAAGAATTCAGTCGCTTGTGCAAATATGTTCCTAATGAGATGTTGATTGATGCTTTTAAATGTAGACAGTTTGAAGATGGGTTGAATGAGCATATCGGAGAAAAGTTGATTGGGTCTACATCTTTGCAAGTGGTTAACTTCACTCAATTGGTTATAGCAGCCTTGCCAGTTGAAAAGAATGAAATGGCAAAGAGAGAAAGAGAACAGAGAAGAAGTGAGTCCAAGGGTGGATCTTTTACAGGAAAGAGAGCTAGAGGAGCACAAGGAAATCAGCCAGCTGAATCTGGCTATAGTTCTGCAAAGAGGGATCGGAGACAGGAGTCTTCTGTAATGTCTAAGCAGGGAAAAGGAGCTTCAGGGAATCAGAGTGGGGGGCAACCTCCAGAGTGTTTCCATTGTACTAGGAAACATTAGGGTAGTTGCAGGAAATTGTCTGGAGCATGTTACAAGTGTGGTGGTACTGGTCACTACATGGCAAGCTGTCCTTCGAAAAGGGACCAGGATGTCGAACAACAGGGCAGTAGAGGAACTTTTAATGCACCATCTTCTGGTAGAGGCAGAGGAAGAGGACTTGGGGGATCGAGGCCCCAAGGATCCCAGTCCAGGAACATTTCTGAATCCGTTGACAGGCCCGCAGCTCCAGTTGTTCCTATTCGGGATTATGCATTGAAAGCTAGAGAGGATCAGAGTGCTCCGAAAGTCATAGCTGGTATTTTCTCTCTCTTTGATTCTGACATGCATGCACTTATTGATCCTGGCTCCACTCATTCTTATGTTTGCACTGGGGATTTGGGTAGAAATGAGTCTACTGTACATGAAATGGAATATGATATATGTGTAACTAACCCTTTGGGTCACAGTGCTGTTGTTAATAGAGTGCATAAACAATGTCCTATAGTAATTCAAGGGAAAGAATTCCTTGCTGATCTTATTGAGTTACCATTCTGGGAATTTGATATTATACTTGGTATGGATTGGCTGTCTAGACACCATGCAGTGGTTAATTGTGAAGCTAAAACTGTAACTCTTATTGGTGCTAATGGTAAAGAAACGTTAGTTCAGGGCATCCGATCTAAACCCATAGCTAATGTGATATCAGCTATGCAAGCTAAGCGATTTATGAAAAAAGGGTGTGAAGCTTTCTTAGCACTTGTGCTTGATTCAAGAATAGAGAATGTGAATCTTCAAGAGATTCTAGTGGTGAAAGAGTTTCCTGATGTGTTCCCAGAAGACTTGCCTAGTCTTCCACCTGAAAGGGAAGTTGAATTGTCTATAGACATTCTACCGGGTACAGCTCCTGTTTCGAAGGCACCATATAGGATGGCTCCTTTGGAATTGAAGGAACTTAAAGTACAGCTACAGGAGTTGCTTGACAAAGGCTTCATTAGGCCTAGTGTGTCGCCTTGGGGTGCACCGGTTTTGTTTGTGAAGAAAAAGGATGGGTCTATGAGGATGTGCATAGACTACAAACAGTTAAATAGGGTAACAGTGAAAAATAAGTACCCTTTACCAAGAATTGAAGATTTATTCGATCAGTTGAAGGGTGCTGGAGTGTTTTCCAAGATCGATTTGCGAACGGGTTATTATCAACTCCGGGTTAAGGATGTGGATGTTTCCAAAACGGCTTTTAGAACCCGATATGGGCATTATGAGTTTCTGGTGATGCCATTTGGGTTAACAAATGCACCGGTTGCGTTTATGGACCTTATGAATAGGGTATTTAGACCCTACTTGGATCAATTTGTTGTTGTGTTCATAGATGACATTTTGGTGTATTCGAGAAATGAAGCGGAACATGCTGAGCACTTGAGAATTGTTCTACAGACTCTGAGGGAGAATAAGTTATATGCTAAGCTGAGCAAATGTGATTTTTGGCTTAAGGAAATTTCTTTCCTTGGTCATGTTGTGTCTTTTGAAGGCATTAGAGTGGATCCAGCAAAAATCGAGGCTATAGTGAATTGGAAGCCGCCTCGAAATGTGACGGAAGTGAGAAGTTTTCTGGGTTTAGCAGGTTATTACCGTCGTTTTGTGAAAGGCTTTTCAGTTATAGCCGCACCACTCACTAAACTGTTGAGAAAGGGTATAAAGTTTGAGTGGACTGATCGGTGTCAAGCAAGTTTTGATCAATTGAAGAAATTTCTGACTGAGGCTCCAGTTTTGGCACAGCCAGTTACAGGAAAGGAGTATGCTATGTATAGTGATGCTTCTAGAGTTGGCTTGGGTTGTGTGCTAATGCAAGATGGCAAAGTAATTGCCTATGCATCTAGACAGTTGAAGCCACATGAACAAAACTATCCAACCCATGACCTAGAGTTAGCAGCAGTAGTGTTTGCTTTGAAAATTTGGCGACATTATTTGTATGGGGAAAAGTGCAAAATCTACACAGATCACAAGAGTCTCAAGTATTTACTCACTCAAAAGGAACTTAACTTGAGACAATGAAGATGGTTAGAACTGTTTAAAGATTATGATTGTATAGTGGATTACCATCCAGGCAAAGCTAATGTTGTAGCTGATGCCTTGAGTCGTAAGATGATGGCTGCTATGATTGCACATCGCGGTAGATGGAGACTTGCTTATGATGGTGCTTTAATAGCACAGTTGAAGGCTAGCCCTTGTTTGAGGCAAACAGTGATTGATGCACAGAAACATGATGAAAAGTTGCAACAGATTTTAAAGTCTTCACATTAAGGGACCCAGTCTGAGTACTCGGTGAAAGAAGATGGGGGTGTGTATTATCAGAATAGATTATATGTTCCTGATTACAAAGAGTTAAAGAGAACAGTATTGAATGAGGCTCACAATACAGTGTTTACTATGCACCCTGGTGGGAATAAGATGTACCAGGATTTGAAACAAAGTTATTGGTGGCCTGGCATGAAGAGAGATGTGGTAGCCTATGTCTCCATATGTTTGACTTGTCAACAGGTAAAAGCAGAGCACCAGTTACCCTCTGGTTTGTTGAACCCCATTCCAATTCCACAATGGAAATGGGAGGATATTACCATGGATTTTGTAACAGGATTACTCCTTACACAGAAAAAGCATGATGCAATTTGGGTTATAGTCGACAAGCTGACTAAATCAGCTCATTTCATACCAGTTCGGAGGGATTACTCCCTGGATAAGTTAGCAGAACTTTATGTAAATGAGATCATCAGATTGCATGGCATTCCGATGTCAATAATCTTCGATCGAGATCCGAGATTCACATCGAGATTTTGGCAAAGTTTACAACAAGCTTTGGGAACTCAGTTTCGTTACAGTACAGCATTCCACCCTCAGACTGATGGGCAATCTGAGCGGGTTATTCAAATTCTAGAGGATATGATGAGAGGATGTGTTTTGAATTTTACAGGAAGTTGGGAAAGATATCTACCCTTAATGGAGTTCGCCTACAATAATAGTTATCAAAGGAGCATCGAGATGGCACCTTATGAGGCCTTGTATAGTCGGAAATGTAGAACTCCTATTTACTGGACTGAATTGTCTGAGCGCAAAGTTATTGGTCCTGATATTGTCAAAGATACAGAGGAAAAGGTACAAGTTATCAAGCAGAGATTGAGGGAAGCTAGTGATAGACAGAAGTCTTATGCTGATTTGAAAAGAAAGGATATTGAATGTCATGTGGGTGACAAAGTGTTTCTGAAAGTGTCCCCTTGGAGAAAAGTATTAAGATTTGGGAAAAAGGGTAAACTGAGCCCGAGCTTTATAGGCCCATATGAGATTCTTCAAAGAGTTGGGCCAATGGCATATAGGTTGGCTCTCCCTATGGAACTAGCCAAACTTCATGATGTGTTTCATGTTTCTATGTTACGGAAGTATCGTTCAGATGAATCTCATGTGATACCAGTTCAAGATGTGCAAGTACAGTCAGATTTCACTTACGATGAAGAGCCTATAGCAATTCTGGCTAGAGAAGTTAGACAGCTTAGAAATAAGCAAATTCCACTTGTTAAAGTGCTCTGGCAACATCACGATATACAAGAAGTTACTTGGGAGCCAGAGACAGCTATGAAAGAACAACATCCTCACTTATTCAACACAGGTATGAATTTCAGGGATGAAATTCTTAAAGGGGAGAGAATTGTAAGGCCCCTAACATGACCCTAATTTAATTTGCATATTATTGTAATTAAGTAAGGGGGTAAATTAACATGTTATTATGTTAATTGCATGAAAATATAATAAAAGAGTATGGTTTAATGTTAATTAAGGATGCAATTGAGGATAAAGGTATTAATTTGGGATTAATTGGTATTTTTGGCATTTTGGTGGCCAATTGTGTAGAGAAGCATTCAATTCAAGGTTAAATTGAAAGAATGCTTAAATGGATAGGTTAATGTTTGAAAAAGAATTAGTGGAGGGGTTAAAGTCTAACATGCATAAAGGCTTGTGGCATTTGTGTGACATGCAAAATGATGAAGGACTAAAGAGGAGATTGTCATGTGGGTATAAAAGGCTTGGGTTAGAGAATTTGATGGTGAGAATCGGCATTTGTTGAGAGCAAAACCAGAAATTCATCTTCTTCTTCCTCTTTGATTTCCATAGATTTACCTCAAGCATTTAGATGTTAATGGTGCATGTTGGTTAATCAAGAGTTTAAGGCTCTAAGCTAAGGTAATTAAACTCTCATTTTAACACTGCATCATCACCATCTTCTTCTTCATTTTCTGTTGACTGAGAATATGTCATTTGCTGGAAATGTATGTTCATGGCGATGGTATTTATAAAGGAGAATAGGAAGGAAGAAGGATCAAAGGAAAGGGACTTGATAGAGGTTGAAGACATTGGGTTTATTAGCCAAGGTATGGGAATTTAGGCCATTCATATTGCATGAAAAATGGATTACTGGAAGTGAATAGGATTTACAGAATCGAATTTACGTTTTTCTGGAAGTTTATCGTTGAAAGGTTGAAGAAGACAGACTTGCCGAGTCGTGAATGACTTCACGAGTCGTGAACATCAGTCCGATTCGTGAAGCTCTTCACGAGTCGTGAAGTCGAGTCTTTCTTCTTCACTCGTGAGCTTCTTCACGAGTCGTGAAGAGTTCCTTTGTTACCTCACTCGTGAATCTCTTCACGAGTCATGAAGTTCAGCTTTTCTTTCTCACTCGTGAGCCACTTCACGAGTCGTGAAGTATAGTTCCTTCTCCACTCGTGAACCCCTTCACGAGTCGTGAGAATCACCTTATTTGCTTCACTCGTGAATCCCTTCACGAGTCGAACTCCTCTTCACGACTGAATGACCTGTCTTGAATGTTTTGCTCATAAGTTGAGCTATAGAATAGAAAATTGAGTGATTCTTTTTGCATTGAAAAATAGACTTCCATACCTATATTTCACATGAAGAAACCTAAGCTTGAATCTATCTCTATGTACATGTAATCTATAGTTGAATACGGACTAGTTTTCTAGACTACTCTATGTAACAGAAATTGCTAGTATGAACAGATTGTTGCTACACTTGATAATATGATTCTTAAATTGATTGAGATAGCTAATTGCTTATGTGATAGAAAGTTAAATGAATAAGGCATGTAATATGACTATCAATGAAGGAATTGTATGCATACACATGCGTTCATTTGTGAATATGAATAAAGACTAGAAAGGAATTATCGAACCATACATGTAATTAATCTTGTGCATGATGGTCATATGCCAAATTGAGATAAACCTACACATGTAAATCTTATGACATGAAAGTGCACCTTTTGATATGCACTTGTGATATGAAAAAGAGAATAATAGCATGACCTTGGCATGTGTATATGCCATATGAAAACATGTTGATATTTTGTATAGCACATGACATGAATGATGATAAAGGTATATATATATGTGTTGGAAACATGCTCATAAGAATAAATCGACTATATGCGAATGTACCCACAGGTATGTACATTTATGATTATGTATATGAGTATATGAGCATGTAATTGCCCTATGAGATAGAAGATGAATTAGCATGACTATGAACATGCGAAATGCTTAATGAGGGCATGATCAAGTCTATGATATGATGATTATATGTCATGCTTATATGATATGATGCAAATGATATAGTCATACAGATATAGATGAGCCAGATATATATCTTGGCATATGAAATGTGCATGTATCTGATTATGCACCAGAGAATTCACAGGTTGATAAGACTATGCATATGTGCAAACAGTATACTATGAATACAGTATTAAAATGTGAATTGAATACGAATATAGTTCCGCCTGCGATAGAGTTTTAGATGTGGATAGATAGGCGCCTATAGGGAAATTGCAGCTGCCATAGTTGGCCCATTTGGGTCCATAGTATATGATCCCGTTTGGATCATGATCAGCCCCGTTTGGGTTGATAGGCTACCCCGTTTGGGTATGCTTGACCGGTCCATAGTACAGTTGGCCCCGTTTGGGTCTATAGATTCGATATCTTCGGATATCCCTCATTTGATACCATTGTGTATCCATAGTTCCCGCATCCACTGATAAAGCTAAGGCAGGCTAAACGTTATTCATAGTAATGATCAAGAGTAAACAGTTAAAGTTATTTGACTAAAGGTTGATATGTGGCTTATATTGTTGGTTTACCACAGGAATTATGCTTCAATTGAATATGTTCACATGGAATATTGCCATCTATATGAATTATGAAAAAGAAATATGTGTTTCTCTCTCTCGGGTACAATGCTTATGTACATGAGAATATGCTTATGCTTTAAAGTATATGTTATTGTTGCCATGTTATGTTGGACATGTTGATTATAGTATATGAACATATTGTATATGTATGTTTTGATGGCCTTGTGTATGGTCATCCATCTGTAGATATTCCCCACTAAGCTTTATAGCTTAGCACGGGTTATTTATCCGTGTAGGTACCTTCTAGAAAGACTTTTGCTTAGGGACGTTCTCTACATTAGGAAGGGCCAACCATCGACTTATAACCTTGATGTAGGATGTTTTTTTTTGTAATACAGCTATCATATGTTTTGTATAATGGCCAGTCATATTTTGATATGTATATAACCTATGTGGGATAATGTAACTCACTAGTAGTAAAGCTACGAAAGAACATGTGTGCATGTGATATGCATGAAGTAATATCCATATAGTTAGTATGCATGATACTAAGCATGAAATGAAAAATAGGAACAGACAGGTGGCACAAATAATAGTATATGAAATCGTATGGCATGATTAATGGCTAAGTGATGGTTAATTGAACATGTAGTATGAGCATGATTAATAGTATTCATGATACATGTGAAAATAGGGTATTTCCATGAGGGGTGCTACACAGCCAGTCCGAAACTCAAAATTTTGAAACTATCTAAAAATTTATTTTTCACTTTCCTTTATCATCCCTAAAAGTTACTATTTTCATTTCACAATTCACCACTGCATGATGCTTGGATAATCAATCCACTCCCAGAATTACATCAAACTCATGAAATGGCAACACAATCAAATCTATTGGAAACTCTCTCCCCTGAACTACTATAGGACCGTCTTTACGCACCTTATTAATAATTACACTATGTCCCAATGGACTAGTCACACAAACATTAAAATCTAATTGTTGTATTTTAAACCTATCTCTGCCCAAATCCCCAATACAAACATATGAATGAGTAGAACTAGGATCAATAAGTGCATGTATGTCACAATTATAGAGAGAAAAAATACCGGCTATAACTTTTGTAGCATTCTGATCTTCTCGAGCCTTCATTACATAAGCCCGACTAGCAACCATTTGAGCAGAAGGTCTATTAACTATTTTTGACACATTCTGGGACTATGATCCATGATGAATTGATCCACCCATTCCTCTACCTGTACCTCTACCAGATAGGGGTGCATTGAAAGCTCCCTTGCTACCTTGTTGCTTAAAACTTTGATCCCATTTCAAAGGAAAATTTGCCATAAAATAGTCAGCATTGCCACATCTAAAGCATTCTCCAGCTAGTTTCCTACAGTTATCCCAATGGTGCCTGGAACAATATGGACACTTAGGTGTTTGACCCCCACTCTATCTTCCTGAAGTTTCCTTCTCAAATTTAAATTTGCCAGAGGATTCTTGTTTCTTTCCTTTATTAGTAGAACTAAAAATAGACTCTGCAGGCTGACCTCCTTCAGCTTCTCTCAATCTTTTTCCAGTGGAAGATCCTCCTCTAGAACCACTTTTGTTGTGCTCCCTCTCTTTTTTAGCTATCTCATACTTTTCATCTTTCTTAGTAGTTGTAACTAGTTGGTTAAAATCTACAACATTTAGAGATGTAAATCCAAATAATTTTTCTTTTATTCGATCATTCAGCCCATCTTCAAAGTGTTTGCATTTAAAATCTCCTATCAATATCTCATTGGGAACATACTTGCACAAACGACTAAATTCTTTTTCTTACTCAGCCACAGATAAAGCTTTTTGTCTCAAATTCAAAAATTGCTTTAATTTCTCCTCTTTGTATGCCTAAGTAACATATTTCTTCCTAAACTCCTCCTCAAAGATTTTCCAGGTAAGTGGGTTAGGTAACTGAGGTTGTCTTAATATCAGTTTCCACTAATTTAAGCCAGGCCTTGAAGTAAGGACACAACACAAGATAGCTTGTGACTTACAGGGCAGTTAATTTCATTAAAAATCCTCTCCAGCCTTTCCAACCAGAACTCAGCTTCTTCAAATTATTCTAAATTAGAGCCCATAAATTCTTGTGTCCCATGTTTCCTAATTTAAGATATTGGAGCTTTGGGCATAGTCATTCTTTGCAGAATCTGGGCCATATCCTGAGAAATTTTCAACAAGGATTCTACAAGAACTGCAGTAGGAATTTCATTTTGACATGATGATGAAGTCACTAGATTAAAAGGATTTGATCTAACCGCCAAATTACTTTCAGCCAATTCTTTTATAGCATCCCTAGAGGAATTGTCCATCTTTAATCTATAAGAAAACAAGAACTTCTACATTAGGCCAACAAAACACAATCTCATATTATAGAATCCTATACTCAAATTGCCCAGAAAAGACTAAACCTGGGCTCTAATACCAAATTGAAACACCCTAAACTAGCATCTCTATCATAAATTATAAAGTCTACTTAGTCATGTTATGTTAGGCAATTAACCCGATTAACATCTACATGCATTCATGTCACCTGATTCGTCTAATCATATAACTTGTATTTCTATTAGACTTTTCACATATTTCATGTACATTTCATTTTGAATAAGCACAGTGACTCATTATGCAACCCATTATCTTAATCATGCTAGATTTAACTACCTTAGTCATTTCTCTATTATGCATAGCATTCAGCATTCCAGCACATTTAAAAAAAGTCATTCTAGCTTCTAGATGCATGCATATACTAGCATTCTCACTATGAGCTTATTACAACTTTAACCTTTATACGGCATACATATATAATATAAGCTTAATACATATTAAACATGTAAGGAACTATACAAAATTAATCAAAATTCCTACATCAACTTCTACAGATTGGTGTTAGCCTGTCCTGATGTAAAGAGCATTCCTATGCAAAATCCTTGACTACCAAAACCTATACAGATCAAAATAACCCCGTGCTAAGCTATACAACTTAGTGGGGATAATAAAAGTGAAGGACAACCACTCACAGTGATCGTCAGATTCATTAAATCATACATAATTTAAAAACATTTAAAATAACATATAAACGATAAGCATATGATAAAAGTAAAAATTTTTTTGATCAACAATGTATTCCTGCATTCAAGTAGTCTTCATACATTCAACATTTCATAAAATGTTATGTACATATATATATATATATATATATATATATATATATAAGCATAAGAATAAGGTACATGCATTGGAAAACTCAGTTAAATAGGATATTCCATAAATTATATACATTGGTATACTATACCTAATTATGATGTATTTATACTGTAACATAGCATGCTTAAGTTCTAAAGGTGGATAACTGGACTAGTGAATACCCGAGGGTATCAAAATGGTGGATATCCAAGGATATCAGATTTATGGACCCAAATGGGGTCGACTGTATGGTGGACCAGTCAAATGGACCCATACAGGGTTAATTAACAACCCAAATAGGGTGTTCATGATCCAATAGGATCACTATACTTTAGACCTAATCAAGTTGACGGTGGCAGCTACAAAATCCCTATAGGCGCCTATCTATCCATAATTGAACTCTAATTGCAGGTGATACTTTATTTAATTCTATTTTCATATATCATGCTTGCACTAGATTAAATCAATTTGCACACGTATAACCAAAGTACAAATATATTATTACTATAGCATCACTATGTATACAAAGTTCATATAATGTTTCACATAGTTTTTGATCATGTTATCAGTAGGCATCGTATTTAGCTTGATCATACCATGACAATTAGGTAATATATCATACTGTTCAAGTGTTCAACATAAGTCATGCCTTGTTCTTAGAACTTTCCAATACAGCACAACTTAGGTATGTGATCATGTAAAAAGATCCAAAATCCCTAGTTTATATGAATACATGTAACCAATTTACCATTTAACATTTCAATATTTTTACAATTGATCATATATCACCATAATAGATAATTTAACATGTTATCCATATGACATTACATGTGAACATGGTTATACTATTGTATTTCTTATTTTAAAGTATAGGTACATGTTAAAATATACACTTACTCATCATAGGATTACATACATAATTTATCTTGCATATAACAATCATGTATAAAAGTTTAGTCACAGACACACACACACACACTCACACACACACACACACACACACACATATATATATATATATATTTATCAATAATCTTTACCTATATACATGTATGAATATATATATATATATATAAATGTAACCCTTTGTTAATAGGCATATCCAATTCATTGTGTATTTACATAGCCATAAATTTAATTTAACTATATAAAAGGCATAATGTAAGATACATTAAAATTCTGCACAGGGCAGCATTCTGAACCCAACTTGTGAGCCACTTATGATTTTGAAAACTTCATTTTTAGGCTAATTGATGTTCTACAATTTATTCCCCTATGTGTCTAGTTTCCAAAGCATCAAAATGCACCTTAATTTCTTGTCTATAGCTTGAGATCTTTGAGAAAAACTATAGGCTGTTCATAGAACAAAAACCATGTTTGTTACCATTTATAAAGATTTTTAGAATACAATGCAGAAGGAATTAGAAAAACATTTCTTCATAAAATTTATACTTCCATGTATCTAGTTTTACCATAATTTTACTTTGTAGAATTGTAGAAAATCTACCAAAAGTTATGCCCAATTTACTAAGGTCTGTTCCCTAACAGTACCTCCAGTCCCTACGAATTTCAAGTCAATATTTGACATCCTTGCACACGATTTTAATTCATACTTCCTACATAAAAAATGTGAATTTAGGAGTTTATTTTTTATAGGAATTAACCTCATAGTATTCTAACCATTGCACAAGAAATTATAACACAATTACCACAACCTATTCCAGAACTGGGTTCAATAGCTTTCCCAATATTCCATTAAATATAAGGGTAGTTTAGAGGCCAAATTAGTGCTAGGTTTCAACTACAAAATTATACATATAACTATTATGGAGCTATAAAAATTAACATGGTCTCAATTAAAGTTTCCTAACTCATTTTATAATGAAAATATAGCCACTAGTTTCATTAATTTTTCATGTAACATTCAATGTGACTCATCCTAACTTCATGCCTCCTTCCATTTAATCAATCCAATACACATTTACATCTTAATTATCTAATTATTATTCACATACATGCAAGATAAACCCTATCCCATACCTTGGCCGAAATCCCCCTTCACTTTCAATCTCTTGCCACTCCGTTTCCTTTGGTCTTTCTACTCTCATCTTCTCCTTAATTAACAATTTCATCCATTAACTCAAACTTCCAGCATTT
>CM075808.1:86367321-86399706 GCA_037975025.1 Excoecaria agallocha | reverse complement strand
ATCATATGCTATACATATATCAATATGTTACCATATGTCACACACATTTAAATTTCATCACGAACTTATACTTGAACATATGATCTTTAAACAACACATCATGTCACAATCATATTATCATACACATATATGATTAACAATAATTTCATAATTATTCATGGTACTATAACATAACTATTAATGCACAATTTCCATGATGCATAGGTATACATTCATAGACAATTTTCAATGTAAATGATACAAATCATGCAAATCTATATATATATCCTTTGATACCAATCTATATACACATGAGTTTAGAGCTCTCGTATACTTGCATTCAAGGCCTATTTTGTTCAGTTATATGTGTATCACATGGGGGTAGCCAAATATACTGATAAAGGGGAATAAAAAGCAAGGTTATGGGCAAAAATCATTATGTCGCGCTCGCAGTAAGTGTCGCGCTCGCGACAGTATGTTTGGCCATACTAATTTTTCACCCTATTCCCAAAATCCTGCAAACTGCTTAACAAACTCTTTTTGTACTTCGTTTTTGACATATTAAAAGGAATATTTAGAAAAAGTTGTCTTCTAAAAAGTTGTAGATATACATTTATAATTTCTAGAACATCAAAAATATTTGCAATATCATTTGTAGAACTCGAGATATCTTGAAATTACTAAAGACTGTTCATGAGTACAAGACTGCACACTTATCCGATTTTCAAGCTAGATTATGACCCATTTAGAGACAGAATTTGAGTGTGATTTCTTCTTATGAAATATTTGTATGTAAGTCTAGTTTAAGACCCAATTGGAATAATATAATTATCTATTCTCTAACTCAAAATATGACCAAAATAATACAGCTAGGTCCAGTAAACTCAAACCCAGAATTTTTAAAACTCACATGCATATTCCTTTAAACATCAAAAATTGATGTTATATTTCAATTTAATCATCAAATATAATTTCATACATTAGATTATAACTTTATATATTAACATCACTTTAAAATAAACTCAAATCAAGCTTTTAACAATTTTTTTATCCTAGCTATATCAAATAACACATGCAAAGTTAAAATCTTACATTTATATCTCTAAAAACCATATCACCAACTAAAAATGCATCTCTCTCATATATAAGTCCACAAATCCATCAAAAATAGACTCATGCAGCAAGAGTAACATTTCCAAATATCACACTATATCCATTTTTTAACATAAATAATACATGCAAGAAGAGAAAGATGTTCCCAAACCTATTTTGAATCCTTAAATCAATCCTTCAATCTTTTCACCATTTATTCCTGTTTGCTCTCAATCCCTTGCAATTCTTCATACATCCATGTACTCTTGTATTAAACCCTTACAAATCCCCTTTCAAAACTTCTAATTTAAATAACTTGCAGTAGGATTTCCTCTTGAAAATTATAGAGATCAATTTAGAGCTTTTAGAGGAAGTTAAGAGATGAGTAAATGATAGAAAGTAAAAATGAGAAATCCCCTTGGTGTGGCCGACCAAACCCTATATATACTCCTAATAACATTGCTTGCATGGTGAACTAAGTGGAAAAATGACATCAGCATGTCCCCTCCAAATATCCCTTTTAATCCTCCAACTATTTGCATGTTACACAATAAGCCCACACTTCTTTGCATGTTAATTTGTCCCCACCATTTAATCTATTCTATAAATTAACTCCACCATTTATTCCTTTCCTTAAATTGGCCGCTCAATTATTCATTTAGTCACATTTGCCCCTAAAGATGCCGTAATTATAAATTTACCTCCAAAATAATTCTTTTTACTTTAATTACACCCTTGAACATTATTAAACCAACAATAATAATTTAATTATGACCTTATAAAATTCATACCATATAATTTTCACATTTATCAGATAATTATTGATAACTTAATTATATTTTTGCCTCAATTAATATATTAACTCTTAATAATTCATCAAATAATGCTCAATTAGACTTTAATAACATGTAATTACCCTTGAATTCTACTAGGGCCTATTTTGGGTCCTTACACATATCATATATGCATTCCCTAATCTTGCCTCTAGAACCATTAACCTTGACTGTGGTCAACAAGCTAATGGGCTAGCTAAGATGACCCGTTTAATTAGATTCGAACATATTCGATATAATGTGAGCTTGACTATGGTCAACAACCCACACTATAGAGAACTCTGGTTCTCCTCAAATAAATGGAAGGCTTATATACCTTAGTATTAGTTTGAGGAATTTTATTTAATTAAGTTTCATCATACATGGTTGGCATACATTGGTATGCATCCTATATATATATCACATAAATATAAGCATATAAATATTGTATAGTTATAGACTTTACTACATTGATCTCCTCAAGCCAAAAGGGAAATCAAAAGGTCAAACCTAGGTAATATGCCTGATTCAAACAAGTAAAAATAATTACATTATCTTCAAACTTGTTGGATCTCCATCCGACCCATCTTGCTCCTTGATAGTTGTCTCCATTTCTATCTCTAATTCTAATCTAAGTAACCTAATTACATATTACAATATGAAAAATAAATACAAACTAAAAACAAGTGGCTGGGACATGAAAGTCCTCATTGGGCCGAAACAATCATTATGCTCAATCACATTGGGCCTTTGTCTATAACTATCCATCATGCCAATCATACACCCTTATATGCATTTTTAATGCATAAAGTAAAACATATAATGGATTACTAATTTCAACTCTTGAAATATACTTTTGAGTTATTTTAATAATGTGATCAAATTAGGAAACTTTTTCCATTTTGGAAACTTTCATTTTAGGAAACCTTTTTGCATGTATTTGTTTCTTGCCTTAATTATCAATCCAATTGATTATTAATTAATTATTAATTGATTATTTAATTAATTAATCATATTAAATAATTAAAGAATCAATTTTGGGCTTAAAATAAAGGGTATGTCAAAACCCACAAAATTAAACCCCAAGATGTGTTCCCATACAAACCAGTTTGTGTTTATTAGATCATTTGGGCCTTTTGGAATAGGCCAAGCCCACTCCAGCCCTTAAAATCTATTAATAAACTTAATTATAGTTTATAATGTTTAATTTAAATCAGCTCCTTGGGCCCACCAAGTCATTCACTAATTTAAACCAAGTCCATAAACATAATTAAGCCCATTAAATGGTTTTAATAAATTAAAATTAATCCAATTAATTCAAGGCCCATTTTAATTAATTCAATTAATTAAAACACATTAATATATTAGATATATCAGATTTATAAGATTAAAAATTTTTCTAAACAAGAACACACTAATAACACAAATTTATCGAACTTTTCGACTAAACTAGTTTTCATACAAAACTTGTTCGATTTTAATTTTGTTTGATCCTATGGCTTAATATCACATATTAAAAACATAAATTATCATCAAAATAATTTTAGAGTGGATCAATAAAAATTTAATTTATAACATCCCCTAAACTTTATTGAAAAATAAAAGTCATTCACACCAAACACAATGATTCTTTTCTCAAAAGAATCATTTTTATTTTTCGTTTTATATATTTGATCATATACATCCAGAAATCAATATTTCTCATTCATGAACAATCAAATCTCATATTTTAAATTTCATGAAATAAATAACTCAAAAATAATAACTATTCTGCAAAATATAGAATTGTAGATTCATGGCAAAATCGAGACTTTCAGACCATGTTGGAAATTATTGGTTACATGCATCACATACATAATTGAAATTTAAAATTTTTTTAACCAATAGATCTGATCATGCCATGAATTTACAATATACATATTAATGAGAATAAGAAAAATCACCTTTGATTTTTGTTGAACAGTTGATTTTCCTTCTCACCGGGTTGTCGCAAACCACAATGTCCAAAATTGAACACCTCCAATTAGTAATCCACACTAGAGAAGGATTGAATGAACCAAAAATGGAGTAACACAAGGGCTGGCCAAAATCCCTTGATGCTAGCAAGGGGGGTGGTGGCTAGGGTTGAGAGAGTGGGAGAATGTTTCTTTTCTCTTAATGTTCACTTCACCCTAAAATCCCTATCACTTGGACTTTTATAATTAGGTTAAAAATCCAACTTCATAATAGGATTGGGATCTTTAAAATTGCTGGAAAAATATTAAATGGGCTTTTGGAATTATTAATAATTTATTTGGGCTCAATTAATTTCAATTTAAGTCCATTCATAATGGACTATGCACAAAATCCATAAACTAGGCCCTTTGTGTATACACTTGGATTTAGTCACCCAAATTAATTCTGAATCCATCCAAATTAAATATGTAGGCTCCATAATACTTATGAAATATATTTAATTTATTTTGGTCCATGAATTAGGCCTCTAAGGCCTTCTATCTGAAGTTGGCGTGAAACCCTTCCTCTGGAGGGTTTCTGCTCCAAAATCAATTCTTTGGGCCTCTTTAATTTCTTCAATGGATCTATTAATTATTATATCAGCCCTATAACACTTATATTCCAATAATAAGTAATTATGAAATACAATATTTCAATTAGGTCCATTATATAGAATATTTCTAAAAAGTTCTACCAACAATTCCACTTGATCATAATTAATTAAACTTTTTAATTAATTATTCTCTTGTTCATTTCTCTTCTCCCATAATAATATCAAATATTATTATCCTTATCATTTTTTCATTTTATCATTTACTCTATATGTCTGTGACCTATTGGGTTCCTGTCCATATTGGCAGCATAATATGTAATTATGAATTCTATTCAAAACTTACATGATTTAAACTTCTTTAAATCATTTTATCAATCCCTATTGATATTAACGATCCACTATTATACATATCATGAGCGACCTCTAGCTAGGCATCATGACTACCCAAATGTTAGGAAAGTCAAGTGGTTTGACCATACCTTTCCATAAAAATAGTTACCGTGTAATTACTCCTTTCATCTTAATTAGATTCTGAGTATGGATTTCTGTCAACTCATATAAATCTATGTTATGTATGTTTTATTAATTTAACCATTGTTCCCAAAATGCTCTTCATGGATCCCTATCCATCTTGGCATATTACTCTGGCCAGAGATTCTCTAAACAAGGCAATTATAGAATCATGCGAGATAACTTAATAAATCTGGGATGTTGAATCCTTTATTGATCACTCAACTAACTTCAAGCAGGTTATGATATGCCCAACCTCCTAACTATGTCCACCCCCAGTTGAAAGTAATCAGTTATGGAGTCAAAGTATACCACTTGCTACTTAAGATAACTTTGGTGATCTCAAGTCTAAGGATACTTGCACAACCGCTATAAAGATATTCCTCACTAACATAGATTTAGTATCCATGTGAGGATTCTTTTTGTAGGTCTCCAATGAACTTGTTCTTCTAACAAGCATCCACATGTTAGCTTTGATTATCTTCCATAATCACAGTTATGAGAACGACTGCTTAAACCATTTAAGAAGCATAACATGTGCTAGTCTGTCCGAATTAACAATGTCCTATCTTGTTAATTCTATAACTAGGGATATTTAGATATTAACACATTTGCATGCAATAGACATCTCATATCATGAACACTTTCATGATTGCCTTTGCACTGTGTTTATAATATCTAGGACTTCATTTAATAATTTAAGATTTACAAACTCATGTATTTAAACATAGCATTAATAAATGAATGATGCCTTTTATTAAGAATATGAATTCATACATATGAAATACATCCCTTTTACGTGATCTCTAGGGCATACTCTCTAACACATAGTCACCAACATCACACATAATCTCAAATGGTAAGCTCCAATCTGGTGATGCTATGACTAGTGTTGTGATTAGCTTTTGCTTCAACAAGTTAAATGCCTGCAAACACTTATCATCTAAGTTAAATGCAACATCTTTTATCAACAAATTAAAAAGCGGTTTAACAATTTTAGAAAAGTCCTTACTAAATCGACAATAAAAACCTGCGTGACCAAGAAAAATTATAATATCTTTAACATTAGTTGCAGGAGGTAATTTATCAATAACATCGATTTTAGCTCTATCCACCTAAATTCCTTTCTCGGAGATCTTATGTCCTAATATTATCCCTTCACTCATATAAAATGACATTTTTCTCAATTAAGAACAAGATTGGTTTCTTGACACCTTCCTAAAACCAAAGAAAGATTAGATAAACATGACTCAAAATCACGCCAGTATAATGTAAAATAATTTATAAAAACCTCCATGAATTTCTCAATAAAATCATGAAAATTGCCATCATGCATCTTTAAAATGCAGCAGGAGCATTACAAAGACGAAATGGCATTCTCCTATATGTAAATGTACCATAGGGACATGTGAATGTGGTCTTTTCCTGGTTTTCTGGGGCTATAAGAGTTTGCATATATCCTGAATAGCCATCTAAAAAATAGTAAAACCTATTCGCTGCCTATTTCTCTAATATTTGGTCAATAAAAGGTAAAGGAAAGTGATCTTTTCTAGTGGCATTGTTCATTTTAACATTTGGTCAATAAAAGGTAGAGGAAAGTGATCCTTTCTAATGGCATTATTCAATCTACTATAGTCTATACATACTCTCCATCCTGTCACTATGCGTGTTGGGATAAGTTCATTAGTTTCATTAATTACCACAGTCAACCCCCCCTTTTAGGTACACATTGGACTAGACTAACCTAACTACTATTAGAAATGGGATAGATAATACCTATATCGAGTAGTTTGATTACCTCCTTTTTCACCACTTCTTGCATAGTTAGATTAAGTCTCCTTTGTGGTTGTATTACCGATTTGAAATCATTCTCCATCGATATCAGGTGCGTACAATAACTAGGACTAATTCCCTTCAAATAGGTTGTCTCCCAACTATGGCTCCTTTATGCTTTTTCAATACTTTAATAAGCATCTCTTCTTCCAAACTTGTAAAACGTGAAGATATGATTACTGGTTTTGCATTATTTTCCAAAAATGAATATTTTAATTGAGAGGGAAGAGTTTTAAGTTCAGAAGTTCCCTTAGGATGGGATGGTTCATCCTCCTTTATTCCTTCCCCTTCATGTTCTTTTTCTAACTCCTCTATTAGCTTTTTTCCTTTTTCTCCACTTCCTCCTCATTCCTTGGATTCATTAAACAATTCTTAAGCTCATCATTCAGTAAAATTTCCTCTTGCTTTTCGTCTATACATTCTTGAATACCATCTAAGAAGTAAACGGACTCGTCAAAATCATAGGAAGGATGCTTTATTACTTTATTCACATTGAAAACCATTTCTTCCTCAATGAACCTTAAGGTAACTGTATGTCCACGTACATCTATTAAAACCTTCACTGCATTCAAAAATGGTCTTTCTACTATCAAAGGTACCTTTCGATGTTCCTCTATATCCATGACTACAAAATCAACTGGAAATATAAAATTTCCCACTTTTACTAATAAGTCCTCAATAATACCCTTAGGTCTCTTTACTGATCTATTTACCAATTATAGTGTCATTTGAGTTTCCTTGATGTCACCTAAATTTAATTTCCTGTAAATTAAACAAGGCATTAAATTAATACTAGCACCTAAATCACATAATGTATGCCCAACAAAATTTTCTTCTAGTTCGCATGGTAATGTGAAACTACCAGGATCCTATAGTTTTTCAGGAATTTTGTTCATTAAAATTACACTACAATTTTAAAATAATTGAGTCGTTCCTACACCCTCTAGCTTTTTCTTGTTCGAATACAATTCCTTCATAAATTTAACATATTTAGGCATGTGTAACAAAGCTTCAGAAAATGGTAATTTTACATGTAACTTTTTAAACATGTCTAAAAATCTAGTTAACTTTTCATTATACTTTTCCTTTCGAGCTAGAGATGGACAATGTAATTTAAACTCATTAAGAACAATAGAAACCAGTTTCTCTTTACCATTGCTCTTCTTAACAACAGGTGATTTCTCATTATTTGGTTCAGAAATACTTACCTCCGGTGTCGGTTTCATCAAATCTGAAGAGTGTTTACCATTTTTAGCTTCCTTCACATCTTTTCCACTTCTCAAGGTAATTGTCTTGGCTTCCTCATTTTGGTTCCTATCCACATTAGATGGAAAAGTGCCATGTGTCCTATTTGAGATAGAGTAAGCAAGTTGCCCTACGTGATTTTCTAGATTTCTAATAGAAGCATCTTAATTTCTCATCCAGATTTGTTGTGATTTCCATTTACATCTTGATTATCCATAAAATTAGTTTCGACATTCATAAAATTGGTAAACATTTCCTGTAAATTGGGTTTTTTATCTTGTGTGGGTTGAGGTCTAGCTTGAAAGCTTGGGGGTTGATATGTAGATGCTTGATTAGATGGGTGATTATTGCTATGGGAGATTATATTCTGATTAAATGGAACCCTAGGTTGATTACTATATGAAGATGCATTATTCCCCTCTCTCCAAGAGAAATTAGGTTGATTTCTCCACCCAGGATTATAAGTATTGCTACAAGGGTTTAATGTATTTACTTCTTCTGCTAATGTTCCTACACTACACTCTCCTCATTTTTAATCTCAGATGCTACATGTGTTCCACCATAAGATAAAGATGACACATTTTTAACTTGTAAACCACTTACCTACTTTATCAATGCATCTAATTGTGCTCTTAGCATGGCTA
Source organism: Excoecaria agallocha (assembly GCA_037975025.1). Taxonomy (NCBI): domain Eukaryota; kingdom Viridiplantae; phylum Streptophyta; class Magnoliopsida; order Malpighiales; family Euphorbiaceae; genus Excoecaria; species Excoecaria agallocha. The sequence continues at coordinate 86,391,043 of CM075808.1, read as the reverse complement.
CTTCATCCACACTATGTATAGCTTTCTTTTTCTGAGTGATCCTTACACTTGCCCATTGAGCATCATTGGTAGCCATCTCATCTAGGAGTAGGAAATCTTCTTCAGGGATCTTGTTCATGAAATTTCCATTTGAAGCTACATCTAGGATAGATCTTGTAGACTGATTCACACTTGCATAAAAAATAGACATTAGTTGATTAACAACAATTTTATGGTGTGGACAATTCTTTATGAGTCTCCTAAATCTTTCCCAACCCTTATGGAATGGTTCCTCATATAATTGGTGGAAATTATGGATGTTATTCCTAATACTTGTAGTTTTGGTAGAAGGGAAGAAACGACATAAGAATTTTTTCTGCATTTGTTGCCATGACTCAATTGATTGACTTGGTAACATTTGCAACTATTTCCTTGCCTTATCAATGAGAGTAAAATGGAATAACTTAAGTCTAATGGCAACCATAGACACATTGGGTATTTGAACTGTATCATTGATTTCTAGAAAGATATCTAAATGCTAAGAGGGAACCTTTATCTCTAATATAGAAAATTGATTCTTTTGAACCATGGTTATGGTGGTAGGTTTAATCTCAAGATGTTGATTGTGAGGTATCCTGATATTATATGATCCTCATTCCACTTTGGTATGGCATAATCTCTAATGGTTCTTAGCCAAAAGCCATCCCATTGAGCTTGGTTAACCTGCACTTCTATCCTAGGGTGTGAATCATGAAGCCCATGGTTATTAAGGTTATTAATGTTATTTCATTCTTGCTCTTCTAAATTCATCTTTCTTTGCCTTAATCTCCTAATCCTGTGGAATGTCCTTTCAATTTCAGGGTCAATAGGCAAAATTGGCTCGCCTCTTATCATAAACTATTGACACTTGCAAAGAATAAATGAATAAAATTAATAAAGAATGAAGAATAAGAAAAAAGAAGACACACAAAATTCACTTTCAAATCTAAAAACAAACACCATTGTCTCCCCACCAATGACACCAAAAACTTGATCGGTGTCTAGCAATTGTACTAGATCGGCTAGTAATATAGAGAAATATAAATTAAGACCCTAAATATCGCACCAACCAAGGGAAACTATAATAATACAACTTGTTTTAGATTTTAGGGTGAATACCGTGTACAAAGAATAAAAGGAATCACAAGTTTTGTGTTGATGATAGGAGAATTAGACTAAGAAATAAAACTTAAACAATTAAAACTAATCTCGAATTAAGTAATCAATAAAAGTGGGTAAAACTCAATCCTAAAGACAACTTCTGCTAAAGGACTATCCTCCTTTATCATATATTGCAAAAACTTAATAAAAAAGGAATACAAGTGATTATGAAGAAATCAAATGAATTAAGTAAGATAACTTAAATCATGACTATCATTCTAAGCATTAAACCTTTCCTTTTTAGAATTATTCAACACTTAGCATAAAGATTTGATTTTAACCTCCTAGATGTCTATTAAATTCTTTTGCAAGTAAATTTAACTTTCATTTATTCTTGATTTTAACTTTTCTTAGTCTTAATTTATTTTGACTAATACACCACTATACCTTAACTCAGGACATAATCATGCATTAATACCAATAAATTAACCTATGAACATGAAAACTAATAATCATGCATAAATCAATCGCCAACTATTAGTTCAAATAAGTCAACAATCAAATTATAGATAACCAAAGGTAAGAAATTGTACAAAACCAAACATTAATCAACTTGTATCACATTAAGCATAAATTAAGTCATTACAATATAAAATTAAGGATTCAAGTATCCTTTAGCCAAAGTTAAAGAAAACTTCTCACACTTCATATTAAAAACCAAACAAAGTAAATAAAGTTGATACAAACTTATAGAATCAAGAAACTCCCTTAACAATTTTATAGAATTCCAAGCAAGGCTTCTAAACTCCAAGCTTTTGTATCTTACAAAATTATACCTAAGCTAATGTAAACTAATTAAAGAAAATTCATATCTAAGGTGCTCTCCCCAGTCTTGGTGTCTTTAGTCCTTTTTATAACCTCCCAAGGAAGAGTTTTACGCCTCATGTGATTTCCTATATTGGAAGAAATTCTGTTTTTGTGAAATATGAAGACTTTTATCACCTAAATAGGACATCCACTCGGGAGATGGTCTTTTTCACTTGGGAGAGTGCTTCACTTGCTCGGAAGAGTGATTTACTTCTGAAAAACACGTAATTTTGTTTGTGTGAGTGTTAAACTCACTCCGGAGAGTGCCAAAATCACTCTAAAGAGTGCCAAATTACTCATCCAAGTGAGGGAATCACTCAACCAAGTGATTCATAGTTGACCCTCACAAGTGAAAGCCAAATTCCTCCTTAATTACAATTTTGCCCCTACCTTTCTCCTGTTTGCATTTTAGCCCATTTTGTCTTCAATTTTGCCCTGAAAAACACCAAAACTAACAATTAAGGCTAAAAGCACATAAAATAACTAATTAAACCTAAAACCAACTAAATTAATGCTAAATTAACTCAATTAAACACATAAAAATACACTAAAAATATAGAATAATTCACACTTATCAGTTTACTTTATTTTATAGGTTTCTTATGTGTTTGATTACTTATTTAATTATGTTTGTACATCATGTGAGAAGGGAGATAGAAAATTGTGTTTAATCCCTTTTCTACTAAGAAATGGCCAATCTTACAAAATTTATAAACTTTTTCCAGTCTTGGATCTTAAAAGCGAGCCTTTGAGAACAAGCCAAATTCTATCACGAGGCGTTAAGAGGGTTCAGCGCGTATCACAGTGGCAACTCCACTGGGGACTTAAAAGACCTCACTCTTAAAGTAATTCGATTAAGTTATTATAATTGAGTTTTTAAGATTAAATCCAATTTCTCTTCGAAATTGCATTCTTGCATTCATGCTAAAGCCTTGGAATAAGTTAAGCATCCTTTATTAACCTTAGCATAATCCTGAAGCACACCCTACATTCACTCAATGTAGGGAAGTGTGAAAGAGGACCATAAGCCTAAGCCTTGTACAATTTTAGTATAGTGAATGGTGACCCATTGGTTGTTATACTCATGATAAGCTAGACCTATTGGCAGGGACCATGCTTAGGTAGGCCTAAAGTTTCATCACCCGGCTACTAGCCTATGTAATTAGAATAGCTACTTCCCCTAGGTTGTATGGCCTCAATAACTTTGCTTGCTATGTGGGCTATTATATATTGAACAAATTCAAATTAATTAGCTGGTCACTCATTAAAGGTTGCCATGCGCTAATAGGCCTAACTCGATATATTTGAATTGTTTAAATACATAATGGCCAAAACTCATATGCTTGCATTTTTATTAAGAGAGGTTATGCTGCTAGTTTTTTGCCATGCACCATATGCATCCATCGAGTCCCTTGTTGACCCATGGGCTAAGCCTACTTAGGAAAGAGATCGCATTACCTCCTATGTAGGAGTAATAAGGTTGGAAGGTTATTACTATGCTTGTGTTGGTAGTGATTGTTACCAAACACACTCATGCCTCATGCCTTACACATCATATTTATATCATTCCTGTGAATTACCCTCAGGCATCATATGTATAACATACTCACACTAATGTATGCATCATCATTATGAATCACTCTTAATGTTTAACTTTTGTAGAGATCATAGATTCACTCAAGTTGTTCAAGGGTCCTGATGGTTACCTCATCAAAGAGCCTCTGATCGAGTAATCAGAAGTGGGGTTAGAGTCAGGTTCTAGGTCAAGTTTAGAGTTTGGCTTTGTTGATAATTTTGGGAACAATTTAGAATCTATACAAGAGTTAGGAATGGTTGATACACCATAATAATAAGGTTATAGTATTACCTCAAAGGAATTGGATAGAAGATTTGAGGAACTTTAGGAGAGGTTGTTTGCTATGATCAATGGGTTAGCTGCTTCTTCAATGACATCTCCTAGAAGTCGGCCTATAATGCTTTTTCGAGGGTAAGCTGTAATGCCCCAAAACTCGTATTCGATAAGTCAAGTAAATTTTAGATCACAAAAAATTAATCATAGGACAATTTTCGAGGTGATTGGAGTTGAATAGAGTGGGAAAACTCGGAAGTGTATAAAGGTTAAACGTGCTTAGGCTGGAGAAATTCGAGGATGGGTGACTTGGTGGGAAACTTGACCTAAAAATGGATTATGAAAGTAGTTGTTAAATCGAGTCTAGTGGTACAATTTGGGATAAAATTGAGCTTAAATAGGTATCGAAAATGGATAGAGAAGTTTTTCCTCGGTACCATATAAGCGATTGACCAAAGTTTGGTCGAGACTTTAAAAATAGTAAATGGTGTCTAAAAATCACCAAAATTTCATGACCTATTTATTATAGTCCAAATTAGTATTTGGAAGTGGAAAATAATTTTTTTGACAGTTTTGAAATTTTGGATTTTGGACTGGCTAATTTTGCCTCTGGAGCTAGAAGTATACCGAAATGATATCAAAATGAACTAAAATTTTAACCACATGCTTCTGAATATATAAGGATATGTAGGGAAAAATTTCATGGTATTTTTATCTCTGAAACATTATTTAAAAAAATAAAGCCAAATAATGGCTAGAAATTGAAATTTAATTAATTGGGGGACCTAAAAGGCATAATAAATTAATATAAGGATATGGAAGTAACTAAAATGAAGTTGGAATCTGGTGTGCGTAATCCCACAATTTATGAATGTGTATAAGTGGTTGAAATAGTGCCAAGTGGCTTAATTTAAAGCCTTTAGATCACATAGTTAGAGATTGAATCTTGACCCTTCCTTTTAACCACTATAGTAAGAATTTTAGAAGAAATTGATGAGAAATTAAGATCAAAGGAATTAAATAACAATTTGGAATATATAGGAGAATCAGATCGATTTAATCAGTGAAAGAAATAACAAGGGTAAAATGGTAATTTACCATACCCTAACGAAATGTTTAAAATTAAAATGTGAAGTGAAAAGTCAAATAAAAAAAAAGATACGAAAAGAGTAAATAAGGGAAAATTGGTCAGTAGATAATAAAATTTGCAAACATGATACAGTATAAGAGAAATTTAAGCAAATTTAGTAAATTAATAATAAAATTGTGATTTAATCATAAATTGACCATGTAGGACGAAACTACAATCTTAATAAGAAAGCAAAAATTAAGGACTGGAACTAAAAGAAATATAATGTTATGGCAAAATATATATCAGAAAAGAAAAGTAAAAAGGTAAGATAGCAATTATACATAAAGAAATAGCAAAAAGACCAATCAAATTTAGAAGAAGGAATTCTAAATGTTGATTTAGTAAAACACATAGTTAGATGATATACTAGAGAAGCTGACGAGATTTAAATACCACCTTATAAAAGAAAATAAAGAATTAAATACTACAAATCATCATATAGTTAGTAACAAAAAGGATTGTTATAAGTTTTAAACCGAATTATTTCAGCTATATATTAGTAAGGTTAAGCTTATAAATAAGGAAGAAATCGAAATAAAGCACCAAAGTCATTATATGAATAAATAATAGAAGCGGGGGTATAAAGGTAATTTGAAGTCAAAAATGTAGATCACACAGGCCAGTCAATAAGATGGTGAATGCAAAAGGATATAAAATCAGCAAAGAGTAAACGATAAATTGAGAAGATAACTACATAAAAAAATAAAAAATAATAATAAGACAAAATAATACCAATAATAATAATAATGGAAATAATAAATTTAGTCAAATGAAATTTTGTGTAGTTGTATCCACCACTAGACAACATCATTGCTTAACACGTGGTTTGTTGACTACTCGTAGGGACAGGTAAACAAGGACATCAGCACCAAGGATCAATTGGCATGTACTTGTAAGCTACTATGGTCATGAAGATTAAGTGATTTGTGCAGGAGATTTTAGATGCTTAGCATGTAGTAAACATTATGTATCTTGAACAAAAATTGTAGTGAATTTACACATGTATGAATACCTTTAAACGTGTGTTTATGAAATTTTATGGTAATGTTGTATGATGGCATGGATGATTTTAGACGTGCTATGTATGCCATTGGAGTATTGGAGAAGGAGGATGCTATTTGGGAGTGTTATTTTGTCAATTTGAAGGCTTAGACAACACAATTTGCAAGCAATTATACTGCCGAAATTCACACGTAATGAATAATAGTAATATAATGTCATTAACAACGTTATATATTATATGGAAATTGTCAATAAATTGAGGGTGTTCCATAAGCGAAGCCAACCACTGTCGAGGATGGTCCTGGAGCAATTGTTGTAGTGCCCCAGGCTCTATCAAATTAGGAAAGAAGAGACAGGATTCATGCTCCTAAGGAAAAGTCATAGTAAAAGAGGAAGAAGAACCAATAATGGTAAATAGCAAGGTTTCAAGGGTAGAAGATACAATGTTGAGGAAGATAGAGGAAAAGATCGAAGTGGTGGCTCGCCTCCTGTCAGCTAGAAGGGGTATCAATTCCAAAGATAGGGATCTAAAAAATTAAGAACTATTATCTCGAAGGTTTAAAATGCCCGACTTATAGAAATTCGATGGTACTTCGGATTCATCAGCACATGTGAAGCAATAAACTCTTGTGATGAAGGGAACCATATTAACAAAAAAGTAGATGGTTAAATATTTTTGCCTCAGCCTTGCTATTGATTTGTACTATGGCCTACACTGTTGAACTAAGGAAGATTAGGACTTATTGATGAAGGAGTTTATGAAGTAGTATGACTATAGTACCAAGATAGAGGTGACTTTTAAGGACATAGAGTTGCTATAATAAAGGCCTAAAGAATCTTTCCACAAGTATCTAACTCTGTAGAGAAATTGAGTGACAAATAAAAATGAAGCACAATACTCCAGACTAGATAAGGTTATTTTTAAGGAATGTAAGTCCATACTTAACGGAGGGGCTAAAGATGAAAGGCCTTAAAGACTAAGAGTCTCTCAAAGACATCGCCATCGAGTCTAAGAGAGGGTACCTAGTAAATAAAGCGAATAGTGAATAGTATGCTTGGGCTAGTAGTGGAAATAAAACTAGAAAGACAATAAAAGTGTCCACTAGAGGCACGTCTCTGACCTAGGCAAACTTTTGTCTTAGGTGCTTCAAAGGCCGATAAAGGAAGGAAAGTTACAGCCACTTTCGGCCAATTCCGCTAGAGGGTAAGAACTTTATACTCATCGAGTGAATCAGTATTGTGCCTTTCATTGGCACATTGGGCATTTAATGGATAAATGTTAGAGTTTGAGTGATCCAATATAGGACCTTATTGACAAAAAGTAGATTTCTAACCCTGAAAAGAGATGAAGAGGTCACAATGCCGCTTAACCATCCCTAGGGGCATAATCTAGAGAAAGATGGGACCTAAGTATTTTTTTCATGATGTAATAATTGTCCCTATACTCTGTCAATTTTTCCTTTGATTAAGTTAATAATATGAAATTTTCTTATGTATACAGTGTCTTATTTTATTGCATCATGTATGGCAATAATCATGACTTATATATAAGGCATTAATTCAAGAAACATTGCTTCACTTGATCTCAAAAGAAAGAGCATCTTGATTACATCCTTTATAACTCCTAAAGTAAAATAAAAGAAAAATAAAAAGAAAAATAATAGAAAAAATGATATCTATTTAGACCCCAAGTGGCGTTGAGAATTGACTAATGCATTACTAGGACATATGTAATTAATAATGTAATAAATGAAATAAATATGTAATCTAATAAGGGTAAATATGTAATTATGTGAGAAATTAGGGATAGAAATGTAAAATTGCATTAATAATGTGATTAGGAGGGGTAACATAGTCAAAAGGGTAAAAATGAATAAAAGTGAAAGTTTTAGGGACTAAATTGTAAATTTGCCACTACATAGGAAAATATAAGGATTAAAATGTAAAATTTGGGACTAAAATGGAATAAAGATCAAAAGAGAACAAAAAGAGAAAAAGTAGTGAAGAAATAACCAAATATGTGTTAAAAAGAAGTTTAGGGACTAAATTGTAATTTTCACCTTAATTGGGAAATAAGTGAGAAAAAGGCATAAGGAATACTAAGGACTAAATGGTAAATTAAATAATTAAAGGAGTAATTATGAGATAAAATGTAATAATAAATAACTAAGGGTAAAATAGTCAATTTGTAAATTATTAATTGTGTGTGAGTGAAATTTTGTGTAGTGTACCCACCACTACGCAACATTGTTGCATAGTAAGTGGTTTTATTAAATGCGCATAAGGGATAGGTAACTGTAGGCATTGTGGAGATAACAATCAAAATGGCATATACATGTGGAGTGATGGATAAAGTATTTATGCATATGTGTAGCGTATTAACTAATATGAGACATGTAATATATTAATTAATATGTAATAGATATTGACTAGTAATTATGGTTATGTATTTTAATATGGGTTCTTGGAGAATTACTATGATATATGTTGTGTTGATGGATTAGGTGATGGATTTAGATGTGCATGTGTTGTTGATGGAGTATCGGAGTTGGAGGTGAATATTTTAGGAGTGTAATTTTAATACTTTGCAGGTTCGGTAGCATGATTTCATAGCCATTAAGCTGCCCAAATTTTTACCAAATCAATAGTAACAAATCAATGCTAAAGTTAAACAAATATTAAGTACTACGTTTAAAATTGACAACTACTACCATAAAAGCAATAAACTGATTAAGTTACCCATTGCAATATTGACAATTGTAGCATGTCAGTGTTCCAAGCCAAGTTCAGGCATAGGGTATCACACTTTAGTTGTGTCCCATTCTAACCTCGTGATAATCTAAGCTTTCTAAGGTAATTAGTAGTAAAGGTTTAAAAAATAACCTTTGGGGATAGTGCAGTTGGTAGGAGAAAACATCTACCCCAATGTTAGGATTCATTATGGGAAAACTAATAGTCTACTGAGATTGCTTTTGAGCTTGATATAGAACTTTTCTTGTATGGTCATGATTGCAAAATGAGATGATCTCATCGTTCAGTCCTACCAGTAAATACGTGTCGAGTTCATAGTGAGCATATTTCATAGCTTGCTTCCTATCAACTCTAGTGAAAAGGCATTTGACCTCGTGTGATCATTTATTCTTTTCTTTTTTCCATTTTTATCTTTTTTTTTCATTTCTTTCTTTTTCTTTTCTTTTTCATCTTATCTTTATTTTTTATTTTCATCTCTTAAATGTACCCAACTTCAGGAATCACTATGGATGCAATCAAAATGTCTTTTTCCTCTAGATTAAATGAAGCCTTGTGTTTATTAAATTAATGTCTCAAAATGAGCTATGATTATTGCCATGCATAATGCGAATAAACAAGACATTGCAAGCATAAGAAAAACTCATGTTATTAATACAATAAGAGAAAAATAAGCATTATTCAAAGACATTTATTATATCATAAAAAAAACTTAGGTCTTATGACGCCCTCATGGTTGGTCAAGCAGTATTGTCACCTTTTCATCTTTTCTTAGGGTCAGAAATCTATCTGCTATCAATAACGTCTTTGATATGATCCTTTAGAGTCTAACATTTATCCATTAAGTGTCTTATGTGATAATGAAAGGTACAATATTGATCTACTTGATGATGTGATAGTCCTGCCCCTAGGTGGGCTTGGTTTGAAGTGGTTGTAATTTCCTTTCCTTTATCAACTTCTCTAGCACCTAAGATAAAGATCTACCCAAGTTGGAGTAGTGCCTATTGTTGGCCTTAGTAATAGACACTTCTACTGTCTTTCCAGTTTTATTTTTGCTACTGCCCCCAGCATACCATTCACCATTCACTTTCTTTGCTAGGTACTCACCCTTAGCCTCGACGGCGATGTCTTTGAGAGACTCTTAGTCTTTAAGCCCCTTCATTTTCAATCCATCTGTTAAGTACGGGCTCATGTTCCTCATGATGAGCCTTATTTGGTTAGTGTTATTAGGCTTTCTTTACATCTCCATAACCCGATTCCTCCACCTAGTTAGATACTTTTGGAACAATTCATCGTGCTTTTGCTGTAAGAGATCCAAGTCCTACAATATGACTTCCATTCTTGTGCTACATTCTTTTTGCTTCATAAACTCCTCAGTCAAAAGGTCCCAATCTTCTTTGGTCCATCGGTCCAAATTGCGATACTAATCTATTGTTGTCCCAACCAAGCTCAAGCAAAAGTACTCCACCTTTTTTTCTCAGCATTGTTCCCTTCATAACTAGTGTGTATTACTTTACATATACAAAAAGATCCGATGTACCAAAAAATTTAGGCAGGTCGGGCATCTTAAACTTTTATGGTAGCAGCTCTTCACTATTTGGATCCCTATCTTCAGGGTTGATTCCCCCACCAGCTGATAAGAGAAAGGCCACAACCTCTATCTTCACCTCCAACTTCTTTAGATCTACATTATCAACCCTAGGACCTCTATTCTTTGCCACTATTACTAGCTCTTTGTCTTCCTTTTCTTTTATATAGTCCCATTCAAGAGCATGTATTCCGTATCTTCTTTGCTCTATTGGTAGGGCATAAGGCACTCTAGCAGCTGTTGAAGAAGAGCCCTCAGTAGTGTTTAGCTCCAGTTGGTCTGCGGTAGAAGCTATAGGCTAAAGTCTGGTAGGTGGTGAAAGCAACCCTCCAATCATGGCCAATATTTTTTCTTCAAACTCTACAAATCCCCTGTGTAGCTCCTTAAAAGTTATACTACAAGTTTGGTTAGATGCCTCAACCATTTTTAATTTTAATATAGATTTCAAACGATCCCCTAAACCACTTGGATGAATGGTTTACGATGGTTGCACAAGTCAATTCACTACAAGAAAATTGCAATTTAGCAACGGAAAATAGCAACGAAAAATGTCAATTTTCCGTTGCTAATCAAAAATAGCAACGAAAATTAGCAACGGAAATTTCGGTTGCTAATTTGGCGGTTGGTATTTTTAGCAACGGAATGTTTATTCCGTTGCTAAATTTAGCAACCGAGATTAAACTCCGTTGCTAAATTTAGCAACAGAAATTAAATTCCATTGCTAAATCTAACCACTAACATTTGGTAAATAGGTCAAAATTAGCAATCGAATTCAAATTCCGTCGCTAAATTTAGCAACCAAATTCAAATTCCATTGCTAATTTTAGCAACAGATATTAATTTTCCGTTGTTAAATTTAGCAACCGAGTTGAATTCCGTTGCTAAATTTAGCAACTATTATAAAAAAATTTGTGACGGTTTTTTCGTCGCTATTCCATCACTAAAATAGAAAACCAATAAATTAGCTGTTTTAGTGTAAAATAGAAAACCAACAAATTACACTAAAATAGCAAGCTGTTTTAGTTTAAAATAGAAAACCAAAAAATTACACTAAAACTCGTTTAGTTGGTTTACATTTCCAAAGCCATAACTAATTGATATTATAAACAACTTGCCTACTAACTCATTCGGTTGGTTTACATTTCCAAAGCCACAACTAATTGATATTATAAACAATTTGAAATGTGCTATCTAGAATATATACCGATTAATTCAGAAAATAGAATCAAAGCTAATACATTTGACTTTTGACTACAACTCAAACTCAATCTTGAATTAGTGGCCTTCACTGTTAGGAGTATAAAAAAAAACTATACTGTCATAACCAGAAAATAATTAAATATCCCACCATTAAATTATGCCTTCTCTCTGCCCACCTATCAATAACTTATAATCATAAGATAAAGGCCAAGTGGTCACTCCATATTATTATTATTATTATTATTATTATTATTATTATTATTATTATTATTATTATTATTATTATTATTATTATTATTATTATTATAAGTAATTAAGTAAATAAATTATTATTATTATTATTAATTTAAAGCCCATACGATTTAGTTATTATATGATTTAATTTAAGCTAATTCCTCAACTCTAATATAGCATGATACATAAGCTATGCATCTTGTGATGTTCATGAAAAGTTGAATTTTGATGCAAATTTCAATAATATTATCTATCTATTGATACTTGGAAGTTAATAAATTTCGATTCATTTAATTCGAAAAAAATGTATTTATTAACTAAATACTATTAAATCTTAAGAAAATATTTTGTGTGGTTAGAAATCAATAAATGCTAATCAGTATGAAGAAAAGAAAATATAGCTTCATTCATATCTACAATGGCCTTCAATTTCATGCAAGGAAGACATTTTAGAGTCTTTTTACTTTTAACAACCTTCAGATTTTAACAATTACAACTGGCACCAAAAGACATATCTCAAGTCAATAATACTAAGAGCAATATAATAACTTACCTGAATAATAATGTTGAGACCACATATTTGAGCCAAACGGAACTCTTCAGCATCAACGCAAGCAAAGCAAACTTCCTTCCATGTTTTTGCAGTATTGGCTTTTCGTGGAGCATCAACAGCCCCTTGGAATTGTTTCAGCCTCACAAGTGTGACAGCTAACTTGGCCCAATTCGAGATAAATGCAAAGATTATCTTTACTGCCTCATACAAAGCTTCATCAAACAAGCGATCACCAACATTTTAGAGATTTTCCACATTTGGCATGACAATAAATTCCTCAATTTTAGCCAACCTATCAATCTTTACATATGCAAAAATAAGGTCACTGTCCACCTTAGGCTCCTTTGTCTTCTGCCTAACCATCAGCAGGTACTTCACCAAGTCATGATACACATTAGCATCCTCAGCAACATGTTAAAAATATTAAGTTGTTTACCTTTAGAAGATAACCTTCAATATAACGAAGCATGTTGTTTGTATAGAGATAATGAGTAAGATCAGCCACAAAATCGAAACGATCACAAACATTAATCAAAGGCCTTGCATCTGGAAGTTTGGTCTCCATCATAAATTGGTAACATTAGCATTTTGAATAAAGTAATTTCACGTCAGAAGAAAATAAAAGACAACAAGAAGCTATATTACTTGTAGTGCTCGGATGTATAAACTAGCTTTTTCACAAAGTTGAGCAATATAAGGGTGATCATAGTGACTGAACATTTGTCTGCAGATAACTATGTTCCGATAGATTTGGCTTCAAAACATCCAACAAAAATGCTGTTGCCTCACGTATTAAGTTCCTCTGAATTCAGAATAGAAATCATCTAAGAATAGAGAAAAATAAATATGTGGCATAATGATGGTAAAAGCTCTGGAGCAGTATAAGTTAATGAGCAAACTACAAAAAATGGGACCAAGAAGTATACAACAATAATGAAGCACATAGAAATAGCTAAGGAAAATGAATTTTTACAGGACACCAAAAATTCATGTGCAAACCATGAATAGAGCAGAATGCAAATGAATTTTCAAATAATCATACGCCAACTTAAAATGATGTTATGTTGCAGATGCAGCCCTGACACCCAGACCAAAAATCTATACTAAAACAGATTGTTCGATTGACAAGTGTGCACAGAAATTTAGACTGTATTGTCCGAAAATTAACCATTAACACTAGCAACAACATGATGATTAGACAATAGATTGAGCAATATTAACCTTCTCTTCAGAAACTGGATCAGTCACAGGTTCGTCAACAGTTGTAATGCCCCTCAGTATACCCTAGAAGAATTATCACTAATTAATTATTAGTTTCTATGTTTAATTAAGTATAAATGCATGTAGAAGGACCTAATTGAAAAGTAAAAGAGTAAGATGTGGGGTATTATTTGAAATAAAGGAAAGTTGAGGGACTAAATGGCAAATTTGGCTTAAACATGACATTTGGACCAATTGAAATCTAAAGGGAGGTAGATATTTTTTATGAAGGAGGGCCAGCCAACTCATGGTCTTCACTCTCCATCTTCATCTTCTTTATCTCCTAAACCCTAAACTCTCTCTCATCCTCTCTCTCTCTAGATTTCTTGGAATTTTGATATAAAGGAGTAAAGATTTACTTGGATTTTGGGATTAAGGTAACTTGTTTCTCCTTTGATATGTATGTTTTATGGTATAGCTAGATGGGTTTTCATAGAAGTGTCTTATGTTTTGTTAGAACGAGAATTAAGCAAAAGGAAAGGGAATGAGGCTCTCCAAGCTTGAAGAAGACTTGGAGCTTAGTAAGGTATGGGAACTTAGGCTTTTGTATGTGTTTATATATATATATATTGACTTGTCATGAGAGAGATCTTGAGTGCCTCTCTCAAGTGTTTTATGGATGATTTGAAGCTTAGAAGGGTTTAGAATTGAAAGCATGTGAGTTTTGGTTGACAATATGAAAATCTGTTTTAAAAAAAATCATTTGACTAGTCTGTATACTTTTGCTCATATTTTGAGCTATAGTTGTTCAAATGATGAAATTCTAGTTGCTATAGAAACTAAACTTGCATGCCTTGATGTGGTTAGAAGAGACCGAAATCTGATTTTCACTGCATGATAGTGAAAATCGGTATTGAAACTTGATTGTGGTTGTGACTTTGCCTTCATGAACAGTCTGTGGTTTTTCTTGAATAACTGGAGTTTTACAGGTCCTATTGGAATGATTTTTGGTGTTTTGAAAACTAAAAATTTAGGCCTACAACTTTGTTGAAGGCCGTTTTAGCTAAAACTATCGTTTTATAGGTTAAAAATGGTATAGAGGTCGAGACTAGAAATCGGTCTCGAGGCGGTTTAGGGATCACGATTACCATGAATTTCATAGTAACCGTGAGGTTCCTAAATTTTCAGTTCAGACCAAAAGTATTTACTGGACCACGGTTACTAAAGTTTCATAGTAACCGTGACCCAGTCTCGTAGCATTACTTCATGGTTACTACTTCGAGCTTAGTAACCGTGAGGTAATGATCTTTTGGTCTAGAAACAAAACCCGAACTATCTCACGGTTACCAAGAAATACTTAGTAACCATGACCTGAGTGCATCACCCTACTTCACGGTTACTACAAGTATGTTGGTAACCGTGAGGTAGTTTGTTTTAGTCCAGAGACCTAGAGCAATATGGCTCACGATTACTAGGAAATTTGTAGTAACCGTGACCATTAATGCAAGTTAGGTCTCACGGTTACTAGGAATTGTTAGTAATCGTGACCCTCCCTTGTATTTTGAAAACTGTATTTTCTTGGATTCCTTTAAGATACAGACTTGTCTAAGCCCTTCCTAAGCTTATAAATCATCCTAAATTACAGTTATGTAGCAAAATGTGTTCTCTATAAATGCAAGGCTGCTTATTGATTAAAAGGTGAGTTTCTATTGCTCAAATAGAAACATACATGAGTTTATTTTAAAGAAATTACAGCATATGATTATTAATTACGCTATAAAAAGGAAAAATGCATATTATTATAAGGATTAGCATGTGTTAATGCTATATAGAATAATTGTGATGAAATTGCACAATATATGAAATATGATATGTTAGGCCTGTACTTAGAGACTTGGTTGTGGATAGATAGGCATGCCTATAGGGTTTTATCGTAGCTGCTTCTGTTTGACTCATATGAGTCTTCTATTTGTCTTTACGTGAGACTTCTGTTTAGATACCTACGGGTATCCTTCTGTTTAGATACCTACGGGTATCCTTCTGTTTAGATACCTACGGGTATCCTTCTGTTTTAATACCTCCGGGTATCCATTGCACCCATTATCCACACCCACAGGAATTTACACAGGCCATTAATGCAAATAATGATATGCATACGCAGTTTAAAATCTTGTTACTGTTCTGATTAATGAATAATGTTATATTTGTAGTTAAATGCATGCTATTTATTGTAATGAATGCTTAGTAATAACTACTATGGGTGGTTATCAGCATGTTATTAGTTGTTTACCACTAAGCTTTATAGCTTAGCACGGGTGTTCATCCGTGTAGGTTCGCAGGATAGAACTTTTGTTCAGGGTCAAAGCCAATAATCTCCAAAGGCAACACCAGATTAGATGTAGCTTGAAAATGTATGAAATTGGTTTTTTGTATCTCTTTTGGTTACATCTATGGTGTTTGTTTATATAAAGGCATGTAATTATAAGTTATGTAAAGAATACTCATCAGCAGGAGAAAGTATAAGTCTATGATCATGTATGATATGCATGGAATGAATGTATGTATGCTCATATATGCATCATAAACAGATAAGTCATAGCATTAATGGAATTAATGAATGTAATTAGTAACAGTAATCAGGATTATCTAGTATAGTCATTACATTTTTGGTATCAGAGCGCCTTGGTTTAGGCGGTTCTGGCCGATAGGAATTTCAAGTTTCATAGATATAGAATTTTGTTGTTTTTGGCTGATTGTGGTTGTCCCTGTGTTTCTTTGATATAGTTAGAGATGGAAAGGCCTCGTGTAGTGGTAGATGAGTCGGCTGAGAGTAATTTACTGGGTTAATCGAATCCTTCTCAGCCGGAATCTTCTGCATCTACTAGAGATGGTGCAGCTGCTGTTGAGTCTGGGGAAGCCTTATTGAAGATTTCCCATGATATGGCTCAGATTTTGCAAAGGATGACTGCATCAAAGGCTCCAATTTCTGAGATTAGAAAGCATGGTACAGAAGAGTTTCTAGGCTCTACTTGGGAAGAGTCTGAGAAAGCTGAGTTATGGCTTGAAAGATTGGAGCAGATTTTTGTAGAGGTTCAATGCCCCGCCAGTCAAAAGGTGACTTGTGCTGTGTCCTTGCTTCAGGGAGCAGCCTATGACTGGTGGAAATTAGTTCTGACTCAACCTCAACTACCTGATTTCCTCTCTTGGGAATTCTTTGTAGTCGAGTTTAAAAGGAGGTATGTGACAGAAGCTTATAAAGATGAAAGGTTGAAGAAGTTTATGAATCTTAAGCAGAGAGGTATGTCAGTGGCTGAATATGAGACAGAATTCAGTCGCTTGGGCAAGTATGCACCAAAACTAATGCTGACTGGGACTTTCAAGTGTCGTCAGTTTGAAGATGGATTAAATGATCAGATTTGGGATCATTTGATAGGGCCTCTTTCTTTGCATCCTGTGGATTATCATCACCTAGTTCAAGTAGTTATTTAGGTTGAGAAAGAAGAGAATGTTAAAAGAAAAAGAGAGCAAAGAAGAAGAAGTTTTTCTCGGGGTGGTTCCTCATCCGGGAAAAGATCGAGGTTGACTCAAGGAGATCAACCAATGTCATCTGGCAATCGCCCTGCATCTAGAGGTAGACAGCAGGGGGTTTTTTCTTCAGCCGGTTCAGGTAGAGGTACTGCATCAGGACAAGGCAGATGCCAAGCTCCAGAGTGTACCTATTGTTTTAGGCGACATTGGGGCACTTGTAGAATGCTCACAGGTGGTTGCTTCAGATGTGGAAGCACGGAGCATTTTATAGCCAATTGTCCTATGCCGCAGGATCAAGTCTCGAGTCAATAGAGTAACCGAGGAGCTTCTAATGCACCCTCTTCTGGTAGAGGTCGTGGTAGAGGTAGAGGTGGATTAGGCCAGTTTAGAGCCTAGTCCCGAAATATTTCTGAGACTGTGGATCGACCTTTTGCTCCGACACCTCCTATTCGAGCTTATGCTATGAAAGGTCGAGAAGATGCTGATGCTCCTGAAGTCATAGCTGGTACATTCTCCCTCTTTGGTAGTGATGTGCATGTGCTTATAGATCCAAGATCTACACATTCCTATATTTGTAATGGGGAGCTGGGTAGAAATGTATCTGTTGTTGATCATATGAATTATGATATATGTGTAATCAGTCCTTTGGCCCACAGTATTCATGTAAATAAAGTTTATAGAAATTGCCCAATTAGAATTCAAGAGAGAGAGTTCCCAGCTGACCTAATTGTTTTACCTTTCCATGAATTTGATGTAATCCTGGGTATGGATTGGTTGTCTAGATATCATGCCATAGTGGACTGTAAAGTTAAAACGGTACTGGTTAAGAACGATGGGGAAGTAGAGACGTTGATTCAGGGTATTAAGTCAAAACCCTTAACTAATGTTATCTCTGCTATGAAAGTGAAAAGATTCCTTAGAAAAGGATGTGAAGCATATTTGGCTTTGGTCATTGATGCTAAGAGGGAGACAATCAATCTTCAAGATATTCCTGTGATTAATGAGTTTCCTGAGGAACTTCCAGGGTTACCACCTGAGAGAGAAGTCGAGTTATCTATTGAGACTTTGCCTGGAACTACTCCTGTCTCGAGAGCACCTTATAGAATGGCACCAACAGAACTGAAAGAGTTAAAGGTTCAGTTACAAGAATTATTAGATAAAGGCTTCATTAAGCCCAGTGTGTCACCTTGGGGCGCACATGTGTTATTTGTTAAAAAGAAGGATGGTACTTTGAGAATGTGCATCGACTACAGATAACTTAATAAAGTGACAGTGAAAAATAAGTATCCTTTACCTCGGATTGAGGATCTCTTTGATCAGTTACGGGGTGCAAGAGTGTTTTCTAAAATTGACCTGAGGTCGGGATACTACCAACTTCGGGTCAAAGACATGGATGTGCAGAAGACTGCCTTTAGAACTCGATATGGTCATTACGAATTCTTAGTAATGCCTTTCGGGTTGACTAATGCACCTGCAGCTTTCATGGATTTGATGAATAGGGTGTTTCAACCCTATTTAGATCAGTTTGTCGTGGTGTTTATAGATGACATTCTGGTTTATTCTCGTGATGAATTGGATCATGCAGAGCATTTGAGATTAGTGTTACAGATTTTGAGAGAACAACAGCTTTATGCCAAGTTAAGCAAATGTGAGTTCTGGCTTAAAGAAGTTTCTTTCCTTTGGCACGTGGTGTCTTCAGAAGGTATCAGGGTGGACCCTAGAAAGGTTGAGGCTATAGTAAATTGGAGACCACCTAGAAATGTGCCAGAAGTCCGAAGTTTCTTGGGCTTAGCTAGCTATTATAGGCGGTTTGTGAAAGGTTTTTCAGTCATTGCCTCTCCGCTCACTAAGTTACTTCGAAAAGAAGCTAGATTTGAGTGGACAGACCGTTGTCAAGCCAGTCTTGATCAGTTAAAGAAGATGTTAACGGAAGCTCCAATTCTTACCCAACCAATAACGGGTAAAGAATATGCTATGTATAGTGATGCATCAAAAAGTGGATTGGGATGCGTGCTGATACAAGAGGGTAAAGTAGTAGCTTATGCATCCAGACAGTTGAAGCCTCATGAATAGAATTATCCGACTCATGATTTGGAATTGGCCGCAGTTGTGTTTGCTTTAAAGATTTGGCGGCATTACTTATATGGTGAGAAGTGCAGAATCTATACAGATCACAAGAGTCTTAAATACTTGCTTACTCAGCGAGATCTCAATTTAAGACAGCGCAGATGGCTAGAATTGTTCAAAGACTATGATTGTATAATCGACTACCACCCAGGAAAGGCTAATGTGGTAGCTGATGCTTTGAGCCGAAAGATGATGGCAACTATGCTATTACAAGGTTATAAATGGAGATTGGCATCTAATGGGGCTTTGTTAGCTCAATTGCGAGCTCGTCCTAATCTCAGGCAGACAGTTCTTGATGCACAATCAGATGATGTAAAGTTACAGTAATTGGTTCAATCAGTTCATGCAGGAGGTCTGATAGAATATTCAATTGGAATTGATGGTGGTCTTTATTATCGGAATCGTTTGTGAGTGCCAGATGTTAAAGAACTGAAAGAGGCATTATTGCAAGAAGCCCATAGTACAGTATTTACCATGCATCCTGGTAGCAACAAAATGTATAGAGATTTGAAACAGTTCTATTGGTGGCCAGGAATGAAGAGAGATGTGACTGAGTATGTTTCCAAGTGTCTAACATGTCAGCAAGTAAAAGCAGAGCATCAACTTCCTTCGAGATTGCTGAATCCTCTTCCCATTCCTCAGTGGAAGTGGGACAATGTCACTATGGACTTTGTTACAGGTCTACCCACTACTCAAAGGAAACATGATGCAGTGTGGGTCATAGTAGACAGATTGACAAAGGTAGCTCATTTTATACCGATTCGAATTAATTACTCAATGGACAAGTTGGCTGAATTGTATATAGATCAGATTATTAGACTGCATGGGGTACCAATCTCAATCATTTCAGATCGGGATCCGAGGTTCACTTCCAGATTTTGGAAAAGTCTACAACAAGCCTTAGGCACAAAGCTCCTTCTTAGTACTGCTTTCCATCCTTAGACTGATGGGCAGTTAGAGAGAATCATACAGGTGTTAGAAGATATGTTAAGAGGCCGTGTTTTAGATTTTCCTGAGAGTTGGGACAAATATGTGACTTTGATGGAGTTTGCATACAACAATGGCTATCAAACTAGCATTGGTATGCCTCCATATGAAGCTCTCTATGGTCGGAAATGTAGAACTCCTTCCTGTTGGATGGAGTTAGCTGAAAGTAAGTTGACAAGTCCTGACATTGTTAAAGATACCGAAGAAAAGATTCAACTTGTCAAGCAACGATTGAAAGAAGCCAGCGATAGACAGAAGTCATATGCGGATCTGAAAATAAAGGACATTGAATATCAAGTGGGTGATAAAGTATTCCTAAAGGTGTCCCCGTGGAGAAAAGTACTATGGTTCGGAAAGAAAGGAAAGCTCAGTCCCCGATTTATTGGTCCTTACAGAATTTTGGAACGAATTGGACCGGTAGCTTATCGACTGGATCTTCCCAGTGAACTATCAAAGTTGCACAATGTTTTTCATGTTTCTATGCTTCGACGGTATCGATCTGATGAATCACACATCATACCAATGCAAGATATCAGTGTCAAAACTGATTATATGTATGATGAAGAGCCTAAATAGATTCTAGCCAGGGAAAATAAACAGTTAAGGAACAAAGAAATCCCCCTAATCAAAGTATTATGGCAACACCATGGAGTACAAGAAGTGACTTGGGAACCTGAAGCAGCTATGTGGGCTCAATACCCTCAGCTCTTCAGTACATGCATGAATTTCGAGGACGAAATTCTTTTAGGGGGAGAGAGTTATAATGCCCCTCAGTATACCCTAGAAGAATTATCACTAATTAATTATTAGTGTCTATGTTTAATTAAGTATAAATGCATGTAGAAGGACCTAATTGAAAAGTAAAAGAGTAAGATGTGGGGTATTATTTGAAATAAAGGAAAGTTGAGGGACTAAATGGCAAATTTGGCTTAAACATGACATTTGGACCAATTGAAATCTAAGGGGAGGTAGATATTTTTGATGAAGGAGGGCCAGCCAACTCATGGACTTCACTCTCCATCTTCATCTTCTTTATCTCCTAAACCCTAAACTCTCTCTCATCCTCTCTCTCTCTAGATTTCTTGGAATTTTGATATAAAGGAGTAAAGATTTACTTGGATTTTAGGATTAAGGTAACTTGTTTCTCCTTTGATATGTATGTTTTATGGTATAGCTAGATCGGTTTTCATAGAAGTGTCTTATGTTTTGTTAGAAGGAGAATTAAGCAAAAGGAAAGGGAATGAGGCTCTCCAAGGTTGAAGAAGACTTGGAGCTTAGTAAGGTATGGGAACTTAGGATTTTGTATGTGTTTATATATATATATATTGACTTGTCATGAGAGAGATCTTGAGTGCCTCTATCATGTGTTTTATGGATGATTTGATGCTTAGAAGGGTTTAGAATTGAAAGCATGTGAGTTTTGGTTGACAATATGAAAATCTGTTTTAAAAAAATCATTTGACTAGTCTGTACACTTTTGCTCATATTTTGAGCTATAGTTGTTCAAATGATGAAATTCTAGTTGTTATAGAAACTAGACTTGCATGCCTTGATGTGGTTAGAAGAGACCGAAATCTGATTTTCACTGCATGATAGTGAAAATCGGTATTGAAACTTGATTGTGGTTGTGACTTTTGCCTTCATGAACAGTCTGTGGTTTTTCTTGAATAACTGGAGTTTTACAGGTCCTATTGGAATGATTTTTGGTGTTTTGAAAACTAGAAATTTAGGTCTACAACTTTGTTGAAGGCCGTTTTAGCTAAGACTGTCGTTTTATAGGTTAAAAATGGTATAGAAGTCGAGACTGGAAATCGGTCTCGAGGCAGTTTAGGGATCACGGTAACCATGAATTTCATAGTAACCGTGAGGTTTCTAAATTTTCAGTTCAGACCAAAAGTATTTACTGGACCACGGTTACTAAAGTTTCATAGTAACCGTGACCCAGTCTCGTAGCATTACTTCATGGTTACTACTTCGAGCTTAGTAACCGTGAGGTAATGAGCTTTTGGTCCAGAAACAAAACCCGAACTATCTCACAGTTACCAAGAAATTCTTAGTAACCGTGACCTAAGTTCATCACCCTACTTCACGGTTACTACAAGTATGTTGGTAACCGTGAGGTAGTTTGTTTTAGTCCAAAGACCTAGAGCAATATGGCTCACGGTTACTAGGAAATTTGTAGTAACCATGACCATTAATGCAAGTTAGGTTTCACGGTTACTAGGAATTGTTAGTAATCGTGACCCTCCCCTGTATTTTGAAAACTATATTTTCTTGGATTCCTTTAAGATACAGACTTGTCTAAGCCCTTCCTAAACTTATAAATCATCCTAAATTATAGTTATGTAGCAAAATGTGTTCTCTATAAATGCAAGGTTGCTTATTGATTAAAAGGTGAGTTTCTATTACTCAAATAGAAACATACATGAGTTTATTTTAAAGAAATTACAGTATATGATTATTAATTACGCTATGAAAAGGAAAAATGCATATTATTATAAGGATTAGCATGTGTTAATGCTATATAGAATAATTGTGATGAAATTGTACAATATATGAAATATGATATGTTAGGCCTGTACTTAGAGACTTGGTCGTGGATAGATAGGCATGCCTATAGGGTTTTATCGCAGCTGCTTCTGTTTGACTCATATGAGTCTTTTGTTTCTCTCTACGTGAGACTTCTGTTTAGATACCTACGAGTATCCTTCTGTTTTGATACCTCTGGGTATCCATTGCACCCGTTATCCACACCCACAGGAATTTACACAGGCCATTAATGCAAATAATGATATCCATACGCAGTTTAAAATCTTGTTATTGTTCTGATTAATGAATAATGATATATTTGTAGTTAAATGCATGCTATTTATTGTAATGAATGCTTAGTAATAACTACTATGGGTGGTTATCAGCATGTTATTAGTTGTTCCCCACTAAGCTTTATAGCTTAGCACGGGTGTTCATCCGTGTAGGTTCGCAGGATAGAACTTTTGTTCAGGCTCAAAGCCAACAATCTCCAAAGCCAACACCAGATTAGAAGTAGCTTGAAAATGTATGAAATTGGTTTTTTGTATCTCTTTTGGTTACATCTAAGGTGTTTGTTTATATAAAGGCATGTAATTATAAGTTATGTAAAGAATACTCATCAGCAGGAGAAAGTATAAGTCTATGATCATGTATGATATGCATGGAATGAATGTATGTATGCTCATATATACATCATAAATAGATAAGTCATAGCATTAATGGAATTAATGAATGTAATTAGTAACAGTAATCAGGATTATCTAGTATAGTCATTACAATAGTGGCTTGCCTGATATACATATTGCCTCTGCTACCACGGAATATAATCCTTTCAAATGCCAAAGACTTTTCTTTGGGAACAAGGCCAGTCAGAAAACCCAACTTTACTTGCTTTGATGAATCAGTGGATTGTTCTTGCAAAAAACTCTATGCTATTAGTAAGGATAGGACGCAGATCTAATTTTGTTCCAGAGAGCTATGGTATTTATACTTGATCTGCTAATAATGGAGTTTCTAGTGATTCTTCAATGACTTGCTGTGATTCCATTTCCCTCTGCT
>CM075808.1:86306121-86367121 GCA_037975025.1 Excoecaria agallocha | reverse complement strand
CTGAAAAGAAAAACTCCAGTCCAATAATGCAATTATTGGTGCTGAAATTAGCTTTTGTTTTAATAGATTTAAAGCCTGTAAACACTCATAAGTAAAATGAAATGCAACATCTTTAATTAATAAATTGGACAATGGTTTTGTAATCTTAGAAAAATCTTTAATGAACCTTCGATAAAACCAACATGACTTAGAAAACTTTTAATGCCTTTGACACTAGTAGGAGGAGGTAATTTGTTAATGACATCAATCTTAGCATTATCGACCTCAATCCCCCTTTTATAAATTTTATATTTGAGATTGTTGATTGACCTATATATCCTATCATCCCAGCTCATGCATATGTCATAAAAGCTCATGAAGATATGGATGCCCTGAAAGTGGTTGCGGGTATTTTCTCTCACTTTAACACTAATGTATATGTACTTATTGATCTTGGCTCCACATATTCATATATTATCATTAGGGATATGGGTAGAAACATGTTGTCTATGGATCAGTTAGATTTTGATATATGTGTAACTAGTCCTTTTGGCCATAGTGTTTGTGTTAATAGAGTATGTAAAGATTGTCCTATTGTGATACAAGAGAAAAAATTTCTAACTAAACTAATTGAAATATTAGGCATGGATTAGTTGTCAAAACATCAACCAATAGTAAATTATGGGGCAAAGATAGTAACACTTAGAGATGTTGACGGTAAATAAATAGTAGTTTAAGGCATTCTAACTAAACCCCTAATAAATGTGATATCAGCTATGCAAGCTAAAAGTTTCCTTAGAAAGGGGTGTGAAGTGTTTTTGGCTTTAATACTTGACTCAAAAAGGGAGAAAGTAAAAATTTAAAATACACCAGTGATTAATGAATTTCCTAAGAAGAATTACCTAGCCTTCCATCTGAAAGAGAAGTGGAGTTGTCCATAGAAATCTTACTTGGTACAACTCCCATTTTTAAGGCACCATAAAAAATGGCACCATCAAAATTAAAGAAGTTAAAAGTTTAATCACAAAAGCTACTAAACAAAGGCTTCATTAGGCCGAGTGTGTCACCGTAGGGTGTACTAGCTCTATTTGTCAAAAAGAAAGATGGCTTTATAAGGATGTGTATAAACTATAGACAACTTAATAAAGTAACAGCGAAGAAGATGTACCAATTGCCACAAATAAAAAGACTTGTTTGATAAGCTGAAAGGTGCTGGTATGTTTTTAAAGATCGATTTGCGATCAGGATACTATCAACTTCAAGTAAAGGATGAGGAAACTTTAAAAACTGCTTTTATAACCAATATGGTCATTATGAATTTCTAGTTATGCCTTTTGGGTTAACCAATGTACTGGCAACTTTTATAGATTTAATGAATATGATGTTTAGACCTTACTTAGACTAGTTTGTAGTGGTGTTCATTGATGATATATTAGTATATTCTAGAAATGAATCCGAGCATGCAGAGTATTTGAGAATTGTGTTGTAGACATTGTGGGAGAAGTAGTTATATGCCAAAATGAGAAAATGTGATTTTTGGCTTTAGGAAGTTTCTTTCCTTAGGAATATTATGACTTATGAAATTATTATAGTGGATTCAAATAAAGTTAAAGCCATTGTTAAATGGAAACAACCTAAAAATGCATATGAAGTAAGTAGTTTTCTAGATTTAGTAGTTTATTATTGTAACACACTCAGTTCATTCATGATTTCCATATGTAGTATATGGTTACAAACGACGTTATATGGTTACTATTCATTTAATAAAAATTTTGGTAGCATAATGGGCAAACAATGCTACCTTAACCTGCAAATTGACAAAATAGTACTCCCAAAATGTAACCACTACCTCCAATACTCCAGACTTTTATAGCACTTTTAAGTCAATCATCAACTCACATCGTAACACAATCACAAATTCCACACACATGTGCTTAAAAATGTATACATATAATTTGATTTCATAGTTTATTTGCATTCAACATACAATATTAATTACTACATGCCATAATCTAACATCTAATACATGGGTTGTCGATTCTTCGTGCCCATAAGCATGCCATATGTACATGTTATTTTGATCCTTCCTCATCCTGTCTTCAATTACATGTCCCTTCACGCAATCAACAAACCATACGTTAAGCAACAATGTTGCCTAGTGGTGGATATAAATACACAAAATTTCATTTAAATAAATCTATTATTATTATTGTTATTATTTTATTTTATTTTATTTTATTTTGTCATTATTGTTCTTATTTTTATTTATCTATTTGTATATGCATATTTGTGGAATTATAGTTTCGTCCTTGCTGACTTTCTGTCCTTACATATTCATCTATTTTCCGGTTGATTTTTGTTACTTAAAATTTCAACATTAATTTTAACATTTTATGCCCCTGCATTTTTATTTAATTTCTTGCTAGTTCTTGTCTATTACTTGATTTAATTATTTTATTTATTTCACCCTATTTAAATTTTATCCTGATCTCCTCATAATTTATAAATTTTAACCTTATTGAGCATATTGTTTATGTGATTCAATTACAATATCATTACAAATTTCTTTCCTTGTTGACTAAATGATATTTTATTGTACTTAATTCCTTAATTGCTTTTAAACTTTTTGTCTTTTGTGACATTCTCGTTTAGGTTATTATTTCTATCAAAATAACATTTAAACCTTATTTCATTTCTTGCTATGACCTCTAGGCTCTGTATTTCACTAAATTAACATTTAAGTTCCTTTCCTAACTTGACCGACCTTTTTGCTATTTCTTTCCTTATAATCACTATTCTACTCTCTATTTCTCCTTTCTGATATTTTTTGCCATGAAATTATATTTTCTTTCATTTTAGTTCTTAAATTCACTTCCTTTGCTAAATTACAATTTTACACTTAATTTACTAAATTTATTCAATTTCTCCTTATACCCTTCATGTTTGTAGATTTTATTGTCTATTGACCAGTTTACCCTTGTTTATTCTTTTTGTATCTTTTGTTTTATTTTGACTTTTCAATTTACATTTCTTTTTCAATATTTTTTATTTTTATTTATTTTTTTATGATGTGGTAAATTACCATTTTACCTCTTTATATTTCTTTTTGCTAATTAAATCAATTTAGTCCTCTTATATTCAAATTTTGCTATTTAATCCCTTGATCCTTAATTTTCTTACTAATTTCCATATAATTCTTACTTAGATGTAAAATTAAAATTTGGTCCTTGAAATTTTCCTATATCTCCATATTGTACTAAATTACTCTAATGTCATCCTTTTTTGTTTCCTTTTGTTTTCATTGCTTTCTAAGTTTAATATTTGCATTTTAGTCCTTGTACTTTTCTATGTGATGGTAAATTACCATTTGGTCCCTAACCTTTATATACTTCATGTTTGACTTTGTTGACTTCTATTTTGACTCTTTTTACTTCTTTTGACTTTTATTTTCTTTTAAATGTAAAATTTACATTTTGGTTCTCATGTTTCTCATTATGTGGTATATTACATTTTTGTCCCTAAAATTTTTATTATTTACGAATTTACCTTTTTTCACTTATTTGACTATTCTAACTTCTTTAATCACCTTATTAACGCTAATTATGAGTTTGCCCCTAGTTTATTGTGTAATTATGTTTTTGCTCTTTTTGAATCTATTAATCATATTTTTCACTTTACTTCATATCTAATCACATTTATGACTTCTTTTATGCCTAATTTACTTTAAGTCCCTATTTTCTCGCATAGTTATAGTTTTGCCCTTCTTAAATTATTTGGTGTATTCCTTAATTAATTAACTTTATGGTAGCCTACGTCCATGTTTTACCATTTTGTCCTCATTTTTCTCATATATTTACGACTTTATCCTTTATGAGATCGTTAATCATAATTTCTATGTTATTTCTAATTCTATTAACTTTTTGACATTTTTTTGATTAATTTATTGTTTAATTCCTATTTTTTGTATAATTGCCATTTTGCTCCTAGTGATGACCATTGAAAATCCTCGAACTTGATATGCAGGATGAGAACTATATAATTGTCTAGATGTACTGTCTGATTGTATGTGAGGGCTCACAACAGTAAGTGTATAATGTATGAGAGAGGAGACCATCTAAAGGTAGTCAAATCCTTAATAATAGCTTATTGTATGATTCTACTACAGTATATAGGCTCCTATGGCTAGCCATTATATCCTAATGTCCTGGATTACCCACTATGCACTAAAGGTAACTAATTATCTTGCATGATGTTATATTTTACATCATTCTTTATGTTTTTACCATTATATCTCATGTCATATATTTTCATTCTTCATGCAATCATTCATTCTTCATTTCAAGCCATAATGACATAATAAATAACACTCAAACATGATGAAGATATGCCATTTTCATACGAGATACCATTCAGCCTTAACATGAATTTCAACATGCCATGTGTTTTCTTCTTTCTTTTCAAGTTATATATATTTCTAAATTCACTTTATGTAATTACATGTTAACATACAATTATTTTACAAAAGGAAGTCTTAGTTACATCATGATACACCATTATGTTAACATGGGATACATTATGTCCATACATTATTTTATACTCAAATCCTTTATGTGATACTTATTTAAGCTAATAGTACACATTTTATGCCTAGTGTACCTACTATTATCAAAGTATCATATTATTTAATAATAAACTACATAATTCGGCCACTTAATATTCATTACCTTTTTGTTTATTTTCTTCATTATTTTTCATTTATTTCAAGATATTACATCTTTACATCATAATCTATAAATTTATTTCTTAATTTTACCCATGTTCGCTTAGTTACATAATGACACATTTTTATGTTAACATGGTAAACTTTATGTCTATATATTAATTTAAGCTCTAATCAATCATGTTATATTTATTTATCTTAGTATCACACATTTTATGCTTAATGTGCATGTAATTATCAAATTAACATATTATGCTATATGAAGCATAATTCGGCCAAAGCATGATTGCTACCTATATGTATAATTTCTTTGTAATTTCATACTTATTTCATGTTAATTCATCATTCTATAAAGTTCTCTTAAATTATTTCTCATTATGTTTTAGATTTCTTTAGTTACATAATGTAATTTTTTATAGAAAATTCTAAGATTACCTGAAATTAAGTGTATGGAGTGTACCCACTAACCTCAATCAAGCTCTCCTCCATCACTTCTCTCTATTTCCATTTTTCTTTCCATTTTTCAACCTTGATTCCTTTGGTTCCCACCTTGGCTAAAACTCCTAGGAGTGTTTTCCTTAACATTTCCTCATCCATAATTCAATTTCAATTCAAAAGATAAATTTCCATGTCAAAATTTATCTAGAAATCTATTTAAAACACTAAATCATTAATAAATCACTGACTTGATTTTTTTATCCAACCTTTTTCCTTGCAATCTCTTTCATCTTCTCAACTCAAAATGAGCTCTAGATATGGTTAGGAATGAAATTAGGGCATTATAATTATAGAGGACATAAAATTTGGTAGAATTCCTTTAGTGAAAATGGAAGAAAAATGATAACAAAAAGGGAGGAGTGGGATGGCTAGAAGAAGGGAGAAGATGGCTGAGTTGTCCAAATTTTTTTGATTTTTCTCTTATTTATACCCATGTGAATTAGACAAAATCAGGTCCAACCACTTAGCCCAATTTCACCTAAATAACCTATTTTTGGCCAAAACAATTCCTCCACTCATGAAAATTATACCCTTGAACTAATAAAAAATGCCTTTTAAATCGATTAATTAATTTAAGATTCGTGGAATATTTTTTACCCCGATCAAATTTTCGGTCAACCTTTTCCATAGTACCAAGCAAACTCTTCGTAGTCTATTTTGAAAGCCTAATTAAGCTCAATTTCATCTTAAATTATACAACTGAACTCCATCTAATACCTATTTTCTTATTTTAGTGTTAAGTCAAACTGTCTGCCAGGTCACCAATCCTCAGATTTTCCTAGCCTGAGCATTTTTAACCTTTATACGCTTTCAATTTTTTCTATATTGTACTACTATAATTACTCTAAAGACTACCCTAGGGTTACTGTTCATGCTTTAGAATGTGCCATACATGTCAAATGCAAATTTCAGAGCGTGACAATTATCATCATTTTGTTAAAGGAGTTTCAGTCATTGCTTCTCCGCTCACCAAGTTACTGTAGAAGGGTATCAAGTTTGAGGGGAATGATTGATGTCAAACAAATTTTGAGCAATTAAAGAATATGTTAACAAAAGGTCCAGTCCTAACACAACCAGTATTTGGTAAATAATATTATATGTATAGTAATGCTTTCAGAAGTGGTTTAAGTTATGTATTGATGCATGAAGGTAAAGTTGTGGCATATGCATCAAGACAATTAAAACCTCATGAGTAGAACTACCCTACGTATGACTTAGAGTTGGTAGTAATAGTATTTGCTTTGAAAATTTGGTGGCACTACTTATATGGGGAAAGATTTAGGGTTTATACTGATCATAATAGTTTCAAGTATTTGCTTACATAAAGAGAAATCAACTTGAGGCAATATAAATTGTTAGAGTTATTTAAAGATTATGATCGTATAGTTGACTACCATTCGAGGAAGGAAAATGTGGTGGCTAATGCCCTAAGTTGAAAGATGATGGCAACTATGATGTTACAATAGTGTAGATAGAAGTTTGCATCAGATGGTGCACTGACAGCTCAATTAAAGCACAGCCTAGTGTAAGACAAGCAATAATTAATACTCAAAAGAATGATGGAAAATTACAAGGAATAGTCTAATTAGTATATGAAGGAAGCCAACTCGAGTACTCAACAAAAGAAGATAGGACTGTGTATTATCAAAACAACTTATATGCACTAGATAATAAAGAATTAAAGAGAATGTTATTGTGAGAAGCACACAATATAGTTTTCACCATGCATTCGGATGGTAATAAGATGTGTCAAGATTTGGAACAATTTTATTGGTGGCCCAATATGAAGAGGGATATGGTTTAGTATGTTTATAAATGTCTGACTTGTCAATAGGTGAAACAAAAGCACCAACTCCCTTCAGGATTATTAAATCACATTCCAATTCCATAGTGGAAATGGAATGATGTTACCATGGATTTTGTTACAAGTTTGTCTCTCACACAAAGAAAGCATGATACAATATGGGTGATTATTGATAAATTGACTAAAATAGCTCATTCCATATTAGTTCGGTCAGATTATTCAATGAATAAATTGGCTGGACAATATGTAAATGAAATTGTTTAGTCACATGGAAGACAAATATTCGTAAGTTTTGATTTAGATCTAAGGTTCACATCTAGATTTTAGCAAAGTTTACAATAGGCTTTAAGTACACAACTCCATGATAACACTGCATTTCATGCTCAAATAAATGGGCAATTAGAAATGGTTATACCAGTATTAAAAGATACGTTGAGAGGATGTGTTCTGGATTTTCCTGGAGGTTGGGACCAATATCATTCTTTAATAGAATTTGCATATAATAATAATTATCAAGTGAGCATTGGTATTGCACCTTATGAAGCTTTGTAAGGAAAAAATGTATAACTCTAATTTGTTAGACCGAGCTAGCTGAGCATAAGATGCTTGGTCCCGACATTCTTAAGGACACTAAAGAGAAAGTACACTTTATTAAGCAGAGGTTGAAAGTAGCTAGTGATAGATAGAATTCATATGTAGATTTTAAGATAAAAGATATTGAATACCAAGTTGGAAATAAAGTATTCTTAAAGGTGTCTCCTTGGATAAAAGTATTGAGGTTTGGGAAAAAAGGCAAACTTAGTCCAAGATTCATTAGTCTGTATGAAGCCTTAGAATAAATTAGAAAAGTTGCATATAGATTGGTACTTTTTTCATAGTTATCCATATTGCATAACAATTTTCATATCCCCATGCTCCAAAGGTGTCGATTGGATGAATCTCATGTATTACCTCTATAAAAGATAAAGGTTCAACCTGATTACTCATATGATTAAGAACCAAAAGAAGTTTTGGCTAGGGAAGTTAAAAAACTGTGAAATAAATAGATTCCCTTAGTTAAACTGTTATGGCAACATGATGGCAAGGAAGAAGCAACTTGGGAACTGAGTCACATTATCTATAACTATTTAAATTAGGTACAAATTCAGAGGATGAAATTCTCTTAAGGGGAAAGAAATGTAAGGCCCCAACACAGGCCCTAGGACAAATATGAATGTTTAATTGGTATTATGGTTAATTTATGCTTGATTAATCAATTAATTTAATGATAAGACCTAAAGGGAATAGTTTTAAAAAAAGAGGGTAATATGGTCCTTTTATATTAAGACATATTTATGTATAATTACGACAAATATAAGAATAGGGATTTAATTGAAATAAAAGAAAAGAATGTAGGAATAGAAATAAGAAAATTAGAAAATGAGGGAGTTAAATGAGTTTTGTCTAGGGCCCACAATTCACTCGGCATCTCTAGAACTCTTACATGAAAAGAATAAGAAAATTAGAGTTTAAAAGGGTTTTTAGTTGGTTGGTAAACTAAAGATCATCTTCTTCCTTTTCTTCTTCTTCTTCTACTTCTTTTATACTTTATGTAGACACCGTGACCTAAGGTAGCCTAGATCAGAGTTACTCGATGATGAAAAAATAATATATTGCTGACAATAGGATTAGATCCCAAAGCTCTGACCATATAACTCTCTCTTAAATATTTACATGGTTCTCTAAAAAATTTTGAATATTTTCAAGTGTTTTAGTAAAATGAGTAAAAAGACTATTTCTAGATAGATAGTAGTGATAAAAGGTCATCTATCCCCTAAAGGGCGGCTGTCTATGGGTCAAAACCTTCAGGACAGTGTAAAAAAGGGGAATTTTACGAAATCTATGTTCTAGTGATGAGGGACGGCCATTCATCACTCACAGACACCTGTCCCTAGGTCTAATCCTAGTTTTCCCTCATTTTCCTAGAATTTCAAAAAGGTTGTTTAGGGGTTTTTTCTCCTAATCCAACAATTTATGAGTTATAATCAAATTAAAACTCTATCTTAGGTATAAAAACAAAAAGATTAGGATTTTTAAAGAAAAGGGGGGAAGTCATTATTCTTGGGGAGAATGAGAAGCCATTAGAGAAGGAAGAAAAATAATTTATTTTCTCTCTCTGAAAAGCCTTGTGCCTTTCACAATCTTTAATTCACAAAACACAAAAATGAATTTCATACTTCTTTTAAGAATTAAGGAGCGTGATTCAAAGCAAAGATTTGGACTTTGAAAATTACTAAGTTAGAATATCTCCTGAGAGTAATATTCTAGGCTCACTTATGTTCTCTTTCTATAACATTTATTCATTCCATTGCATGTTCATTTGGATGTTAAATTGATTTACCTTAATTCTAAAAACTAAATAACATGCTCACTTTATTGGAATATGGTTCATTCCTGGTTTGTGTGATATATTAGAGACATAGCTATCAAAGATTTCCTCCATTGTTGTTGTTTTGAAGTTCTTCTCTTTTAACATGTAGAATGATGTAACTCTTTAATTTTAATTGAATTTGGTGTGAATTTTAGTGTTTTGATATGTTTTAACATGGTTCGGTAATTAATTATTGTATATCTAGGGCAAAAATATTCATTTGTATAATTTTTTGCTTTATTCTCTTATTTTTCAAATTCGTATTCTGTTTCGTAAGTGAGGCATGAAAAGAAGGTGTGAGGGATGACCTTTCCTCACCCGAAGGGCGGGACGTCCTTCTTCCTCCTTTTGGGCCATTCTTCGCTTCTTTCCTGGGTGTCCCTCGCTTCCTTTAGCCCATCCCTAAGGTCTATTTTAATCTATTTTCTTGTATTTTGGGTTTTTTAATGCCTTTAATTTCAATGTCTTTTTATATCATATTTTTGTGACATATCGTATGTTTTATTCATGTCATTGTACCTGTAATGGACCCATTTGTGTGTATGTGTTCTTTATGGTTAATGCTAACTTGTTTGCTTGCTTTATTCTTTTAAGCAATTTATTTTCTCGTGGCCATGGAGGACGTATGGAATTTGCATGAGAAGTTGTGCTCCCGTTCTGGTCACCCTCCCCCCTCGAGTTACTTCAGTTTCCTTTAGTATATTACATTATTTTTTTATTTGTTTATTTCCTTCATCATTTTTATTTTGGATGTATTTGTTTTTGGGGGATGTAATACGTAGTAACAATATGACTTTTTTGCACGTCAAATGATAAAATTTCACTTCAATCATTTTTTACTAATTAATCATATTTTCTTTAATAAATGTGGACCAATGTCAAACTTTTAACCCAAAAAATTCACACAATATAATAAAAGTTTTTTTTTTGTGAATATGCATAGAGGAACCAATGTTCCTAACCTAAATGAATGCCTCGATTTATGTATGATGTGCATCGGTCTTCTTGTTGTAATTAATTCTCTTTAGGATGATTTGCTTATGTAATAACTTAAGTAGGACTTTATTTATTTACTACGTTCTTTAGTTGGTTGGGATGTTAACATAAATTTTATTGCTTGCATCATGTGAGAGAGGCGAGTGGATTAAATCTAAAACTCTATTATAAAACAACACATAACCAAGGTGCCTGATAAGAGTGATGTCCTGAACACCAATCTCTGTTTGGGTATCAAAAGGTTGAGAATCATTTCCTAATGTTCTATTGGGTGGCGACTCCATGATACCTACCTTTTTGGGCCCATTAATATATGCCTTTATGGTTGGACTACCAACAATAATTTGGGCTTAACCCTTTTTTATTACAAAGTAGCCAATTTATGATTAATAGTGAGCCTTTTTCGGTCTCGGACCCTAAAAGCGGGCCTCTAAGAGCAAATTTAGAAATGAGAGATGGCAATATATGGTGTGCATCGTAGTGGTAACTCGACTGGGGAACAATGAGACCTTACTCAAAAAAACCATCTTGGTTAAGTTATTTATAGTTAGGTTTTATTAGTTAATCCTATCTCCTTTCTAAACTGTATTTCTTGCATTCATTTTAGAGCCTTAGAATAAAGTTATGCATCCCTTTTCAACCCCGGGTCTATCCTGAAGCACATCCTACATTCACTCAATGTAGGGGTGTCAAAAAGACCCACCAGACCCAGTCTAGTACTAAATGGTATATGAAATGGTAACCCATCAATCGTTATGCTCGTGATAAGCTAGACCTATTAATTGGGACTATGCTTAGGTAGCCCTAAAGTTTCGTCACCCTTGACTAAAGCCCATGTAATGACAATAGAAACTTCCCTTAGGTTGTATAACCATAATAACCTTTTGCTTCCTATGTGGACCTTTATGTATTGGCCGAACTCAAACAAATTAGGAGGGTACCAGTCAAAGGCTACCATGCCCTAGTGGGCCTAACCCAACCTATGTGAGTTAGTCAAAATACATAATGGCCATGCCTGTGCTTTTAATTAGAGAGATTATGCTATTAGTTTTCCATTGTACACCATACGTGTACATCGGGTACCCTATTGACCCATGGGCTAAGCCTACCGAGGAAAGAAACTGCACTACCTCCTGTGCATAAGTAACAAGGTTGGAAGGCTCTATATATGGTTGTGTGTGTTTGTGATAGATGTCTAACGAAATCATGCAGTACATGATGGAATATGACATGGTATGAATATGATGATAAGACAGCGGAAAAACAAAAATTTTTCATCATACATACCATACAAATCCAAAGCACGAAACGAAACATGCAATTTTAGGGTTGTAAAACTTACAACTGTTGATGCACTTAAATATTTGGTTTGATGAAGACCAGCAACCAAGAGTGATATATCAACCTTTGATCTTCTCCACCAATGCCAAAAGAACAGCCTTTACGCCACTCTTCTCTATGTTCACACACATAATTGCAAAGACGGCTTAAAATCGAGATTGCTAGCTCTCAATTTAAGTATCGTGTAATGGCAATTGATTTAAGCTACAAGATTTAATCTTGTATTTATTTTAGATGCTATTGATCTTCAAGAACACTAGATAATGAAGGAGTATCTTTCTCTTGGAGGAATTCGGCCAAAATAAAATCTTGAGTGAGAAAGAGAATTTTCACGCTAAATGCAGAGAAAATTAGGGTTTTTTCCTTTTCTCTCTTATCCAATATATATTATTTCATTTTATTAAGTGATAAAACTAAAATCCACTACCTTAAGATAATTAACATTAGCTAAGGATAATTAATTTTAGCCTTTATCACTTAATTAAAATAAAAAATATTTATTGATAAAAACTCTTTTAATTTATCCAAGATAAAAACAAAAGACATTTAATCAAATAATATCAGTTAATTTAGGATAAAAGATAAGACACTTAAATCTAATAAACCACTTAAATATAAATAATACATGTGCCGAAATTCCTTGGTATTTCCCTAGGAATTTCAGCCACATCAAATTCCATTTAAATGATTTAATTAGATAAATATATCTTTAGGCTTTAATACTCAATTAATTAAATTAATACATGACATTTAATTAATTGAAATTAAACCTTGTGGGCTGAATTTCTCTCTCTCATGGGCCAAGGTCCAATAGCAATCTAATAACCCATTACACACATTAATTTGACTTTAATTAAAAGCCCAAATTAATGTCCAATACTTAATTTAAATATTTTAAGCCCAATGCTTTATGTGCGATCCTATAGGTCCATTTAATGTTGGCAATGAATTAATAAATTGATTCAAAGGCTATATATATTCTCTAGCAAGATATTATAGCAATCCAAATTAAATTAAAATGCATATGGCATTTAGTGACCTAATGCAATTTTGCATAGTCCCTTACCCATAAATATCAGAATTAATATAAGGCATGGAACTAGTCATCCTTATATATATTAATTCCTTTCTTGATATTACAGTGACACTAAACTCTCAGATAAATAATGATTACTCATTATTTCATCTCGGTATGGCCATACACTTCTTAGTTCATTGATCAAGTGGCCGATGATATTTTTCTCTCTTATCGAGAGGGGTAATCCCTTCACTTCTCTCATGCACTCTAACATGAATCAATGCATACCCAAGCATACCCGTACTTGTTACTCTATTACAAGCACGTTAGGCATATGTCAAAGCACACATTAATTCATAAAGAGTTTCATAGAGATTTTAGGTCTAAGAACTCCGATACAAAACTTGCATATGAGAAACACTTATGACTTGTACCATGTAGTGTTCTTATGAGCGGATCGAATCCAGATACCATGTTCTAAACATGTATCTATGATCTCTGATTGACACTTTTGTCCTTATGATCCATAAGACAGAACTCAACTTATCAGAGAGAGCATACTAGTCTTAATTCATATGTTATTCCTATAACAATGACTAACTAGGGATATTTAGAATGAAGTCTCATTTGTTTCAAGGTCTTACAACCATGTGCCTCACACATGATAACTTAAACTGAAACAACATTCTTGGATGGTTTTATCAATTGATATGCACAGGAATACAATAGATAAAACAATTGCCTCATTTTATTAATTAAAATGTTTTATTACAATGCATTGGGGCTAGGGCTTACACTAACATTACATTCATGCATCATGTATATATCTAGCACATGCATCATTTGTCATACATCATCCCTAATATTTGATTCCTTCAGTAATCATAGACTCATCTAGGTGGTCCAAAAGGTTGGACGGGTGCTTGGTTTGAAGATCTATATTTACTTTACTGAGATTAGACTCAAGTTCAAATTTGGGTTCAAAATTCAGGTCTGAGTTGGGTTTCAGTCAGTTATCGAAAAGCAGCCAAGAAACGAGTTTAGAAATGGCAAATGATGGAATGAATAAGGAATAGGAAATGAAACAAGGAGAATCATGGATGATACTAGAGCAAAGTTTCCATTCTTTGGGGAAAGGACAAATGTCACTCCTACAGGGCCTTCAATAATAAGAGATGATTTGGATCGAAGGATGGATAGGTGCCTGTAGGATTTTGAGGAGAGAATGTTAGCTATAATTGGTGGAATGGTTGTTTCTGTAGCACTTAATGCTAGGCCTCAATCTGTAGCACCTAACACTAGACCTCAGTCTATAGCACCTGCCTATGAGATAGCGAAATCGACTGATGTTGGGAATGTTGCCACCATCGATACTACTGTGCTCCGAAATCCATCAAGGAGGGAAAGAAGCCATGATCCTGAGGATGATTTAATAGAAGAAAAGGATGAAAAATATACTCCTCCAGTGATGAATATGAGAATAAGAGGTATTAGGCCCTTGGATAATAGTCTAGACATAGGGAATAAGGTAGAAGCTATGTCCACACTACTATCCGTGGGTAAAGGGAATGAACCCCAAAGATAGGGACTTTAATGGAGACGAGCCGCTACCCCAAAGATTCAAAATGCCAGACCTACCTATGTTAAATGGTAGTACACGCTAATCATGAAAGGGACTACTCTATCTATGAAGCAAAAGGTAGAATACTTTTGCTTGAGCCTGACTGGGACTACAATAGATTGCTATCACAGTTTTGATAGGAGAACTAAGCAAGATTGGGAACTATTGACACGGCTTATCAAATTAGGTTTTTCATTTGAAATATGAGTCCGTATTTGAGAGATGGTTTGAAAATGAAGAGTCTAAAAGACTAGGAGTCCTTGAAGGATATAGCTATAGAAACTAAAGGGGAGTATTTTTCAAGAAAATCGAGTAATGAAAATGCAAGAAGGAATTTTGGTGGTAACAAGGTTGTCAAGAATAGTAGTGGACATAATAAAGTTCGAAAGACTGTAGAGGTATCCACTACAGATGTTAGCTAACAAAGGCATTATTCTAACTTGGGAAAATTGTTGTTTGGGTGTTGAATAGACTAGTTAAATAAGGGAAGCTGCAACCACTATCGTCAAAGCCTACAAAGAGTCAGGGGCTTCCCTCCTATAGGTAGGAATAGTATTGTGTATACCACCAGCACACTAGGCATTTGACTAACTATTGCCATACCTTGAGGAATAAAATCCAAAACTTGATAGATAGCAAGCAGATCTGAGACCTTGAGAAGAGGGACAAGAAGAAGAAGGAAGGATACAATGTGGAGTCCCCACCCGTGTACATGGTTGGGTCTAGCCTACCTGAATGGTATGTAATGAAAGACCTGTATGGGAACAAGTACTTGGTCGTTACTTGCTCCACCACGAAAGTAACAAAGCTAGTTGGGAAAAATCGGCCAGTTTCTATGATTGACTATTGGGACACCCTTAGAGAGAGTGAAGATAAGGGGGCTTTGGTGCCCATTCACATATGGAGTTTAGCTAGTGAAGATGAAAAAGAATTAGAAGAAGAAGGAGTGAAAGCAATCATGAGGAGTGGGAGAGTAGCCCTGAAAGTTGAAAGGCAGCTAGCTCCTATCAAAGTATCGATAAAGAAGTAAGTCAAGGGTGATCATGTAATCTAGCAGTTGAAGAAGATACAAGCTCAAATATGCATTTGGGATCTGTTAAGGCAATCTCCTTTACATAGACATAAATTAGTAGAGGCCCTAATCTAGGTTACTATTGCTACTACCATATCACCTTCTGAGTTACTAGATCTAGTCAGGGGAGGAACTGGACAAAATTTAGTATGCACTGATGCCCACAGAAGTAAAGAATCATAATCTTCCCCTTTACATCAAGGCTCAGGTTAATGGGAAGCACACAGCTTGTGTGATGATAGATGATGGATCATCTATCAATGTTTGTCCATTGGTGGTAATCTCAGCTTTTAGATTGAATAAGCACATGCTAAGCAAGTCTGGTGTGACCATTTTTGCATATGACAACTCTAAAAGGCAAGCTGCTGGGACCTTCAAAGCCGTAGTAAAGACAGGGCCCATTGAGATTGAAGCTAAATTTGTGGTTTTACCTATCTCGACAAATTTCTTTGTACTCCTTGGGAGACTATGATTTCATAAACTGGGAGGAGTGCCCTCCATGTTGAACCAAATGATCAAGATTCCTTACAATGATCAAGTAGTCACCATCAAAGAAGGAAAGGAGAATCAAGTGTCTACACTAGAAATAGCCAAATAGCCATTCAATGGGTTTTATGTGGTGGCTATCGAGAATAAAAAAAAATAAGGAAGACTTTCCTAACAGTCCCCAAGTAATTAATATGCTCAAGAGGATGGATTTCCTGCCTAGAGTTGGTTTAGGCCAGAATTCCTAAGGACCCCAGACTACTGTAACTACCAAGGGTAAGAAGGACAAGAAAGGGTTAGGCTTTATAGGTACCAATAATAAGGGGAAGGAGAAAAAGGCAAAAGGAATCCCTTACATTTCTTAGAGTTTTATACTAGCTTCAAGTCTATGCCTTTATTGTGGGGAAAATGAACCTCGGATGATAAATGGTGAGTTGGTACCGAGATTTGAGCTATTTAATGATGTCTTCGACTAGGAACAAGGAATAATCAAGCCAGTTGAAGGTTTTTGGGATGAAGAGATTCTACTACACCATTCGGCCTGGGATAAAGAAGTGCCAGAGGAAGTTATAATAGAGAAGCTGCTTGCTACTAAGCTAAAAGGCAAGGAGAAGACATAGATTAAGATGTCACCCAAAGCAAAACCTAAGATTAGAGAAGCACCTTAGGTTTATCTACTCTTCTTAAGTAAGTATAATTTAATATTTTTTCATTTTCTTACTTTTTCCTTAAGTTAGAGTAAAATTTAGGCTAGTAAACTTTAGCTCTAGGTGTGATGGGTGCAAGCACTTACTGTTGTATTTGTTTTTAATGTTATACACATTTTTTTAGTTAGAGATGAATAATGCCTTGTAGCGTAAGTAACATGATGTATATGACCTTTCGCATGCCACTTTATGAGCACTTAGGTAATAATATACTCTTGAAGGCATTTCTTTCATCTTTGCCATTACATCAAGCATGAATATAAGGAATTTGTACTATTTGGTGACCCTGATGGTCTGTGCCTTGGTATGTGCTTTTAAATTGATATTCATAATGGAAGGCAGTGTCATTCCTAGCAAAAATGCTGCCAAATTTTGTCTTATTTCTCGATAAATGTAAAATACCAATATATGTATTACTTGGTGTCCTTAAGGGTCTGTGTTAAGTTGTTATTGCTTTAAGTGCATATTTTAGTGCAAGAGCTAATGTCATTACTAGCCGGAATGCTACCAAAATTTCTCGAATAATGTGTTGTTGGTAGCCATAATGGCTTGGACATTGCTTTAAATGTATATTTTTTGTATAAGACATATCCCTAGTCGGAACACTGTCAAAATTTATTTCTAGAAAAACATGCAATTTATGTGTTTTGCCTCATTTTTCATGCATGTGTGCTAAAATTTCATACTTATTTTATGTGTAGTGTAAATTTAACATAGCCTAACACATCATACTATGCGAGATGCCTTACAGGATGGCACATCCTCAGCCCTCATAGCTAGTGCCAGATTATATGATAGATTGGTAGGATACTAGACACAAGGCTTTGAGCCATGTTAAGTTTAGGGCTAGTAGGTACATGTCCAGATAGTTCCTAGAGGAGTTAGATTTGTTAGAGGAGGCTGACAGACTATTAGCCAATGTTAGATGGACCGACTTCTTTGGTCTAGCATTCAAGACATATGCAGGCGTGACCCAGGAGGTACTAGCCACCCTATGTATGAAGGATACCAGTGGGCTAATATATGAGAGGGGGCAGTACAATTCAAAGCATTAGGTACACCATTCAGTATCACCAGATGCCGGTTTACAAAGGCTATGGAACTTCCCTCTATATCTAACATGGTAACACGTCCTAGGCTGATGGACAGATATAGATAGAGAGCCATCACATTGCCTAGAGCTGTATATGATTTAGATAAGGCAAATGCACTATGCTGGCTCTTCAAATTTATAGGTATCTACATAAGGTCCTATCCTCTTCTTACCTTGGATGTACTAGGAGTCCAGGTAACATCCACTCAGCAAATATTACTAGCCTTTGGGGGATGCAGGAGAGACATCACATAGACATCTTCCATAAAATTCTTTGGACTTTGGCTAGCGTCAGCACCACACCAGGAATATAGGTATATGTAGGTAGTGTCAATATAAAGCTACTCATATGGTTCAAACCAGAGGAGGATCGCTTTGATGATCATAATCAGGAGTGTATGTATATTGACCTATTGGAAGCCATCACCATAAGCATAGTAGAGCTAATATAGGGCCGAGAGGGCTAGTACAAACTATTGACAGTGCTAGAGACCTGGGACAGATGTGGGCTAGACCTTATTATGATGGATCAGGAGGCAGGATAGGATGCCTAGGGTTAGGCTAACGAGGAGGTTCCGACAGAGCATCAAGATCAGCCACCACATCAGGATGCATACGAGGATGAGCCTCGAGCAAACGAGCCTCAGGAGGTAAAGAGTTCTCAAGGGTAGATTCAAATTTTAACTATGCTTTTGACATACATATCGACCTACATAGCCTCTTGGGCAGTTTATCCCCAACACCAGCTCATGGTAGATCCCCACTCGGGCATTAAAGATCCCCAGCTATGAGGTTTTCTCCATACTAGCATCCTAGAGCCTCATCTTCTACTACTCCTTTGTCTTATAGACATCCAACGACATCCACACTATCAACACCTCCACCACAGGCTCTATCACCCTTGCTCAGGCACCTCTAACTTCAGATGA
Source organism: Excoecaria agallocha (assembly GCA_037975025.1). Taxonomy (NCBI): domain Eukaryota; kingdom Viridiplantae; phylum Streptophyta; class Magnoliopsida; order Malpighiales; family Euphorbiaceae; genus Excoecaria; species Excoecaria agallocha. Next base: position 86,348,447 of record CM075808.1, on the reverse strand, counting down.
TATCTCTAGGAGATTAGGCACGATAGAGGAAAATTGAATAATATGCTCACTTTATTGGAATATGGTTCATTCCTAGTTTGTGTGATATATTTAAGACATGGCTATCAAGGATTTGATCCATTGTTGTTATTTTGAAGTTCTTCTCTTTTAACATGTAGAATGATGTAACTCTTTCATTTTAATTCAATTTGGCGTAAATTTTAGTGTTTTTATATGTTTTAACATGATTTGGTGATTAATTATTGCATATCTAGGGACAAAATATTTATTTGTATAATTTTCTGCTCTGTCCTCTTATTTTTCAAATTCCTATCCTATTTAGTAAGTGAGGGATAGGAAGAAGGTGTGAGGGATGGATATCCCTCACCCGAAGGACGGGACATCCTTCTACCTCCTTCCTGGCCATCCTTCGCCTCTTTCCTGGGCATCCTTCGCTTCCTTTAGGCCCTTCCTGGGGTTTGTTTTAAGCTATTTTTTATGTATTTTACGTCTTTTAATGGCTTTTATTTCAATTTTTTATATCATATTTGTATAGTATGTTTTATTCATGTCGTTATACCTATAATGGACTCACTTACATGTATGTGTTCTTTATGGTTAATGTAGCACCCCCTATGCAAAAACCCCATTAAACATGTATCATGAATACTATTAATCATGCTTATACTACATGTTCATTTAATCATCATTTAGCCATTAATCATGCCATATGATTTCATACGCTTATATTCGTGCTACAAGTCTATTCATGTTTTCCCTTTTCATACCTAGTATCATGCATACTATACTATATGAATATTACTTTATGTATATCACATGCACATATATTCGGTCTTAGCTTTACTACTAGTGAGTTACAATATTTCGCATAGGTTTTATACATATCATAAGATAACTGGCCTATATACAAAACATATGATAATTGTATTACAAAATATCCTACATCAAGGTTATAAGTTGATGGTTGCCCCTTCCTGATGCAGAGAACGTCCCTCAACAAAAGTCTCGCTATATGAACTTACACGGATAAAATAACCCGTGCTAAGCTATAAAGCTTAGTGGGGAATATCTACAGATGGATGACCACACACACAGGTCATCAAACATACATATACAATGTATACAATTAATAACATATGCAACATATCATGTCTTTAATACCAAATACTTTAAAGCATAACATATTCTTCCATGTTCCTAATCATTGTACCCAGAAGAGTAACAATTATGCTCATATTCATAATTCTTATAGACAGCAATTTCCATGTAAACATATTGAAATAAAACATAATTCATGTGGTAAAACAACATTATGATCCACAATATCAATCTTTAGTCAAATCACTTTAACTGTTTAAATTCTTTATCATTACTATGAATAACGTTTAGCCTGCCTTAGCTTTATCGGTGGATAACGGAACTATGGATACACATCGGTATCAAAGAAGGATATCCGAAGATATCAAATCTATAGACCCAAACGGGGCCAAACTATACTATGGACCGGTCAGGCATACCCAAACGGGGTAGCCCTTCAACCCAAACAGGGCTGATCATGATCCAAACGGGATCATATATACTATGGACCCAATCGGGCCAACAATGGCAGCTGCAATTTCCCTATAGGCGCCTATCTATCCACATCTAAAACGCTATTGCAGGCAGAACTATATTCATGTTCAATTCACATATCAATACTGTATTCATAGTATATTGTTGTGCACATATACATAGTCTTACATAACTATGAATTCTATGGTGCATAATCAGATATATGCACATTTCACATGCCAAGTTATACATTTGGCTTTTTCAAATCTGTATGACTATATAATTTGCATCATAACATATAAGCGTGACATATAATCATCATATCATATACTTGGTCATGTTCTCATTAAGCATTTCACATGTTCATAGTCATGCTAATTCATCTTCTATCTCATAGGGCAATTACATGCTCATATACTCATATACATAATCATAAATGTACATACTTGTGGGTACATTCGCATATAGTTGATTTATTCTTATGAGCATGTTTCCAACACATATATATATATATATCTATATCATCATTCAAGTCATGATCTATACAGCATATCCACATGTTTCCATATGGGCATATACACATGCCAAAGTCATACTATTATAGTTCCTATTTTATAGCATAGGTACATGTCAATATGTGCACTTTCATGTCATAGGATTTACATGTGTATATATATCAATTTGGCATATGACCATCATGCACAAGACTAATCACATGTATAGGTTAGATATTTCATCGCAAGTCTTTATTCATATACACAATTGAATGCATCTGTAATCATATAAATCCTTCATTGATAGTCATATTACATGCCTTATTCAATTAACTTTACTATCACATAAGCAACTATCTGTCTCAATCAATTTAAAATCATATTATCAAGTATAGCAACAATCTGCACAATATTGTAATTTCTGTTACCTTGAAAAATCTAGAAAACAAGTCTGGATTCAACCCTAGATTACATGTACTTAGAGATAGATTTAAACTTAGGTTTCTTCATATGAAATATAGGTATGGAAGTCTATTTTTCAATGCAAAAAGAATCACTTAATTTTCTATTCTATAGCTCAACTTATGATCAAAATATTCCAGACAAGTCATTCAGTCGTGAAGGAGTGTTCAACTCGTGAAGAGCTTCCCGAGTGAAGCAAATAGGGCAAATCTCACGACTCGTGAAGGAGTTCACGAGTGGAGAAGAAAGGCATATACTTCACGACTCGTGAAGAGTTTCACGTGTGGAGAAGAAAAGCTGTACTTCATGACTCGTGAAGAGCTTCACGAGTCGGACAAAGGTTCACGACTCGTGAAGACATTCATGACTCGGCAAGGCAGTCTTCTTCAACCTCACATCGATAAAATCCAGAAAAATGTAACTTTGAATTCTGTAAATCATACCCAGTTCCAGCAATCAATTTCACATGCATTATGAACAACCTAAATTCCCATACCTTAACTGATAAACCCAAAGTTTTCAACCTCTATCAATTCCTTTTCCATTGTTTCTTCTTCCTTCCTCTTCTCCTTCACAAATACCATCACCGTCATCATTTAAATTTCCAGCAATTACATTGTTCTAAGTTAACTTGAAAAGAAGAAGAAGATGAAGATGATGGAGGGTTAAATTAAGAGTTTGATTACCTTAATTTACTGCATTTTACTCTTGCTTAAACAACAAACATCATCCTCATTGCATTTGAGATAAAACATTGGAAATCAAAAGGAAGAAGAAGATCTATTTTTTTCTGGTTTTTTCACTCTTCACGGCTGATTTCTCACTAACACTTGACACCTCCAAATTCCACTAACTCAAGCCTTTTATACCAACTTAACAATCCCCTCTTTAGTCCCTTGAAAAATTGCATGTCAAACAAATGGCACAAACCTTTATGCATGCTATAATATGACCCCTCCACTAACTCTTTTTCTTAATTCAACCTATCAATTAATTCAATCTTCCAAATTAACCTTGAATTAAATGCTTTTATTCACAATTGGCCACCAAAATGCCACAATTACAAATTAACACCTATTTACTTCAATTACATCCTCAATTACTATTAAACCATATTCTTATATTTTATTTTCATGTAATTAACATAATAGCATGCTAATTTATCCCCAAAATTAAATTAGGGTCATGTTAGGGGCCTTACAATTCTCTCCCCCTTAAGAATTTCGTCCCTGAAATTCATACCTGTTTGGAATAAGTGAGGATGTTGTTCCTTCATAGTTGCTTCTGGCTCCTAAGTAACTTATTGTATATCATGATGTTGCCAGAGTACTTTAACAAGTGGAATTTGCTTATTTCTAAGCTGTCTAACTTCTCTAGCCAGAATTACTATAGGTTCTTCATCATAAGTGAAATCTGGCTGTACTTGCACATCTTGAACTGGTATCACATGGGATTCATCTGATCGATACCTTCGAAGCATAGAAACATGAAACACATCATGAAGTTTGGCTAGTTCCATAGGGAGAGCCAATCTATATGCCACTGGCCCAACTCTTTGAAGAAATTCATATGGGCCTATAAACCTCGGACTTAGCTTACCCTTTTTCCCAAATCTCAATACTTTTCTCCAAGGGGACACTTTCAGAAACACTTTGTCACCCACTTGATATTCAATATCTCTTCTCTTCAAATCAGCATAAGACTTCTATCTATCACTAGCTTCCTTCAATCTCTGCCTGATAACTTACACCTTTTCTTCTGTGTCTTTGACAATATCAGGACCAAAAACTTTGCGCTCAGACAATTCAGTCCAATAAACAGGAGTTCTACATTTTCGGCCATACAAGGCCTCATATGGTGCCATCTCGATGCTCCTTTCATAAATGTTATTGTAGGCGAACTCCATTAATGGTAGATACCTATCCCAACTCCCTGCAAACTCCAAAACACATCCTCTCATCATATCCTCTAGAATCTGAATAACCCATTCAGATTGCCCATCCGTCTGAGGGTAGAATGCTGTACTGTAACGAAGCTGAGTTCCCAAAGCTTGTTGCAAACTCTGCCAAAATCTTGATATGAATCTCGGATCTCGATCAGAGATTATTGACACCGGAATGCCATGTAGTCTAACAATCACATTTACATAAAGTTCTGCCAACTTATCCATAGGGTAGTCCATCCGAACTGGTATGAAATAAGCTGATTTAGTCAGCTTGTCAACTATAACCCAAACAGCATCATGCTTTTTCTGTGTAAAGGGCAATCCTGTTACAAAATCCATAGTGATATCCTCCCATTTCCATTGTGGAATTGGAATGGGGTTCAACAAACCAGAGGGTAGCTGGTGCTCTGCTTTTACCTGCTGACAAGTCAAACATTTGGAAACATAGGCTACCACACCTTTCTTCATCCCAGGCCACCAATAACTTTGTTTCAAATCCTGGTACATCTTGTTCCCACCAGGGTGCATAGTAAATACTGTATTGTGAGCCTCTTTCAATACTGTTCTCTTTAATTCTTTGTCATCAGGAACATACAATCGATTCTGATAATACACACCCCCATCTTCTTTCACTGAGTACTCAGACTGGGTCCCTTCATGTAAAGACTTCAAAATCTGTTGCAACTTTTCATCATGTTTCTGTGCATCAATCACTGTTTGCCTCAAACAAGGTCTAGCTTTCAACTGTGCTATTAAAGCGCCGTCATAAGCAATTTTCCATCTACAGCGATGTGCAATCATAGCAGCCATCATCTTACGGCTCAAGGCATCAGCTACAACATTAGCTTTGCCTGGATGGTAATCCACTATACAATCATAATCTTTAAACAGTTCTAACCATCTTTGCTGTCTCAAGTTAAGTTCCTTTTGAGTGAGCAAATATTTGAGACTCTTGTGATCTGTATAGATTCTGCACTTTTCCCTATACAAATAATGTCGCCAAATTTTCAAGGCAAACACTACTGCTGCTAACTCTAGGTCATGGGTTGGATAGTTTTGTTCATGTGGCTTCAACTGTCTAGATGCATAGGCAATTACTTTGCCATCTTGCATTAACACACAACCCAAGCCAACTCTAGAAGCATCACTATACATAGCATACTCCTTTCCTGTAACTGGCTGTGTCAAAACTGGAGCCCCTGTCAGAAATTTCTTCAACTGATCAAAACTTGCTTGACATCGGTCAGTCCACTCAAACTTTATATCCTTTCTCAGAAGTTTAGTGAGTGGTGTGGCTATAACTGAAAAGCCTTTCACAAAGCGACGGTAATAACCTGCTAAGCCCAGAAAACTTCTTACTTCTGTCACATTTCGAGGCGGCTTCCAATTCACTATAGCCTCTATTTTAGCTGGATCCACCCTGATGCCTTCAGAAGATACTACATGACCAAGAAAAGATATTTCCTTAAGCTAAAAATCACATTTGCTCAGCTTAGCATACAGCTGATTCTCCCTCAGAATCTGTAAAACAATTCTCAAATGCTCAGCATGTTCCGTTTCATTCCTCGAATACACCAAAATGTCATCTATGAACACAACAACAAACTGATCCAAGTAGGGTCTAAACACCCTATTCATAAGATCCATAAACGCAGCCGGTGCATTTGTTAACCCAAAAGGCATCACCAGAAACTCATAATGCCCATATCGGGTTCTAAAGGCTGTTTTGGAAACATCCACATCCTTAACCCGAAGTTGGTAATAGCCTGAGCGTAAATCAATCTTGGAAAACACTCCAGCACCCTTCAACTGATCGAATAAATCTTCAATTCTTGGTAAAGGATACTTATTTTTGATTGTTACCCTGTTTAACTGTCTGTAGTCTATGCACATCCTCATAGACCCATCCTTTTTCTTCACAAATAAAACCGGTGCACCCCAAGGTGATGTACTAGGCCTAATGAAGCCTTTGTCAAGCAACTCCTGTAGCTGAGCTTTTAGTTCTTTCAATTCTAAAGGAGCCATCCTGTATGGTGCCTTCGAAATAGGAGCTGTACCAGGTAGAATGTCTATAGACAATTCAACTTCCCTTTCAGGTGGAAGACTAGGTAAGTCTTCAGGGAACACATTAGGAAACTCTTTCACCACTGAAATCTCTTGAAGATTCACATTTTCTATTCTTGAATCAAGCACAAGTGCTAAGAAAGCTTCACACCCTTTTCTCAAAAATCGCTTAGCTTGCATAGCTGATATTACATTAGCTATGGGTTTAGATCGAATGCCCTGTACTAAAGTTTCTTCACCATCAGTACCAATGAGAGTTACAGTTTTAGCTTCACAATCAATCACTGCATGATGTCTAGACAGCCAATCCATACCAAGTATAATATCAAACTCCCAGAATGGTTACTCAATAAGATCAGCAAGGAATTCTTTCCCTTGAATTACAATAGGATACTGTTTATGCACTCTATTAACAACAACACTGTGACCCAAAGGGTTGGTTACATATATATCATATTCCAATTCATATACAGTAGACTCATTTCTACCCATATCCCCAGTCAATTCCTGCAACTATCCCAATGTTGCCTAGAACAATGGGGACACACTGGAGGTTGCCCCCCACTCTGATTCCCTGAAGCTTGTTTTCCCTATTTAGACATTGCAGAAGATTCTTGTCTCCTGTCCCTTTTTGCAGAACTATAGCCAGATTCTGCTGGCTGATTTCCTTGTGCTCCTCTAGCTCTCTTTCCTGGAAAAGATCCACCCTTGGACCCACCTATTCTCTGTTCTCTCTCCCTTTTTGCAATCTCATTCTTTTCAATTCGCAAGGCTGCTGTAACTAGTTGAGTGAAGTTAACCACTTGCAAAGATGTAAATCCAATTAACTTTTCTCTGATATGATCATTTAACCCATCTTCAAACTGTCTACATTTAAAAGCATCAGTTAACATCTCATCAGGAGCATATTTGCACAGGTGACTGAATTCTTTCTCATACTCAGCCACAGACATAACTCTCTGTTTCAAGTGGAGGAATTGCTTTAACTTCTCTTGCTTATACTCCTCAGTAACATACTTTTTCTTGAATTCAGCTGTGAAAAATTCCCATGTAAGGGGATCTGGTAACTGAGATTGCTTCAATACCAACTTCCACCAGTCATAAGCTGCACCCTGTAACAGAGACACAGCACAAGATGCTTTATGACTCAATGGACAACTAATTTCATCAAAAATTCTCTCTAGCCTTTCCAGCCAAAATTTAGCTTCTTCAAACTGTTCCAGATTAGTGCCTAAAAATTCTTCGGCACCATGCTTTCTAATTTCAGAAATTGGAGCTTTGGGTGCTGTCATTCTTTGAAGAACTTGACCCATATCCTGTGATATTTTTAACAATGCTTCTGTAGGGACGGCTGTTGGGACCTCATTTGGATTAGATGATGAAGATCCTAGATTGAAAGGATTGGTTCTAACCATCCTTTAACTTACATTTGATTCCTTAAAAGCATCTATAGAGTTCTCTATTTTCTATCTATAAGAAAACAGGGACTTCTGCATCAGACCAACAAAACACTATATCATACTATAGAATCCTAGGTTCATTTTTTACCCAGAAAAGGCTAAACCTAGGGCTCTAATACCACAAATTGTAGCACCCCCTATGCAAAAACCCCATTAAACATGTATCATGAATACTATTAATCATGCTTATACTACATGTTCATTTAATCATCATTTAGCCATTAATCATGCCATATGATTTCATACGCTTATATTCGTGCTACAAGTCTATTCATGTTTTCCCTTTTCATACCTAGTATCATGCATACTATACTATATGAATATTACTTTATGTATATCACATGCACACATATTATGTCTTAGCTTTACTACTAGTGAGTTACAATATTCTGCATAGGTTTTATACATATCATAAGATAACTGGCCTATATACAAAACATATGATAATTGTATTACAAAATATCCTATATTAAGGTTATAAGTCGATGGTTGGCCCTTCCTGATGCAGAGAACGTCCCTCAACAAAAGTCTCGCTATATGAACCTACACGGATAAAATAACCCGTGCTAAGCTATAAAGCTTAGTGGGGAATATCTACAGATGGATGACCACACACACAGGTCATCAAACATACATATACAATGTATACAATTAATAACATATGCAACATATCATGTCTTTAATACCAAATACTTTAAAGCATAACATATTCTTCCATGTTCCTAATCATTGTACCCAGAAGAGTAACAATTATGCTCATATTCATAATTCTTATAGACAGCAATTTCCATGTAAACATATTGAAATAAAACATAATTCCTGTGGTAAAACAACATTATGATCCACAATATCAATCTTTAGTCAAATCACTTTAACTGTTTAAATTCTTTATCATTACTATGAATAACGTTTAGCCTGCCTTAGCTTTATCGGTGGATAACGGGAACTATGGATACACATCGGTATCAAAGAAGGATATCCAAAGATATCAAATCTATAGACCCAAATGAGGCCAAACTATACTATGGACCGGTCAAGCATACCCAAACGGGGTAGCCTTTCAACCCAAACGGGGCTGATCATGATCCAAACGGGATCATATATACTATGGACCCAATCGGGCCAACTATGGCAGCTGCAATTTCCCTATAGGTGCCTCTCTATCCATATCTAAAATGCTATCGCAGGCAGAACTATATTCGTGTTCAATTCATATATCAATACTGTATTCATAGTATATTGTTGTGCACATATACATAGTCTTACATAACTATGAATTCTATGGTGCATAATCAGATATATGCACATTTCACATGCCAAGTTATACATTTGGCTTTTTCAAATCTGTATGACTATATAATTTGCATCATAACATATAGGCGTGACATATAATCATCATATCATATACTTGGTCATGTTCTCATTAAGCATTTCACATGTTCATAGTCATGCTAATTCATCTTCTATCTCATAGGGCAATTACATGCTCATATACTCATATACATAATCATAAATGTACATACCTGTGGGTACATTCGCATATAGTTGATTTATTCTTATGAGCATGTTTCCAACACACATATATATATATATATATCATCATTCAAGTCATGTACTATACAGCATATCCACATGTTTCCATATGGGCATATACACATGCCAAAGTCATACTATTATAGTTCCTATTTTATAGCATAGGTACATGTCAATATGTGCACTTTCATGTCATAGGATTTACATGTGTATATATATCAATTTGGCATATGACCATCATGCACAAGACTAATCACATGTATAGGTTAGATATTTCATCGCTAGTCTTTATTCATATACACAATTGAATGCATCTGTATTCATATAAATCCTTCATTGATAGTCATATTACATGCATTATTCAATTAACTTTACTATCACATAAGCAACTATCTGTCTCAATCAATTTAAAATCATATTATCAGGTATAGCAACAATCTGCACAATATTGTAATTTCTGTTACCTTGAACAGTCTAGAAAACAAGTCTGGATTCAACCCTAGATTACATATACTTAGAGACAGATTTAAACTTAGGTTTCTTCATATGAAATATAGGTATGGAAGTCTATTTTTCAATGCAAAAAGAATCACTCAATTTGCTATTTTATACCTCAACTTATGAGCAAAATATTCCATATAGGTCATTCAGTCATGAAGGAGTGTTCAACTCGTGAAGAGCTTCACGAGTGAAGCAAATAGGGCAAATCTCACGACTCGTGAAGGAGTTCACGAGTGGAGAAGAAAGGCATATACTTCACGACTCGTGAAGAGTTTCACGTGTGGAGAAGAAAAGCTGTACTTCACGACTCGTGAAGAGCTTCACGAGTCGGACAAAGGTTCACGACTCATGAAGACATTCATGACTCGGCAAGGCAGTCTTCTTCAACCTCACATCGATAAAATCCAGAAAAACGTAACTTTGAATTCTGTAAATCATACCCAGTTCCAGCAATCAATTTCACAAGCATTATGAACAACCTAAATTCCCATACCTTAACTGATAAACCCAAAGTTTTCAACCTCTATCAATTCCTTTTCCTTTGTTTCTTCTTCCTTCCTCTTCTCCTTCACAAATACCATCACCGTCATCATTTAAATTTCCAGCAATTACATTATTCTAAGTTAACTTGAAAAGAAGATGAAGATGAAGATGATGGAGGGTTAAATTAAGAGTTTGATTACCTTAATTTACTGCATTATACTCTTGCTTAAACAACAAACATCATCCTCAATGCATTTGAGATAAAACATTGGAAATCAAAAGGAAGAAGAAGATCTATTTTTTTCTGGTTTTTTCACTCTTCACTGTCGATTTCTCACTAACACTTGACACCTCCAAATTCCACTAACTCAAGCCTTTTATACCAACTTAACAATCCCCTCTTTAGTCCCTTGAAAAATTGCATGTCAAACAAATGGCACAAACCTTTATGCATGCTATAATATGACCCCTCCACTAACTCTTTTTCTTAATTCAACCTATCAATTAATTCAATCTTCCAAATTAACCTTGAATTAAATGCTTTTATTCACAATTGGCCACCAAAATGCCACAATTACAAATTAACACCTATTTACTTCAATTACATCCTCAATTACTATTAAACCATATTCTTATATTTTATTTTCATGCAATTAACATAATAGCATGCTAATTTATCCCCAAAATTAAATTAGGGTCATGTTAGGGGCCTTACAGTTAATGCTAACTAGTTTGCATGCTTTATTCTTTTGAGCAATTTATTTACTCGTGGTCATGGAGGACTATAGAATTTGCATGGGAAGTCGTGCTCCCTTTCTGGTGACCATCCTCACTTGGGTTACTTTAATTTCCTTTAGTATATTATGTTGTTTTTTATATGTTTATTTCCTTCCTCATTTTTGTTGTATAAGTATTTATTTTCGAGGATGTAATAAGTAGTAACAAAATGATTTTTTTGTACGTCAAACGATAAAATTTCACTTCAATCATTTTTACTAATTAATCATATTTTCTTTAATAAATATGGACCAATGTCAAACTTTTAACCCAAAAAATCACACAATATAAAAAAAGTTTTTTTTTTGTAAATATGTGTGGAGGAACCAATGTTCCCAACCTAAACGAATGCCTAGATTTATGTATGATGTTCATCGATCTTCCTATTTCAATTTAATTCTCTTTAGGATGATTTACTTATGTAATAACTTAAGTAGGACTCTATTTATTTACTGCTTTCTCTATTTGGTTGGGATGCTTACTTAAATTATGTCACTTTCATCATGTGAGAGAGGCGAGTGGCTTAATTCTAAAACTATATTATTAAAGAACACATGACTAATGTGCCTAATAAGAGTGATGTCCCGAACACTATGTTAGAGAGTATGCCCTAGAGCCCATGTAAAAGGAATGTATTTCATATGTATGAACTCATATTCTTAATAAAAAGCATCATTCATTTATTAATGTTATGTTTAAATACATGAGTTTGTAAATATTAAATTAATAAATGAAGGCCTAGATATTATAAACACAGTACAAAGGCAATCATGAAAGTGTTCATGATATAAGATGTCTATTGCATGCAAATGTATTAATAACTAAATATCCTTAGTCATAAAATTAATAAGATAGGACATTGTTAATTCGGACAGACTAGCACATGTTATACTTCTTGAATGGTTCAAGCAGTGGTTCTCATAACTGTGATTATGGAAGATAATCAAAGCTAACATGTGGATGCTTATTAAAAGAACAAGTTCATTGGAGACCTACAAAAAGAATCTTCACACGGATATTAAATCTATGTCAATGAGGAATCTCTTCATAGCAGTTGTGCAAGTATCCTTAGACTTGAGATCACCAAAGTTATCTTAAGTAGCAAGTGGTATACTTTGACTCCATAACTGATTACTTCCAACTGGGGGTGAACGTAGTTAGGAGGTTGGGTATATCATGACCTACTTGAAGATAGTTGAGTGATTTACCAAGGATTCACCATCCCATATTTATTAAGGGAAGTTATCTCGCATGATTTTATAATTGCCCTGTTCAGAGAATCTCTAGCCAGAGTAATATGCCAAGATGGATATAGATCCATGAAGGGCATTTTGGGAACAATGGTTAAATTAATAGAACATACATAATTAGATTTATATGAGTTGACAGAAATCAATACTCAGAATCTAATTGAGATAAGAGTGGTGAAAGGAGTAATTGCACGGTAATTGTTTTTATGGAAGGGTATAGTCAAATCACTTGACTTTCGTGACATTTGGGTAGTCATGATGCCTAGCTAGAGGCCAATCATAACTTGTACAATAGTGTATCATAAATATCAATAGAGATTGATAAAATGATTTAAAGAAGTTTAAATCATGTGAGTTTTGAATAGAACTCACAATTACATATTATACTACCAATATGGACTGGAACCCAATAGGTCACACACATATAGAGAAAAGGATAAAATGGTAAAATGAAAAGGATAATAATATTTGATATTATTATAGGAGTAAAGAAGTGAATAAGAGAATAATTAATTAAAGAGTTTAATTAATTATGGTCAAGTAAAATTGTTTGCATAAATTTTTAGAAATGTTATGTAAAATGGACCTAATTGAAATATTATATATCATAATTAATTATTATTGGACTATAAGTGTTATAGGACTGATATAATAATTAATAGATCCATTGGAGAAATTAAAAGGGGCCCAAAAGAATGGCTTTGGTTTAGAAACCATCCAGAGGAAAGGTTACATGCCAAACCCTGGTAGATGGCCTTAAAGGCCTAATTCTTGGACCAAAAAAAATTAAATATATTTTATAAGTGTTATGGAGCCCACATATTTGATTTGTATGGATTTGGAATTCATTTGGGTGATTAAATCCAAGTATATACACGAAGGGCCTAGCCTGTGGGTTTTGTGCATAGTCTTTTGTGAAAGGACTTAAATTGGATTTAATTGATCCAAAATAAATTATTAATAATTCCAGAAGCCCATTTAATATTTCTCAAGCAATTTTAAAGAGTCTAATCCTATTATGAAGTTGGATTTTCAACCTAACTATAAAAATCCAAGTAATAGGGTATTAGGGTATAAAAGAATTTCTTTCACTCTCACAACCCTAGCCGCCACCCCCTTGCTGGCATCAAGGGGATTTCGACCAGCCCTTATTCGCCTCCTTTGTTGGTTCATTCAATCTGTCTCTAGTTTGGATTACTCATTGGAGGTGTTCAATTTTGGACACTGTGGTTTGCGATAACCTGGTGAGAAGGAAAATTAACTGTTCAACAAAAATCAAAGGTGATTTTTCTTATTCTCATTAATATGTATATTGTAAATTCATGGCAAGATCAAATCTATTGGTTAAAATTTTAAATTCCTCTTATGTTTGAGATGCATGTAACCGATAATTTCCAACACGCTAATCTCTATTTGGGCATCAAAACGTCGAGAATCATTTGCAAATGTTTTGTTGAGTGGTGACTCCATGACACCTACCTTTTTAGGCCTATTAGTAGACGCTTTCATAGATTGACTACTAATAATAATTTGGGCTTAATCCCTTTTTATTGCAAAGTAGCCGATTTATGATTAATAGTGAGCCTCTTCTGATCTTGGACCCTAAAAGCGTGCCTCCGAGAGCAAGACTGAAAATGAGCAACGGCTACAACCACTATAAGAAAAATCCTGATTCCCGACAGAAACTTACCGATGGAAAATCTTTCGTCGCTAATTACCAACGAAAAAATATTTTTCATAGAGAAAATTGTCGGAAAAAATATTTATTGCGACGAAATAACAAATCCGTCATAAATAATGGAGGAAAATTTTTCCGCCAAACTTTACCAATGAAATTTAGCGATGGAATTGGAAAAACCGTCATTAAATTAGCGGCAATATTACGTAGATAAAATTATACATAAAATTTGCCAACGGAATGTTTATTCCGTAGGTAAATTAACACTAATATTATGCGATTAAAATTGTACACAAAATTTACCAACAAAATAAATATTCTGTCGATAATTTCCCTACGAAATTGCCATTATGTAGGTAAATTCCCTACGAAAATTGAATTTTGTAGGGAAATTACCGACAGAATGTTTATTCCGTCGCTAAATTAGCGCCAATATTGTGTGGTTAAAATTGTACACAAAATTTACCGACAGAATAAATATTTCATCGGTAATTTCCCTACAAAATCACCATTTCGTAGGTAAATTCCCTACAGAAATTGAATTTCGTAGGGAAATTACAGATGAAATGTTTATTCCATCAGTAAATTAGCTCCAATATTATGTGGTTAAAATTGTACACAAAATTTACCTATAATTTTCCTACATAATTGCCATTCCGTAGGTAAATTTCCTACGAAAATTGAATTTCGCAAGGAAATTAGCGACGAAACATTTTTCTATCAGTAAATTACCTAATTTCTCCTACAGAATTCAATTTCATAGGTAATTTTGCTACATAAATAATTAAGCAAAAATTAAGAATACTTAATTTTTTATCACTCTATTAATTCTAGTTAACTATTTTATTAAAAAAACACCAATTTTTAGAAATAGTTAAATATTTTTGTATAAAAGTATAAGAATTTTTAAATAGATACGAATGATGCTATGTACAATAATTGGATGTATTTCGAAGTCATTAATGAATACATATATTAAAGTTGACCAATCAAAGTTTTATTTCTTAGTTATTTTTTACTAAAAATGCAACAAAGAGTTTCTATGCAACTCAACTATAGAAAAATTAACTTCTTAGTTAGAATACTTTTATAATTTGTTATTAAGAATTGAAAAACATTTGTGAATAAATGAATTAATTAGTTAATTAACAATAACATGTATAATTGATACCCATAAAAGTTTCACCACCACTTGTAAGCTAATCTATTCTGCACTTTTAATCCTTACAGTTGATAAGAAATAATCTCTAAAATAATACGTTTACTATTATTATAATTATGAGGTGGGTACTTAATAGGTGGATAGACACTGAAGTTGATTTCAATTACAAATGACAAAAAATGAATTTAAGCATACATAAAATATAATGTAGTCTACACCGATGTTTTTCAGAAGCTGATCGAATATCAATTCGACTTGTCAATTGAGTCTTGAGTAAATTACCTACGGAAAATTTTTTTGTAGGTAAATTATCCACTGAATTGAAATTCCGTAGGCAAACCTTCCTATATAAAAAAATTGTTCCACTTCTCTTTTTTTTCTAAATTAAAAATTTAAATAGACATAAATAATTTAGAATACTTAAAATTCAAAGTATATATATATATATAGGTTGAATTGCTTAAATTGGGGATTAGAATGCACAAAAGAAAGAGAATTGGGCTCAATTGATTAATTATATAAAAAGAAAGTACTAAAAGAGAGATTTGCCAAAACTAAGTAGTTTTGGCCTTAACCTATTTCTTTCTCTTTTTCCTGGAATAATCGGGTTCCTTTCCCTTCCCTTCCCACCACCTCTCTCTTTCCTTCCTCTCCATATACCCTCTTTTCTCTAATCAAGATTCCACCGTCGCCATTCCTCGTTAGCCCACCGCACTGCCGCCATCATTCCCGCTTAAGAAATCGTCGAAGCCACCATTTCTCCCCTTCTTCCTCTCACGCGATGATAGCCCAGAGCTCCCCTACAGGTCTCTCTTCTCTTGCTCAGTCCATTCTCAAATTCGCCCCTTTATTTGTTGCTTCTCTCCTCTTAATCCCTAGGTAAGCCTTATATCCCCCTTTAATGGTTGTTTTGTGATGGGAAATTGAAAGAAAGTTGAGGGATTTAGATTTAGGGATTTTATGAAATTGGGGGAAATTTATTTATTGTTGGTTAAATTGAAGATTTGTCTAATTAATCATCTAAGGTTGCTATAAATTAAGTGTTAGCATATAATTGATTAAAAATTTATGTTGGCAAGTGATAAGGTAGTGTAATTAACCCCTCTCTCGACTGAAAGAGAATTCGAGATGGCAAGTGATAAGGTAGTGGAATTAATCCGTCTTGAATCATAATCCTCTATATAACTCTTTCTTATCTCCAATTTTCCATTTCCTGTGATGATGCTTTTTTTAAAATCACATTTTAAGGTACTGTGTGCATTTCTCTTTTCGGGTTTACTAGGAGTTAAATGGTAAAGTTAGGGATGTAGTAATTTCTCTCTGGTATGGTCTCATTATTTTACCTATATGTGCAGTCTTTTCTTAGTGCATGAATTTGGTGCGGGATATCTGTCAATTGCAATGCCCGATTTTATCACAATGACTCTTTGAAAAATTAAATTGTTATAGCACAATGAGTGTACCATATCCGAATAGAGAAGTTCTACTTTTAATCTAGGGCTCTCAATAAAAAAAAGAGAATTTTGCACATCAACCTTTGATTATTTTATAGTTTCTTCTTAATTATGTGTACCACATCCACAACTTGTACATGTTGGTTTATTTCTTGTGTCAGTCCATTTGCTCTTATTTTATTTTGATAGGCTTGAGTTTAAACTCTAACTGTAGGGTCTCTATACCAACTTTATTAAATTAAAATTTATTGAACATGACATGACAAATTAAAAGGACTACATGCATGACTGCTTACACATCAACTATATATCGACATAAACAAATGGCAAACAAAAGAAAAACCATAATAATAATTACAAAATATAATAGATAGTCATATAAGAATTATTTCATCAACTAACAATTATCAACTCAATATCATTAACAATAACATCATTGACTGTATATATATACACTACAAAATAAATAAAATAATTGAATTTGTTGCGTATGTTTTACTGAATTGGATGTGTATGTTTTCTGCCTGACTCTTCATTTTTTGTCCTTTTGGAGCTTAAGATATTATGACAAAAATAACAATAGGAGATATTTAAGACATACAGTGTGGTGCGTTTGGCTATCGATCCTATGTATTGTGAATCTATACTTTTATCCTCTTGTAGCTTAACATACAATATAATCTGATAGGATAAGACATGAAGCACATCTATAATCCATCATCTCTACACATGAAGAGCATAGAGATGGGAGATGGAGATGATTATATGCCTTTGTTTGAAACAAAAACAGCTATAAATGAATAAATTTGGCATTGAAAAAAGCATATATATTTTTTATTTAATGTCATTTGAGAATGTTATTTGTCTCTCTCTCTCTCTCTTTCTCTCTCTCATATATAATGCTGTTATTTAATGTCATTTTTGAAAGAGACTAAACCTTGAATTTGTTCAACATTAACCTCACCATCTCAAATTCTTTCAGTCGAGAAAGGGGTGAAGCATGCTTTATGGTTACTATCCTTTAACCCTTTAAGCACAGAGCAGGTTCCTTGTTTTATATGAAAATATACAACTCCATGTGAACCTGCTGATGAGCATATGGTAATAGCATCATTATTTACTGGTTTCATTGTTCTCTTGATTGTAAATTTGAGCTCTTACCTTATATATAGTTTACTATCAAAATTTAGATATTATAAGCTATACTATGCTCTCCAATATTTAAGTTTTGACTGTGGGAGCCTTACATCAAATAGATTTTCTTGCTCCTCATACTACAGCTAGTGAGTGGCATGATGAGTTTGTACCTCTACCAAAGCCTTTTGTGGTGGTTAAAATTGGAGTACCTACAGGTAATTACTTTTTTTTCTTTGAATAAGTGATATTTTTTCTTAGCTTGATGTTTTAGAGCAATTCTCCAATATGATATTTTTTTTCTCAGCATGTATCAACATGTGTTTTTATTTTTTTCTTATGATTCTACCTATAGGTTTCAAGCATTATAATCAAAGAACTAGGAAATAATCCAAAAGTTTACATCTGGGATGGTGAAGGTAATCTTTCATCAGCTTTAGGAGACTTGTGTTATTTAAAATAAGCTGGGGCTATTGTATAAATTTTGAACATAATTATCTTTAGAGCCAAATCCACATATGGGGCACTTGGCTTGGGAAGATGCATTCGTCATTACAGCAGACTCAGTCAGCATGAGTGAGGCATATAGCATAGGGTATGCATTAGACAGTTTTGTCTTTCATTTGGTGATTCAAAATTTATTATTGTATTTTAAGTCTCTATTGTGGTGCATATTCTTTGTGAATTCTAAATTGGGAGTCAATTACATTGGTGCAGGAAACCTATATATATCATGGGACCTGAATGTTATACATGGAAGTTATCCGACTTTCATAAATCTTTGAGGAAGCGGGGAGTGGTTCGGTAATTTACGGGTTCTGAGGATGTAAGTGAACTATTCAACATTCTTTTTCCTGGATAAAAATACGATGTTTAGAGGGAATAAAGAAATACAAACATCAGAACTTTCATCACCTTAAACATTATTTTACCAACATGGTTTTCATGTATTTACTTTACACATAATTGAATATGTTATTTGCTCATTATTTTGTTTTTATCCAACCCCTTGCAATTATGTTATTAGATTAACATTGGCTTGCATTTCAAATGATATTGTTATGTTCTAAGAAAATAATTTTCTCATGACACCATTGCTTTGCTTCCTAAAGTTTTTAACAAACTATAGCCACACTATCCAAAGTTTGTTAGAGTTTTACATCTCTTTGATCACTAGAAAAAGAAAACAAAAAGTTAATTGGTGATTTCACTTCAAGCAGGAGTAACTAAAATCTGTGGAACGTCTTCGACGTGCATCAAAATTATGAAAAAAGTAATGTCATCTTTGCATTAGCATTTCATATCTTCTAATTTATGGTATATTTTTTGCAAGGATATCTCAATTGATTATTGCACTTTCATTATTGATTATATTTTGATGGTATTGCTATCCTGTCCTATTGGCTTATGATGTAATTTTGTTAATCCATGTGTTTTTTGGACTTAATTCGAATAATCTTCTTACATTGTTGGCCAGTAGTCGAATACCCTATTTCAGTTTGTCATGGATTTGTTATTGCTGCTATTCAAGATGCTCTCTTTGACTTAAATGTCCATACTGCTTGGTCTACAACTGCAATACATGTAGTTTATGTTCATGTAGTTTTATTTTTTCTCATAAATTGTTCTTTGAGGGAGCAGGGATTTTTAGCTTTTTAATTATTTGTTACTTATTCAATAATTAGCAGATTAGTTGACTATTACTCACCCATTGCATGCTTAAAGGATGCCAAGAATTATCTCTGGTTTTAATTCCTAATGGCTATAAATTAATTGATAATGTGTTTGAATTGGAACTAGTTGCTTACATCAAACAATTATATTTAATTAACAATTAAGGAGTAAGTAGGCGATGATGTGGCAGTTGAAAATATGGAACTTTATTCGTTGTAAAATATATATTTCTGTACTTAATCTTTTATTTCAATCTCTATGGTTTGAGATGTTAATTGAATTAAAATATATATATTTTTTTACTATTTGATTGATAGTTTAGTTACATCAAATAGCGAATAATTGGGATTTAATTTAAAGAAAAGATAGATTTAGAGTATTTTATTGAATACGTTAAGCATATGCGCCATGATTTTATTGATCAGTGGATTAAAATCATAAATTGGAAGATGGAAGCTTCCTCTGCCGTAGCCATTGCTCATGAATTAAAACTATCTCAGTTACTTTTTTTGACAAAATTTGATTGGTGGTCAAGGGAATTGTCCTTTTATCTTCTTCACCATTAGGTAGCACTTGCTAATGATGACAACACATATTCCCTTTGCAGCCCATAAAAAGGACCTACACGGAATAATTTGATGCCTCGGTTTATTTTTTTGTAAGTCTTTCTTTTATATATATGTTGTGTGGTTATCTTTTGGATATCAGTCTGCGTAGAAAACTAAATTCAATACAAGAGGCCTAAGGTGGGAAGCGAATATCAGTAAATGATCTAGTAATCGAGGTATGCACACTTCACTCCTTTGGATGTTGGAAAATATTTTTTACCATCATTTTTTATAGTAATCAAGGTAAATTCATATGAACACGATCAATAGATAGTAACCCAAGTAACAAAAGGATTATTGTGAAAAATATGCACTGCTGCTTTTACCTTGATTGAACAGTAAAGTAATGACATTTTCATTCTTTAATTTGAGTATATTTTAATTTGGGCTAATTTGAGGAGGCATGAACGTGAGAGCAGTTTGGCTCAAAAGAACATTGTAGATCTTGAGAAATAGGTAGGATATTATTCGTTTGCCCTTTTTAATTATTTATCTTAGTGCTTTAGGCATGCACAAAACTCTATTTTCTATGTTTATTGGCATTTCTATATTTTGAGAATCTTAACGGCATGAGAATCTTTAAGGCATTAATTTTGAGATGAAGAGTATTTTTTTTTTATTATCAGATATCTTTAGTAAAGGGTATAGCACAATATTTTGGATTTACAATTGAACTATCCATGCTGTTATCTTTTGATCATTTTATATTTTGTCTTGCCTTTCCCAATAGCTACGCAACAAATTTAATTGATAGGTCAAGATTGAAGATTGTAAACCATTGCCCACTCCTCTAATTATTAAATAGTTATTAAAAATATATAATTTTTTAGTGACAGAAATATACTTACTGTCGTTAACTTTACCTATAAAATTTATCATTTCATCGGAAATTTGCCTATGAAATACTTATTTTCGTTGGTAAAATTTCCGACGGAAAATTTAATTTCATCGGTAAATATAGCAAATGACGACAGTTTTTGGTCTGCACCTCCCGACGAAATTAGCGACGGTCAATAATTTTCGTCGGGAAAAGTACCTACAACGTGTTCTCCTTTGCCATTTTTCGTCACTAAATTTCGTCGGCAATTTGGTTTCCCTACGAAAATTCATTCAATTCCATCGAGAAAATGAATTTTTCTTGTAGTGAACACATGTCACACTTCATATGTTGGAAACTAAGTTTGAAGGAGAAAAAGGGTTGTTTACTTCTATAACTTGCTCTATATAGAAGGAGAAGCAAAAAAAGGCAAAGGAAAAGAAGTTGTGAAACATTAAAAAAAGAGCCCTTGGATTTCATAATAGGTTTAGGAACTAATATTGACCTTGCATGTGCTTGTTCTATGTACAAAATTGAAATGGTAAACTAGTTGGATAGATGGGAGAAGAATGCAATATTTGCATGTGTTCATTTTAAAGTTCAATTGAATCAAAGAAGTTAGATTTTCTCAATAACAAAGTTATAGAAATGAAATTTGGGTAATTTTAATTGTAAAGTAAGAATAGGTTCACATGTCTAAATTTCTTATATGGAGGTTCAAGATTAGTCCTACCCTCAAGATGGTTAAAAAACCAAGCTGAAATTACAAAAGTGATAGTAATTTTCACCATTAAGAGCATGATACTATGTTTTATAAATATCTTGGAAATAATAAGCTTCAGAGAAGAAATCTTTGATGACTGGATAAGTAGAAGTGTAGAAGAACAAATGCTTAAGAAGAAGTTTCCAAGAAAACATCATTTACTATCTCAAAAATTGACATGCAAATTCAACTCAGAATCTTACAAATATGAATTCTTGGGTAGACTGATGTACACAGTAGAACTGATGGGTCTCAACCGTGTCAACCCTTCTGTATCAATATAAAGATGAATACACGGTAAAGACTTATTAGTCTCTACCATGTACACCCTTTTGTATTGAAACTATTGTGTTTTACACGGCAGAGACTGATTAGTCTCAGCCATGTACTCCCTTCTGTATCAAAGTCAAGTCTAAGGACATGGCAAAGACCATTTTGTCTCTACTGTGTGTCCTCCCTTGTTTTGACTCATAATTGGTATCTTGTTAAGAAATTGTTTAGAAAGTTTACCTAAATTCTTTTAAAGTAAGTTGGCCATATGAATAAGGGTGTAACATGTTATATTATATATGTAAATTAAGATGACACTTTGGCATATATCAATAGATAAACCTATATATATATGTGTGTATATGTATACGTGTATAACATATAAATGGTAGACATGATCAATTATGTTTTAATGGAATAGTGTATATGTGCATGAATACTTGCATTTTTAAGAATACGTATGATTGATTATAGTTACAATATTATGAACATCTACAGATAGTTGTATACTCATATAGTAAAGGCTTAATCATGATGAATGAATTGCATAAGATTCAATGCCTGCACTTATAGCTTGGTTGTAGATAGATAGGCATGCCTATACCGTATATTATAGCTGCCATAGTTTGACCCTATTTGGGTCCATAATTTGTCCTCATTAGGGACCACAGTCTTAATCCCATTGGGTCTATAAGTTTGATACCTTCGAACAGCCACAAAATTAAATACTTATAGATATTTATATGATTGATACCTATAGGTATCCACAGCACCCATTATCTACACCCACAGAACTTGGCAACCACTCACGAAAAAATGAGAAAGGGACGAAATTGCATATTATTCAAGGATATAATATTCATATCAAAATTTGTAAACCAATAATATTATATTATGAATGCCACAAAAATGTTATTGTGATTTCATTTATTATGTTTATTAGTGTGATCTATTTATGTTGTGTGCTTGGAACGACCACTGTGAGTGGTTGTACAATATTTACTATTCTTCACTAAGCTTTATAGCTTAGCATGGGTATTTTATCCGCGTAGGTTTTTAAGCTAGGACTTTTCCTCAAGGACAAAATCTGCATAAGGAAGACCAATATGAGTATTAGAAGGAGTTGAAAGTATAAAGTCTATATTTTGGCCTTTAATTATGTAATTAACATTTTGTACTAGAAATTTTATATGTAAATATGGTGAGATATATGTCAAATTTTGCAATGTATAAAGATTCACTTTTGCAAGCTAATTTTAAATGATATTGTACATACATTATGCTTTAACTTCTCATGAGAATTATGTACAGTAAACTATATAAAAGACATATATTTTACTCAATATAGACTATAAAGGACTAATAAATAAGTTATAGTTACGTTAGTGAGATATGTATGATGATAGGATTAGGTGATTAGAGTGGGCATTACAATTTAGGTAACGTATTTCATGTAAATCTTAAAATCTCTAAAATAGGAAAATTAAAATAAAAAAAATACACCAAAAATTCAAAGCCTTCAAAAATTTAAACCTTTAAAATACACCTAAAAATTAAAAATAAACAAAAAATTCAAAAAATTATAATAAAAAATTATAAAATCTAAAATAAACCTAAAATGCAAAAATTTCGAAGATTCAAAAACTTAAAATATATAAAAAAAACTCACAAACTCAAAATACAACAAAAATACACTAAAAAATTTTTAAAAAATATAATTCTAAAAGAAAAAATAAGAAGAAAAAGAAGAAAAAAACAAAAATAAAAATTCAAAAAACCCAAAACGTGCCTAAAAACCTGGCATGGCCTTCAGCGAAGTTCGCCTCAAAACCTTTGTACAACCACAAATAGTAGAGTTTTCCTTAAAACATGGCACAATCATAAACTTTGGATTTGACCTCTCACTTAAAGTCCTTTTACAAGGCCATCAAATAATTCAAGGAGTAAGTTAATATTACATGTGAGGTTCTTGCCAGCAAAGATGGCATTAATTGTTCCTCAACCATTAAATTACACATTTGAATGGTTTGACATGCTGACAGATTGTGTCAATTATTTAATTGGGGGTGTTTGACATGCTGAAAGATGGCATCAATTGTTCCTTAATCGTGTATGACATGATGCCATATGGCATTAATCACACAACTTATTCTGGTTTGACATGATGACATATGGAATTAAAATAGACATTCAAATGGTTTGATATACTGATAGATGGTGTTAATCATTCAATCAGGGGTGATTTGACATGCTGACAAACGGCATCAATTATTCCTTAATTGTGGTTTGACATGCTAACAAATGGTGTCAACCACACAACCTATTTTGGTTTGGCAATGCTAACAGATGGCAATAAGTTAGACATTTGAATGGTTCGACATGCTGACTAATGGCATCAATCATTCAATTTGACGTGGTTTGACATGCCTATAAATGGCGTTAATCGTTCCTCAATTGTATTTGATATGTCGACCAATGGCGTCAATCACATAACTTGAATTGGTTTGACATGCTGATAAATGCTGTTAAATCAGACATTCAAATGGCATGACATGCCAATAAATGGCATCAATCATTGAATCAAAGGTGGTTCAACATGCCGACATATGGCATCAATCGTTCATCAATCATGATCAAAGATGTTGACAAATAGCATCAACTACACAACCTATTCTAGTTCGACATGCTGATAGATGGCATTAAATTAGACATTCAAATGGTTTGACATGCCAATAAATGGTGTTAATCATTCAATCTATAGTGGTTCAATGAGCTGATATATGGCATTAATTATCCCTCAATTGCATTTGAAATGCCAGCAAATGGCATCATTCACACAACCTATTTTGATTTGACATGTCAATAGAAAGTACTAAATGAGACATTCGAATGGTTCAAAATGGTGTCAATCATTCAATATAAAGTAGTTCGACATGCCAATAGATGGCGACAATCATTCCTTAATTGTGTTTGACATGCCAATAGATGGCATCAATCACAAACCTATTCTAGTTTGTCATGACAATAGATGGCATCAAATTAGAAATTCAAATGGTTCGTCATGTCGATAGATGGCATCAATCATTCAATCTAAGGCAATTTGACATACCGACAGATGGCATCAATCATTCCTTAAAAATGGTTTGATATGTCAATAGATGGCATCAATCATACAACTTCTTTTGGTTTGTCATACCTACAGATGGCATCAAATCAAACATCCAAATGGTTTCACATGGTCACAGATGGCATCGGCCATTCAATCTAGGGTAGTTCGACATGCTGACATGCTAGCATCAATCGTTTCTTCCTCAAAGTCTCTCAGTAACATCAAGTCCCTTAAGGGGCAATCAAAATTCAATAATTAGAGTTAAGGCACATCTTCAGCTTAGGTTCGAAACATTTAGCATAGGTTCAAGACTATAAAGAGTTATCTTGCTTCTACCATTGATCCACCAATGTTCAAAATTCAACAATTAAAGTTAAAACACATCTTTAGCATAGGTTTCAGATGTTCAACATAGGTTCTAAACTATAAATATTTTATCTTGCTTCCACCATAGTCCACCAAGACTCAAAATTCAACAATTGGAGTTAGGGCACATCTTTAGAATAAATTCTAAATTGTAGAGAGTCGCCTCGCTTTTCCCCTCGATCCTTAAGGCCTATTAAAAGGCAAAATGAGGTTGTACAATCTGAACACCACAACAAGTTGGCACCTAACTACAAATCTCTCCCTCTATCCATCACTCATTCAAGTGTCTCTAAGGAGTAGCCAAAAGGCTATTACCTTATGTTCATGTCTCTAACTTTTACTCTGAACTTTTGCTTACCTAGGCACTAGTGTACTAACCCCTAAAGTTGGGGCCAACTATAGACATTATGTCCTAGGGTAGCTTCTATTCAAGGCTACCTAATGAGAAAGACATTTCTCATGTTTAGGCAAGGAATAGAAATGCTAGGCTCTCCCTCATTTTTTATGTTTTGGAAAGGTTTTGTTTGGGCTATCCCCTTTTATTCTTTTTTTAGAGGCTATATTCACATTCTTGTCTATATTTATATTTATATTTATATTTATATTTATATTTATATTTATATTTATATTTATATTTATATTTATATTTATATTTATATTTATATTTATATTTATATTTATATTTATATTTATATTTATATTTATATTTATATTTATATTGCCATATTTTATTTGCTTATATTACTTTACTATATTTCACACACAATATTAATAAGAAAAATACAAATAAATAAATATTTTTGCATTTTTATTCATTTTATTATTTTATCATTATATTATTCATGTTATCTTGAATATTTATTCTCTTATCATTTATTTATTCATTACTAACCATTTATTCTTTGTTTTTTTTTCACCGCACATATACTTGTGTTGGCAACTAATTAGAAGGTGGTGGCAAACAGGCCACAAATTATTATCCCATATTCGTAATTAAATGGCCTATGTTTATTATTTTATTTTTATCATGGAATATGATGTAATAATAAAGGTTTTTAGCCACTTAAAAATTAAAAATGAATGAAAACTATTTCTACTAATTAATTGGAATATGTCCAATAAAATAAGACCAATGTCCTATTTTCGTACCATAAAATTACTCACAAATTATAACCCTTTTTCTTAAAATATATATTATTTTTGTATATAAATTAATACAGATTTTTCATAACAAAATGGGATCCATTGTCCTAATCTTTCTTAAAATACATATATAGATTTTTTTTATAAAATTTGCTTATAGAAACCAATATTCCTGATAGAGGTTGGGCACGCCCATGACTCTATTGAATAAATCCTTATCAGATTAGGATTATCTAAACCTGATTCAAAAAGGAATCAGAGTTATACTATGGTTATGACTTAAGGGGATCAGAAAACCTTTCTCAGGTTACTAAATTACTGGTTGTATTTCACACACAAAAAAGAATCCTATTCTCCCACTTTATTTTCTCTAAATCTCTAAGGGGCTTTTAGATTGTAGGCTTACTGCCTTTTTTCCAAGTGTATTAGCTTGTGATAAAATGCCTAACTAGTGAAGTAAAACAAAAATTATGTTCTGCGACTTTCTCAAAGGTTTCTGCATTATGAGAGGTATGTATATTTCCTCCCATTATTTTTGTGTTTCTTTGTATGCATGTTTTCCTTTATTAGTATCAGAGCCTTTGTTTTTGTGTGCTAGCATGTTTAAAATTGATCTAAAATTTATATGTAAATATGTAGAGCTAAATAGGCTGCATGAAATGCTTAAAATTTTATGTGTGTGTGTGTGTAACACCCCAGTTCCTTAACCATGGATAATCATCAATCATCATCATCATAAACCTAGTAATGATCATGCAAAAATAATAATAATAAGACAGACCATCATTACATGCCATAATAAGATAATTAAGCTTATAGATAAGATAAACATAGCATAAATGGCCTTCAAGTATACTAATATCCTCAAGGCAACTGCATCATAACCGATCCTCTAGAGCTTATCCTGAAACCTACACGGATAAACAAACCCGTGCTAAGTTATAAAGCTTAATGGCGAACGAAAACTATGGACAAGCTCTTACAATATTCTTCATCAAACCAAATACAATAATCATAATAACATAAAATAACATATGAGGTTCCATTATTTATCATGCCACAATGGGCATTCTGGGAAGCTTTCAACCTTAACTATTGATGCCATCATTACTAAAACAGAAAGCGTTATATAAACTTATCTTATCCCTGAAACTTGTTAATTAACGATCATTTTTAATGCTCTCCTATTTCTTAGAACAATTCATGCACCTTATAATTCTTCTTGTCACAAATATTGATATTATCGTTATATTCTTACAACCTTCAACTCAATACCATTAACCAATTTGATTACCTAACATGTGCATTTATCGCTTATTCGCATCCAAAAGAAAGTGCTCATGTTATACAACATTGCAATAGACATTGCTAGGCATGCTTTCATTACATATATTACAAACTTACCATTTTTTTCGGGTTTTCGGCACGTGTCTTCCTTAATGCTATATTATCTTTACACTTTAAACGTCATACTAATTCATATCATATCATGCTTTGCACTTTGATTTATGTTAGAATTATACATAAACGCATACATACATAAATGTTCATATACATACTCATGAATTTGCATGCCATTCCAAGGAATAGATATTACACCTCATTATTAACTGACAAGGTCTTCATACCACATGCAAACATTTTTCTAATTATCCCATACTCATATTATTATGCATGTCATAATTCATGTAATGTTTAATTCAATATTGTAAGCTTGTGGCCCAACTATACACCGTGGAACCAACCCTCACTGGTACTCATATGGTGACCTTTCTCATAGTTGATGTAAGACATCACAATCAAGTACTACATAACATGGCATTTCATTTTATGGAAATAGTTTACAGCTAACAGAAATTTAGAATAAAGCAATAGAATGAATCACTATCATGATTCCAATATATATAAGTGAGGCGATCGATACATACGTTACTTTATTTCTTATACCATTTACATCTTTAATAGCCTGCCTAAGTACTAGTTCAAAAGGTGGATAAGGGGAGCAATGGATACCTGAAGGTATCAAACTATGGATATCCGAAGATATCAAACAATGGACCAAAATGGGGTCAAGCAATGGTTCCAGTAATAAACAAACTATGGACCCAAATGGGGTTAAACGATGGTTCCATTAAGGAACAAGAACCAAACGGGGTCAACTATAGCAGCTGCGATTGTATCCCTCTAGGCATGCCTATCTAATCCACAACTGAACTAAGACCCACAGGCTTAACTTTTTAAGACATCTTTACTTTAACATATTCTTTTTTACGTAGCTCATCGGTTGACTTAAAGTCACTTTTCATAAAAGAATGCATATCATTCTTATCATACATCAATGCTGAGCGTTAAGCTCCATTACATATGGATGCTATCATATGATCGTATGCTTGCATGAGTTTTCTTTCATTCATATCATGGTAGTTATGTGCTTATGCAAACAATAATAACATGTCATATTTCATGATTAGCATTGTGCGTATCCACCTACACTCATACATATACATATTAAGCCAAGCTATTCATCATAGCATGCTCGAATCAAGTATACCCTATAAAACTTACATAACTCATAAATAGTTCTCAATAATGTACCTTGTTACTACTTGCCGTGAGTAGTTTTCTATTCTCATAATTAATCGCCTTACAACATAATCATATATAGCAGCATTCATGATCCATATGATAGGATAAATAGGTTCTCTTATAGCTTAAAGTCAACACTTATCCATCTTTAGCCCTTTTTGGTTACTTTTATAATCTATTATATCATAGGAAACAAACTATCTACCTTAAAATTATCACATATAACATGATCATCTTATTTGTATATGTTATTTTATAACATTATTTTCTTAGGTGAGTTGTATAAGATTATATCATCTTAATCATTAGAACATTACTTGAAAACTTGAAACTTTCATTTTACATCATAGGGTATGAATAACAAATGAGTAGGATTCTTTATATCAAGGTTCACTAGAGTAGAAACAAAAAGTTATACACTTTAACATAGTCGTATATACTTCAATCATCTTACTTGTATTTTTCATCTTATAACATTTTATGCTTAGGTAAGTTGTGTGAGGTCATTTCATCTTAGTCGTTAACACACTACGAATGCTCTTATGCTAATCATATTGTATTACAAGCATGAATAAACAATGAGCATATTATTACACATTACTGCTAATCATTAATTCTTCTTATGACCTGGAGTATAACCAAGCTTCTATGATTTCATAATTTAACATAGCATGTGATGTTCCCTTTCTTTTAACTTGGACATGAAACCTTGTACCTATTCTCTTATTATCACTAGGCTATGTTCTAGTATTCTCATATCATTGTAGAGGAATTTCAATGTGAAATATTTTGGGCAAAGCCAAATCACGTGTATAATCATTATAATATAATAAATTATAAGTAAACACTTTCATGTATTCCAATGTTAGTGTTCATTTACTACCTTTATTCTCATATATCGCTTCATTTAATTATATTTAGTGTCACAACTTATCTTTATTTTATGCTTAAAATGCTTTTAAGTTACTTAAAAAGGTTTAGACCAGCTTTAGTGACATAAAAGGGCTTAAAAATCATGTTTAGATGAAGTAGAGAAGTGTACGAGTCATGAGGGGTGTCACTACTCGTGAAAGGAATCAAACTTCATGACTCATGCACTTATTCATGAGTAACATATGTCACGAGTGGTGATCGGAGTTACGAATCATGAATAGTCATAGGCAGTTTTACGAACTCGACTTGTGAGCAGTTTTTGACATATCAAAAGGACTTTTCAGTAAAAATGGTCTTCTAGAAACTTATTCCATTATGTTTCTAGTTTCTAAAAAATCAAAAATCATCTTGATATCATTTCTATACTTTTAGATATTTACAAAAAACTGAGGTCTGCTCCTAGTGATTGGGCACCAAACTGGTCATGAATTCAAGCCGCATTATGGCCTATTTAGGGACATATTTATGACTTTATTTCTTCATATGAAATATAGGTATGGAAGTCTATTTTCAGATGCAAAAAAAATCACTCAATTTGTAGTTCTCTAACTCAACGTATAAGCAAAATAGTACAGATGGGTATGTTAGAAGTGTCACACACGTGTCTTTGTGTTTCCAAGAGGAAACACACACGTGGCCACGGGTGGGAAAAAGGAAAGCTTCACGTGGCCATGCATTTTTCATGAAAAGGGAGTGAGTGGCCATGTGTTATGAAGAACAACACACGTGGTCATGTATTCTGAAGGAGAACAAGTGCACATGGCCGTGGGTAGGAAGAAGAAACGCATCACGTGGCCATGCATTCACATGGAGAAAAGGGTGACAGGCCACGTGTGGGAAGGAAAGAAGAAAATATAGAGCCCCGATCATTCATAACATGGATTTAAACCCTAAATCTCACTTTCCCACTTACTTATATGATCATTTAAGTAACTAATCATGTTATACTCATCAAAATGCACTAGATTAACCCTTAATCTCACAAAGAAACACATACAACAAGAGATGGGAAATGTGTACAACAACTTTTCCAAATAAGTTCCATACCTCAAAATCAAGCTTCACCTCCTTTATACATGGTTCCTTTCTTCTCTTTCACTTGATTTACATGCTTCTGTCTCATTTCCTTACACATGATGACAACAAGATCTTGTAATCTCTCATCAAACATCACATATTAAAAGAAAAGATGAAGAAATCTTTAAGGGAAACATTACCTTTGATGTTAACTCCCAAACCCAAGCATCCATCTCCAAATCGTGATTTTAGAGAGAGAGAGACTTCAAAATGTCGATCTCCATCTCTCCCAAACCCTAATTTATAGTGGGATAAATATCTCAGTAAGGGAAATTCCCACAATGCCCTTACACACAATAATCTTCTAAATTTCCATTCCTTACACTTTGATCCCAAGACTTTCTAATTCACTTCAATTTTATCCTTTTCTTTAATTATAATTTAACTTAACTCATATACTTATATGCTGAAATTACCAAAATACCCCTCTTGGGACTTAACCTTGATAATTGCAAAATAATCCAATTTACCTTAATTAACGGTAATCCTCATTAAATAACAATAATCCGATTAGGGCCATGATTGGGTCCTTACAATTCACTCCTTCTTAAAAGAATTTCATCCTCGAAATTCAAAACTGGTAATCTCTATATTTATTGCTAGCAATTCTTAACTATACTTTTTCTATAAACAACTATAACCATAAGGATTCTCTATGTACATACTAAACTCATCGTCTATAATCATATGTATTTGTCTCCGACTTTCAGATACTCTTATGCTCATTGTCTTTCTTATCCTAAATATCTTAATAATCTTAACATCTTGCATCATCATCATCTATGCCGAAGATCAAATTCTCTTCTAGTCATATGAACTTTTCCTCAAACGTCTTAATAAATAATCTAGACATACTTATAATCAATCTTATGCTATACCTCAGTCATAAAGTATTAAGGCATTTAAGCACTCAAATACCAGGAGGCGAGAGATATTGATAATTTTGCAGATATCATCTCACCATCTCTGCCAAAATCTTGCTAATAGTCCACTATATGTATATCAATCATAGGTCAAACGCCTAACATAATCATCAAAATGTATGTCAATAACAATAACACCATGGTCTAGAATAATGTCATCTTAATCTTCCAGAACAATTCATTAATTTCTTATTGCCCATAAAAGACTCAACCTGGGCTCTGATACTACTAACTGTAACACTCTAGTTCCTTAACCATGGATAATCATCAATCATCACCAATCATCATCATCATAAACCTAGTAATGGTCATGCAGAAATAATAATAATAAGACAGGCCATCATTACATGCCATAATAAGATAATTAAGCTTATAGATAAGACAAACATAACATAAATGGCCTTCAAGTATCCTGATATCCTCAAGGCAACTGCATCATAACCGATCCTCTAGAGCTTATCCTGAAACCTACACGGATAAAAAAACCCGTGCTAAGCTATAAAGCTTAATGGAGAACAAAAACTATGGACAAGCTCTTACAATATCCTTCATCAAACCAAATACAATAATCATAATAACATAAAATAACATATGAGGTTCTATTATTTATTATGCCACAATGGGCATTCCAGGAAGCTTTCAACCTTCACTATTGATGCCATCATTACTAAAATTGAAAGCGTTATATAACTTATCTTATCCCTGAAACTTGTTAATTAACGATCATTTTTAATGCTCTCCTATTTCTAAGAACAATTCATGCACCTTATAAGTCTTCTTGTCCAAAATATTGATATTATCGTTATATTCTTACAACCTTAAACTCAATACCATTAACCAATTTGATTACCTAACATGTGCATTTATCGCTTATTTGCATCCAAAAGAAAGTGCTCATGTTATACAACATTGCAATAGATATTTGCTAGGCATGCTTTCATTACATATATTACAAACTTACCATTTTGTTCGGGTTTTCTGCACGTGTCTTCCTTAATGATATATTATCTTTACACTTTAAACATCATACAGACTCATATCATATCATGCTTTTCACTTTGATTTATGTTAGAATTATACATAAACACATACATACATAAATGTTCATATACATACTCATGAATTTGCATGCCATTCCAAGGAATAGGTATTACACCTCATTATTAACTGATAAGGTCTTCATACCACATGTAAACATTTTTCTAATTATCCCATACTCATATTATTATACATGTCATAGTTCATGTAACGTTTAATTCAATATTGTAAGCATGTGGCCCAACTATACACCGTGGAACCAACCCTCACTGGTACTCACATGGTGACCTTTCTCATAGTTGATGTAAGACATCACAATCAAGTACTACATAAAATGGCATTTAATTTCATGGAAATAGTTTACAGCTAACATAAATTTAGAATAAATCACTATCATGATTCCAATACATATAAGTGAGGTGATCGATACATACGTTACTTTATTTCTTATACCATTTACATCTTTAATAGCCTGCCTAAGTACTAATTCGAAAGGTGGATAACGGGAGCAATGGATACCCGAAGGTATCAAACTATGGATATTCGAAGATATCAAACAATGGACCAAAACGGGGTCAAGCAATGGTTCCAGCATGGAAAATACAATGGATCCAAATGGGGTCAAACGATGGTTCCATTAAAGAACAAGACCCAAATAGGGTAAACTATAGCAGCTGCGATTGTATCCCTCTATGCATGCCTATCTAATCCATAACTGAACTAAGACCTGTAGGCTTAACTTTTTAAGACATCTTTACATTAACATATTCTTCTTTGCTTAGCTCATCATTTGACTTAAAGTCACTTTTCATAAAAGAATGCATATCATTCTTATCATACATCAATGCTGAGCGTTAAGCTCCATTACTATAGGATGCTATCATATGATCATATGCTTACATCAGTTTTCTTTCGTTCATATCATGATAGTTATGTGCTTATGCGAACAATCATAACATGTCATCTTTCATGATTAGCATTGTGCGTATCCACCTACACTTATACATATATAGGTTAAGCCAAGCTACTCATCATAGCATGCTCGAATCAAGGATACCCTATAAAACTTACATAACTCATAAATAGTTCTCAATAACGTACCTTATTACATCTTATAGTGGTTAGTTTCCCTATTCTCATAATTAATCGCCTTACAACATAATCATATATAGCAGCATTCAAGCATTCATGATCCATATCATAGGATAAATAAGTTCTCTTATAGCTTAAATTCAACACTTATTCATCTTTAGCCCTTTTTACTTACTTTTATAATCTATTATATCATATGAAACAAACTATCTACATTAACACTATCACATATAACATGATCATCTTATTTGTACTTGCTATTTTATAACATTATTTTCTTAGGTGAGTTGTATAAGATTATATCATCTTAATTATTAGAACATTACTTGAAGACTTGCAACTTTCATATTACATCATAGGGTATGAATAACAAATGAGTAGGATCTTTTATATCAAGGTTCACTAGAGTAGAAACAACAAGTTATACACTTTAACATTGTCGTATATACTTCAATCATCTTACTTGTATTTTTCATCTTATAACATTTTATTCTTAGGTAAGTTGTGTGAGGTCATTTCATCTTAATCGTTAACACACTATGGATTCTCTTGTGCTAATCATATTGTATTACAGGCATGAATAAATAATGAGCAGATTATTACACATTACTGCTAATCATTAATTCTTCTTGTGACCTGGAGTATAACCAAGCTTCTATGATTTCATAATTTAACATAGCATGTGATGTTCCCTTTCTTTTAACTCGAACATGAAACCTTGTACCTATTCTCTTATTATCACTAGGCTATGTTCTAGTATTCTCATATCATTGTAAAGGAATTTCAATGTGAAATATTTTGGGCAAAGCCAAATCATATGTGCATAATCATTATAATATAATCAATTACAAGTAAACACTTTCATGTATTCCAATGTTAGTGTTCATTTACTACCTTTATTCTCATATATCGCTTCATTTAATCATATTTAGTGTCATAACTTATCTTTATTTTATGCTTAAAATGCTTTTAAGTTACTTAAAAAGGTTGAGACCAGGTTTGGTGACACAAAAGGGCTTAAAAATCATGTTTGGATGAAGAAGAGAAGTATACGAGTCATGAGGGGTGTCACTACTCGTGAAAGGAAGCAAACTTCATGACTCGTACACTTGTTCATGAGTAACATATGTAACAAGTGGTGATCGGAGTTACGAGTCGTGAATAGTCATAGGTAGTTTTCTAAGCTCGACTTTTGAGCTATTTTTGACATATCAAAAGGAATTTTCAGCAAAAATGGTCTTCTACAAACTTATTCAATTATGTTTCAAGTTTCAAAAACATCAAAAATCATCTTGATATAATTTCTATACTTTCAGATATTTACAAAACACTGAGGTCTGCTTCTAGTGATTGGGCGACAAACTGGTCGTGAATTCAAACTAAATTATGGCCTATTTAGGGATATATTTAAACTTGGTTTCTTCATATGAAATATAGATATGGAAGTCTATTTTCAGATGCAAAAATAATCACTCAATTTGGAGTTCTCTAGCTCAACTTATAAGCAAAATAGTGTAGATAGGTCTGTTAGAAGTGTCACACAGGTGGCCGTGTGTTTCCAAGAGGAAACACACATGTGGCCACGGGTGGGAAGAAGGAAAGCTTCCCATGGCCATGCATTTTTCATGAAAAGGGAGTGATTAGCCGTGTGTTATGAAGAACAACACACATGGCCATGTGTTCTGAAGGAGAACAAGTGCACGTAGCCGTGGGTAGGAAGAAGAAACGCATCACGTGGCCATGCATTCACAAGGAGAAAAGGGTGAGTGGCTACATGTGGGAAGGAAAGAAGAAAATCCAGAGCCCCGATCATGCATAACATGGATTTAAACCCTAAATCTAACTTTTCCACTTACTTATATGATCATTTAAGTAACTAATCAATTTATACTCATCAAAACACACAAGATTAACCCTTAATCTCACAAAGAAACACATATAACAAGAGATGGGAAATGTGTACAGTAACTTTTCCAAATAAATCCCGTACCTCAAAATCAAGCTTTACCTCTTTTACATATGGTTCCTTTCTTTTCTTTCAGTTGATTTACATGCTTCTCTCTCATTTCCTTACACATGATGACAACAAGATCTTGTAATCTCTCATCAAACATCACAAATTAAAAGAAAAGATGAAGAAATCTTTGAGGAAAACATTACCTTTGATGTTAACTCCCAAACCCTAGCATCCATCTCCAAACCGTGATTTTAAAGAGAGAGAGAGAGCCTTCAAAATGCCAATCTCCATCTCTCCCAAACCCTAATTTATAGTGGGATAAATATCTCACCAAGGGAAATTCCCACAATGCCCTTACACATAATAATCTTCTAAATTTCCATTCCTTACACTTTGTTCCCAAGACTTTCTAATTCACTTCAATTATGTCCTTTTCTTTAATTATAATTTAACTTAACTCATATACTTATATGCTAAAATTACCAAAATACCCCTCTTGGGACTTAACCTCGATAATTGCAAAATAATTCAATTTACCTTAATTAACGATAATCCTCATTAATTAACAATAATCCGATTAGGGCCATGATTGGATCCTTACAGTGTGTGTATATATATATATATATATATATATATATATATATATATATAAAGAACTCTTGAGGATCTAAGGGTACCTAAATGATATGTAAAACACAAGTAAAATGCAAATAAAATTTTTGATGCATAAGATCAACATAAGCTACGAGTGCAAAGCATATTTAAAATGGAGGCAACACTTGAACACAATAAATGGAAGAAAATCACATGCAAGAAAGGAAAATTATATAAATATAATTTTGAAAATATAAAATTAAAATGCTTAACACATGAGTAATACTTACAAAATTTGAAAACAAGATACAATCTTTTTTTAGTTTTGTAGATACACTCAATTCAAGATTACACGGGTATGCTCAACATATGAGCTTCCTAATTATCTAAGCTAAGAGGTTTTGAGGATTGAAAATTCTCTCTTCTAAAAGTCTCTACCTTCAAATGGGGAAGAGGAGCCTTTTTATCGAAAATTTTATCTGTCAATTTCAGGAGCTTAGACCCATAAGTAAGATTCTCCTGCTAATGGTGCCTTGTCCACTTGGGCATTTTTTCATACAAAGAGCAAAGGTCTAACAAGGTAAAAGAATCTAATCATTTTCCCTATTGAAAACTTTTACTTTTTTATAGGCCTGTCAAAACTTTGGACCGGGCCTTTTCACAAAAAAATGGGATCCTTAATAAAGGTCCATGTTTAAAATAAAGGATGTTAAGATGGTAGGAAGATTTCAAACTATTTGTAGAAGGATACTAGTTCTTGTTTAGTTTTCTTTATTTCCCACTTTAAATGTTTTTTTAGTTTTAAATCTTGATAGATCTGTAAACCTTCTTTTGGAGTGAAACTAACAATTCACTATAAGTTAAATGATTATATGGGATTTGATTAATTTTGAAAACTTCTTTGATTTTGTTACTAACTTTTTTCTCCTAAGAGTGTTGGTAAGCCTACTAAGAATTTTTCTTTCAAAAATAGTTGGTTGGAATCTTCTACAAACATTACCCTAGTTAGAAATGTGTTTTTGTAATTTTGGAAATCAAAAAGTTTATTACACCTAAGATTTGAAAGCAATTCTGCATTTTTGTCTTTTAAGTGAGATGGGCCACCTATGAAGTGCAAACTAATTATTGGATTAGGGTTGTTACTGCATCTAGAATTGGATTTCCTATGTCATCGAGGATGTGGGTTATTTTCTCCATTGTTTTAATTGCACCTAGGATTTCTAGTTTCTATTAAGGAGTGAGATGATAATCCCACCAAACTCTTAATTATCCCAAAAAACATACTATTACAAGTTCATCCATGGCTCTATCAGGTGTGTTGGTTTGGGTTTTGAAAGCATTTGACACCATAGTTATCTTTTGTAGAAGACTAAGGATGTTGTATTCAGACATACCATCTATGTTCCATTCATAGACAGTAGAGGCATTGAATCTGGACTAAGATAGAACATTTGGTATGTTTTCTATGCTTGAGTTCGAGGCTATTGTGATGGTGAGAGTTGAGTTCCTCTTCCAATAGAGCTTGAACAACTTTGAATTTTGAGATGGTTGTTGGTCTTCTTCAGAATTAGAATTCTGATCCAAAGTACTAATAGGTTTTGTTTTATTAGGGTTATCTTCAGCAACCATGGGAGTAGAGGTAAAAGAGTTCTCTATTTTACTAAATTGGTCTCGCAAGGCTTAGGTAAATTCTAATCTACCTTCCTTCAACAATTTTTGGCTTGTTTTTGAAATCTGAAAAGGTTTAAAAACTAGACTTATGAGTTTTGATTTTTTTATTTTAATGGGGGAGACAATAGAAGTTTTTTGGTGTTCCTCAATCCTAGTAAATTGTTTTGCTATTGTGCTAAGATAAGTGTTTGAAAATTTATTTTGTTGAATGATATTTTTGATATCTTTATCTATATTTTCATTTGTGATTTTGTATATAATAACAACTACAGCTTGACTCAAATGTGTTGTTTTTATATGTCGTAATGGCAAATATTTAGATTGAATTTTTTTGCCATTAGCCATTTCCCATTCTGTACCCTTATTCCTAAAAGGTATAGGGTTAATAGATTTTGAGTTCTCTTTAAATGGGTATGAAATATTTTTTGTGATGCATAAATTTCAAACCAATCAAAGAACAAGATTTGAGTTTTATTTTCAAAAAAAAATTCATAATATTTATCTTGAATTTCTTTCCTTTTTTCTAGAAAATTTTGAAGAGCCAGGTACTTTTTGCTAGATTTTTTGTGCATAAAAATATTCATGCAAATTTTTTTTGTCAACTTCAAAATCCTTTTCGATGACATGTAATTTATTGATAACATTTTCTATTATTGCAGAAAAAGATGGTAAAGTTGGAGGTAAAAAATTTTGTTGTTCCTCATTAGAAACTTGGGGTTTTATATATATTTAATGAGGGATAGTTGTCGAATAATCAACATTTTGAAAAGAAGCACTTGGAATGCTTGAACAAGAAAATATTGGCTTTTGAAAATTTTCCTCCTTATCAAGAAAGTGGACTACTAAGGGTAGATTTAAGGCTCTACCCAAATCAACAGTACTCGTAGAGGAACCTACATCTGAGTATCGATAGTTGAAAGTTTGTGAGAAACTTAGTTTTACCCTTCCATCATTGTACTGAGTAATTTCCCTAAGATGAGTATTTGGTTTTGACTGATTTAGAGATTTTAGCCTTACAACACCTTCTAAAATCCATTATTCAAGAAGATCAATATCTTTCCAAAGTATGGTTTTTGGAATTACTGTATTTGCTCTAGACAAATCTGTTTGTAAAAATACGATTTCACCCTTTTTGTTTTGAATATTTTTATCTGTAGTAAAGGAAAAAAGTATTGCTTTATAATGCACTCTAAAAATGATTGCTACTGGATTAGATCCTTCTAGCATTTTGTAATTATGAGTTTTGATTTGTAAAACAAAAGATTTCAAAATGTTTAGATCATTTAAAGATAATGAAAAATTTGGTGAGCATTCAAAAGAAATCGGTCCTTGAAAAAGACTCAACTAAACTGAGCTTATTATAGAATCTTAGAAGTTTAAGAACCTTGCATCTATCAAAACATAGAGAATTGAAGTGTTTAAACCTTCTCTTGTTAGAAGTTTTATTCCTACATGGACAAAACTTATATGTATGAAACTATATTTCCTGTCGCGATGTTTTTGCATAGTGTTTTATGAAAGAAGAAGGATAGTTTCAAATGGTTTTGATATTTAAACATCCCTTTCTTCTGTGTTTGTAAAGAAATCAGTTTTTAAGAGGTTTTGAAAGAGACTCTTTTCATAAACATGATCTTGTTTAATTTTTGGAATTTTCCAATTGTTGATTGACTTTTGAAAATCTTCAATAGTGATTTCTTCACTAGACAGTTTTTTAATTTTGAGGGTTTTGATCCACATAGTTAGTGGTAGAAGAACTAGAAAAAAAGTAGTTTTACAAAATAAATTATCCATGATTTTGAAAATTAATTAATTTTTAAAATTTTTTTTATTTCTTACCTGAATAACCTTATAAAGGATTAACTGCTCTAAATGCCTTTCACCTTAGCTAACATAGGACTTCTTGCCCAACAACTATCCTTTACCTAGATTATATTTTAAATTTTGTCAAGAATGATTAATTTTTAAAATTATAAATTACCTATTTAACAAATCTACAACCCCTCTAAGCTCTGATACCAAGAACATACACACACACATAAATTGAAAGGAAAAAGATAATTGTTCAAAATGCTAAAATAAATATTGATATTTTGAATTTTTGATGTAATGGCTGAAATTTCAATCTTTATAAATAGTATTTTTTAACCCGTGAATAATATCATTTGAGTGATATCAAGTATGATTATACTAGTATTAATTTATTGGATCCTATAAGAACTCTGGAGTTAAACATGCTCGGGTGAGAGAAATCTAGGATGGGTGACTTTCTGAGAAATTTCTAACTTGCATCACATGTGTTGTGCTATTGGAAAATATAGATTAAAATGAGTCCATTGGTATAATTTGAGGTGAAATTGTGGTCGGATAAGCCCTCAAAATAGATAGTGAAAATTTTTCTTGGACTGTAATAAGGTTAACCACAAGTTTGACCAAGTCCAAAAATATTCCATAAACCATCAAAAAGTATTCCAATCATATAAACCTCTTAAAAATAGCCTAAATGAATTTTTGAAAGTAAAAAATAATTATTTTGATCACTTTGAATTTTTGGGTTTTGGATCGGTAAAATTAGTGTCTAGGCTTAAAAATAATACTAGAGACCTTTGAAAAATTATCTGAACATGTGGATTAGTAGAAATATTATGGAGGATTGTTTGATGGTGAAAAATTAATTTTATTGTGATTTTGAAAATCGAGTTTTTCGGACTGGCCGAAAATGTTTTGGTACCCTAAAATCTATTGAAACGAACTTCGATTGACCTAAAATTTTAAAAACATCTTAATTATAATATTTAGGAATTTTCAAAATAATTTTTGTGGAAAAATAAAATAAGAATGGGTGAGGCAATGAGAAATTAATAAGTGGCACAATTATGTCCACATAAAGTGGTTTTATTTCATACTTATTCTTCTATTCACATCAAAAGGTACAAGTCACTTTACTTGCTAACCATTTCAACTATCAAGGTCCTTTTGACATGTATATTTAATCATTTTAACCACTCTAATTTTAAGACCGTCTAAACCGGGCTCTGATACCACAAAATGTAATACCCATATACCGTAAATATGACAATATAGTATAACAGTAATTTTAGTATAATACGTAAACAAAGTATGGTCCTACTTCCACATACCACATGCAAAATAAAAGAATTTATCTCCATTGTTGTGCAAGTTTAACCAAATTCACCATCTATCCCTCGGGTATCAACCTATATTTTTTAAAACCTGTGCGCAACAAATAGTCATGCGCTAAGCACATATAATGCTTAGTGGTGGATACACAACTAACAAATTGCACAGTTACAAGAACACAAGCTTCAAAATTTTCATTTTTATCTAAATATCATCTAATATTCTAGTTCCTTTGAATTGATTCACTTTATTTCTTAATCTCATATTCTTTTTTCCTCTATTTTATTTATCAATTTTTAATTGTATCATTATTAGTTATTATTCTTATTTAAATTTCTCATAATTGGTTATCCATTTATTGTCTACAGATGTGTGCCTTTACTTAATGCTTTTTGATCTTTTGTAGTTATTCTAATATCATATGTGTTTTTAGTTACTTGATTTTAGGTTTTATACTTAGTCTTAGATTAATCTTATATCTTTCTTTATATTTTGATTTACAGTTCATTATTTCATTCTTTTACTCATTATAAAGCTTTTTTTTCAATATTTAATTTTACTGTTGTCCTTGTTGAATTACGTATCTTATTAAATAGACACTCATTTACTAGTCATTTTT
>CM075808.1:86285876-86305921 GCA_037975025.1 Excoecaria agallocha | reverse complement strand
TTTTGTTTTATGTTTTGTTTTATCTAATAGACATGAGTTTCTTAGCCTATAATTGTTGGATTTTGTTTATTGGTAGAATAATTGTGTTTATTTGGATATTATTATGGCTTTTAACTTTATAATGAATTTGTTTATTTAATAGTTATTTTCCTTGCAATATTTTATTAGTAGAATTATTGCATAATTATTAAGTTAAGACTTAATAAATTAAATTAATAAAAATCCCCTCTTGGGTTTAAAAACTTAAAATCCAATAGTTTTGATTTAGTATGCATGAAATTTTAAGCTATAAGGTTAAACATTAAGGCTTAAAGGGTAATTGAATACTATAAGTAGGCTTTTGACATTAAGCCTAATAGAAAACTTTACTAAGTTATTATTTCAAATGCATAGTAAATAACATGTATTACCTGATTCTCCTTGGATAATGCATAATTTTAATCCATTAGAGATCAAAGGATCCAAAATGGCTACTGTTTCTAAATTAACTATTGCCAAACTAAATAAAGATATGAAACTAAATGGTGATAATTATGATATTTTCAGTATGAAAATCCAGTATCTTCTTGAAGAGTAGGAGGCCTTAAAACCTTTGAGTTTGGTTATAGCTAAACCTAAGGGTAGAAATACTACCAATATAGGCAAGATGGCATTGGAAAAAGAAAACTTCAAGTACTTGCATCATCTTGCTGAGTGTGGTGGATGATGACATCACTAAGCAATTCCATAAGTATTAGAATTTGCAAAAGATTTGTAGATCACTTTGCAAGAGAAATTTAAAGCTATGTCTTTGACTAACCTCTGATCATTAATGATCAAATT
This sequence comes from Excoecaria agallocha, assembly GCA_037975025.1. Taxonomy (NCBI): domain Eukaryota; kingdom Viridiplantae; phylum Streptophyta; class Magnoliopsida; order Malpighiales; family Euphorbiaceae; genus Excoecaria; species Excoecaria agallocha. Next base: position 86,305,099 of record CM075808.1, on the reverse strand, counting down.
TAATACTTATTAGAAAAGTCTAATCCTAGCATACGAAAACATCTAAGAGAGATAAAAAAAACATGATATTTGAGCTTAGTGAGGCTGGTCATAAGCTGACTGATGAGCAATAGATCCAGGCTATCATCTGTTTTTTTACCCAAGAGTTAAGAGCATATAAATATGAAACTGACTCACATAGATGGCATAAAGACATTTGGGTATGTCACTCATCATTTAAAACTTAAAGAGGACAACCTGGTGGCAATTAAGATCAATACCAAAGTGCATATGCCATAGTCCTATTATTGTTAAATATATTCTAACCAGAATAAGAGAAAAAGGTTAAAGAATTACGATAAAGACAAGGCTAAAGAGCCTAAGAAGCAACAAGGTCCAAAGGCAAAAAAAAGTCAATATTTCAAGAGAGAAATGCTTTGATTGCCAATAGAAAGGATATTATGCAAGAGATTACATTATGCCCAAATAGATACACTATTCTAACTCGAGAGTTAGTGAAATTTGTGTATGTAGTTCTGTATTAATTAGTTGTTTTCATCCTTTATAGGTGATAAAGTTAGGAGCAATAAACCATGTGATAAAGGATCAAGATACCTTTGTAATATTTTGACAAATCCTAAATGCAGCTAAAATAATTTATATGCGAAATAATGTTGGAGTGGTAGTTTAAGGGATTGTCATGTGTAGATTAGTTTTATGTGAAAGACAAACCTTACTCCTATATGATGTACTTTATGCCCCCAATATTCATTGGAATTTAGTTTTTGTTTTAGGTTTGAAGAGACTTGGTTTCGATTTGCATTTTAACAATAATAATAATATGTGCTTATGTTTGGATAATGTTTATTATGGTTCTAGTTTTATTTTGAATGATTTTATTATTATGGATATTGATCCTGATTACATGAATAATATTGGTTTTTCTTTAACCTCTTCTTTTAATTCACATAGTTATGAGAATAACGTGAAATTATGGCATACTAGGTTAAATCACATTAGGCAAGACCGAATGAGTTGGTTAGCCAAAGTAGTTTTGTTAGGTGACTTAAATGAAATTGATTTACCAACTTGTGAGCATTGCCTAAAAGGAAAATTAGATAGAAAACCATTTATAAAAGGAACTAGGGTAAATTTTCCATTGTAATTAATCCATTTTGATGTTTATGGTCTAATGAATGTGAGGGCAAGGAATACGACCTACTATTTCATCACATTTATAGATGACTATACTAGGTATGGTCATGTCTACTTGATTTCTCACAAGTTAGAAGCATTGAATTACTTCAAAACTTATACAAACTTAGTTGTAAATCAACTAGATAGGAAAATAAAAGCTTTAAGAATTGACTAAGGCCTAGACTATCTTTTGAATGAATTCAAATCTTTATGTGATGAAAAGGGAATTGAGCATCAATTGTCCATTCCCAGAACTCCACAACAAAAAGGTGTTGAAAAAAGGAGAAATAGAACTCTCCTTTATATGGTAAGATCTAAGATGGTCAAGGCAAATTTGCCAATCTCTTATTTGGGAGATGCTCTATTGACTAACACATATATTCTAAACTGTGTGCCCTCTAAATCTATCACATCCACTGCTTATGACTTGTGGACTAGTTGACAACTTGATCTGAGCCATTTACAACCTTAGGGTAATACTACTTATGTCCTTATGAATATCTCTATCAAATTTGGTAAATTGGGACCAAGAGGTAAAATGAGCATTTTTGTGAGATATTCTGAAGTATCGAAAGGAAATGTTTTCATAGGTGAGCAAGAAAATGGCATAGTGATAGCATTTGAATCACGAGATGTCATATTCTTAAAGAATGAATTTTTAAAGTTGAGCGAAGTGAATCAAGATTTCACTTTTTATGAAACCCAAGATGAGGAACTATTAGGATCACTCTATCAAAGTAGGAGGCAATTAAAGAAAGAAGGTCAAGACCCTTTTTTTCTAAACTATGTGGATGTTTGAGATCCTTATTTTAGAAGGATCACTCCATCCAAGTAGGAGGGAATTAAAAAAATAAGGACAAGACACTCTGTCATATTCTTAAAGAATGAATTTCCAAAGTTGGCCAAAGTGAATCAAGATTTCACTTTTTATGAAACTCAAGATGAGGAACTATTAGGATCACTCCATCTGAGTAGGAGGAAACTCAAAGAAGAAGGTCAAGACCCTCTTTCTCTAAAGGATCTAGATGTTTGAGATCTTTAGTTTAGTGAGAGTATTCCTAACTCCAGTGGGATTATAGACATTTATCCTAGTGGGAGCATTCTAAATTATGATGAATATATGAGACATGTTTATCAAGACGCAGAATTACAAAAATCTAACAGAAAAAGTGTTCCATGCTGAAGATTTGAGATCAAAGCCTTTAACAAGGCCTTTTTTATTTCACCACAAGATGAAGAGGAGCCCAAAAAATATACAAGAGGCTCTTTTATACCTAGCTAAGGAAAACTAAATTAATGCAATAGAGGAAGAAATGGCATCTATGAGATCAAACCATATTTGGGAATTGGTTAATCTACTGATAAGATACAAACCAATTAGGAATAAATGGATTCTTAAGGTAAAGTGAAAAGATAATGGAAGTATCAAAAGATATAAGGCTCGGCTTGTCGGTAAAGGACTTACACAATAAGAAGGGCGATTATTTAAGGTTTCTCACTTATTGTAAGAATCATGTCTATAAGGTTAATTCTAGATATAGTACCTAGTTTGGACCTAGAGCTACATCAAATGGATGTGTATACTACTTTCCTCAATGGGCGATTAGATGAAGAAATATACATTGAACACCATGTAGGTTTCATTGAAAAAGGTAGAGAACATAAGGTTTGCCAATTGAAGAGATCAATTTTTGGCCTTAAATATTCTTCAAGACAATGCTATTAATACTTCATGAAACAACCATGTTGAATAGGTTCAACATGATTGTTTAAGACCATTGTGTTTATTATAAAAGCTCTAAAAACAAATTTGTCATTTTGACATTATATGTAGACGACATATTAATAGTTGGAAATGATAAAAGGGTACATAAATGAAATCAAAGATTGGTTGTCATCCAACTTTGAAATGAATGATATGATGAAAGATATGGTTTAACTATATTACATTGTTAAAGTTAAGATTTCAAGAGATCATTCGAGAATATTGTTGTCTCTTTCACAAGGGATATATATCAACAAGGTCCTTGAATGGTTTAATATACAAAATTGCAAACAATTGATAACCTTACTAACAAAAATTGGTTTCTTAGCAAAAGTATATGTCCTAAGATGCCAGAAGAAATGGAATGCATGAGGAACATTCCATGCAAGATATGATAGTAGATCCATTGACTAAACCTATAATGAGAGATGTGTTTTAAGGACACATTAGATCTCAAGGCTTGCATAGGATTTAATTTGTATTATTCTTTTATGTAATCCCTTAACATTATTATTTATGAATAATAATTAAGGTAGTTATTGGCAATGCATGAGTATGAATATTTAATGTGGGAATATTTGTTGTTATTAATTATAAGATTGAGCATGTTGGATAGAGAAGTAACCAGTTCACATAGGTGTTTACCTTGGTTTTACCAATGAGTTGACAAAAACTAGGATTAGGCAAAATTTTGAACATATGATGAAGCTCGAGAGCCTGTTCAAAATAAAAGTGCCATCTTGCAAAGATTACAAGATAATTCTAGTCAAGCTGTAAGACAAAGACTTCTTTGCCACTCCCTAGAGTGATTGCCTTAGCTTTTTCTTTTAGGTTACAATCAATATTGGTAGAAAAAGTACCCTACTACTTTGTGGAAATTGAATTAGCTAATTCCCAACTTGAGTCTCCAAATTCCTCATTGTTGCATCTTGATTTCTATTCCATTGCTCTTGTGATTTTTGGCTAGCAATTTGGCTAGACATGAATAGAGATTGACTAGTCATGAAACTAGCAAACATATCTTCCAAATTTGGCTTCTTATCTTGTGGTGGGAGTTTCCTAACTTAGAATCTAGGTGGTTGGAAATTCAATTAATGAGTTAGTGGTTATTGGTAAGGTACTTGAAAATGTGTTTACACTTGTAAGGTTGATAAATATGGTGGTATCCTTGGTTAGGGCTACATTGGAAATTTGTTATTGATAAATTGAATGGAGCTCTAGGTTGGGTATTAGAAGTTAAAGCTTGATTGCCCTCTTTCTATGAGAAATTAGGATGATTTCTCCACCTTGGATTGTAATGATTGCATAATGGACCATTTTGCTTGAAATCACGAATAACATTTACATCTCTCATCCCTTGGGTCTAAGACTCATTCGTATTTGGCTCACTCACCATAGTAGCTCCTTCATATACACCACACTCTTGTGAAACAACTGAAGCACTTTGAACTTTCAATCTATTTAGCTCATTCTTCAACAATACCATTTGTGCCTTCAACACTGCCACTTCATCTATGCTATGAACTCTTTGCCTCTTATTCATGGCCTTTGTACTGGACCATTACATTTCATTCATTGCCATTTCATCAAGCAAGAAGAATACTTCTTCAGGAATTTTATTCATGAAGCTACCCTTGAATGCTACATCTAAAAAAGATCTCAGCGTGGGGTTACAAGCTGCATAAAATGTTGACATAGGTTGATGCATAGCTATCTCATAATGAAGATAGCTTTTCAACAACCTTCTAAATATCTTCCATGCTTCATAAAAAGATTCCTCACATTGTACATGTTATTTCCTATACTTATAGGCTTTGTTGGAGGAAAAAATCTAGCAAAAAATTTCCATTGCATTTGCTCCCAAAATCAAATGGATTGACTAAAAAGCATTTGCAACCAATCTCTAGCCCTCTAAATGAGAGTGAATGGGAAAAGTTTCAGCCTAATTGCATCAACAGAGACTCCTTGTATCTAAACCATATCATTGATTTCCAAAAATATATTTAAGTGTTGTGCCGAATCTTCTAATTCTAATCTTGAAAACTAATTCCTTTAGACCATAGTATGGTTGTCAAGGTAGTAAAATTGTTATATGCTCGTCATTCCATCTTGAAGTAGCATAACCTCTAATAGTCCTAAGTTTGGGATCCTCTTGATGTCAAGCTTATTGTTGTCCTGCTCCTTGTTGATTCTCGAGAGGTGCATTAAGAGGAAGTAGATCATCCATATTTCTAACTTGATTTTCCCTTCACCTTCTATGTAAAGCCTCTTAATTTTAGGATCAAATGGTGTTAATTGTTTCAATCTCAATCTGTTCAGACACTAATATCAGTTAAAAAATAGATAAAAAAACAAAAATAAGAAAAAGAGAAACACATACAAATAATCAATCAAAAATTCACCCAAAAAGACCAATCCCCAGCAACGGCACTAAAAACATGACCAGTACTCAACAACTATACTGAATTGGCAAAGTAATATAGAGGAATATATTTAAGACCTAAAAAATAGTGTACCCTAAAGATTGTATTTGTGAGAGAAAATTGATTGATTACTAATATATGCGAAGAATTTCCCAATTATTATGTTGATTAAAATTATAACTACTCGAATTAACTAAACAAAAATAAAGTAAATTAAACTGAAAGTGCATTGCAAAATAAGAGCAATAAAAATAGAGAATAGAAATTAAGATAAAAAAATCACTAAAAATTCTACTCAAGTCTCTAATCCTCCCTATACCTATTACAAATTATATTTTATGTATAAAATTTATATGATCTAGATTTGGATGACCAAGCAAAACCCAAGTTTCCCATTCTGGAGCTGACTACTCTAACTATTCGATTTTCCATTCCTGAGCTAATCAAATAGCTAGCTTAAGTATATGTTTTATAAATCCTAGATATGGATTGATTTCTCATTCTGAAGCTAATCAACCAAAACCCATTCATTCCTCTCCTATTCTTGGATCTACAATATAATAACTATATATCTAATAGCCTTTCTTCTAGAATCACAATCAAACATATAGTTACAGCATGTGAAAATAGAGCATCCAAACATTTAATTCAAACAAGTAAAAACCCATTCATCTAAAGTAAGAGAATGATAAAATACTTGTATAAAATGAACATTGCAATAATCACAAGGAGGAATAAAACATATGATCATATATAAAAATCAAAATAGCTCAAAGTTTTACATAGATATAGGGGATTCATAGATCTTTAAGTAACAAGTTCACTACTAACTACAAATTGAATAAAATAAAGAGACAATAGAAAAAGAAACTATTAAACCTATTTGATGAAACTGGATCTAAAATTTGAATAAGCTTCTCTTCTCTAACTTCAGTAAGTCTTAATTGAAACTAAACTAAAACTATGATCAACTAATAAAAATCTAGTGTTTAATCTAAAAATGTTATTAAAATCAATAAAATAAAAGTGTTTACAACTAAAGAGAATGTTAAAAACCCTAAAACTTATTGAAGAAAATATAAAGAAAATGAAAATCTTCATCTTCTACCCTTTTTTACGAAATAGACTTTGCGTTTTCTATTCTGGAGGAGTTACGACTAAGACTGATTTGTCTCTACCATGACCAGGCAGTAGCAAGTGTACTTTTGAAGAGGTTGTGACTGAGACCATTTTTCCTTAATTATAACCAATTCTTCTAGACTGATTTCTTCAAAAAATGCATGGGTTATGGCTGGAACTAAACTATCTCAGTCATGATCTTTAATGAAAATGGTTAGTTTTAGGAAATCTTTAAGAGTCACGGCTGAGACCAATTACTCTCAGCCTTGACTAAGGTCAACCTTTATTTAGCACATAAAACACTAAAACATGTAAAACTAGACAAAAACATAGATAAAAACACACTAAAATTGGAGTTATCACTACATAAATGTATAAAATAGGTAAGTAAATGACTAAATGGCATATATTAAAAACTTTATGACTACTGAGTTTTTCTCAAGATGATATTGACTTCAGAGTAAGAAATAGTTGCACTCTATATCTATATATGTGTGTGTGTAAGAACATATGTAATGTTACGTATTTAGGTGTTATGCTATGGAATTTTAATGCAAGTTTTGTAAGGCTTGTAGAGTTAACCGGTGTAAGGCCTATTTGGTTACTTTTCTATGTTGGGACTAGATGCAACTTAATAAATGAGTGAGAGTTTGAGCTTTTCAGATAGGGAATAATCTGAAACCTAGTAGATAATCCTTGGAAATGTATAGAAGGCAGGCATTAAATGGTTTTCCTTTCTTTGAGAATAATATGTGGGTTAATGGACAACCTTAGGGTGAATTACTCATGTTAGGTGGTGTAAGGCTCCCTCCAAACCCTAATTTGTAGCCGTTGTACTAGATTACACACTCATTATTAACTAAATTAGTCAACCATATGTTATATTGTTTTTAAACATATTCTAAATTACTTATACATCAATTCCATAAAATTATACTATCAATTTACAAGTTTAGATTACATTTCATAACAATTAATATACATTTCAAATAACATAACTTCATATTAACACGTTAACACTTTTACAAACTTCAAACTTTAAAGTCATAATATCATTCTTTTGTGTTTTCCTTCAATACTACAGATGATCCCTATGATCAACTCCCTTAACCTGAACCTACATAGATTAAAAACCTGTGCTAAGCTTACTAGCTTAGTAGGGAACACAAACCATAAGGATTACCTCTATAATAGCACACATGCATATGAGCATACCATTAGGCATACAATAATGTAGTAGTAATAACATGTAGTAGATATTATGCAACAACATTTATCAGACTCATTCATTATATTATCCTACAAATCTTAGTCCATTGGTTAATTACATGCATACTAAGTTAATCACTCATTTATTTAACCTTTACTGGTTTCAAAATATTCATGTAACTTTTAAGCATAAATATGTCAATTTGACTTACCTGATTCATATTTATTGTTTTTAGTTATTATTAACACTCATATAATTCTTATATATATATATATATATATATAAAATTAAATTTATAGTTAAATCTTAGTAATTGATTACATGAGATTAAGCTAACCAAGTAGGTCTATGTGTATACTTAATAAACTACTAGATTTCTTACCATACCAATGTTTGTATTATAATCTTATATATTCTATGCATTTTATTACTTGTCTTAATTTTTCTACCATCATTATGTTCTTTTCTCATTTCATATGTACATTTCTAATTCATTAACACTTCAAAATCATAGCTTGCGATTCATCTATAAATTACACCAAAATCACATGTAAATGTTATAGGTTCATATCTTAAATGTCCTTACATTCAGTAAGTAGTCCAATTTCAAAATTAGCCATGAGTTACACTATTAATTACTAATATCAAGTATGCATCACATAATTATAAAGAATGTGTATTCACAATATGATTAATGACAAACAATCAAATAATTAAGTGTTTATATATAACTTATGGTCTTAATTGCAAAAGCCATTATGTAATTACAATCACAATTACATACATATGATAATATAATATTATAAAACTAAATGTTCAAAATATAACATCATCCATTTTCGTGTTATTTATTTACTATTCATGGATTTATATAAAAGTAGCATTTAGATTAGGTCATGAAGTTTCATATCATCATTGTCATTGTCATATTGCTTATTGTAATGCTTTAAATATTTCTTGTATTAAGCCTACACCCTTCTAAAGATGTGGATAACGGGCCCTATTGATACCTAAAGGCATCGGATTTATAGACCCAAATAGGGTCAACACTGTATTATGGATTTATCAAGCAGACCCAAATAGGGTAGAGTAAGTGACCCAAATGTGGCCAACACTATATTATGACCTAGACGGGGTCGAGACTATAACATCTAAAATATACCTTTATAGGCATGCCTATCTATCCACAACCTAGACACAGACGAAGACAATTGTAATTTATTTCCTTTGATTTTTATAACTTTTCTCTTTACAAGTGTATACTGCTTTAACTGAGCCATATGCATACATTTATAAACATAAAATCATGTATATGTTCTTGTATGCATATCTTGTATTTTTAATTAATGTAGAAGCATATAGTTCTTCACGTGTATATAGATGTTTTACTTATTTCCTTTCATTATTTTCTTCATTATTAAGATAATATATGCATGTATAATCATATTCTCACAATTCATAAGGATATTTCATATGAGTTAGACATACATCAAGTATCCACATATCTTTAGTACTTGCACAATTCATATACATACTCATATAATATACTTATAATCATTATGGATATATAAAAACTAATAGACATATAAGCATGTAATGTACCAAATGCAACTTAATCACTCTATTCAATCAATTAACAAATATTTCATATATAACATGCCATGTCATACCCCTATGTATATGTTTATAAGGATCTAGAGATAATTGGAAAATGTCCAAGGTAAGCTGTGAGGCCTCCTAAGGTTCGTTGGGTACCCTCAATAGAATTTTAGCTATTGTGTTTTGCATTTTTGAAATGGCTATAGCAAGATTAAGATCAAATGGTCTTCTAGAATTTTGTTCTTATATGTCTATAGTTTCTATATAGTCAAAAATCGAGTCATATAGACTCCTACATCTTGAGATACTTATAAAATAAGATAGACTACTCCAAGTGATAGGGTAGCAGCCATTACACAACTTCAATCCAAAATTAAAGAATACTACATGCATAATTAATTTTTTGTTTCCTTGTAAAAGTTTGATATCTATGTCTTAAGTTTCTAATGACATAAAAATTAGGTCATTTGGACATCCACGGTAAGAGGTATCTTAAAAATAGTCCAAACTATTCTAGTTGACAATTCAACAGCCATTGCTGCACTTTAACCTAATTTTAGGTGGTTATAGAGATAGAATCAGATTTTGACCTCTTCACAAATATTTTGTGCACTGTGTCTTGTTTATGTTTCAATTTGAATCACCCAATGTGGAGCTCTAAAACTCAACTTATTCTCAAAACAACCTTGCTGGGTCAGGTGAAACCTAAAATAGAATTTTCCCATCTCTACCTTTCTTGCTATTTTTCATCAATCATACATGATCAAACATCACAACAATACTTTTACATCATTTAAAACGCCTATATAACTTTTTTAGCCATTAAAATAAATCAAACACATATAAAGAAATTAAAAGTTCCTATACCTTAATTATTCTTAATACTACCTTTGAACTATGGTGAGATATTTGCTTTAATCTTGTGTAGGATAAAATTTAAGATGAAATTTTAGAGAAACTAAGTTAGGAAGATGAAGAATATCGAGGAAAAAGGGAGACTTCCATTCAACCAAAGATAAAAGATAAAGAAATATGTGTATTCTTAGAGTTTCTAGGATATTTTTCCCTTATATACTCTAACTTGGATGGCTATGATTGTATCAAGAGATCTGACGGTCCTCAATATGCCACTTTTCTCCCACTCACTCACTCCCACTTGCTCACCCCCACTCACTCACTCCCACTCCATGGGAGTGAGTGAGTTAATGAATATTGAATGAGTCATACCCCTTCATGGGAGTGAGAGTGAGTCACTTCTCATGGGTGTGAGGGAGTCACATTTATGGCCAAAATGCATTCCACTTGCCACCTTTAGGAGTGAGTTATTATGAGTCACTCCCATCCCTTGGGAGTGAGTGACTCAAATATTTGGTCAAAACTATATCCATTTTCACCATGTCATTAGTCCAAATGTTTTCTTTGCCAAATTTTCTTTCAATCCCTCCATATAGTTTTAATTGCCTAATCCTTTTAATTATTTCTTCTCTTATCAATTTAATCCCTACATCATATGTCACTAATTATACATATACATACCCTTAATGAAATTACTGTAATGCTCTCATTGTAGCACCCCCTATGCAAACATAAGAATGAGTGGAACCAGGATCAATAAGTGCATGCATATCAGAATCAAAAAGAGAGAATGTACCAGCTATGACTTCTGGAGCACTCTGATCCTCTCTAGCTTTAATTGCATAAGCCCGAATAGGAACAACTGGAGCTCTGGGCCTGTCAACTGATTCAGAAATGTTCCTGGACTGGGATCCTTGATAACTCGATCCCCCACGTCCTCTTCCCCTACCTCTACCTGAAGATGGTGCTTTAAAAGTTTCTCTACTGCCCTGCTGTCCCACATCCTATTCCCTCTTCGATGGACAACTAGCCATGAAGTGATCGGTACCACCACATTTGAAACATGCCCCAGACAGTTTCCTGCAACTACCCTAATGTTTCCTAGAACAATGGGGACACACTAGAGGTTGCCCCCCACTCTGATTCCCTGAAGCTTGTTTTCCCTGTTTAGACATTGCAGAAGATTCTTGTCTCCTGTCCCTTTTTGCAGAACTGTAGCCAGATTCAGCTGGCTGATTTCCTTGTGCTTCTCTAGCTCTCTTTCTTGTAAAAGATCCACCCTTGGACCCACTTTTTCTCTATTCTCTCTCCCTTTTTGCCATTTCATTCTTTTCAACTCGCAAGGCTGCTGTAACCAGTTGAGTGAAATTAACCACTTGCAAAGATGTAGACCCAATCAACTTTTCTCGGATACGATCATTCAATCCATCTTCAAACTGTCTACATTTAAAAGCATCATTTAACATCTCATCAGGAGCATACTTGCACAGGTGACTGAATTCTTTCTCACACTCAGCCACAGACATAACTCTCTGTTTCAAGTGGAGGAATTGCTTTAACTTCTCTTGCTTATACTCCTCAGTAACATACTTTTTCTTGAATTCAGCTGTGAAAAATTCCCATCTAAGGGGATTTGGTAACTGAGGTTGCTTCAATACCAACTTCCACCAGTCATAAGCTGCACCCTGTAACAGAGACACAGCACAAGATGCTTTATGACTCACTGGACAACCGATTTCATCAAAAATTCTCTCTAGCCTTTCCAGCCAAAATTCAGCTTCTTCAGACTGTTCCAGATTAGTGCCTAAAAATTCTTCAGCACCATGCTTTCTAATTTCAGAAATTGGAGCTTTGGGTGCTGTCATTCTTTGAAGAACTTGAGCCATATCCTGTGATATTTTTAACAATGCTTCTGTAGGGACGGCTGTTGGGATCTCATTTGGATTAGAGGATGAAGGTCCAATATTGGAAGGATTAGTTCTAACCGGCCTGTTACTTTCAGCCGATTCCTCAAATGCATCTCTAGAGCTCTCCATCCTCAATCTATAAGAAAAACAGGGACTTCTGCATCAGGCCAACAAAACACTATATCATATTATAAAATCCTAGGTTCATTTTTTTTTTACCCAGAAAAGGCTAAACCTAGGGATCTGATACCACAAATTCCACTAACTTCCTTCTATTTATACAAGTGGTAAAATCTCCCTTTAACTCCCTCAACATTTTGCATGTCACAAGAAAACCTAGCAAATCTTTGCATGAATGACTTTAACCCCTCCACTAACTCTTCTTCTTAATTCAACCTATCAATTTAATCATTCTTTCAAATTAACCTTGAATTAAATGCTTTTATTCACAATTGGCCACCAAAATGCCACAATTACAAATTAACCCCAAATTAACACCTATTTACTTCAATTACATCCTCAATTACTATTAAACCATATTCTTATATTTTATTTTCATGCAATTAACATAATAGCATACTAATTTATCCCCAAAATTAAATTAGGGTCATGTTAGGGGCCTTACACTCATATTTAAAAGTAATTTCGTATATATCCTATCTTATAATTTATCAATTAACAAAGCATGTTTCATCCCTAATGTAACTTAAATATGTACATATTCTTCTAGGGTATATGTTCGGGCCTCATAGGTGGATAATAAGTAACGAAATTAGAATTAAGATGAAACTTTAAATTAGGAAGAGATTTCATGAAATTATGATCAAGATAGGATAGGAATAATCTGGGAATTCAAGTTGGTTTTCTATACAAATTTAGAAATTTCTATCAACTCAGCTGCATTGGGAATCGATCCAGTTAGGTAATTTGTGTTCAATCTATTTAGAATAGAGGAAACCTAGCTAAATTGATTTCAATCCAGTTGGGTCACTTGATTATTTTTGACACAGAATGGGCATCACCTGGTTAATTTGAACCTCAATCCAGTTAAGTACCCTCCTACTTTAATCATACAATTCAAAGTTCTTACATTTAACTCCTCAGTGTTTTTAAAAGCTTTTTTACTGGCACTCAACAAGTGTACTAAATTGATAAAGTACTATAGAGGAATATATTTAAAACCTCAAAATATCGTACCTTAGAGATTGTGTTTATGAGACAAAATTGATTGATTACTTAAATATGCATAGAATTTTCCCAATTATTTTGTTGATTAAAATTATCACTACTAGAATTAACTAAACAAAAATAAAGTAAATTAAATTGAAAATTTAAAGTAATCAAGAGAAATAAAAATAGAGTATAGAAATTATAATGAAACAATTACTAAAAATGCTAGTCAAGGCTCTACTGCTCCCCATACCCAATGCAAAATATATTTTCAACATAAAATTAATATGATCTAGATGTGGATGAACCAACAATACCCAAGTTTCCCATTCTGCAGCCAACTACTCTAACTATTCAATTTCCTATTTCGGAGCCAATCTAATAGCTAACTTAAGCACAAGTCTTATAAATCCTAGATATGGATAGATTTTCCATTTTAAAGCTAATCAACCCAACACCTATTCATTCCTCACCTATTTCTTGATCTATAATGCCATAACACTAGATCTAATAGCCCCCATTCTGGAATTGCTATTAATCATACAACTAAAACATGCAAAACATAGCATAATAATATTCAATCCAAACAAGCACAAAACCCATTCATCTTAAATAAGAGAATGATGAAATACTGTAAAAAATGAATATGAAGATTATCTTTAGGAGGAAAAAAATCTGATTTTATATATATCAAATTAGCTCAAAGTTTGCATGGGTATGGGTATTGATAAATCCCTAAGCAATAAACTCACTACATACTACACATTGAATAAAATAAAGAGACAAGAGAGAAAGAAACTCTTATGCCCATTTGAGAAATCTAGATCTGAAATCTGAATAAGCTCATTTTCTCCAATCTCTGCAAGTCTTGATTGAAAATAAATGACAACTATTGTCAACTAATAGAAATCTAGTGTTTAATCTATTAAAAATATTGAAATCAATAAAATGATGTGTTTACAATTGAAGAGAAAGCTTAAAAACCCTAAAACTACTGAAGAAAAATACCAAGAAAATGAAAACATACGTATCCTCCACTTCTTACCAAATAGACTCTGCCTATTATACTTTGAGTGGGTCATGGCTGAGACTGATTACTTTTTGCTGTGACTAAGTAGTTACAAGTGTACTTTTAAAAACACATTGGGCACAGCTGGAACTAATTCCTCTCTACCATGACCATTAATGAAATGGGGAGTTTTGGAATTCTTTAAAAGTCATGGTTGAGACTAATTACACTCTAAAGTGACCAAAGTCAAATTTTTGCATAAAAGTCAAAATTTCACCAATAAGCACACTAACACTCAATAATTATCAAAATCATCCACTTTAGCAAAAGATAGAGATCAAACACACAAAACACGTAAAATAAGACAAAAACAAAGATAAAAATACACTGAAAATAAACACTAAATTGGAGTTATCATTTTTACAGGCACATAAAATCTTTGGTAACTCATTCTTGCAATTAGGAATGTTTGTCCAATTGATGCTTTTGAACATGACTTTTATGAATATATGTTGTGAAGGTTTTTAAGCAGTACTTTCACGGGATTGTGTAAATGAATATATTCCTTTTTTTATCTGAGTTTCTAATTTTCTAAAAGAAGTATGATCTATAAGTCCTGCTGTCATATAATCGGGCATGCTTGAGATATTTTATGACTACTTTTGTGACACTATAATGTCTTATAAAAATGGTGTTACCATTCCTGTGATTCATAATTCATAAATTAATACTTCTTTGTCTGATACTCATCTAGAGTATCTCTGTTCTATCTATAACTTTACTTGTAACAAAGGCAGGTTACATGTTACCTTCCTATGAGGCATATCTCTTTGACATCATATGTTAAATTGATTAGCTTTATGCTTAGAAGCTAAATAGAAATCCTAAAATAAGTTATAATTTGTAAATTGTTTGCACCTCTTACTTATTTATGTAATTATCTCTTTGCCACATATTACTTGTAACAATTATATGTACTTATTTTGTTATGCAATTATAGAGCCTAAGTTGTTTCATGTTGGAGTCCGACTTAGGAATTAAGTCATTGTGCCTTACTGGGGGCATTGTGATTTCATATTTTAGAAAATACTTTTGTATGAACATTATATCATGAAGTTGTAGTTTAACCTCTTAAGTTTGTATGTAAACTATTCTAACTATTTGATTTCCATTTCGGAGCTAATCCAATAGCTAGCTTAAGCATAGGTCTTACAAATCCTTGACATGGATTGATTTCTCATTCTATAGCCAATTAACCTAATACCCATTCATTCCTCACCTATTTTTTGATCTACAAAGCAATAACTATATACTAATAGCCTCTCTTTCAGAATCACTTTTAAACATTTAGCCACAACAAGGAAAAGCAAAACATTCAAACATTCAATCCAAAAAAACATAAACCCATTCATCTAAAGCAAGAGAATGATAAAAAAAACTTGCATAAAATGAACACTTTGATCAACACAAGGAGGAATAAAACATCATACCATATATATATATATATATATATATATATATATATATATATATATAAG
Source organism: Excoecaria agallocha (assembly GCA_037975025.1). Lineage (NCBI taxonomy): Eukaryota > Viridiplantae > Streptophyta > Magnoliopsida > Malpighiales > Euphorbiaceae > Excoecaria > Excoecaria agallocha. The sequence goes on along the minus strand of CM075808.1, from coordinate 86,289,328 downwards.
CAATAAGTTGGTTTCCTCCTCTTTGCCAAACAAACTCTCTCTTTTACATCCTCAAAGTGTCACGGCTGAGATAGATTTATCTTTACTATAACCAATACTTCTAGACTGATTTCTTTAAAAAGTGTTTAGGTTAAGGCTGGAACAAAACTATCTCAACTATGACCTTTAATGAAATGGTGAGTTTTGGAAAATATTTAGGGGTCATAGTGGAGGCCAATCTATCTCATCTGTGACCTTAGCCAAACTTCTACATAAAGGTTAAAATTTCACTAATAAGCATATATCACTCAATAAACATCAAAATAATCCAATTTGGCTAAGAGGTGGAGAATTAATGTATAAAACATTAAAAACATGCAAAATGAGATGAAAATATAGATAAAAGCACAATAAAAAATACTAAATTGGAGTTATCAAATACCCCATACTTAGGTTTTGCTCACCCTCGAGCAATAAAATAGATCACATTCCCATAAATTAAAAAATTAAGAGAGAAAACACAAATTCAGAAAAATTTAAACAACACTTAGAAGAAGTCACCAAATGAAATTCTAAATCGAAAAGATTCAAACTAAATAAGTAGTTTCCTTATAAGTGAGTGTTAGGGCAAAACAATTTGCTAAAGTTAAAAACCAAAATTCTAGTGCAATTCCATAACCGAGAAAAGAATTAATATGCAAAAAATTGCACATATGGTTTTGCACTTGAAACTCAGGAGATGTCATAGGCCTTTCTTTTAGCACTGAAACTCGAAGATCATCTCCACAAATAACTCTAAGCAAGATAGGATCAATAGGACTTAGATAAGTTGTAATATGGCTAAGTTACGGCTAAATAAAGACAGTATTAAGATAAATGAATTCAAAATAGCCATTCCCCAATTCAATTCACCACTTTTTCATAAAAATAAAGCTCTAACTTGAACCTTAAAAATCTCTTCAGCATTGCCAAATCTCAAATCTCCAAAATGCAGAACAACTATTCCAAGAAATTAGAACAAAAGAGAGAAACTCTTTAAAATTTCTTACTTGCAAAATATTTGCTCAATTAAGATCTTCAGAGCTTTGAACTCTTCTCCTCTGTAAAGAAAGGCCCCCACACTTAGATGTTACTATAATTGGTAGCTTTTTCAACTTGATTTGATTTTTATTTTTTAAATAAAAGCTAGTTCAATCATTTCTGAAGTGATAAGCATGGACTTATAATAATTTCACTAAAGTGGAGCTACATTCTATAATTTCAAATGAAAACTAAACTTGGCAATATATTCCATTTCTAGACTTGCAAAAATTTTAAGTGCGCCTCTACACTCACTTAAGCAACCCCTAAAAAGAATGCATCCAACCTATATCTAGAATGGCCAATTCTTAGAAGGGTAAGATAAAGGCTTTTTAAGCTTAAAGGGCATTGATAAGAGTGTAACAAAAAAATTAACTTACCACGCATTTAGTACACTCTATAGGCTCAAAAGAGGATTACAAAAGATAATATGTATACAGGTAGACCAAAAGTCTTTTTCAATGTCTGAACAATAAAAATTTGCTTAAATCATTTCCTAGTCTCACTTTTGAGTTGTTACATTGCTTTGAAGGGTGATGAGGAAGGTTCTAGTACTCTAGAATTCCTACTCAATCACCTTTATGCACTAGCTCTTTTAAGTTTCAAAAATAAGCCTAAAGTGTACAATTATTAGGAAACTTACTAATATTGATCTTATTGAAGCTAAATGAAGAAGAAAATTCGTTCAAACAAACTACTACTCTCTTACTATTTAAATGATTCTAAACAAGCTCTTCTAACTCAATGTTTGAAATTATTCACAGCAGAAACAACAAACAAAGGCAAACTAAACTAAAATACAATAGTATTTAGCAACCACCATAGACAAAAACTAAAACTAAATAAAAACAAAAGCTGAAAAATAAGCTTAAAGCAAAAAATAACAAAACAAATTGCAAATTAAAAATAAAAACAAAAATAAGAAAATAAAAGGGAAGAAATTAAAACTAAGCAAATATAGCATTACTAAATAAAAAGTTCTAAATAATAGTTAAACTACTTAAAAGAGAAAACAACAAAAACTATAAAAACTGTGGTGAAATTTAAAAACAAAATCATTTCATCAAACTTTCAAGGAAGTTTTCCAGGACTTATTCCAAAATGCCCCTACCCCACAATTTAAAGTTTCCTTCCCTCAACAAAATAAAAATTAAAATCTCAAAATTATGGGGTTAAGGAATCCCTAAAATTACTCTACTGGTGGCAGTGGTGGGAAATGCATGTCAAAGCGAGACTACATCATAGTTATTGAAGTGATCAGCTAATCCATGCTAGAAGTAAGCTTAGCTTGGCTTTCCTTTAGCTCTACTTAACTAGCAACCAAGGTGTCAAACTAAAACATAATTGTTACATACTGTTGCAAAGATAAAGTAATTACTTCAATATTAGGTGCTCTTGGTAGGTTGGCTTTTCCTTTAATGACTTCAAAAAGATACTCCCCTCTCCGATAAGCATAAGTACCGCGCCACCTCTCATCACCAATTAACTCCTTCATATTTTTTTAACATTTTACTATAAACCAATGTTTGCTCGCCTATAGCTCTTCCCATAGGAGTGTGATTAACTGCCTTAATAAGAATGGTGATAATCCCTTTAAGAGAGATTTTCTTCAATCTTTTGGGAAATGTTTTAAGTTCTTTAATTTTCTTCATAGTGAAGATAACTCCATTCATTTGGATTTCGTTCACCATAGCATACAATACAATAGCCTCTAAAGCATTAAGTTACCTCAATCCCCCTTATAGACACTAGGTCCTGAGGCGACTTTTGATCAGGGTTACCTAATAAGGATAGCATTTCTCATAAATAAACAAGGAATAGAAGTGTTAGGCTTTGTCTCAGATTTTATGTTTTCAAAATGTTTTTTGGGCTCTTCAGGGTTTTTAATATTTAAAAATCCTTTTTGGGTGTCTTTCCTTTTTCTCCTCTGTTAGGAAGGTTAAAATGGGTTTCAGGGTTAAAAGAGGTCAAAGTCAATGGTCAAATTCAAAGGGCATAAGCCACACCCTTAACTCGGTGAGTCAAAGCGTGACTCATTCCCTATAAACCATTTTAACGAGAATAAGTTGTAAAATAGGGGGAAAGAGAGGATTTAAAAAAATCTAATTTCATACTTAATTGAGAAAGGATTTTTTGGTTGGGTTTTTAATCCCTGGATTTGGATAAAAAAAAGGGGCTCTTTTGTCTTCTCTCTCTCTCTCTCTTACGTTTTTCTTCTCTCTCTAAAAACATAGGCACACACATTATTTTGAAAGAAAAACCAATAACATAGAAGGTAAGAAAGGAAAAGGAAGGCTAAAAGCACTAGGTTTCTTTGGCCTTTGATGGAACCAACCTGAAGGTAATATTTTTTAGCCCTAAATTCAGTGTTAGATTTTGAAACACCCTATTCT
>CM075808.1:85831959-86285676 GCA_037975025.1 Excoecaria agallocha | reverse complement strand
ACCTTTTGCATGGTGTAAATTGACCTTCCCTTTTTTTTCCTTCTCTTAAATCAACCTCTCAATTTATACCTTTAATCACAATTAACCCTTAAGATGCCATAATTACAAATTTACCCCAAAATTAATACTTCATGATTCAATTATACCCTTAAATATTATTAAACTAAAATTTTAAATTTTACTTTCATTTAATTACTATACTATAAAGAATTTATCACTTGTCCTACACCTAATGTGTAATTCACATTTTAAATTTAACCTCAATTAATTATAACTCTATTAAAATCATGCATTTCTAGCTAGGGTCATGTTAGGGGCCTCATAGATTTAACTTACAATAAATATTTATTTTATTCTTTATTTTCTTTGATTTTTTTCCGTTTATTTGATTTCTTGAATTTAAGCTTGTAAATTTGTAATTAATTGAGTTTTATGCCTATTTCACTCATTAATTCATGTTAACTAATTAAAATCATTGCAAAATTAGGTAAATTAAAATTTAACTTTCATCATCTTCTTCACATTTTATTCTTTATTTTCTTTGAATTTTTCCATTTATTTGATTTCTTGAATTTAAGCTTGTAAATTTGTAATTAATTATTTTTTATGCATATTTCACTCATTAATTCATATTAACTAATTAAAATCATGTTAAAATTGATTAAAAAGGTAAATTAGAATTTACTATTCATTATCTTCTTCATTAGATTCCAAACTTTTATTTTCATATTTTTTTGCTTGAATCTTTGATTTACTTATAAAAAATCATGTTTTTTTTATGTGTTTTAATGAGTTTTTTGGCCTTTTATGCATTAAAATGGTTAAAATTGTGTTTTTGGTGAATTTTGTGATTTTCCTTGGCTTCTGGATGTCGTTCCAGTAGCTGGAACTCATTTTTAAGCTGAGTCATGACCTTGAGTCGGATAGAGCCACACCCTTGGCCTAAGACTCGGGTGTGACTTGCCCAACTGCAGCCTCCCTCTCTTGCACATGTCACTCGCCCTCCACTTTTGTTGTTTTTGCCTTCACCTGTACGTAATTAATTATTTTAATATTTCTTTTTTGTTGTAGCTTGGCCCAATTTCTAACTTTTTAATTCCTTAATTCATATTTGCTTTCCTTTAATCTGTATCTTTATCCTTTTTACCTTTTATTCTTTTAATTCATTTAACATATGTATTTTGCATAGTATTAGCTTACAATTTTAATTTATTACTTTAGTTTATTTTTTATTTTTTATATCTAATTTATAATATGTTTTATTAATATAATATTTATATGTAATATCATTTATTTTATTAATATTATATTTTCTATTATTATTTGTTATTGTTATTAATATTATATTTATATATGATTTTGTTTAATTTATCAATATTATATTATTAATATTCTTTTCATATATTTGCTATTAATATTATTTTTATATTTGTATTTGTTTATTTAGCCTAATTAATTAATAATTGTGATTTATTGGATTTTTCTATTTACATATATATGCATTTCTTTATTTCTCATTCATTTAATTAATTGTAGTCATTTAAATTTTATTTTAATCTTGTTTTCTACTTATCTATTTGTGTATTATTATTATTATTATTATTATTATTATTATTATTATTATTATTATTATTATTATTTACATTTTTCCTTTTTTATTATGTTTATATACTTAATTATTGTATTTATTTAAATATTTTAGCATGTGTGTGCCTATACATGCTACATGAATTTCGGATGCATTATGCATTTTGCTTATTTTATTTATTTTAGTTCTATTGTATTAAATTGATTATTTATCTAATTAATTTGAATTAAACTAATTATTTATCATTTATTATTTATCAATTCATTTCATTAAATAATAATAATAATAATAATAATAATAATAATAATTATTATTATTATTATTATTATTATTATTATCATTATTATTATTATTGTGTTTATCTATTATTTTTGTAGACATGTGTTAATAAATGCTCCATGAACTCTAGATGCATCATGCATTCTATCTATTTTGTCTATTTATTATTTGAGATTAATTAATTATTTAAATTATTCGGTTTAATTAATTATTTATCATTCATCATTCGGTTTAATTCATTATTAACCTATATTATTTTAATACACACTATGCATTTTGAGTGGAGGTAGAGAATAAGATAGAGCATATTAGATTAGATTTTATTTTATTTCATCATTTATTTATTATTTGGACCTATATTTAACTATCCCTTTATTTTCTTTTATTTCCTGCCAAACGTGTAATAATAAAGCCTTTTTCACATGCTTAAATTAAAAATAATACCAAAACTATTTTTATTAATTAATTAATTTTTTTTCATAAAATAGACCAATGTTCACTTTTTACCTCAAAATCACACAAAAGGATTTTTTATAAATATGCGTGAGGGAACCAATGTTCCCAATATAATGAATACCTCGATTTATTTATGTTATTTTACTTGCATTATTATTGTTTCATTATTTTTATTGCAATGATGCAGTAATAAACGGTTTTTTTAATGTTAACCTAAAAAGTAGCTAAATTATTTTATACAAGTTTAAGTGGGATTTTTCTATAATAAAAGGGACTAATGTCTCATTTTTCATGCATAAAATAATATGTAAGAACTATGATTTTTCTTTATGATCACAAAGGATTTTTATACCCAAAATTAACTAATGATTCTTTTTCAAAAGTCGCATAGGCTCAATGCCCTCATTTTTATCCAAAATGCACCCAAAACTCTATCTTTTTATAAATATGCATATGAGGACCAACATTCTCATGCAAATGAACATTCTAAATTAATTCCTCGATTTATGTATGATTTTATCTTTATATTTATTTTTATATTCTCTTATGCTTTCTATGCCATGCTTTTACTACTTTCAATATTCATGCTTTACAGCTTTCCAAAGTGTTTGAGTGTGCCTTATTCTAAGTATGACAACTCATGTGAGAAAAGAGATAAAATAAATTAATCAATAAAACTCATTTATATAACGCTAACCAAAGGTATAAATAAAAGTAAGGTCTCTGGTTTTGGCCTCATAAGGTTAGAACTCACTTTTTCAATATTTTACTGGGTGGCGACTCTGTGATACCTACCTTGTTGTGCCTAGTAAGCACCCTTGTAAGTTGATCGTTAACAATACATAGGAATAAAATCCTATTTATTGTGAAATGACCAACCTTTATGCCTTTATTCGGTCTTAGGTCCAAAAAGTAGGCTTCCGAGAGCAAATCAGATGCCTTTGAGATTCGGCGCACATCATAGTGATGACTCCACTGGGGAACTATGAGATTTTGCTTTGAAAGTACCTTTGGTTGATTTAATATAAATGAGTTTAGAGATTAAGTTGTTTTATCTCTTTTTGAAGTAAATTGCATTACATTTATGCTAAGGCCTTATAATTAAGTTAGGCATCTCTCTTTTAGCCCCGATGCATTCCAAAAGCATAACCCTTCATTCACTTAATGTAGGGAAGTTTTAGGGCGGACCACTAGCCCAAGCCTAATACCTTATGGTATATTAAATGGCGACCAAATCGGTCATCATGCTCGTTATAAGCTAGACCAATTAACAGGAACCACGTTTGGGTAGCACTAAACTTTTATCACTAGATCAAAAACCTATGTAAAGTATAGATACTTTCCCTAAGGGGCATGTGCCATAATACATTACTTGTGATATAGGCCTTTATGCATTGAATAAATCCTAATAAATTTAAATGTTTGATTATCAAAGGCTTTCATGCTCTAGTGGGTGCATTTTAGTTTATTTGGATTGTTTACATACACAATGGCCAAAATCAATATGCATGCACTCTAAATAAATAGAGCTTATACTATCAGCTTTCCACCATGAACCATACATGTTCATTGGGTTCCCTATTAACCCATAAGCTAATCCCACCTAGGAAAGAGATCGCACGAGCTCCTATGTGGGAACAATAAGGTTTGAAAGATTTTCCTTTTCTTTTGCATATGTTTATTTATTTTGCATACACATGTATACATTTTTAATTAAATAACAAAAATATGCATGTTTTGTGTGCATAGATTTTTTATGTATGTACATCACATCTCATGTGTATAATTTCTACTTGTGCAAATCATTTTATGTACAACCAAAAAATGTAATAAAAATTAAAACATGTAAATCTTGTGTGCATAATTTTCTACCAAACAAAAATGTGCATGCATCTCATTTTGTGTGCAAACAAAATAATAATATGATAATGTGACACACATACATTCTATGTGTAAATTCCCTTTGCCAGGAAAATGTGTATATTACCTTTTGTGTGTTTTAAAAATGCACATTTACATTAAATTCTTTATTAGCCTACATATTTTACTTTATGTATAGAATTTTTCCCATGCATTATATGTATGCCATGCTCATACATCATTCATATATTACACATCATTATGTTTTATGAGTCGCACATCATATGTTTGTCATTCATATATATCAATCTCATGCATCTATTGTAACGTAATCACTAAGCATCATATATATAACACATATATGCACCTTGCATCACACATATGCCATGGACCATATGTATACCTAACATATCCATGTATCAGGTGTATCTCATGCATCATTCTAACCTTCTATTTTTTATCCATCATAGATTTACCTAATTGGTTTGGGGGTCCAAGCAGCTATCTTGTTAAGAGCCTTTCATCATAGCAGGTTAGATCAGAATTAAAAATTAGAGACATATTTGGGTTTAGTTGATATTTTTGAATCAACTTTAAAAGGTATAACGATGGCAGATCCATCAAAAACCAAAGCTCTTAATCATCAAGAATTGTACAGAAGATTTGATGAGTTCGAAAGGAGGATAAGGTCCATAATGAGTGAGATAATTTCCACTTTGGTATAGCCCACTGGACAACAAACTCGGCACCTCCCGTTGTATATGGAGAACCAGCTACTATTGGGGGCATTTTTGCCGCAACTACTACAGTGGTTCCTTCTTTAGCTGGTAAGTCTAAAGGTATGACATCAAGGGTTTTACCCGTTGAGTAGTGAAAAAATAAGGGTATTGCCCCCGAAGAGGACTTTATCCCTAAGGAAGAAAAAGAGCCTGCGATGACACAGGTTTTGAGAAGTAAGGAACCTAGAATGAAGGATCTGATTTTGAGCAAGATGGAGGAAAAAATAAAGGCAATGGCTCAAATATTGTCTACTATTAAAGTAATTAGTCCAAAAAATAAGGATTTAGATAGTGAAGACGTACTACCCCCAGTAGTTTAAAATGCCAGACTTGCTTAAATTTGATGGTATATTTGATCTTCTTGCCCACATAACACAAAACACACTAGTCATAAAGGGGACAACCCTAACCAAGAAACAAAATATTAAGTTGTCCTGCCTCAATCTAATAGGCCCTACCATCGATTGGTATCACCGGTTAAATTTTAGGACCAAAGAGGATTGGGATCTATTAATTGAGGACTTTATGAAGCAATATGACTGTAATACAAGGATAGACGTGACCCTAAAAGATCTAGAGCTATTACAACAAAAATCTAATAAGTCCTTCCAGGAATATCTCACTCGATAGAGGTATCTCACTCGATAGGGTTATGGAGATAAAGCAAAAACTAGACACTCATTATCATATCATACTCTTTATCAGGAAAGCAAGTCCATACCTGAATGAGGGACTTAAAATAAAGGGGATTAAAGACTGTGAATCTCTCAAGGACATCGCTATTAAAGCTGAGAAAGAATATTTGGAAAAAAAATCTAGGGCTATGAGTATAGAAAAAAGAAATCATGGAAATGAGTAGAAAAATAGAGACTCAAGTAGAGGCAAGATTGGGTTATAGAAGTTTTAGCCATAAGAACAAAGGGGAATTATTATACCATAATGGGTAAGCCATTGTCTTGGTACTTCACTGGTCTCAGTAGGCAAGGGAAGTTACAACCATTACCAGCAAAGCTAACCATGAGCCAATGGATGCCTAGACATATAACTAATTGGTATTGTGCTTACCACTTGCACTCAAGGCACAGAATTGATTACTGCCATCCCCTAAGAGATCTTATTCAGGATTTGGTTGACACTCAACAAGCACCGATCCCAAAGGGGGAGAATTAAAACTTCCTTTACAAGCTTCATATCATTGCCAACTTTGAGGGCATCACCCAAATAAAGATGGCACCTAAATAGTTTTTTATGATGTAATAAATATCCTTAAACTAAGACAACCATTTTCCTTTTGATCTTGTTAATAATTTGAGCTTTTCTTATATATGCAACTTTTTATCTTTATTGCATCATGAAAGGCAATAATCATGGCTCAATTACATAAGGCATTAATTCAATAAGCATCACTCCATTTAATCTTAAGGAAAAATAACATCTTGATTGCATCCACTATGACTCCTGAAGTTAGAGAGCTCAAAAGAAAGAAAAAAATGAGAAAAAAATGAAAAAACAAAGTCTTTACTTGGACCTGAAGTGACGCAGTGAGAATTGATAGAGACACTATAAGACATGTTGCCTAAGCCTATTTAAACATTACATCATTAAGCAGCAAGTTCAAAGACTCAAATCAGAAGGTGAAAAAGATGAGATAAAAATTCCAAGTGATGAACATCGAGGAAACTAAGGGGAAACCATAGCCCCATTACTAAGAGGTGCCAAAATTTCTTGAGAAAGCCTTAAAGAAGAACGAAGGAATGATCCATGAGCTATTGCCCCAGCTCATCATCTTAAATGAAGCACTAAGTCAAAAATAGGCTAATAGGAACCGATCGATATAGATAGAGATATAAATAGAGAGCTTATGCAGCCGCATAAATGAAGAAACAAGATAGCATGCAACATTTCAAAGACCATTCCTTTCTCTTTAGCATTCGAGGATAAGCGCGACAGAGCCAATCAAGATTCAGCTTTAACTACTAAATGTCACTTCAAAAGCTCAACTGTTAGAGTTAGAATAGGCAAAGCAGGGTCTTTTGCAATTTAAAAGGGAACTCATTATCCTCACCAAGTTCACAAAGAAGTGAAAAGTGTGCTTAATCTTCTAGAAAGTGATCAAAAGCCATTTTTTGGGAAGAAAAACTTAAATCAAGTGCTCAAGTTACACGAGCCAAAGTCAAACTCTTTATGTTGAGGAAGTTATGATTAGAAGGGGCAACCATTTCTTACCAGCACTGATAAAAAAAGATTTAATGAATCAAGCAATGTCATGGGGCTAAAGAGGGTTCCATAGAAAAAAATCAATGAAAGAAAACCAAAAAGACAAGAGAGAAAATATAACGCTACAGGCTAAAAATCAAAAAAGGTAGCCTTAATAAAATTTAGCACCTTGCTAGGGCAAAAACTAAAAAGGGGCATCCTAGGTAAAAATTAGGGGTGAGAGAAAATATTCAATTAGGAAAACTTGTGAGGGCTGATTGATAATAAGAGTTGGATGCACACACGGTGTCACCACCTAAGTTTGAATGGAACATGTTTTTCGCATTACATGTCTAAGTATGATTGCTCTTATTACTATGAGATGCACAAAAATATAAATTCATATATAAGCTAAGAATGAGCATATGGTTAACATACAAAAAGAAACTTGTTGCATACATAAAGGCATGTAATAGGGTTGCATTCTCAAGTGGCAAAGGCAGCACCTCATGTGTGAGATGTTTCTTTTGATGTTCTTATCATGACATCCCCACCAAGACACTATGTCAATAGTTATACACTATAGATGAGAACCGTCTCTTAATGTCCAAAAGTTTATTCTTGATGAATGTTGCAAATCGAATCCAGAGTGGATTGGCAGGGACAAAATTATGCCACTTAAACCAAATGAAGTAGGAATGCTTTTATAATGCTTCGAGGGACTACATATACTAAAAAAAAGGGTTATTGGTAAAGTCAAAGCTTGAGTAACCTCCCTTTTAGTAGTCAACTCAAAACTCAGGGCACAAGCCAAAGTTCTAAGGGTAGAAAATATATCCTTAGTTACTATAGACCCTTCAAGTAGGGGCATGGCTTCTAAGTAAAAGTATGGGATTACAAGCTCGGTGTTGTACAACACCCAATGGAATGAATGCGTTATAGTTCGTGGGGAAATGAATTATCATTGGCTAGGAGTGCAGCAATGATAGACTACCCTAAGAATAATAAGAGAACTTAGACACAAGGCAAAGTAGAAAAAACTAAGGAAGATAGCCTGAGGAAGCTTGCCTAAAGAGCAGGAGTTCTGTGGAAGACAAATATGGGTAATCAGCTAGCTCGCATCCGAGATAAAGTTCAGTAACCAACTATGGTGTAGGCCATAGATCTCATACATACAATCTTACATTTCTACATTACATGCATACATTATTGCATTTCTACATGCATTTTTACATTTCACGCAAACATTTTTGCATGTATGTGTTTTATACACATGTTTTTGCATTTTTGCATTTCTACATGCATCCTCGCATTTTTGCATTTCATGCATACATTCTTATGTTTTGCCATTTCTGTATACATTTTTGCATTTTCTATATGCATTCGTGGATTTCTGCATTTTTTGCATGCAATCTTGCATTTCATGCATTTTTGCATATATTCTTGCATTTCTGCATCTATTCTTTCATTTCTTGCATTCCTATGTGCCTTTTTTAAACATGAGTGTTCTAATGCATATAACCTCTTGCATGTGTTTGCACACACACACACACACATCCCCTTTGCACGCATTTTGTAAATATTTCATATACAATTTTCTACATATGCTGATGCATATGATCCTTTTGCACATACTATACACATAATTCATTGTATGTGTCTCCTTTGTGTAATTTTTTATGTGCATCATTTATATAATTTTGTGCATATTTCTTCACACATAATTCTTTATACACATATAATTTTTTGTATATTGTTATACAAATAACCTTATAGGTAAAGTGAAAGTGTACTTTGCTCTCTTTGTCTCAATAATTCTTTTAGGCCTTCATGTTCAACAAACCGAAGATTCAAAGGTTACCTACTCCTTGATGCATTCAAGATGACTGCCATAATGCTATCCTTTTCCCAATTTTAGGGAGAATTCCATTTAAAATAACTTTTACCTTAAGTTCAATTCATCTTGCCAAGAAATGTCCAAAATTTTGACATAATTTCTTCTTGTTAATTTACTTTCAATTTAAAATTTTATGCCATCCTAGTAATTCTCAACTATAAATAGGTTTGACCATAATTGTAAAAATTTATGTTTCATTCAATTATAAGCTAAATACGAGATAGTGGTGTTTTATCTTTGTCTGCTAAATTGCATAAAAGCCCTGACTATACCATGCAATTTCCAAATTTTGAGCAATTCAGGCTAGTTTTAAGAAGGAAAAAATTACTTGCGATTGAAGGGACTGGGTAAAGCTCACTATGAGCACTAAAACCTTTTTGATTACCCATCAAAGTGACCCTAGGATGAGACAAAATCTAGACAATGATTTAGATAGCCCTTCTTTGAATAGCCCTCTAAATGACCCTTCCTGCCTTGATTTCACAACCACTTGTGTAGCACCGCCTATACAGATACCCTATTTAACTCATAAATTAAATACTATTAATCATGCTTATACTAAATATTCACTTAACCATCATATTACCATTAATCATGTCATACTGTTTCATATACCTATGTACGTGCTACAAGTTTAATTTTTTTTGCATTTCATACTTAGAATCATGCATATTGTACTATATGAAAACTACTTTATGTATATCACATGCACACATACACTTTCTTAGCTTTACTACTAGTGAGTTACAACACTTCGCATAGGTTAGATACATATTTATAAGATAACTTGCCATAATACAAAAATTATGATAATAGTAATACAAAAAAAACATCCTACATCAAGATTTAACTGTCTGTAGTTGGCCCTTCCTGATGCAGAGATCATCCCTGAGTAAAAGTCTTGATAACTGAACATACACGAATAAATAATCCGTGCTAAGCTATAAAGCTTAGTGGGGAATGTCTACAGATGGATGACCACTCACAAAGGTCATCAAAATACACATACAGTATATATATATATATATATATACATGTACAACATAACATGTCAATAATAACAAATACCTTAAAGCTTAAAGCATATCCTCATGTACATAAACATTATACCTAAGAGAGTATCAAATATTTCCATTTTCATAATTCATATAGATGACAATTTCCCATGTGAACATATTCAAATGAAGCACAAGTTTCTATGGACAAACCAACAATATGATCCACAATAACGATCTTTAGTAAGATAAACTTTAACTAATTCATTATGATCATTACTATAAATGAAGTTTAGCCTACCTTAGTTTTATCAGTGGATAACGGGAACTGTCGATACACTTTGGTATCAAAATGACGGATATCCAAAGATATCGGATCTATAGACCCAAACGGGGCCAAATTATACTTTAGACCGGTCAAGTAGACTCAAACGAGGTCACCTAACAACCCAAACGGGGCTGTTCATGATCCAAATGGGATCAAACATACTTTAAACCCAATTAGGCCAAACTATGGCAACTGCAATTTTCCCTATAGGCGCCTATCTATCCATATCTGAACTCTATTGCAGGCAAAACTATATTCATGTTCAATTCACATATCAAGACTGTATTCATAATATACTATTTGCACATATACAAAGTCTTGTAAAACTATAAGTTCTCTAGTGCATAGACAGATATATGCACATTTCATATAACAAGTTATACATCTAGCTCATCCAATCTGTGTGACTATAAAATTTGCATCATGACATATAGGCATGACATGTAATCATCACATCATATACTTGAACATGTTCTCATTAAGCATCTCACATGTTCATAGTCATACTAAAACATTTTCTATCTCATAGGGCACTTACATGCTCATACATTCATATATATAATCATAAAGGTACATACTTGTAGGTACATTCGCATATAGTAGGCTTATTCTTATAAGCATGTTTATCAATATGTATACCTTTATCATTATTCAAACATGTGCTATACATATATCGACATGTTTCTATATGGGCATATACATATGACATGGTCATACTATTATATTTCCTATTTCATAGCATAGGTACATATCAAAATATGCACTTTCTCATCATAGGATTACATGTGTATACATAAATTTTGCATATGATAATCATGTACAAATCTATTTTCATATATAGGTTAGATTTTTTTATCACTAATCTTTATCTATGTACACATATGAATGTATATGTATGCATATGATCCTTCATTGATAGTTATATTACATGCTCTATCCAATTTTATTTTGCAATCACATAAACACCTATTTATCTCAATTAATTAAAAGTCATAAGATAAAGTATAACAAAAATCTGCACAAGGCAGCATTCTGGACTCAAATTGTGAGCCATATTTGAAATTGAAGATATCATTTTTAGGCAAAATGATCTTCTAAAATCTTATTTCCCTATGTGTCTAGTTTCCATAGCATCAAAATTCACCTTAGTATCTGACCTATAGCTCGAGATATTTGACAAACACTATAGGCTGTTCATAGAACCAAAACACTATCACTTATAAAAATTCATAGCATAAAATTAAGAGGGATTTAGACCAACATTTCTTCACCAACGTTATACTTTCATGTCTTTAGTTTTACTAGAATTTTACTTTGTAGCATTTTAACAACTCTACAAAAAGTTATGCCCAATTTACTAAGGTCTGTCCCCTTAACATTACATTCAGATTCAATGAATTTCAAGTCAACATTTGACATGCTTGCATATATTTTTAAGTCATACTTCCTTCATATAAAATGTTTATTTATGAGTCTATTTTACAAAGGAATTAATCTCGTGTCATTATGATCATTGTACATACAGATATCTCAATTTTTCCCCAACCTGGTCCAGAATCGAAATTTAGAAGTTCTCCTAAATTAAATAAATCATAAAAAATATCTAGAGGCAGAATTGAAGCTAGGTTCCTTCTTCATGTTTTTAGGAAAATGTCTTATATAACTACAGAAATTTTAATTGTTACAATTAGAGGTCTCTATTACAACTTACACCAAAATTTCTGTCACTAGGTCAAAGGAGTCACACCGTAACTTCATATGCATTTCTTATCTTGTATTCTCTTTAATTTACTCAAGATTTCAAGTCAACCACAACATGTTCTAGCAGATAATTTCATATGCAATATGAACAACCATAAGTTCCCATACCTTGGCCGAAAATCCCTATGTCTTCAACCCCTTGCAATTTCCTTTCCTTTACTCTTTCTACCCTCCTCTTCTCCTTCACAAACATCATCATCATCAATTAAAAATTTCCAACACCTTATTCAACATTTACCTCCACCAAAATGAGTAAAAGAAGAAGAAGAAGAAGAAGAAGAAGAAGATGAAGAAGAAATTCAGATGATTAATTACCTTTAATTTGTTGCACATATACATCTTAATTAAATCTCATGCATGTAAGAATTAGGAAGAGAGAATTGAGAGATGAAAGATGAAGCAAAATCTGAAATTCTTCTCCCTATGCTGTCCCACTCTCATCTCCATCCAACCATTGCATTTCTCTCTCCCACATGCAAGAGTTAAGCCTTTATAAAGGGGTGAAAAAATTCTCTTTTGGTCCCCCTAAAAATTGCATGTCTCACACTTACCTATTTATTCTTTGCATGTTAATCTTTAACCCCTCCTTTTAATTCTTTTCATACATTGACCTATCAATTAATTCCACCATTTAAATTGACCTCTCAATATATGCTTCTATCCACATTGGACCCCTAAATTTCCGAAATTACAAAATTAACCCAAATTAATACCTTTTTACTTCAATTGTACCCTCAATTAATATTTAACCATACTCTTAAATTTTATTTTCTTGCAATTAACATAATAACATGATAATTTACCCCCCTTGACCCATAATTATACAAAATTCTAATTTAATTTAATCTTAATCAAATAAAAATCCCATTCAAAAATATGCAATTTAAATTAGGGTCATGTTAGGGACCTTACAATTCTCTCCCCCTTAAAGAATTTCGTCCTCGAAATTCATACCTATTTTGAACAAGTAAGGATGTTGTTCCTACATAGCTATTTCTGGCTCCCAAGTAACTTCTTGTAAATTGTGATGTTGCCAGAGCACTTTAACAAGTGGAATTTGGTTATTCCTTAGCTGTCTAACTTCTCTAGCCAGCATTGCTATAGGCTCTTCATCATAAGTAAAATCTAGCTGTACTTGCACATCTTGAACTGGTATTACATGAGATTCATCTGAGCGATATCTTGAAAGCATAAAAACATGAAATACATCATGAAGTTTGGCTAATTCCATAGGGAGAGCCAACCTATATGCCACTGGCCCAACTCTTTGAAGAATCTCATATGGGCAAATATACCTTGGGCTCAATCTACCCTTTTTCCCAAATCTCAATACTTTTCTCCAAGGGGACACTTTCAAAAACACTTTGTCACCCACTTGATATTCAATATCTTTTCTTTTTAAATCAACATACAACTTATGTCTATCACTAGCTTCCTTCAATCTCTGCTTGATAATTTGTACCTTTTCTTCTGCATCTTTAACAATATCTAGACCAATAATTTTGCGCTCCGCCAATTCAGTCCAGTAAACGGGAGTTCTATATTTCCAGCCATACAAGGCCTCATATGGTTCCATCTCGATGCTCCTTTGATAAATGTTATTATAGGCAAACTCCATTAAAGCTAAATATCTATCCCAACTTCCTGCAAAATCCAAAACACATCCTCTCATCATATCCTCTAGAATTTGGATAACCCATTTAGATTGCCCATTCGTCTGAGGGTGGAATGTTG
Organism: Excoecaria agallocha; assembly: GCA_037975025.1. NCBI lineage: Eukaryota > Viridiplantae > Streptophyta > Magnoliopsida > Malpighiales > Euphorbiaceae > Excoecaria > Excoecaria agallocha. The sequence continues at coordinate 86,271,803 of CM075808.1, read as the reverse complement.
TACTGTAATGAAGCTGAGTTCCCAGCAGTTGTTGCAAACTTTTCCAGAATCTCGATGTGAATCTCGAATCTCTATCAAAAATTATTGACACTGGAATGCCATGCAGTCTAATAATCTCATTTACATAAAGTTCCGCCAATTTATCCATAGAGTAATCCATTCGAACTGGTATGAAATGAGCTGATTTAGTCATCTTATCAACTATAACTCAAACTGTATCATGCTTTTTCTGTGTAAAGGGAAATCCTATTACAAAATCCATGGTAATATCCTCCCATTTCCATTGTGAAATTAGGATGGGGTTTAACAAACTAGAGGGTAACTGGTGTTCTGCTTTCACCTGCTGACAAGTCAAACATTTGGAGACATATGCTACCACATCTTTCTTCATACCAGGCCACCAATAACATTGTTTCAAATCCTAGTACATCTTATTTCCACCAGGGTACATAGTAAATACTGTATTGTGAGCCTCATTCAATACTGGTTTTTTCAATTCCTTATCATTTGGAACATATAATCTATTCTGATAATACACACCCCCATCCTCTTTCACTGAATACTCAGACTGGGTCCCTTCATGTGAAAACTTCAAAATCTATTGCCACCTTTCATCATGTTTCTGAGCATCGATCACTATTTGCCTCAAACAAGGTCTAGCCTTCAACTATGCTATTATAGCACCATCATATGCAAGTTTCCATCTACAGTGATGTGCAATCATAGCAGCCATCATCTTACGGCTCAAGGCATCAACTACAACATTAGCTTTGCCTAGATGAAAATCCACTATACAATCATAATCTTTAAACAGTTCTAACCATCTTCGCTGCCTCAAGTTAAGTTCCTTTTGAGTGAGCAAATATTTGAGACTCTTGTGATCTGTATAGATTTTGTACCTTTCCCCATACAAACAATGTTGCCAAATTTTTAAGGCAAACACTACTACTGCTAATTCTAGGTCATGGGTTGGATAGTTTTGCTCATGTTACTTCAACTGTTTAGATGCATAGGCAATTACTTTACCATCTTACATTAACACACAACCCAAGCCAACTCTAGAAGCATCAATATACATATCATACTCCTTTCCTGTAATTGGTTGTGTCAAAATTGGAGCCTCTATCTATAATTTCTTTAACTGATCAAAACTTGCCTGACACCGATCAGTCCACTCAAACTTTATACCCTTTCTCAATAGTTTAGTGAGTGGTGCAGCTATAACTGAAAAACCTTTCACAAAACGACGGTAATATCCTGCTAAGCCCAGAAAACTTCTCACTTCTATCACATTTTGAAGCAGCTTCCAATTCACTATAGCCTCTATTTTAGCTGGATCCACTCTAATGCCTTCAAAAGATGCTACATGACCAAGGAAAGAAATTTCGTTAAGCCAAAAATCACACTTGCTCAGCTTAGCATACATCTTATTCTCCCTCAGAGTCTGTAAAACAATTCTTAAATGCTCAGCATGTTCCGCTTCATTTCTCAAATACACCAAAAAGTCATCTATGAACACAACAGCAAATTGATCCAAGTAGGGTCTAAATACCCTATTCATAAGATCCATAAATGCAGCCGGTGCATTTGTTAACCCAAATGGCATCACCAGAAACTCATAATGCCCAAATTGGGTTCTAAAGGCTATTTTGGAAACATCCACATCCTTAACCCGAAGTTGATAATAACCCGATCACAAATCAATCATGGAAAACACTCCAGCACCCTTCAACTGATCAAATAAATCTTCAATTCTTGGTAAAGGGTACTTATTTTTCACTATTACTCTATTTAACTGTCTGTAATCTATGCACATTCTCATAGACCCATCCTTTTTCTTTAAAAATAAAATTGGTGCAACCCCAAGGTGATGCACTAGGCCTAATGAAGCCTTTGTCAAGCAACTCCTGTAACTAAACCTTTAGTTCCTTCAATTCCAAAGGAGCCATCCTATATGGTGCCTTCGAAATAGGAGCTATACCAGGTAGAATTTCTATAGGCAACTCAACATCCCTTTCAGGTGGAAGACTAGGTAAGTCTTCAGGGAACACATCAGAAAATTCTTTCACCATTGGAATCTCTTGGAGATTCACATTCTCTTTTCTTGAATCAAGCACAGGTTCTAAGAAAGCTTTACACCCTTTTCTAAGAAATCGCATAGCTTGCATAACTATTATTACATTAGCTAATGGTTTAGATCGAATGCCCTGAACTATAGTTTCTTTACCATCAGCACCAATAAGAGTTACAGTTTTAGCTTCACAATTAATCACTGCATGATGTCTGGATACCCAATCCATACCCAGTATAATGTCAAACTCTCAAAAAGGTAATTCAATAAGATCAGCAAGGAATTCTTTCCCTTGAATTACAATAGGACACTATTTATACACTCTATTAACAACAACATTGTGACCCAAAGGGTTGGTTACACATATATCATATTCCAGTTCATGTACAGTAGACTCATTTCTACCCATATCCCCAGTGCAAACATAAGAATGAGTGGAACCAGATCAATCAGTGCATGCATGTCAGAATCAAAGAGGGAGAAAATACCAGCTATGACTTCTGGAGCACTCTGATCCTCTCGAGCTTTCATTGCATAAGCTCGAATAGGAACAACTGGAGCTGTGGGTTTGTTAACTAATTCAGAAATGTTCCTAGACTGGGATCCCTGATGACTCGATCCCCCACGTCCTCTTCCTCTGCCTCTACCCAAAGATGGTGCATTGAAAGTTCCTCTACTGCCATGCTGCCCATCACCCTGCTCCCTCTTCGAAGGATATTTTGCCATGAAGTGATCAATACCACCACACCTGAAACATGCCCCAGTCAATTTCCTGCAACTACCCCAATGTTGCCTAATATAATGGGGATACATTGGAGGTTGCCCCCCACTCTGTTTCCCTGAAGCTTCCTTTCCCTGCTTAGACACTGCAGAAGATTCTTGTCTCCTATCCCCGTTTTGCAAAACTGTAACCAGACTTAGCCAGCTGATTTCCTTGAGCTCCTCTAGCTCTCTTTCCAGTGGAAGATCTACCCTTGGACCCACTCCTCCTCTATTCTCTCTCCCTTTTTGCTATTTCATTCTTTTCAACTCGCAAGGCTGTTGTAACCAGTTGAGTGAAGTTAACCATATGCAAAGATGTAGATCCAATTAACTTCTCTCTTATATGATCATTTAGCCCATCTTCAAACTGTCTACATTTAAAAGCATCAGTTAACATCTCATCAGGAACATATTTGCACAGGTGACTGAATTCTTTCTTATACTCAGCCATAGACATAACTCTCTGCTTCAAGTGGAGAAATTGCTTTAACTTCTCTTACTTGTATGCCTCAGTAACATACTTTTTTTCTGAATTTAACTGTGAAAAATTCCCATGTAAGGGGATCTGGTAACTGGGGTTGCTTTAACACCAACTTCCACCAATCATAGGTTGCTCCCTGTAATAAGGACACAGCACAGGATGCCTTATGACCTACTGGACAGTGAATTTCATCAAAAATTCTCTTTAGCCTTTCCAACCAAAATTTAGCTTCCTCATACTATTTTAGATTAGTGCCTAAAAACTCTTCGGCACCATGCTTCCTAATTTCAGATATTGGAGCTTTAGGTGCTGTCATCCTTTAAAGAATTTGAGCTATATCCTATGATATCTTTAACAATGCTTCTGTAGGAATGGCTGCCGGGACCTCATTTGGATTGGATGATGAAGATCCAAGATTGGAAGGATTGGTTCTAATCGGCCTGTTACTTTCAGCCGATTCCTCAAAAGCATCTCTAGAGCTCTCCATCTTCAATCTATAAGAAAACAGGGACTTCTGCATTAGGCCAATAAAACACTATATCATACTATAGAATCCTAGGTTCATTATTACCCAGAAAAGGCTAAACCTAGGCTCTGATACCACAAATTGTAGCACCCCCTATACAGATACCCTATTTAACTCATAAAGTAAATACTATTAATCATGCTTATACTAAATATTCGCTTAACCATCATATTACCATTAATCATGTCATACTATTTCATATACCTATGTACGTGCTACAAGTCTATTCTTGTTTTGCATTTCACACTTAAAATCATGCATATTGTACTATATGAAAACTACTTTATGTATATCACATGCACACATACTCTTTCTTAGCTTTACTACTAGTGAGTTACAAAACTTCGCATAGGTTAGATACATATTTATAAGATAACTTGCCATAATACAAAATTCATGATAATAGTAATACAAAAAAAACATCCTACATCAAGATTTAATAGTCTGTAGTTGGCCCTTCCTGATGCAGAGATCGTCCCTAAGCAAAAGTCATGATAATTGAACCTACACGGATAAATAACCCGTGCTAAGCTATAAAGCTTAGTGGGAAATGTCTATAGATGGATGACCACTCACAACAGTCATCAAAATACACATACAGTATACCTAAGAGAGTATCAAATATTTCCATTTTCATAATTCATATAGATGACAATTTCCCATGTGAACATATTCTAATGAAGCACAAATTTCTATGGACAAACCAACAATATGATCCACAATAACGATCTTTAGTAAGATAAACTTTAATTGATTAATTACGATCATTACTATAAATAAAGTTTAGCCTACTTTAGTTTTATTAGTGGATAACGGGAACTGTCGATACACTTCGATATCAAAATGAGGGATATCCGAAGATATCGGATCTATAGACCCAAATGGGACCAAATTATACTTTAGACCAGTCAAGCAGACCCAAATGGGGTCACCTAACAACCCAAACGGGGCTGTTCTTGATCCAAACGGGATCAAACATACTTTAGACCCAATTGGGCCAAACTATGGCAGCTGCAATTTTCCATATAGTCGCCTATCTATCCACATCTGAACTCTATTGCAGGTAGAAATATATTCATGTTCAATTCACATATCAAGACTGTATTCAAAATATACTATTTGCACATATACAAAGTCTTGTAAAACAAAAAGTTCTCTGGTGCATAGACAGATATATGCACCTTTCATATAACAAGTTATACATCTAGCTCATCCAATCTATGTGACTATAAAATTTGCATCATGACAAATAGGCATGACATTTAATCATCACATCATATACTTGAACATGTTCTCATTAAGCATCTCACATGTTCATAGTCATGCTAAAACATTTTCTATCTCATTGGGCAATTACATGCTCATACACTCATATACATAATCATAAAGGTACATACTTGTACTTACATTCGCATATAGTAGGCTTATTCTTATAAGCATGTTTATCAATATGTATACCTTTATCATTATTCAAATCATGTGCTATACATATATCGACATGTTTCCATATGGGCATATACATATGACATGGTCATACTATTATATTCTCTATTTCATAGCATAGGTACATGTCAAAATATGCACTTTCTCATCATAGGATTACATATGTATACATAAATTTTGCATATGATAATCATGTACAAATCTATTTTCATATATAGGTTAGATTTTTTATCACTAATCTTTATCTATATACACATATGAATGTATATGTATACATATGATCCTTCATTGATAGTCATATTACATGCTCTATCCAATTTTATTTTGCAATCACATAAACACCTATTTATCTCAATTAATTAAAAGTCATAAGATAAAGGATAACAAAAATCTGTACAGGGTAGCATTCTGGACTTGACTTGTGAGCCACATTTGAAATTGGATATGTCATTTTTAGGCCAAATTATCTTCTAAAATCTTATTTTCCTATGTGTCTAGTTTCCATAGCATCAAAATTCACCTTAGTATCTGACCTATAGCTCAAGATATTTGACAAATACTATAGGCTGTTCATAGAACCAAAACACTATCACTTATAAAAATTCATAGCATGAAATTAAGAGGGATTTAGACCAACATTTCTTCATCAAAGTTATACTTTCATGTCTTTAATTTTACCATAATTTTACTTTGTACCATTTTAACAACTCTACAAAAAGTTATGCCCAATTTACTAAGGTCTGTCCCCTTAACAGTACATTCAGATTCAATGAATTTCAAGTCAACATTTGACACGTTTTCATATATTTGTAAGTCATACTTCCTTTGTATAAAATGTGTATTTATGAGTCTATTTTACATAGGAATTAGTCTTATGTTATTCTGATCATTGTACATACAAATATCTCAATGTTTCCCCAACCTGGTCCATAATCCGAATTTAGAAGTTCTCCTAAATTCAATAAATAATAAAAAATATCTAGAGGTAGAATTGAAGCTAGGTTCCTTCTTCAAGTTTTTAGGAAAAGGTCTTATATAACTACAAAAATTTTAATTGTTACAATTAGAGGTCTCTATTACAACTTACACTAAAATTTCTGTCACTAGGTCAAAGGAATCACACCGTAACTTGATATGCATTTCTTATCTTGTATTCTCCTTAATTTCCTCAAGATTTCAAGTCAAACACAACATGTTCCAGCAGATAATTTCATATGAAATATGAACAGCCCTAAGTTCCCATACCTTGGCAAAAAATCCCTTTGTCTTTAACCTGTTAGAATTTCCTTTCCTTTACTCTTTCTACCCTCCTCTTCTCCTTCACAAACATCATCATCGTCAATTAAAAATTTCCAGCACCTTATTCAACATTTACCTCCACCAAAATGAGTAAAAGAAGAAGAAGAAGAAGAAAAAGAAGAAGAAGAAGAAGAAGAAGAAGAAGAAGAAGAAGAAGAAGAAGAAGAAGAAGAAGAAGAAGAAGAAGAAGAAGAAGAAGAAGAAAAAGAAGAAGAAGAAGAAATTCAGATGATTAATTACCTTTAATTTATTGCACATATACTTCTTGATTAAATCTCATGCATGTAAGAATTAGAAAGAGAGAATTGAGAGATGAAAAATGAAGCAAAATCTGAAATTCTTCTCCCTATGCTGTCCCACTCTCATCTCCATCCAACCATTGTATTTCTCTCTCCCACATGCAAGAGTTAAGCCTTTATAAAGGGGTGAAAAAATTCTCTTTTGGTCCCCCTAAAAATTGCATGTCTCACACTTACCTATTTATTCTTTGCATGTTAATCTTTAACCCCTCCTTTTAATTCTTTTCATACATTGACCTATCAATTAATTCCACCTTTTAAATTGACCTCTCAATATATGCTTCTATCCACATTGGACCCCTAAATTTTTGAAATTACAAAATTACCCCAAATTAATACCTTTTTACTTCAATTGTACCATCAATTCATATTTAACCATACTCTGAAATTTTATTTTCATGCAATTAACATAATAACATGATAATTTCCCCCCTTGACCCATAATTATACAAAATTCTCATTTAATTTAATCTTAATCAAATAAAAATCCCATTAAAAAATATGCAATTTGAATTAGGGTCATGTTAGGGGCCTTACAGCTTGCTAGCCCATTGACCTTTTATTTTAGGCATGTTGAATGTGTGCTCATTTTATTATCACACACATCAAAATGACCCTATAACCCAAAATGATTTTGGCTTCCCCTTAGAAAGTTGACCATTGTAGTAAAGCCAATTGCACATTTCAAGAATATGGGAGATTAATTTCTACAAATCTTTGGTATAAGTTTTTCTTATGAAGAATTGAGGTTATTTGATGAAATAAACCTAAAGAGGACAAAAGAAGCAATGCCCTAACAAAGAAAACAATGAAAGGAAAAGGGAGACCTTGAGCTATTACCCTTAGAACAATCTCTAGTAAATTGAAAATCATTGAGGCCAAATGTGAAAGTGCTTTGATTAATTAAGAATCATTAGGGCCAAATGAGATAGTGCTTTGAGAGTGGAAAATGTGTAGAGAATAATCCTCCCACCAGTCAAGAAACATGTTGGTCATTTTTCTCTAGCAACTTGACTTTAATTTGTTAGCCATTTACCCAAGCCTAACGTTGCAACAAATGCAAGACCTTCTGATTTTGGGTTTGGTCTCATCCAACCTAGCGGAGATTACCTTCTAGTAAAGTTTGGTATGTAAGAAGAGGAATATGGTGTTTCTTGAGCTTTAAGAGAGAAGTCGTGAATGCATTTATACATTTAAGTCAAATCTTGTCTTTAACTTTGCATCCAGGATTTGTTTTTGAAAGAAAAAAATTATGTTTTGGCTGTCAGCACACATACAAAGAAATTGCTTGGTGTGCATTTGTGCTAATTTGTTAGTTTGGTAGGTTTTGGTATTGACATTCCTATTCTCTTATTCCCCCATTGAGAATGACCCCTTAATTTCTCTTGTTGAGGTTAAACTAGCTAAGAATGTGGTCCATTCAGCTTAATCAAGGGTGAGTAAAATTTAGGTTTAAAGCATTTGATAAGGTGTAATTACTTTAAATTTTGGACACTTCTTGATAGACAACTCTTTGTACACATCACCTGTAAAACTTGTCACATACAGGTCACGTGTATGATTGTGCATACATATATAAATTTTGCACATACACTACATGTATAACTTTTTTCAATTACTCACATGAATAACTACCTGCAAGGAAAATGCAAATGGACTCCACACTATGAAGATAACTTCAGGCAATGGTCAATCAAATTAGGATAGAGTCTCCATCAAAAAAAGTGAGGTCATCTATGCATGCCATGCTGGAAGCAATTACAAGAGGATGACTATCTCGCTCAAAGATAAAATCCACACATGTTGAAATCATGCAAATCCATATAAAGAAAATCCTTCATGGAGATAGACTGTCAACACACACTATTATTGGGAACAATAAGGTAAGACTTTTTATCCTAAAAATATATACTTGAATACGCAACACAATAAATGAGCAGAAAACTCAAATTTTTCAAATGTAAAAAAATATAAATGTACAAAACTTCAAATTTCTCAAGTATGAAAAAAATTCAAAAACTCAAATCTAAATGTATAGGGATCTTTTAAATATCCCAAAAATACAAATGCATAAAGAATAAAAATTCTATAAATTCCAAATACGCTAAAAATTTCAAGGCCTTGAAATGCTTCCAAGTTGTTAAAATTCAAAGTACATTCAAAATGTAAAAATTCAACAAACACTTAAGATGTAAAAATTCCAAAAATTAAAAAAAATAAAAAAAACAACAAAACAAAAACAAAAACAAAAAAAAAGAGAAGAATAGAACTTATTTTTTTGGCAAAGTGCAAATGGATTTCCCAAGGGGTAAGCCAATAAGCCTCCATTTGCAAAATGCTCCTAAAAGTTGGGATGGTTTTTGCTCGCCTGAAAGTGCAAAATGATATTTTGCTTGTTCGCATTAGAAACGACTAGGTAATATCCCCTATGTGAATGATAAAACAACAAGTTAATTAAGTGTTTTTTATGTAGGCTCGTAGGTCTTAATAGCATACCATTAATTCTTTTTTAAGGCATTTTAAGTCTCTTAGTGAGCATTAAGTCCTTATTTAAGGTATTTTAATTCTCTTAGTTAGCATTAAGTCCTTTTTTAAGACATTTCGAGCCTCTTAGTGAGCATTAAGTCCTTTTTTCAAGGCATTTTGAGTCTCTTAGTGAGCATTAAGTCTTTTTATAAAGGTCTTTCAAGTCTCTTAGGGAGCATTAATTCCTTTTTTGAGGCATTTTGAGTCTCTTAGTAAGCATCAAGTCCTTTTTTCAAGGCATTTCAAGTCTCTTAAAGAGCATTACATCCTTTTCGAGGCATTTTGAGTCTTTTAGAGAGCATTGAATCCTTTTTTGAGGCATTTCAATTCTCTTAGCAAGCATTAAGTATAAAGTCCTCTTTGAGAGACATTTAAAGTATCCCTATGAGCATAATGTCCTTTTTAAGAGGCACTTTCTATAGATAACTAGGTCACGAGCTCGAAGCAAAGATTGTGTGGTGTAGTATTTATCAACAAATTTGCATAGACTGCTTTATCACCAAATCTTCACAATTAAGGAGATAGCCACCTCAAGTATGTGTCGCTAACTTTTTACTCTAAAATTTAGCTAACCTAGGTACTAATGTACTAGCCTCGCTAAAGTTAGGGGCAACTATGGACATTAAGTCCTGAGGTAACTCTTGATCAGGGTTATCTAATAAGGAAAGCATTTCTTATAAATAGACAAGAAATAGAAGTGCTTGTGACACCCTCACTATCCGGGTCATCAGAATTATACTTTTCATGGTGAATAGTGATACCAGGTAAAACAAAGGTGAATAGTACCACCCAGGACCCATAAACATTTTTCATCACCACTGGAAAGTACAATTTATGAAGAGTTTGGTTGTATAATTTAAGGTTAAATAAGCCTTTAAAATAGACACGAAAAAAATCATTAGATCGTATTTAGGGTTTGACCACAAATTTGATTGGCCTTAAAATCTTCCACAGACCTCCGAAAATTATTCCATTTGAATAGACATGCTTGAAATAATCTCAATTAATATTTGGAAGTGAAAAATAATTTTTCTAGCAGCTTTGAATTTTTGAGTTTCGAACTGGTGAATTTTTGCTTTTAGAGCTCGAATTATATCAAAATGAAGTTAGATTGACTCAAAATTTTAAGAATGGATTAAATAAAAAGCTTAAATAATATTTTTACATAATTTTTGACCTATTTTTAAGGTGAGATAATAATTAAAACAAGTATCCAATGAGAGGATGATAAGTGATTAAATAATAACAATTATATTAAATAGTTAATGCTTAATCTTAGCCATCCATTTTGTCCCCACTAAAAGACAAAATAGAGAGATAGAGAAATCTTCCTATCTCTCCCAAAATTCCAGTCGTCCTGCCCATTTCCCTAAGAAACAAAAATTCATTCCTCACCATTTCTCCACTATACTTTTCTTCAAGCTCTCTTGATCTACCATTTTCCTTCCTCAATTTTCATCTAGTTTCCAAATATATCATCTTTTGATCCTAAAAAACAAGTTTGGAGCAAAATCAAGCTTGGAAAAGTAAGGAATTTTAGTGAGAAAAATTGAACAAGTAAGTGAATTTATGTATTTTTGTTAGAATTAAATAGAGAAATTAGTATATTAGTATTTTCTTATCATTTTAGGTAGAGAATTGAAGAAATTTTCTTGGAATTACATTATGTCCATTTTGGTTTAGGTGAAGAACAAAAGGAGGAAGAAAAAAAGAAAGGGGAAAGGGAAAGAAAAAAGAAAAGTGAAGAAAATCAAGTGAATTAAGTTATGTGGATACTTAAACTAGCCAATTTCATTTAAAAACCTAAGTTATGTCAAATTGGGGTTTTAGGGTATATTATGTTTTAATTCAAATTAAAGTTAGAAAAATGAAATTAAATGATAAAGAATTGATTTAGCATGATGAATTGTAGAAAAGAATGGATAAAAATATAAAATTAGGTTAAACACCTATTATGTTACTTATAGTAAAATAGTATAATGTGAAGTTTAATTTAAATTTAAGGTAAATTTATGTAATTAAATGATAGTTAATGAGATATATAATGTTGAAAGTATGAAAACTTTGTTAGAGATAGTATATTAGTTAAGAATTCTATTATATAAGCATACAAAATTAAGGTTACATATGGAATTAAATTGATTTAAGGTTAGAATAATGTTTATTATGCATGAATAATATAATTAGAATGAGTTTTGTGAATTAAATAAACATGTACGTAAGTGGACAAATAGAGGCCGAATGGTAGGTCATAGTGTTTTGAAAGTATAAATAATGGTAATGGTGAAATAATGATACATATGTGTAATTTATATTTATAAAACATGATGGAAATTAAGAATGACATGAAAAGAATTATGTAAGGCATGTAACTATAGATGACCGAATGGTATTCTTGGTAATTTAATATGATTATGATGATTTAATGCATAATAATGAAGTTATATGGTGAACAAGTGAAAACGATATGCAATGTATGGAACTTAAATAGTATATGATGAGAGAATGCAAAAATATGTGAATATAATGTTTACTTTATGCAAATATTATGAATAGTTTTGTCCTTAGTACCTAGAAACGAAGCCAGAAGTATAGGGTATAATTGGTTGGCCATAAGGACACTTACTGTGGTAGCGAGTTATGGCAACTAGCATTAATGGGCTAAAGGTGGTCCCACACTATAAGAATGAGAAAGATGAGGAAATAGAATGAGAAAAGGGACATATGTAGGTTTGGACTGCATGCATACTAAATTCAAGGGTTTCTTTTCTACGGTAAATTATTAGGGGTGAAACTAAAATAATGCAATTTTGATGGAAATGAAAAGAAATACTAAAAGACAAGTGAAAATGATTATTTAAGATTAAAAAATTAAGAAATTTGATTAATTAGGTATTTAAGGGTAAAATGGTCCAAAGATAATGAAAAGGTAGTTAAGAAGGGAAAATTCAAAATTTTAGAATAAATTTGGTAAACGAAAGGCAAATTTTTAATTTAGTGAAAAAGTTGTAAAAACAAGGACTAAAACATAATTTTGACTAAATGAGTGAGTTTAAGGACCAAAATGGGAGAAAATGAGAGCTTAGGGGTAAAAACATAAAAGTGCAGAGAGAAGTGCATAAAGAACTAAAACTAGGGGTAAAATGGTAATTATGATAAGATTGGGGACATGAATGTCAATTTAGTAAAAGAAAGGTCATAAATGTCATTTTGGACAAAAATAAGGACCTAGATGTAATTATACAGAAAGTAAGGACTAAATGGTAATTTTAGTAAAATTAGGGACAAAATGATAATTTTTGGATAGAATAGTAATTTTGGTAAAAGTTGGGGATCTAAATGTATTTTCCATAAAAGATGAAAATAATAAGGGCAAAAGAGTATTTCACCCTAATTTAGGAATGTAGATGGATTTATGCAAAGAAAATGGAAATATAAGGAATCTAAAATAACTAAATTAATTAATCTAAAGAAATTAAGTAAACTAAGCATAATTGAAAATAATCAAATGATTAAAGAGATGAAATGTTATTTATTGTAATTAATAATCGGCTAGGGATGTTAGTAAGAGCATGATAGTAATTTACTTAAGTCAAGATTACACAGTTTATTGAAATTAGTTAGTTTGATATCCAACACTAGGCTTTATGCTTAGCGAGTAGTCATTTTCTATGCATAGGGATAGGTACTCAAATTCCAGGCGACAAGACGAATGAAGAAAAGATGTTGATTTTGGAGTAGCAGCTATTATATTATGTATGTGTATTATTTTGGATAAAGACTATGTATAGGTAATGTACTTATGAAATTAACATATTATGGCATGTATATGTATATATTGGATGGATATATGAGCTATAATGTGTGTTAATGTAATGATATTAATGGCTTGTGACTGTGTTGGCTATGATGATTATAGAAGTGTTGTGTTATTTCCTAGAGTATTGGAGTTAGAGGTTGAATAATTAGGAGTGTGAATTTTGAACTTTTGCAGAATGGATAGGTTGATATTATAACCGTTATGCTGCCGAAATATTCACTAATTAATAGTAATTTTGACAAAATGAATAGTGAATTTACGATGAATTTAAAACTGGCATGTAATGGACTAATAAAATGGCAAATAAATCCGATTTCAAATCACTCGGTAACTAAATATAGAATAGTGGAATAAAATACTCAATCGGTAACCTAATCGCGATAAAATGGTATTTAGACCTAGAAAACTTAGGGTATTACATTTTTTTCTTATCAAAGCTTGGTTTAGGCGGTCCTAAGACTAGAGTGGATGATATGAATTACATATATATGCCATAGTTGAATATTTGTATATAAGATGATGCTGAGACTTAATCGATACCTATCCCTTTATTTTATAACTTAAAGAATGGCTTCCGACTCTCGAAGAGGCATAGAAACTAAGGAGGCAGCCAAGAGTAGTGCATCAGTAAGCAGGGGCTATAGGGGTGCCATTAAAGAGCACAGCCAAAACACACCACCTCCAGTTTCTAAAGCAGTACCTCCACCACCACCTGTGGCCCCATTTTAGTAGGACTTCACACAGTTTATGGCACACCTCATTTATCAAAGAATGCAGACCTTGCTAGCGCCCCAGCCACAACAGTAACCTCCTCCACCTCCAGCTAAGAAGCCTATTTTTGAGCAATTGAAGAAGTTAGGAGCCAAACATTTTTATAGGAGAGACATGATGAGCCCAACAGAAGCATAGGAATGGCTGAATCAAATTAAGAGATTATTCAAGATTTTTCACAACCCACCAAAGGAGATGCTTGAGGGTGATGTAGCTTTGTTTTAGGGTCCTGTATATACCTAGTCGGAGAAAGTTAGAAGGTATGTCCCAGTAGCTGATTTGACATGGGACTTCTTTTTGAAATAGTTTGGTGACAAGTGCATTAGGAAAGAGTATCAGCGGGCTATGAAACAAGCATTTTTGCAATTGAGGTAGGGAAACAGGATAGCAATAGAATGTTAACGAGAGTTTGAATAACTCAATGCATATATGAAAGACTATAATTTGACACAAGAAAAGTTATGTCAGTTGTTTAAATAGTGTCTCCATAATAGAAGCTAGGAGGCCATTGCAACACACAAGTATACAAACATGAGATCCTTGATTACAACGGCCACTAAAGTTGAAACGGTGCAATTAGATGAAGCCAATAGATAAGCTCATTCACAGTAGAAGAGGAGGTTACCCCAATTAGGCACCTTTAGTACTTCCAGCAAGAAATTCAGAGGCCTAACATCTCAGTTTCAGGCCCAGCTTATCGCAAGCTTAGAGCTAGAAATCTACAACTAGGACCAGCATTCCAGTAGCATCAGTAGCCAATACACGTAGGGGTGTCGGCAAAGGAAATATTTCCCCTTGTGAACATTGTGGAAAAAGATACGCAGGGGAGTGTTTGAAGTTGACAAAAGCATGCTACAAATGTGGATCTAAGGACCACATTTAGAAAGACTGTCCTCAGGCTCAACCAAAAACCTTACCAGCACTATAGCCAGATAGCTCCAGTGCACCAGTAGTTCAAGGTCAAGGTAGAGGTAGAGGTACCCCCAGTGGAGCATCTACAACTAGGGGTGCAGCCCAAACTCAATAGGATGTTGAAGGATGAATATTAGAGATAAGCGATGCAATGCAAATCCCAAATGTGTCGATGGATGTTATTACACTAAAATTATTTCCATGCACTCTCATTGGTAAGGCAAGGGATTGTTTGTAAATGCTGCCAAGCTAGTGAATAAGATTATGGGAGAAAATCCAAGAGAAGTTTCTAGTTCAATTCTTCCCACCGACTAAAACAACCTCTATTAGGAATAACATCTATAATTTCCATCAGCTTTATGAGGAACCATTTCATAAGGCTTGGGAGAGATTTAGGAGACTTTTAAAAAGATGTCTAGATTATGAAATTTCTATGCACTAACTAATGTTTACTTTTTATACAGACATGAATCAATCAACTAGGTCTCTCCTAGATGTAGCTTTAGAGGGAAGTTTCATGAATAAGATACCGGAGGAAGCTTTTCTACTCCTCGATGAGATGGACACAAATAAAGCTCAATGGGCAAATAGATGGACTATATAAAAGAAGCAAGAAGTACATAATGTGGATGAAGTTGTAATGCTTAGGGCTCGAATGGAGCTATTAAAGAAGGAGTTGAGTGTTTTGAAGATGCAAAATATGTCAGCTTTGTCTCAAGGATGTGATACCTATAAAGGAACATAAGTGGTGCCTGAAAATAAGATTAGAGAGGGTGTAAGTATAGTAGTGGAGGATGTGAATGCTATAAATCCCTATAGTAATACATACAACTCGAGGTCAAGAAATCACCCTAACTTTGCTTGGAGAGAAGGGAATCATGCCTCCACCTCAAATTCTCAACCTAAGGCCCCTTTCAATCAAAACATAGCCCCTCATGCCAATAATCACCAACCCTATCAAATACAACCTCCAGCACACTACCCATCCACCTGCTAAGCTCTACCTTATCAACCACCAAGATTTCAACGAAGACCTCAACCCCTACAAGATAGGAAACTGAACTTAGAAGAAATGTTTGCTAACTTTATGACAACACTGTCCACACTCCTGGCAAGTTAGGATGCTAGATGGAAATCTCAAGATGTTTGGATGAGAAATCAGGATGCCTTCATTAGAAATCTAGAAACTCATTTTATACAACTTACAAATTCTCTCTCCAATAAGATTTATGGTACATTCCCATCGAATGTGGATCATAATCCTAAGGAGGAGGCAAAAGCAATTTCTTTTAAAAGTGGGAAAGAGGTAAAGAGGACTAAAAAAGGTAAGATCTCTCCAAAAATGGTGGAATCGATACTACAATTAGCAAATAGGTCCATAAAGAGGCTAAAGGGCATAATTTAGGACTTGTTAGTTAAAGTTGGAAATTTTATCTTTTCGATGAATTTTGAGGTAATAGATATAGAAATAGACAAGAAAGTGCCTTTGATTATAGGAATACCATTCTTAAACACAACGAAGGCTTTGATAAATGTGCATAGGCAAACTGTGACCTTGAGATTCAATGATGAAGAGATGGTGTTCAATGTTAACAAAGTGATATAGCACCCTTCTTATGACTTTGAAGAATCCATTTGTTTCATTGATGTTGTTTAAGAGTGTGTAGATGAAAATTGAGAAGAAATTCTATTGAGATAAGCTTCAAGGTTGCATAATTCATCCAAAAAGTAAAGAGTAAGTAGGAGAGAAAGAAGAGGAGCTGCTAAAGGAGAAAAAATTATGAACTTAAAACCCTTCCTTCACATTTAAAATATGTGTTTTTAGAAGGAAAATGCAAAACCAGTAATTATTTATTCCCTTTTGATAGGTTTAGAGGAAGAAATGCTCATCAAAATATTAAAAAAAAACATAAAAGAACCATTGGTTGGGAGAAATTTGACCTTAAAGGAATCAGCCCTAGCTTTTGTACACATCGGATTCCTATGGGGAACAACTTTAAACTAGTGGTACAACCTCAAAGACAACTAAACCCATCAATGCAACAAGTAGTGAAAAAGAAAGTGCTTAAATTGCTTTATGCGGGTATTATCTACCCTATTTTTGATAGTTGTTGGGTTAGTCTGGTTCAATGTGTGCCTAAAAAGGGAGGTATAACTGTAGGTATTACTATTTTTATCATCAGTTCATTAATGATTTTTCTAAAATTGCCAAAAGGCTTTCAAATTTATTTCTTAAAGATATTGCATTTAACTTTAATGGTGAGTGTTTGCAGGCTTTTAATTTGTTGAAGAAAAAGTTAGTCTTAGTACCAGTTATAACATCACCAAATTGGAATTTATCATTTGAGATTATGTGTGATGCTAGTGATTATACAGTAGGAGCAATTTTGGGCCAAAAGAAGGAGAGAGATTTTCATACTATATACTATGCAAGTCACACACTCACTGGTGCATAAGTGAATTATACCACAATGGAAAAGGAGTTATTGGCAATAGTGTTTCCATTTGAAAAATTTAGGCCATATCTTTTTAATACTAAAGTCAAAGTGTTGTCAGATCATACAGCTTTTAGGCATCTTTTTGCTAAGAAGAATTCCAAATCGAGGCTAATACGATGGGTTTTGCTACTATAAGAATTTGATGTAGAGATAAAGGACAAGAAGGGAGAAAAAAATTTTGTAGCTGATCATCTATCTAGATTAGATCATGAACATATGGAAAAAAGGGGAAATTTCTAATTTATTTTCTAATGAACATATTTGTGTTGTCAATTCTTGTGAAATTTTGACCCTTTGGTTCACTAATATTGCTAATTTTCTTATAGGGAGTTACCTTCCAAAGGACTTTAAAACAAAAGAAGAAATTAAAGGTGGATGCAAGGCATTACTTATAGGATGACCCATACTTGTTCAAGCTATGTCCCGATCAGGTGCTCCAGAGATGCATTCCGAAGAAGGAGCAAGTATACATAATGAGGTCACCATGGACCAAATTGCATAGTTGCAAAAATTCTATAGTTAGGTTTCTTTTTGCCTTCTCTTTTTATTGATGTTAAGTCTTTTGTGGCTTTATGTGATACATGTCAACGTGTCGATAATATCTCGAAATAGGATGAGATGCCCATAAACAATGTCTAAGAAGTAGAATTTTTTTATGTTTGGGAAATTAACTTTATGGGCCCATTTTTGAACTCATTTGGGTTTGAGTACATCCTAGTTGTTGTTGATTAATAGAGTAAGTGGGTAGAGGCAGTGGCCACTAGGACTTGTGATGCTCGAGTCCTATTTGAATTCCTTAGGAGGAACATTTTTACTAGGTTAGGAGCACTAAGAGCTAATAACAGAATGGGGGCAAACATTTTATCGATCATCAATTTAAATACTTGCTTATAAAATTCAGTGTCAGGCATAAAATTACAACACCATATCACGCCCAAGCAAATGAGCAAGTAAAAGTGTCAAATAAGGAGTTGAAATAAATTTTAGAGAAAATAGTCAATAATGCTAGAAAAGATCAGTTTCAAAAGTTAGATAAGTCTCTTTGGGCCTATAGAATTGCATTTAAGATCCCTATAGGCATGTCTCAATTTAGTTTGGTTTTTGGGAAAGCTTGTCATTTGCCAGTCAAACTAGAGAATAAAGCATATTAGGCTACAAATTTGCTTAATTTTGATTTAAGATGTTTAGAAAAAAAAAAGAGATGTTTGTAGCCTAATGAACATGAGGAGTTTCGATAATGGTCATATAATAATGCTGCTTTATACAAGGAAAGAACAAAGCATTGGCATGATAAGAAGTTAACTCCAAAAGAATTTGTTCCAAGGATGTTAGTTTTGCTCTACAATAGACGATTATGGTTGTTTCTAGGTAAGCTGAAGTCTAGATGGCTTGGGCCATATCAAGTGGTTTCAAGCAATGAATTCCAAGTGGTTATCGTCAAGAGTCCAAAGGATGGTTGAGAATATAAAGTCAATAGACATAGATTGAAGCCTTATAATGTTAATCAAATGGAGGTTGCTGAGGGAACCTTGATTTTCCATGACAAGTAAGGAAATTCTAAAAAGTATAGCTGAAGACTTTATAAATTCAAAACTAAACTCTCTAACTTTGCTTTGTTTTGATTGTGTGTTTCTTTAGTGTTTTTTTCATTATTGATGTGAGATTTTTCTTTATTTTGGTATGTTTTATGGTTCATGATTTAAGGTGAAGTTATAGGTATTCAGTGTGTGGAGTGGATTGGAGTGCCAAGTAATAGGTATTTTTGTGCTTCCTTTTATTATGTCAGTGTTTTTAACTAAGAATGCTGTAAGTGTTCAAGGTTGGTGAAAACTTGGAATTTTTGAATGTAAATAATTTGAGACCTTCTTTTGGTTTAAATTGCCATTGGGAAGTAAGTTGAGAGTGTGCATGAGGAGAGAATAATGATATTTGAGAGAAAAATATTACATTTCAGTATTAAAGTTCTATCAGTTTTTAATTCAATGTGATCACCTTGGTAGGGTTGATTTTCAACCCAACCTAGGCATATGGTGTTGGATTTTAACGGTTACATGCATCACATACATGAGCGGAATTTTAAAATCTTTTAACCATTAGTTCTGATCTTGCCATGAATACACAATATAACTATATGAGAATAAGAAAAATCACCTTTGATTTTTGTTGAACAGTTGATTTTACTTCGCACCGGGTTATCGCAAACCACAGTGTCCAAAATCGAACACCTCCAATGAGTAATCCACACTAGAGAGGGGTAAATTGAACCAAAAAATTGGTGTTCAACTAGGGCTGGACGAAATCCAAGAGGCTAGCAATGGAAGTGGCACAAAGGGAGAGAGAATTAAGAGAAAAAGACTTTCCTTTTGTTTTAATCACTTAACCCTAATTCTCATTAGTTGGCCTTTTATAGTTAGGTACAAATTCCAACTCCTTAATGAGATTGGGCTCTTTAAAATTGCTGGAGAATTATTAATTGGGCCTCTGGAATTAATTATAATCATTTGGGCTTAATTAAATCCAAATTAAATCTTTTCATAAAAGACTATGCACAAAATCCACAAACTAGGCCCTTTGTGCATCTAATTGGATTTAAATACCCAAATGGATTCCAAATCCAACCAAATTAAATATGTGAGTTCCATAACACTTATGTAACATATATAAATTAATTTGGTCCAAGAAAAATCCCTCCAAGCCCTTCTGTATGGAGTTGGCGTGTAGCCCTCTTCTGGAGGGCTTCCTCCAACTTCTTCATTCCTTTGGCCCTTTATAATTTCTCCAATGGTCCTATTAATTATTATATCAGTCCTATAACACTTACAGTAGTTTTATAACACTTATAAAATAATAATAACTAATCATGAAATACATTATTTCATTTAGGTCCAATTTACAGAACATTTCTCAAAAGTTTCGCGGACAATTTTATTTGATCATAATTAATTAAACTCTTTAATTAATTATTATCATATTCTCCTCTCTACCTTTATAATAATATCAAATATTATTATCCTTGTCATTTTACCATTTTACCCTTTTCTCTATATGTGTGTGACCTATTGGGTTCCTGTCCATGTTGGCAGTATAATATGTAATTGTGAGTTCTATTCAAAACTCACATGATTTAAAATCCTTTAAATCATTTTATCAATCTCTATTGATATTTTGATACATCATTATACAAGTCATGATTGGCCTTTAGCTAGGCATCATGACTACCCAAATGTCAGGAAAGTCATGTGGTTTGACTGTACCCTTCCATAGAAACAGTTACCGTGCAATTACTCCTTTCACCACTCTTATCTCAATTAGATTCTGAGTATGGATTTCTATCAACTCATATAAATCTAATTATGTATGTTCTATTAATTTAACCATTGTTCCTAAAATGCCCTTCATGGATCTCCATCCATCTCGGCATATTACTCTGGCCAGAGATTCTCTGAATAAGGCAATTATAGAATCATGCGAGATAACTTCCCTTGTTAAATCTGGGATGGTGAATCCTTTGTCAATCACTCAACTATCTTCAAGTAGGTCATGATATACCCAATCTCCTAACTATGTTCACTCCCAGTTGGAAGTAATCAGTTATGGAGTCAAAGTATACCACTTGCTACTTAAGATAACTTTGGTGATCTCAAGTCTAAGGATACTTGCACAACCGCTATGAAGAGATTCCTCACTGACATAGATTTAATATCCATATGAGGATTCTCTTTGCAAGTCTCCAATGAACTTGTTCCTCTAACAAGCATCCACATGTTAGCTTTGATTATCATCCATAATCACAATTATGAGAACCATTGCTTGAACCATTCAAGAAGCATAACATGTGCTAGTCTGTCCGAATTAACAATGTCCTATCTTGTTAATTCTATGACTAGGGACATTTAGATATTAACACATTTGCATGCGATAGACATCTCACATCATGAACACCTTCATGATTGCCTTTGCACTGTGTTTATAATATCTAGGACTTCATTTATTAATTTAAGATTTACAAACTCATGTATTCAAACACAGCATTAATAAATGAATGATGCCTTTTATTAAGAATATAAATTTCATACATATGAAAAATATTCCTATTACATGGGCTCTAGGGCATACTCTCTAACATATGGCAACATTTCAATCCAATCGGAAGTACCTCGGTAGGGTTGAATTTAAACCCAACCGAGGCCCCACTCTTTCCCATACCAAATGCATCACCTCGATAAGGTTGAAATTCAATCCCACAGAGGTCCTTACCCTATAAAAAGCCTTTATTCATTCCCTAACTAAGACACACTTTCTTTTGGTCAATTTTTCTCTCCCCCATCGAGACTTACTCCAACCCAATCGAGCCCTTCAAATATTGCACTAATTTTTCGTCAATTCTAAACTTTAATTCATCAAGTAACTTCAAAATTTTTTTATTTAATTTCTCATGTTACATGTTTATATTGCTTTAGTTGAATTAAATTGGGATTTGTTCTTCTTGAACATGGGATTTCTAAGGGATTCTTTTGAGTTATAATGATGTTTAACTTGCATATAATGGCACATAGTTTAATTATTGCTTGGGATTTAGGCTTGATTTCAAATTTTGACTTGATAATGGTTGAGATTGCTTTAGTGTTGGCTTACTTATTTTGTGCCTACCATGTGTTTGATGAAAGGCATCAATGACTAAGTTTAATTATTTTGCTTCAATTTTCTAATTTACACCATCTCTAAGGACTCTCAAATGTCAATGCCTACTTTCCACATTTACTTTCTACTCGTTAACCAATTGCTCTAATGTATTGGAAATTGATGTATTTGTGTAAGGATCCAAAATAGGCCCTAGTAGAATTCAAAGGTAATTTCACATTATTAAAGTCTAATTAAGCATTATCGGATGAATTATTAGTAGTAAAGATCTAATAAATTTGTGGTCTTATGTGATAGAGGATACAATAGTCAATTGATATTATAGTATATATAGTGTGTATAATTGGAATAAAATATAGTTAAAATATTGATCGGGGCATAAATTTTATTAGGTTGTAATTAATTATTTGATAAATGTGTGAGTTATATGGTATGAATTTTGTCAATGTATAATTAAAAAAAAAACTATATAGTTTGAGAGCTAAATTAAAAGGGGATATAAATTTAGAGGCCAATGTTAAAATAATTATTAATTGAGGTTAATTTTTAGGTTTAAATACGTTTGGGGGTAAGTGTTGTAATAGAAAATAAATATAAGGTTAATGTATGAAATCGGATTTTAGTGGGTAAATTCTTTAAGCAAGAATCACATGCAAGGAGTGAGTATAATTTTGCCCACTAAGCTTTGGAAGATGTTCTTCACGTGAGATGATGGGCTGTAAATCATTTTCATCTTCTTTATTTAAGTTAAACTTTCTCTCAACTCCATCATTGGTAAGCTTAAGAATTAGGGAATTGTAGGAAGCTTTAAGGTAAGAATTAAACCATCTTCTTCATTTTCTTTCTATGGTTTCGGATGGAAAAAGAATGCTTAAGGAATAAAGGATTGATTTGAAGCTACAAAATTAGGTTTGGGAACTTACTTTTCATGCATGTGTTTTCCTTGAGTGAAATATGTGATTACAATATGAGATGGATGCATTTTGATATAGTGTTATAGCTACAAAAGAAGAGATGTAGAGATTTACCTCTTGCATGTGTTATTTGATATAATTAGCATAAATAAATTGTTCAAAGCTTGATTTGAGTTTATTTTAAAGTGATGTTAATATAGAAAGGTTATAATACAATGTATGAAAGTATATTTGATGAGTAACTTGAAATAAAACATCAATCTTTGATGTTTAAATGGACATGCATGTAAGTTTTAAAATTCTAGGTTTGGGTTCACTAGACCTTATTGTATTCTTTGGTAATATCTTGAGTTTGAGAATAGATAATTAGATGATTTCAATTGCATGTTAAAATAGACGTCTAGAAAAAGATTTCATAAGAAGAAATGACATTCTAATTCTGCTTCTAAATGGGTCATAACCTAGCTTGAAAATCAGACAAGTGTGCAATCTCGTACTCATGAACAGTCTTCAGTATTTTGACAATATCTTTCAAATTAGAACTGATATTGAGATGAAGTTTGATGTTTTAGAAACTAGAAACATAGGGGAACAAAGTTGTAGAATACCATTTTTTCTGAAAATGATGTTTGGGAGGTCTAAAATGATGTGCAATTTGCTCTAGAAAAACTGTCTACAGAAATTTCATATGGCATTTTAGGGAGGCACGGCCGAGACCATTTTGTCTCAACCGTGCGCACCTTTTGATCTCAATTACAGCCTTTAGTCTCGGCTGGGACCAATTGCCTCAGCTATGGCCCTTTTCTTTTATAGTTATACTTGATTTTTAGCCTCATCAAATATCAACACTTATTCTAACATTTTAAAACACATCTAAAGCATGTTAAAACATGTAATTAAACTTAAAATATGGCATTAATATGTGAGTTTAGAACATTTTAAAATAGAAATGTGAGAGTATTATGTAACATCAAAATATGAGACTAATGTAATGACTTATAGAAACAAAATTGTAAAGATATATTGTTACCATATAGATGAACCTTTATTGAAGTAGATTAATATATGGAAGTATGAAGTTATGAAATTATTATTAATCCTATATGTATGATAATATGATTGTGATATGATGTGTTGCCTAAAGATCATATGTTCAAGTATAAGTTCATGATGAGAGGTATGTTTAATTATCAGTACTCAAATTACTATATGAATATATGAATGCATATTTAAACACTGGACAATTGTGTACTATAATATGATTGTATGCATGTACAAGGTGTAAGATATAAATACATACATGATAGTTAATATTAAAAATCCTACTCATGAATGTTCATTTGATGTTGGAGTATATGAACCAAGAAAATGAAAACATGTCATGTTACCTAGTTGTATACATATCGATGAATCTAAAGTTACTACGTTTAGTTGTATAACTTGTCCTTTAATGGGCTGTTATATATATATATATATATATATATATATATATATATATATATATATATATATATATATATATATATATATATATATATATATATATATATATATATATATATATATATATATATATATATATATATATATATATATATATATATATATATATATATAAGTCTAGATGATTATACATGATTCCTATTGATTTATTGAAATTACTATAATACATATAGTTTGAAATGTTAACTTTACTTATATAAAGAAGTAAGGTGATTAGTAGAATATATGTGTGTATATAAACAAATATCTATATGTATGATCTCACGTGATTGTTACATGAGCAAATTGTATAAAATGTTTATGAATTTTGCATATATATTTATGTACTAGAGAAGATATATATTTTTTACATGATTATGTATTGGTACAAATGGCATTATATAAGTGGAATAGTTACATGATCGAATAAGATTACAAGTATAAAGTAGTAATACCCAATAGTGAGCATATTCACAGGTTTACAGAAAGTTACACATGAACATGTATATGATTGCATTATTCATAGTTACCCAAGAGTATACATGTGAATACAAGAATATGAATGAATAAATAATAGATAAAGTAAATAGATTTTACTACCTGCGTTGAGTCTAGGAAGTGGATAGGTAGGCATGCCTATAAGGGTACCTTGCAGCTATTTCTGAACAGTTTTGACTTGTTCAAGTCCACTTGAAATTAAAAGTTACAATGACCCTATTAGGGTTTAAAAGTTAGAGTTGATTTGAACAACCCCGTTTGGGTTGTAGCCAACCCCCGCTTAGGTCCGCTTGACTGGTCCATGTTATTTGATTGACCCCATTTGGGTCCATGTTATTTGTTTGACCCCGTTTGGGTCCACTAATTTATCATACAGTTTTATTCCTACAAGTGATCACCGTTTAATACCTCCGGGTATCTTATTCGTACCTTCGGGTGCCACTATTATTATCAACAGTTTTGTACCTTTGGGTGCTATAGTATAACCCGTTATCCATCTCTTTAGAATAGTGCAGGCTTTATTATCAAAGGTTAAGAAAAATTTAATAAGGCATGCAAATTCTTAATTGACTTTATACTATTCTACATATGAAATTCCTTTTGTTGCACATAAAACCCACATCTATAGGAATGCCCAATAGTAAATATATGTAAGTAATACTGCTAGTATCAAAAATACATGCTAATTGTTAAATGATGAATTTGCATTATATTAATATTTTGATTAAATTGATGATATATATATATGCCTTTGTGATCATAAACCTTATTTCTATATGTATGCCAATACATGATTGATGAAGGAACTTTTATTAAGTTCAAGAGTATTATAATATCTAATGGGCGCAACAATTTTATAATTGCATAAGCATATTGTATATTAAAGATTATAAAAGTTAGACAATAACAACCATTGTTTTTGAAATATTTTTTTATGATTATAGATGTGTTCACATTGTTGCATGTGCACATTCTTTAACATGTATTTGTTATTTATGGTGATGATATATAAGTTTCACATCAATCCGAATTTCTGGACAGTACTTTCACATTAATGTCTAATATCTTAATTCAAGTCAATATACTTATAAAATCCATAATCAACACAATATTAATGCATGCAAGAAATAATAGTTCCCAAACCAGGACATGCAACTCAAATCTTCTTCAACATTTTCCTTTTTCTCTCACTATCTTCTTCTTTCAAGATCCTAATTTTCTCCTTTTCCTTTCACAACAATTTCATCCATTAACACAAACTTCCAGCATTTAATTTAATCTATTATCAACCAAAACAAGAAGATGAAGAAGAAGAAGAAGAAGAAGAAGAAGAAGAAGAAGAGATGAATTACTAATTAATAAGCTTACCTTATTGTTACAAACTAATTTGTCTTGATTTAATTCAACATGCATGCATTTCTCTTCAAGGATTTCTTAGATATGCTTAACAATGAATGAAAGAGTGAGAAGAGAGAAAATTTCCGAAATTGCTCTCAAGAATGCCGTCCTCACTACCAAAGACTCCCGTTCTAACAGTTAAAATGACTATATATAGGGGGAAGGGAAAGGTCCCTTGGAGGCCGGCAACTGATTGGCATGGTCCGGGGGCGGGAGGGCGGTTTGTTCTAAACAATTTGCATGTTACTAATTGTGCTTTCAGCTTTTTACTAGGTTGGGTCTTAAATCAAGGCCCCCCCACATTCTATCTCTTTTAAATTAACCCACTTAATCTTATTTAAACATTGGCCTCTAAATTTATATCCCCTTTTTTATTTAGCCCTCAAACTATATATTATCACTTGACTATTGCATCCTCTATCACATGCAGTTTTCTAAATTCAACTTGTATGTAATTTTTGACCTTCCAAAAGCCATTTTTAGCAAATGTTATCTTCTACAAACTTGTTGAACTATGTTGCTAGTTTCTAAAACATCAAGAATCATCTCAAAATCATTTATATATTTTCATATATTCACTTAACACTGAGGTCTGCTCCTAGTGACTAGGCATCAGACTATTCTGAATTTTATGTTTAAATATAGCCTAGTTAAAGACAAATTTGAAACTTGGTTTCTTCATATGAAATTTAGATATGGATGTATAGTTTCAAGCGCAATTATAATCATATAATTTGGTGCTCTATAACTCGAGATATAGCCAAAAGAGTACCAAAAGGTCAAGAAAAACATGATAATCTATCCAATAATGTTTAATTAGACTTTGTTAATTTGAAATTGCTCTTGAATTCTTCTATGGCATATTTTGGGTCCTTACAAATCTCTCCCCCTTAAGGAATTTCATCCTCAAAATTCATTCCTATATTATTTACTCGAATATATCACTATCATTCATATACTTCTTTGTCTAACTTTATAAACTTTTATTTCATACTATCTCTACCAACTTTTCTTGATACTTACTTTGACTTAATTTGATTCTCTTATAAATCAATCTCCATAAGGAGTGATATTATCAAACAATTACATCATTACTATTCTCAGCATATATTCTGTCAGTTTACTTTATTAGCTGGGGCCTACACATGTAATATGATGCTTGATGCTATGTTATGCGTGAATAATGCTTTCGTGTATGCAATAAGATGCAAATGTATTATCTCATGTGCTGTATATGTTTTTGCCCCATCCTGTGTATAATGTTTCGTCAATTGCCTATACTTGATAAGGAAAAACTGACAGGTATATAGAGAATCATAATTACTCCTTAACTTGATATCTCAAAACCTTCAACTATAAATAATTTCATCAACTAAGCAAAACTCCATCTCATATATCATAATTAAATAATCACTATTTATTCTATTAACACGCCTATTTCATAATCCTATATACTTTTATATGCACATATTATATACTATTTAATCTGAAATTAAGATCCCAAGAAAGTACTATTATCCACATAGTCCATTTCTGAAACTTCAATCATATACCTTTACCCACATATATTACTATCCTTATATCTTGTTTACCATATTCGATTGAATCATCAAAATTTAGTCTAACCATAATAAGGCCAGGATATCTGCATTGGCCAACACTCCATAGCTTCCTATGATAACAACTCTAGACACCTATAGCCCAAAAACGGCTAAACCAGCTACTCTAATACCACTAATTGTAACACCCTTATCGGCTACATAGATGTAAATACTATATCCTGTATCATAAAGCAAGCTTGTCAGGTTTAATGTTCAAAATATATATTTTCTTTTTTTCAAACTGCAAACATAAATCCGACATATAAACTATACTATTAACACTTTACTGTATACTTAAAAGTATCTTTAAGTAATACAATATTTACTTTTATGAATCATCTGTACATCACATCCTTATCAGAGTAAATAAGAATCTTGTAATCAAATTGCACATAACATTAGACTATACTTTCAATCTCTCTCTTGTGTTGGCCATCCCACTGTAGATATCATCCCAGGGAAAAAACCTTACTTACAACCTACATGGATGAAACACCCGTGCTAAGCTATAAAGCTTAGTAGGGAACAAAAACATGTGGATGACCCCTTTTTAAAGGTCATCAAGATGAAAACCCATATACATATACATCTTAAAGCAAATAAACCAATCATTATAAACAATATTCACAATAATCTCCCATAATTATATTATCTTTTGCTATACTTATAACCAATATCAAGCTTACTTTTTGAATTTCTATATGTTACTATTGACCAATTACTTTGAATTATTAGTTGTCAAACATTGATGACTATATTATTCATGTATTAATATCAATTGCCAAACATTTTAATAACTATGCCATATTTCTATCACTTATTTATAAACATTTATATATGCTTCATCTATACTTTATGAGTTTCCACATTTTGATTTTAGTGTTCACTTTGATATACTTAACTATCTTAGAAGCATGGTACTGTATTCAAATAAATTATATTCCTTGTACCTCTATATAATATATTCCATGTGTAAAATGCCATTTTTCTCATTCGTTTGAATACTTACTATTTTTATTAAACTATTATATCTTTACCTTAGATATATTTTTTTAACTTTTAAAGCATTTCGATATTAACATTACTTCATCAGTAATCACACTCAATACACTTTATACATATACATTTATTTAACATGTAATCAATGGATTAGAAAATCTTGACAAATCTATCAACCTCACGTAGTAAACAATAAAAACGTTTAAAAAAACTTAATAGTTAACTTAGCATGCTGGTATTGTATATTGACTGAGAATTCTTCATGCATTTAACTCATTTAAGCAATTGTGAACATTTGGAACCAACTATAAATAGCATACATATCATGTGTTACTTGGTAACCTCTATTTATTTAAACTTATGAAATAATACAAGCAAATCATGTCAGACATGTAATCAAGCAATATCCTTAACTTTTATATGGTGCTTGCTTAATACTTTATATTTAATGTATGTACTGTACTTATAGTTTAGCCTGCCTTAGTTCTATCAGTGGATAACGAGAACTATCGATACACTTTAGTATCAAAATGGGGGATATCTGAAGATATCGGATCTATAAACCCAAACGGGGTCAAATTATACTTTAGACTGATCAAGCAGACCCAAACGGGGTCGCCTAACAACCCAAACGGGGCTGTTTATGATCCAAACGGAATTAAACATACTTTAGACCCAATTGGGCCAAACTATGGCAGCTGCAATTTTCCCTATAGGCTTCTATCTATCCACAATTGAACTCTAGTAGCAGGCAAATATAATCTCTCACTTTATCTTTCTTTAGTTTTGTAACGCCCCAAAAACAAATTTGGATTGATTATGTTTTCGGGTTTTAATTTAATAATTGTTAATTAAAACCTATTATGAAAATTAAGATACAATAATAATAAATATTTTAATCCTAATGGTGGATATTTTTAAGACTTATCTAAGGAATATTGGGATATAATAAAAAAAGAAAGAAAAGAGAATTTGGGGGATAAAGTTGATATTTAAAAGAAAGTTGGGTGGGTTAAAAATAAAAGAAATAAGTTAAAAATGAAGGAAAGAAAGAGGAGGAGGGAGGAGGGGAGTCGGGGAAGAGAAGGGAGCGGAGGGGAGGCGTTGGCGTCGATCAACGGCGCTCTGGCCGGCGATCGGTGCGGCTGCCACCACCTCGGCCATCGGCCTTTCTCTCCTCGCCGTCCCTTACCTCCGGCAGCTGTTTCTTTTTCTCTTCTTTTCAATCGGATCGATCTCCTCTTTTCGGTGATCCCCGATGGCGGTGGAAGGGCCTAACGGCACCGGTGAGATCACGAGGCTGAGGCGGATTTTTTGGTGGTCGCCGATCGTCCCCACTCGCCGGCAAAGTGCAGATCGGAGCATGTGGTAGCCAGCGGTTTTTTGGCCAAACCACGATGCTTTGAGGAGCGTGAAGATCACCGGGAAGCTACTGGCGATTCTGGCTTCAGGTGAGAGGCTTCAGTGTCTCTCCGGCGAGGCTCCGACGAGGCAGAATGGAGAGGTCGTTCTGGTCTTTGACTCTATGGTATGGGAACTATATTAAAAGTTTAATTTCATGTATAAGATTGAAGTAAGAGTTGGTTAAATTTTTATGCTATTATGGATAAAAGCATTAAAGTTTGCATGACTGAGATTATACAAGTACCTAGTACTAGATTTAGTTTAATTGAACTATATTTTGCAGCATAATTGTCACTTTGGAAATGAAATAAAATTTGAATGATTATAAGAATAATGACATTAAGTCTGGGTGTCTGAAAGCTAACTAGAGAGACAAAATGAAAGAAGAAACCCGAGGTGTTGTCTATTGTCAGGTGGCTTAAGTTTATTCATGGTGAAGGTGAATTAAATTGTAACAGATTCATATCAGTTTATTTTATCAATTTTGATTGTTTATGGCAGCATAATTAATATCTTGGAAACAAAATAATGATTAAATGATGTCTTTGTTGATTGTGTATACTAAAACTTTGACAAATCCTTTGATCCTTGTCTTTTAGTGGGTTTTGTTGCCCTGTTATAGGAGTTCCTTGAAATAAAGTTATAGGAAATAATGGATTTCATGGAATTGATTATATTTTAGTATTCAAAGCTTGTCTCATATGATAGAAAGGAGAGATCTCTGTCTAATTTGGAATTTCATGTAATGTTAATCATAGAAAGGGACTCATTTTCTTAAGAATATAGTGAAAGTATATTACTTGACTTTGCATGTATATTCTTTTGGTTACGTAATTGGTTTAACGGTAAAGTAATGATGTATTATCTTTTAATCGTTATTCTTTCGCACTAGTAACTATGTAGAAACTGGCTTAAACATAGTTTTTAGTTTAGTGAAGAGAGCCTTGTTGGTAATGGAATTGTTTGTTTTAAAAATTAATTGTTTAACTCATAACGATGAAATTCCTGAGTATACTAGCAATATGAATTAATTGGAATTATTAGTGACTATAAGCCTATGGTTTAGTTAGTAAAGAGATTTCAAGATAAAAATTTGAAAGGTGCAGAGTCTACGGGTGTTTGTTATCGGTTTCTGTCTTTATTTACAAATAAAGTAATAAATAGTTTAGCCAAAGTATCAATTTTATTAAGGTTGCTCTTAAATAAGTTCAACTTGACATATGATGACATAATGATATATGAATTTACTCTATAATTATATGGTTTGATAAAATTTATAATATAGTAATAAGTCTGTTATAATAATAAGAAATTTTATCAAATAGTCGTTGTTGCTATCATTGCATAACTTCCAGTTTAGTAAAAGAAAGGTGTTTAGGTAATGAGGGTTAAAGTTTTAAGAAATAAGTTATATGTACAGTATTTGATTAAGACAAAAAGGAATAAGAGAACTCTTTGGAGATAGTTAAAATTAACTTATGTTTTATTCTCATTTCTTACTATAAAACTTGTACAAGTATCGGGTTAGGAAGTATTTTAACTTCATATATACTATTATCTTTCATGATGCAATTTGCTAAGATATTAAACAAAGAAGTTATTTGATACGTAAAAGATCATGATAGAGTAAAAGATGATTATTTGGAATTTAATATATAATAATTGAAGATTATAATGTCATAATACAAAACAAGTGAGAATGTAAATAGTATAGTAGTAGGCCATTAGTATAAATGTGATACAAACATGTAAAGAATGGAAATACTTTAAAATATAATGAATTGAGAAATATTGGAAAATACTCGTTTCTTTATGAATCTTTGTTTGATACTTGAATAACAAAAATGAATATCATTATTATAAATGGAGTAGACATAGTTTTATGTTTACGCTCTTATAGTATTATGAGAAAATCGACGATTAAGTGTTACGTACTCACATGTGTTTGCTTTAACATATTGGTGTTTTAAGATTATGTATTTAGATATGTGATTATGACATTGAACTTATATGCATCTATAGGCGCTAAAATGATATGAAATGGTGTAGGTAGATATTGATATCATATTTGTAACTGAATATATGTATTTGATGTATAGGTATGAAAGAATTATGCCAACGTCTTTTGAGGTAACAATTAATGATGAATTACTTACTGAGTTATTAAGTTTTGTTGTCTATATGAGTAAGATATTCTGTTGCTTATGCTTATGATTTATTGCTGAATGTAAGAACTGGAATCTAAGAAAATTAAAGGTATCAAATAGGAATATTATTAACTTTGTACTTGTGTAATTGATGTTACGTATTCAAAAGATTAGTTTTAGATTATATTGTTCCCCACTAAGCTCTATAGCTTAGCACGGGTTTTGTTATCCGTGTAGATAATAGGATAAGCTTGTTTTGGGTTAATCAGCTGCTATGGCTCAACCATCAAAAGAAAGGATTTAATGTGGGCAGATCTCCATCAGGGTTTACAGTTGTAGCGAGATGATTTTAATGTATATTGTTCTTTACTTTGGAATGTTATAGCGGTTTAAGAGTGTAATATGTAATATTGAATCATCTTAGGACATGTGAATAATAATGAGAATTGATGTATGAGATGCTTAGTGAAATTATTTTTGTAATGTTGTGCCCTTGAAGGGCTGTGGAATTGTCTGATTTACAGGTGGGTTAGATAAGTTTTTAGACGTTATATTGCCAGATTTTTATTTGGAAATTAGTCATTTGGACAATTATAGCTTTATCGACTTACTTAATTTATAAGTATTTCTTTTTGGACAAGTCTGGATCGATGGGATAGTTAAGATTCAAAAGAAAAATCTTGCTGATTTTGAAATTTTCACTCAGTGCATTGCTCCTCAAAGGGTCAATGACCAGTATCCGACAAATGGTCCTTGAAAAAAAAATTTCCAACTTATCACTTGTTTCGGTTAGACTGTTCAGCAAGGGTGTTACAAGTTTACTTTTACTCTATTCAATCATATTCGTATATGTAAATGTATACCCTTGTATACTATGAATAAAATAATCATGTACATGCTCATGTATGGCTATTGAGCAATGTTATTCTTTACTTTGCTCTATTCATCATATACATATAGGTATCTATATATATATTTCTTTATAACTATGAGCAAGATATCATATACATGTATATGCGTAACTTTATGTAAACCTTTGAACATGCTCACTATTGGGTATTACTATTCTGTACTTGTAATCTTATTCAATCATGTAACTATTTCATATAACAAGATTGTACCTATATTATATTGTTTGCACCTATGCATAATCATGTACAAATATATATCTTCTCTAGTGCATAAACATAAATGCATAATTCATAAAATAATTTATACAATTTGCTCATGTAACAATCACATGATAAGATACTCCTTCTTTAATGCATACACTTGTATACATAGTCACATATAACATTGCCATTATATACTTTAATAAGATTTCTATAATTGAGCCTATTGCTCTA
This sequence comes from Excoecaria agallocha, assembly GCA_037975025.1. Lineage (NCBI taxonomy): Eukaryota > Viridiplantae > Streptophyta > Magnoliopsida > Malpighiales > Euphorbiaceae > Excoecaria > Excoecaria agallocha. Next base: position 86,237,965 of record CM075808.1, on the reverse strand, counting down.
TAGATCTGTATTTTAGCATGCTAACATGTGACATCACAAATGCTTAATCATGTCATTTCAATTAAGCAAAGACATATTCATGCATTTCACTTTAAACATATTCTCTAAATCATTACTCTAAACATCTTTCGAACCTAATCATGTAAGATCATACTATATATATATATATATATATACACATATATTCTATAAATCATATTACTTCTTTATACAAGTAAAATTGACATTTCAAACCATAAGTATCATAGTAATCTTCAAGAGATCAATAAAAATCGTGTATAATCATTTAGACATTTACATATATATACATTTATATATATATATTACATTCATGTAATCATATGATAGTCGTACATTAAAACCTTCATTTATCATATTTAAACATTTCTTAACTTCATAGTATACATGCATGCATCAAATAAACATTTACTCCATTAAAAATATGTACATGAAAGCATAATTGCACATAACAACCATGTACATAAGTTTGATCACATATAAATATTTGATATCTTTATCATATATCTTTACCTATGTACATATATGAATATATATATATATATATATATATATATATAGACCTTTGTTAATAATCATATCACATGCCATATCCAATTCATTGTTTATTCATATAGACACATATTTAACTTAACTATATAAGAAAAACCATAATGTAAGAGACATTAAAATTCTGCACAGGGCAGCATTCTGGACCCAACTTATGAGCCACTTATGATTTGGAAAACGTAATTTTTAGGCCAAATGAGCATCTACAATCTTACTCCCCTATGTGTCTAGTTTCCAAAGCATCGAAATTCACATTAATATCTTATCTATAGCTTGAAATATTTAAGAAAAACTATAGGCTGTTCATAGAACAAAAATAGTGTGTGCTGTCACTTAGAAAAATTCATAACGTAAAATTAAGAGGGATTTAGACCAACATTTCTTCATCAAAGTTACACTTTCATGCCTCTAGTTTAACTAGAATTTTACTTTATAGCATTTTAACATCTCTACCAAAAGTTATGCCTAAATTACTAAGGTCTATTCTCTAACAGTACATTCAGTCCCATGAATTTTCAAGTCAATATTTGACATGCTTGTATACATTTTTAGGTCACACTTCCTTCAAATAAATTGTGTCATTAGGAGTATATTTTGAATAGAACTTAACTTTACATAATTCTGATCATTGTACACAAAGCTATCACCATTTAATCACAAGCTGTTCCAGAGCCTATTTTTACAGTTCACATGATATTTCTTTAAATTATAGAAAATGGTTAGAGGCAGAATCAAGGCCTGGTCCCTTCTACAATTCTGTAGGTTTATGTCTCATTTAACTATAGAATTTTTAATTGATTCATTTTGAGGTCTCTAAGTCAAATTATATACTTTCATTTATGTATATATCTATGCCATACTTTAGATTAATTTATTAAGTTAAATTAATCTAAAAACCCTTAGTTCCTACTTTATAGATATTATAATTATCCATTAACATGCTCATCCTATTAAGCTTGTTGATTGAGAACTTGTTAATTGAGTCCTTAAGTGATTAACAATGTATTTGCAATTGTTCCTTCATATTATACATACTCATTCTCTACTGCTCACTGTCCAAGTTTGCATAATTTTTTCACATGGTAAACGACATTTTTCAGGGAACTTGTCTTCTTAACATTGATACTTACGATCTTATCTATATGCTATAAAAATTTCAAGTCATTTTGATGTATATCCTAGGAGTTATAACATAATAAACACCTACTGCTCCAATGACCCTTCAAATGAGGGCTACTGTTTTGGGCATTTTTGAGGACCCTAGAGGCAAACTTTCATTATTGTTTCCTACTTTAAAATTGTTTTCTTTTTTAATTCTTAGTCATTACATATTTTTTTATCATTTTATTAACATGTATCAAATTATTTCACATTTATACCAAGTTACCATATTTACATAATGTAAATTTAAGCAAGATTCAAAGGAATTAAATGAAATTAAGTATAGAATTGTATCCACTAACCTTAAAATAGATTGAATTCACTCACTCTTCCTTGTCATTGCCTTTTCCTTCCTTAACTTTTTCTTCTCCTTGAAAATCCTCTCTAGCCGAATTGGAGAGGAAGGAAATTGTGAGTTTTCATCATGATTTTCAACACGTAATTAATCATAAATGACTCTACTAATGATTCTCTATAATTCTGTAACAAAATCCCTACTTAATTCCAACAAAATCTCATGAATTTACCTAATTAGATCAAATTCCTCTCACCAAATATCCACACTTTTCAAGCTTTCTTTTGCTCCTAACTTGTAGCTATGTTGAAGAGGGTAATTTTTAGTGTTGAGATACAGTGGAATTTGAGAAGAAAAGGAAGAAAATGGTTGAAGGAGAAATGGGAAGGTGGTTTGGCCTAGTAAGGAAAAAGAGGAGGATGGTTGTGTTTTGGAGAGGCTGGTAGACAATTCTAAGCCTCTCTATTTTGTCTTTTAGTGTATCAAATGAAGGGCTAGGATTTGATCATTTACTATTTCATCTAATGGCTTATTTTGAAATCACTTGTCACCACCACATTCATCCCTACAACTAATGGGTGTAAATGATTCTAACTTATTTTATTATGACATCTATGCCCTTTAACAAATTAAAAGTGGCATTTAACCCCGATAAAGTATCCGACTTCAGTTTTTTGTTGTTTTTCCAATCTTGATGTTCTCTTTATTAGAATTCTCTAAAATTTTTCCCCAAGTGTAAAAATTATATGCAGTGGTGTCTCTAAAATTTCAAGTTATTACGACATCGTTTCAGTATAGTTCCAGTTCCGAAGGCAAAATTCGCCAGTTCGAAATTTAAAAATTCGAAATAGTCAGAAAAATTAATTTTTACTTCCAATAGCACCTTTAGGTTATTTCTAATAGGTTTATACAATTGAAATAATTTTCAGAGATCTGTGAAATATTTTTGGGTCCGGTCAAATTCATGGTCAATCCTAATAATAGTTTCGAGTAATTTCTTTGTTGTCCATTTTAAGAGTCTATTTAACCTCAATTTCTTTTCAAATCATACCACTGAACTTCACTTAACTCACATTATCTAGTCTAATGGCTAAACACAAACTTTCCAGTAGGTCTTCCATTCTAGAATTTACCTAGCCTATGCATGTTTAACTCCAAAGTTCTTATAAATTCTACTGCACTATATCAATGTAATCACTCCAAATACTATTCTTGTATTACTGTTCATGATCTAAAATGTACTTTTTATACCAATGAGAATTTTAGGGCATTACAATTTAGGTTGACAATGTCATCATGTGAGATAAATTTTTATATAAAAATTTATTAAATTTGTAATTTTATTTGAAAAAAATTGTGTGATATGGTATAATTTAATAAATTTTTATATAAAAAGATTCAAAATAAAAAATAAGAATATTTTTGATAAAAGAGATAAAAAAATCTGGTTATATTAAAATATAAAGGGAGTTATCAAAATTAAATAAAGGTGGTAAGAGAGAAAAAAAAAAAAAAAGGTACAGAAAGAAATGCAACCAATTTAGTGGTTAAAAATTTGGACAAAATGAAATTATGGGTTAACCATGGAGAGCCAATTTTCCCAAATAACATATTAAACTATACCACCCCGTTGCAAATCAAGATCCAAATAAGGCCTAAACTGTACGTATATATGATGCAATTTACCATTTTTAAACTTGAATAAGTGTGCTTTTTTTTTAAAGATACAATGTAAAAATACGCAAAAAAAAAAATAGATAGATAGATAGATAGATAAAATTAATACTTAAAAGATTTATTAAACTCAATATTAATCTAGCAACTCAATAAGAGTAAAGTCCTGAACTAATTTTATGTACAATCTTACGAGATTTTTTTTTTTTTCTAATTCATTTGGAAGGTGATTCTGTAATCTATCTCGTGGTGCTTCAATGGTACCCCAAATCAATTATCTGTGATATGATATAATTTTTTATAATATCTCCTTGTCTTTTCAAATTTTAGTTATGTAAACTAAATTGAATTTTTAACTATTTGGAAATGACTGATTTAGATGAAAAAAATAAAAATAAATAAAAGAAGAATAAGGGTTTTTTTCTTTTTTTCCCTAAAACATGAGCGCGAACAGCTACAACGCACAACAACAGCAAATTAATTTTCAAGTGCTTTTGTTTAGTGTTGTTTTTTTTTTTTTTTCATTTAATCTTCCAATTGCTTTTGCTTATGTTGTTTTTGTGGACTCGTAGTTATGCTACTAACTGTTAAGTTTGTTTTGACACTTTTTATTCATTTTCCTCTCCATAAATATAAAGTCATTTTTTCGAACTTTTTATTTTTAATTTTTTTAATGTTATTTCTGTTTCCATGTTGTCACCATCTCTTACTCTTAACTCGTTTAAGAAGAAATTTAGTTTCGTATAAACTTACCATCACCTCAACTAATTTATGAGATTAAAAGCCTGCTTGTAGCTTTTTAATTTGGCATTCTCCTCAACACACACAAAATTAAAATATTATTTGATAAAAGGGAAAAAACTAACGAAGAAACTACAGGAAGAAGTACCTATGAAAACCTGACAAGGCATAAATTTCTATATTCTATAGAAATTTTCAAGTACTGTTCATGCGATCCTTACAGTTTGCAGGAAATAAGAACTACTTAGTGCTGCCCCAGATAGTATAATAATCTCCGTGCAAACACAGAAGTATACTAGATGTGTGTAGTATATACGATAACAATGTCTGTCCAGCAATTTTCCGAACTGCAATATATTACTCAGTTCCCCAGTAGTAGCACTGTTAATTCGGCTCTCAACTCTCACACCCAACTCATCATGTTTTAGTCTTGGCTTCCACCTGTTTGCGAATGCTCTACTCCTGTACAACAAAATAAAACAAACAAATTTAGTACTTATGTGCAGAAAGTTACATCTACAATCATCAAGTGATGTACTATATATATATACACACACACACACACACACACACACACCCCCTCGTATACATACATACCTCGGCAGAACTGTTTAACAAAGAACTGGAACAGGCTTCTGCTGCACTGGATATTCTTGCTTCTGATTTCTCATTTGAATATCTGGTCCATAGAAGAGATTAGTACGTTAGGACCTAGTCAAAGTGAAGGGTCAAAGAATTCTTTGGCAGTATCATTGCCAGGGACTACAAAGGAAACACTACCATGACACTCCAATTTTCCAGACCAGAATTTATTGGAGTTACAATAAGGACTAACACAAGGAAACATTCAATGGAAGACCTCACATTTAAACCAGAGCTAAGGAATACATAAATGTCTGCATATTGGAAGAATGCAAATGTTGCCCATTAGCAGCAATAAAATGAATGAGAAACAAAATTGTTTCGATGAACCAAGTGATCTAGTGTTGCCTAGTTAGGCCATAATGGAGAAGATCCTTATAAAATATCAATAATTCTCAGAGCTAAATGTGAGAACAACAGAAATAATTCAGAACACTACTTACGTTGAGAGTATTGTCACCCAAATAAGTTCTACACAGTCCACCCAAAGAAGCCTTTGTTCCACTGGTATCACACCATATGTGATAAGATGAGCAAATGGCCAAAGCTTCCACCCTGCCTGCACATCAGACCACATTGAAGAATAAAAAATCAAAAGATGTTTGATGTGTGCCATCAAAAAAATAGATGTTGAAACCCCCACCACCAACCACATAAATAAAATTAAAAATAAAAGGGAAAGAACCTTTATCCTATAATCACTTTTGGCATAAACCAACTAAAAGATAACTGTAGCAAATCAGCTCATTAACGTAAAACTTGAAGTTTTCCTTAACTACAAAAAACAGTTTGACATAGGATTATTATATATACTAGAATTAATTGAATACATGAAGTGTACCAAATAAATTTTGTTTAAAACTGAAATAGAGCCTTCACATGATGCACATACATTTGCTAGCATAATTATTGAATGTCTGGGAAAAGACAGGTTTTTCTTACTGTCAGCATAGGCAAGAATGTAGCCTTCAATTCATTAAAAATGTTAACAGGGGATTCCAGACGCAGGAATCCTAATACTATATAATAAATGCTGTTCCAAAGAGCTGCCCATGCAGTCTGGTCAAAGGCCACTTTTACAGGCACCACCCACCAGTCTTGAAATGGAAAAAGCTCCTGAAAATTATAGTTCATGTAAATAACAGAAATAACTTGATTTATCCAAAGTTGGTAGCAATATTGAGTTATTTGGTGTTTGAAAAATAAACTTGCCATATTACCTCACAAAACTGGTAATAGTAATGTGGGAGGGAGCCATGTAATGTAAAGCCAACAAGGCCAGATCTAAACATCCGTATGCGGTCAAACTCAAAGAGTGGTTTACCTTCAAAACACTATGGAAAATCCATAATAAATATATAAAAATAGTGATTTACAACAAGATAAAAAGGAAATATATTCATCTCCAAGCTCCTAACCTGTGCAATCCAATCCCCTAGAGAATAGACCACTCCACTAATTGCCATTTTTGCTAAAACTGGGTTTGTCTTCAAAGCTTCCTCATAAGCAGACCAGTTATGTTGAGGAGCATATCTCAGTATCTCATAAATGGTCCACCCCTAAGACAAGCAAAGGAAAGAAACATGAGAGATGATATTTATTAACAAGAGATATTAATGCAAAAGAAATTGAGCACACCAACATATGTTGCTAGCAATGCTTATAGAGATGGAAATACCCTTAGTTGAATTAGTTGAATTAGTTGAATCTTCCAAAATGAAAATCAGGGCTTCGAATGAACCTTATTTAACAAGTAACTATAAAATAATTGGGTCGCACTATCCTTTAATCGTATAGTGCCTCAACCATGTTCTCCAGACTTTCACTCTCCAACTTTCAACTTCCATGAAATAAATTCTCTACCACACATCAACCATTATTTCAGTAGAAATATCCGATTATTCCTCATCTAACCAAACTCAGTCACTACAAACAAGTTCTCCACCTGCTTTTCACCTCTATCCCAACCTCACCATTATTGCAACTAATCTTTTTGATCATGCTTACCGATCTTTGAGCTTTATTACAGATGATAAAGTAGACAGCAATTCCGGAATTCCGTGTTTCGAAGTATCTATATACTAATTCCTATTAGTTCAACATCTTGAGTACAGCATTAATCCGAAGTATTCCATCAATGGCAAGATAGAGAAAGAACCAACTCAAGTACTCAAAAGTGAACTAGAACAAACAAGAAGGAAAAGATTTGCTATTTAATACCAGATAGTAGTGAAAGTACAAAGTCCAAAAGCTCATATTGATATTAGCAACAAAAATAGAATTACTCAAATGCCCGGAGAAAAGGGGATTATAGAATTTCTCAGTTTGGTGTAAAACAAAAGCAGTAAAATTCTAATTTCGCAAAAGAAAACAACACATACTTACATGCCAATAATCATGATCAATTGTTAGCAACTTGGATATGGCATAAGAACCCGCAGCAAGAACAACCATTGCATTAATTGTCCTGTCAATTAACCTATCCATTTCCAATTCTCTCGGTGTTCCATCATTTTCAATACCAGCACTAGAAACTGAAGAGAACCCTTCAAAAGACAATTGCCCTTCACTCGATGAGAACCCGCTCACCTGAGTCGCCAACTCGGTCCCCTCGCTCTCTACCTGGCTCACAACCACCCCTTCTAGCTGATCTGTGCTGTCTTCACTCTGTACTGGAATAAAGTCAAGCTCTTCTTGTTTAACAGAGTTCAGGTGCCAGCTATCTGTTCTCTGTTTGTTTCTCGAGAAAATTAAGCTCTGGGTAAATTTTGAGCCGAGGACATGAGAATTCGGGAGGATTTTCGACGTGCGTTTTTTGGATTTGGATAGAGGAAGGAGACTACGTGGAGATATGGTGTGGAGACAAGCCATGGTTGGCCACTGAGCTGACGTTGGGAGGAACTAAGTTGAGTCAACGGAGTTACCAATCTGACTATTCGTTTCTCCGAGTTGGTGCTTGTGAAGGGAGAGAGGTTATATTGATCGGTTGACAATCCAGTGTGGTCAAGAATATAATAGTTATGCGGTCTCAGACAACGTATCAAATGTCAATGTCGGTAAAGCCATATCACTTCGTTTTGATTGTGCTGATTGGTTGAAGAATATGAGCTCCAGCGTACAATTCTGTGCTGGAACACAGCGGATACTATTCTTAGCCTAGCTTTCACCTTTTAGATACCGAATGTAGTCCCTTGCGCTAGCACCGATCTGACCAATCCTGTTTCCGACAAATTTTCATCGACACATATGCTCACTTAATTCATAATTTATTCACTTAATATATTTCACTATAAAATTTATAAATTATCTTGTTATTTTACTAATTTATTCTTTATTACTATTTTAAAAATTGAACAGTAAAAAATAATTAAAATAAAAGATCTAAATATATTATATTCTTTATGTGTTAATAATTTATAAAAAAGATTTTTGAGAAAATAAATAAGAAACTTTCGTCACTTATTTTATCGGAATGATAATTATTTAAAAAATAACTTTTTTAAGAAAAAATTAATAAAATAGTATATTAAAATTTCAAAATGCAAATATCATGTTCTCTAAATTTCAAAAATTTAGTATTAAAAAATAAATAAATAATAAATTATTTTTCTTTTCAATATAACTTAATGAACTAGAATGCTAGATAGGAGCGAGCGTGGACCCGTTAATCCGTTTATAAGCAAAAAAATTAACCAGTCCATTAATATTGATTTTTTAAAATAACTAACTATTAACCAGTCCGTTACATTTGATTAACCAGCCCATCGATTTCGGATTTTCGGTTTGGTTAATCAATATTTTTTGGTTAACCATTAAAATTTATAACATAAAATTATATGAAAAAATAAATTTTAATTCAATTTCAAATGTGTAAAATAATTTAATGTAAAAATTACGAAACAAACATAATTTACTAACCAAAATTTATATTTTATAAATTAATAGCTAATATTATAAAATAGATTTGATATTTATTACAAATTAATATACTTGATTTTAAGTTAAATAAAATTTTGGATAATATTAAATGTTATAACATAAACTCTAAAATATAATTAAATGTTATTAAGTAAAACATGAATAACAATATATGATAAAAAAAACACATATAAAAGTTAAATAGATACTATATATAAATATTACTATATAATTAAAGAAAAATAATATAATATAAATTTAATTTAAAGTATTATATAAATTTTATAAAAAAATATAAAAAATTAAAGAGTATATATATATATATATATATATATATATATATATATATATATATATATATATATGAATCAGTTAATAATAAATTAATGATTAACCGATACTTAAAATCGTAAACCGTAATCATTAACTAAAAATATAAAAATTAAAAATTATAATCGAATCTATCGAATTGATTAACCATAAAAATCGATTTAATTTTAAAATAATTTTACCATTAACTATATTTTTAATTTTTTTTTTACTCACCCCTAATGCTAGATTCACTATTTAAGCATAATTATGTTTGCTTTTGTTTACACGAGAAACATAATATGTTATTACAAACACGTCATTGGTCAAAATCGTACTCACGTCAATTCTTAGTATTAATAATAATACTTGATTTCAAATTCATAAAAGCTTCTAATTTGAAAATTTTAAATTCATATTTTCTGTGTTTTATATAAATAGATATACTTTTTAATTTATAATGATTAAAAATACAATTAATATTTTTAAAATAACTTATTTATTTGTATTTTTATCAATTTATTTTTATATTTATTAAATGTATACATAAAAATATGGGATGATATTTAATATTTATTGACAATAACAAATATTAAATAAGAATAAATTAAATAATTAAATAATTAATTATAGTATATAAAAGGAAAAAATATTGCTTCAATCAATGTTATTAAAACCAAACCGGATAAATAACTGGCAAGGTTGGAGGTTCGTGGTTCGATCGATTCAATCGGATTCAATTGAATTTTTTTCTATTTTAAAATATTATAATTTTTTAAATACTATTGTATAAAAATTAAAAAGTATTCATCAAACATTAAATATATATCACAAATATTCTAATAATAAGTTATAAAATATAATTTTAATTTTATTATTACAAGTGATTAATTATGAATTTTTTAATATCATTTGTTAGAAACATAAAAATTCAATCATATCATGAAAATAATTTCATGTTTAGATGGAGTACTAATAAAGTACACATAAAAAATATTAACCTTTCATATATGAGTATAATTATATTTAATTACAATAAATTCAAATAGATAGTAAGTATATTAAATTATTAAGTAATATTTTTAAAATTTAAAATACTAATTTTTTAAATAAATAAATAATAAAAATTTAATATATATATATATATGTATATTTTAAATTTTCATTATTTATTTATTTGAAAAAATTAGTATTTTAAATTCTAAAGATATTACTTAATAATTTAATATATTATTATAATAATTCAAATAGATAATAAGTATATTAAATTATTAAGTGATATATTTAAAATTTAAAATACTAATTTTTTTAAATAAATAAATAATGAAATATATATATATGGGTGGTTGAAAATATACAAAAAAATAATTTTTTATAATTTTTAGCAAAAAATTTTATTTTTCGGTTTAATCTGATTTTTTTCGATTTAATTCGATTTTTAATCATTAAATCAATTTATTGACTTATTTATTTACGATAAAATCAGTTTAATCGATGGGTCCGGTTTTAATAGCCATGGCTTCGATTGAGTAAATAAATTAATGTCCACGCATAGTTGTAGCGGGTCCACAGTGTTATTTGTTGTTTATATATTGAGAATCACCGAGTGCAGGCCACAAGGACAAGTTCATGGATAAACATCCGCCAAATCATCAGTATGGGTCCCACTTAGCCCAAGGACAGCAGCTTCAAGATCATAGGTGGGCCACACAATGCGGGGTTTAAACTTTAAAGGCCACATATCCAATGAGAATTGAGAGCGGATTTTCTAAAATATCTTTGATTGGGTGATTGAAGATCATTTTTTGTTTGGTGTCAACAAGTTTTTGTAAACCATACAAAATCTCAAGGTCACAACTGGTACACAGAGTGACCGAGATATTCTTTTTTCTATTTAAAATTTTTTTATTATTTATTTAGATTTAAGCTTAAGTGCCGAGCAATACAAAAATTATTTTTTTTTCAAATTGTTTTTTTAATTTATTGAAAATATTATATTATTTTTTATAGAAATACGTGATAACTTATAAAAAAAACATGAATGTGGCACATGAACAGTAACATAAAGTGATATAATATTTTTTAACATGTTGAAAAAAATATATGATAATTTTAATAGTATATTAGATATTACTTACATTTTTAATAAGTTCAACAAGCTAATTTAACATTTAATTAATTTAGAAAATAATATACTAAATAGTGATAGTTTGAAGAAAATCGTATATTGCCCTATTGTTTGGACTAAGTGTGGATGTATATTTGTAACCAAAATGACTTGAGGCACGGTTTAATTAAAACTAGAAATTAGATGAAAAACAAAATTAGACGGAATCAAAATGAAAATAGTTATTCATTAATGTTATTTGGTTTAATATGAAATTATATTCTATAGAAGCGGTTTGGATTACAAATTTTTTAAAATTGAAATCAATATCTTCAATTTTAAATCATTACCCATAATAATAATAATAATAATAATAATAATAATAATAATAATAATAATAATAATAATAACAACAACAACAACACAATTTTCTAAATATAGTTGGCACACGGATCGGATCAAATAAATTTAAATCAGGTTATGATTGATTAGGTCATTAAAGGATCATATTATAAATGAATTAAAATTTTACATGTTATAAATGTATTGGATTATGATTCAAATGAGTCATTATTAAAGGGATTTGTACATAAATGCCTTTAAAAAAATATAAATTTCATTTTTGCATGGATGCGTTTAATAATTAACTTAAATAATATATTTTTTTTAAATCTCTCTTTTATAATTGTCATTTTTAAAATTATTTTCTTTAAAAATGCCCTGAATTCATATTTAACAGTTCAAATGTTATTCAAATTTCTTTTCTGTTAATTTCTTTTTAGATTTTTTATTTTGATCATTATATTTTGTTTCTTAAACTCGTTAACTACAAATAGTAAGTTTAAATACTCAAGATTTCATACTTTCTACAATGATTTTTGCACAAATGTAAGTTTTATTTTCTTTCCGCGCTTTCAAATCTTCTAATTTCTGATATTTCTATGATTTCAAATCTTATAATTACTGACATTTCTGCAACTTAAGATCTTATAATTTTTTAGATTTTTGTGATTTCACTTCTCTTTCTTTTTTTTTTGTTCAATTTTTTTTACAGTTATGCTATATTCAGTTTTCTAGAAAAAAGAATAAATATTTTGTCCAAACTGAATAAACTATATTTATTCTCTGAACACGTTGCATTTGCTTTAAATAAAGTGAATACATTGTATTCAATTTTTTTGAAGACAGTGTATTCAATTTTGTGCAAAGTCAATAAGTTGTATTCATTTTTCTAAATACTTTGTATTCAGTTTTGTATAAAACGAATACACTGTATTCGATTTCTTGAATACAGTGTATCCAATTTTTAACAAAATGAATACACCGTATTCAATCTTTTTCTAAATACATTGTATTTAATTTTTCGCAAAGTGAATACAATATATTCTATTTTTTGAATACAGTGTATTTAGTTTTGTATAAAGTGAATACATTGCATTCGATTTGTTGAATATAATGTATTTACTTTTTTTAATCTCCTTCTCTTCTCATTTGCTTTTATTTTTCTGGATTATCATTATTCTCATTTTTAACTATCAATAATTCTTTCTTGCTTATTCGATTGCATGAATAGTACTTTTCTCAGGCAATGAATAATAATATCGGGCAACACTGAGGTGAATAGTGCCATCCGAGGCCACTTGGATCCATAAAATTTTTTCTTTAGGAAAATACAATTTATGATGAGTCTAGCAATATAATTTGAGGTAATATTGAGATCAAATAAGTTTCTAAAAGATACAGAGAAAAAAATACTCGGATCGTAAAATAGTTGGCAAACTTTGACAGACTCAGAAAATTATTTCAATTATACAAAATCATTATAAATTGTCTCAATGAATTTTTGAAAGTGAAAAGTTAAATTTTAGATAATTTTAAAAAATTAAGAGTTTTGAACCAATAGTTTTGCCTCCAGGCTTAGAAATGCATTGAAACGCACTAAAATTGATCTAAAATTTTAAACACGCCTTAATTAATATTTTTACATATTTTGAATTAATTTTGGTGATGATTTAACAATTAGATCTTATAGCTAATGAAATAATGACAAGTGGTGTTATATGGACCACACATTAAAAAATGACCAAAGATAGTTTGACCCAATAATTGGTGGAAGGTATAAAAAGCTAGAAAAGGAGAAATTTGTCCCCTCCTCCCTTTTTATTCCACCCATTTCTTCCTCCTCCATAATTCCTCTTTAACCAAGTTTTTCCCCAGCTTTTTCCTATCCTATTTCTCACTCAAATTTCATTTAGAATCTCGTCCTCATCATCTTTTCTACCTTAGAATAAGATCAAGTGGAGTTTTGAGTGAAGCAAGTTAAAAAATTTCAAGTTGGAGAAAATTGCCAAGTAGGTATTTAGTTAGAATTTTATGAATTTATATAGGACTTAATGAAATTAGGTTAAAATCATGTGAATTTTGTTGAGATTACAAGAAAAACTTAGTGAATTTGATCTTTATGAATTCGGTCAGATAAAGATTTAAGTGACGAAGGAAAGAAAAATGAACATGGAAGAAAGGAGAAAAAAATTTAGTGAGGAGCAAAGAATATCAAGGTATGTGGATACCTAAACTAGTATGTTTCATTTATTTTTGGTTAAGTAAATTAAGATTTTTGTATATAAAGCGTAAATAATTCAAATTAATGGTATGTAAGTTAAAATTGAAGGTTAATAAAGTGAATTAACAAGGATAAATGTAGGAAAACAATGTTAGAATGTTAAAACCTTAAAAAGAACATATTATGTAACTTAGGTAAAAATGCATGAAAAATGTGAAAAATTAAAATTGACATGCGGTATTAGAAAAGTAAACTAATATGATTAAAATGAAGAAATAAAGTAAGAATCATAATATTCAACTTTGGTCTACATTATGTAAGTTAGAGATAAATTATGTACTAAAGAAACTAAATGGAATAAATATTGAAAACATGGTTAAATGAACTAAATAATGTGTGTGGAACATAAAACATGAAGAAAGAGAATGAATAGGTGGAAATACACATTATAGCCAAATGGTATACCAAGCATCACTACAAGAAAATTGTAAATTAGCAACGAAAATTAGCAACGAAAAATATCAATTTTCCGTTGCTAATCAAAAATAGCAACGGAATTAGCAACGAAAATTTCGGTTGCTAATTTGACAGTTGGTAATTTTAGCAACGAAAATTAATTTCGTTGCTAATTTTAGCAACGAAAATTAATTTCGTTGCTAATTTTAGCAAGAAAAATTGAATTTCGTTGCTAAATTCAACAATGTAAGATTCAGTGAATTGGTCAATTTTATCAACGGAATTTATATTTTCGTTGCTAATTTAGCAACGAAAACCATTTTTCGTTGCTAAATTCATCCATAAGTAAAAAAATTAACAACGGTCCTGTCCGTCGCTAAATTATTGGAGATTATCATGAAAAAGTTTGTATCTGCGGTTTCAAAGAACGATTGTGGCAACCATACAAACCAAATAAATTCAGTTTATATATACAAGATCAAGCAAGCTCTTTATCATAAAATTAGTTCGTCATAATATCACATTACACGCTCAACAATTAATATAGAACATAACATATTCTTTGGATAATCACACATTTGGAGCTTTCCAAGACAAAAAACCACTAGACAAACCATTACAAAAGCCAATTATTATGCTGGAACTAAACTAGCACCTGCAAGGGGCAAAAACAAAAATTACTTAAGCCCGAAGATAGTTTGAGTTCTTAAATTGACAAGACTAACATCATTGGCCTATCAACAAGTTCATCCACCATAATTCTCTTTCCCCGTTGTCTTAAAATCTAAAGGAATGAACGATCTATGGTTATCTACTATGTCATATAAAGTTCCAATATCATCTAGATGTATGTATATTTTTACATGCTAATGTAGGATGTAAAATTACATAATAGTAAAAATGCTATCCAACACATTCGGTTCTGGTTACTATATTTGGTGAATCCACCTCCAAGAATTGGATGCAAACTTCCTTTTCATTTTGATCAAGGTTTCTTGATTTACGCTTTCGAGGCCTTGAGCTACACATACAATTCATTTGACTTAGGTTATTGAAGTCCACAACAAATGATTTGGTTAAAAAGCAAAATCTATCAAAAATCTATGGACAGCCTGTAATGATTGATACCTGATAGAGCAAAGTCAATAATGCTATTATACTAACATGGACAATGTGTAAAAATTACTCAAAACAGATTGCATTGGTTCAATACATGTTTACACACTGACTTAAAAGGTCAAGATAAGAAATCCATCTTTGACTTAGTATGATTCATGAAGGTGCCAAGCAAAATTTTCAAATCATCATTAACAAGAACGATTTAAACCCAATTAAGAAATCAATAATTAAGTCTTGAAATCAAATCATAAAAAATTTTGTTGTACTTCTCCCATTTGTAACAATAATAACTATAATTTCTCGTCAAGAATGCTAATATATAGGAACGTGGGGACATTGCAGATTCACTTACAGGAACATAACTGCTCATATTGTTAAGGGAACTATAAAAACGCATGGAATTTCTTATAAATATCACTGATAACCAAAAATTAATTTTGTACTTTCAGAATAACTTATTTTTCAAATTTTATAGAGAATAAAAGAAAAACTTGGTACATCTATGTAAGCAAGATTAAGAATTAAGTCAATAAATTAAAAAAAAATCTTGCCAATTTGTACAAAATACCTTTGTGCTATAAGCTTTCCACTTCATCAAAGATCGATTGGAACTTATCGGAGTCAGGTTTTTCAATATCATCTCTTTCATCTACAACAACATATATATATATATATATATATATATATATATATATATATATATATATATATATATATATATATATATATATATATATATATATATATATATATATAATGGTGTAGCAAAACTAATTGAAAGCTGCCTAATCCATATAGGCAGACTGTTTCCATACTTCTATAGCAGTATACTTCATGTCAAAAATATCACCAACATGCTGATTAATGAATTGAAGAATCTAATAACAATTAATGAAACCAAGAGTCATCAATGCAAAACAGGTATAATTCTATATAAAACTGCATTTGCATACACCAGATAAGCATTTCTTAATTGTCAATCAAATTTTCATATATAAAAGAGCACCACCATTGTAGAAAAGTCTAAATTGTATGAGCAAATGACCAATTTCTCAAGATAATGATACATCCAAAATGCACAGAAGGAGAAACAAGTTACTGAACATTTGTAAGTTACAATTTAGATTGCAGCAATGAACCCATCTATATGGCACCCCATATCACTGCAATGTAATTAAAAAACGTGCAAAATTTATTTGTAGAAAGAAGAAGAATTACAGGGAAACCAAAGTCAGAGCATTACAAGTATAACCGTAAAGACCAAAAAACCCTGACAACAAGTATTATTCAATACAAACTCTCTAAAGAAACTTGGGTTTATTTTTAGAAAGGGCAAATGGAAACTTCTTTATGGTTTCTGGATAAAAAGTGATTGTAGACTGCAAAATACAATAATTTAAGATTACACACTTCAGTCATTTATAACTAATTGGAATCACAAATTTACCTTTATAAAAAAGAAAAATTGTCAACAGTTGGATGAGTGAGGTCAGCTTAAATGAAAACTACTGAGCATCAGAGCCGGGGTTTCAATTTCAGTTAAAAAGGTTACAATCAAAAATATTTTGTGTGATCAGAATATAGCAACCAATTCAATTTCAGTTGAAAAGGTTTCAATTTAAGAAATAATAATTGATTATTAGAGGTCAGAATATAGCAACCAATTCAAGTTTGAAATAGGTTTGTGATACAAGTTCCTCCATGACAAATCAATAAATTTAGTTAGCACTGTTTCTTAAAAAAGAAATGAAATGACACAATTATTCATCATAATATGAGTACCTGCAAGCAACCACCATCATCACTGCTCTAGCGAGAAAACTAAAAGATATTTATGAGTCGAAACATTTCTACTAGAAAGCAAAATAATTGAGGAGCCACTCAACACACAACAATGAGATGAAATTTGTGTATAACAAGATCCTTCACCATAGAAACAAATAAACACCTATTTTCTGTGAGGAAAATCTTCATCCGACAATCCTTGCATATCTGCCAAGTTCTTGAGGGTTCCTTTCATGGAATATGAACAGCCACCTGAAAAGGACAAAAAAGGTGTTATCTTCTACTTGGAATTTGAGAAGACAAATGAAATATGAATAACCACCTGAATAATCATATGTTTCGAATTTTCCTTTTTTTATTCTATTTTCTTTTTTCATTGAATAATGAATACACAACCACATAAGAACCTCTCCACAAATCATTTGTATTATGAATATCAATTTACAGTATGTACATGAGCATTAGAAGAAAAGAAAGCCAAGCATTTGTAATAGTAAGGATCTTATATTCAATCAGCTAGTAACATCCCAAATGTTGAAAGGATACTACAGCTTTTACCTATTAGTATCTAACCCTCCATTAGGTTGACATTTGATCAACCTTGGCACAATAAAACTGAATGAAATGGAAGGTGATATTACAGTAGAACTTGAAAACAATGGAAGACAGACAATTAACCTGCAGCCAAAAACAGAAAAAGGAAAATTTCTTTGAAGAAATTAAAGAGAACAAAAAACACAGTTCAATACTAAAATTGCCTTTGCAATGCATGTATTTTTTCTAGCTTAGATCAAATTGCAATTTTGCTTCTGCTCATTATATTTTACAGATCAAAAAAACAAAGACTTCAACTTTTTTTTGTCAAGAATTCAACAAATCATAATCAAATATTAACAGTAGAACTCACACAAAAATGGAGAAGTAGAGCAACTCATCCTAAAATAGAAATCTAACTATAGAATAACCAATCAGCCTTCATAATAAAGTTTTTCCTGAGAAGATTATGCTGATACAGTGTTTCCCAATAACACTGAAATTACTATAAAGGCAACAATGCTACCACTAGTCAAATATCATATCATAGTGACCAAGTAATCCTAAATCAAAATGTACATTTTTGTCAAATATTGGATTTACTTAAATTACCATATATCAATATTTTCTTGTATGATGCTGATTGATGAGATTTCTCTGAATGTATATCATGATATACTGACATAAAATTCACCACGACACCAACTGGTTTATTTGTTCTTACAATTTCTGATATGGTAAAAATATTGACATAATACTTTATAGGACTTTACCTTATTTAGAGAAAGCAAAAACACCTCCAAGCATGTCATCAACATCACCATCTTCCTCAAATTTTTCCAAATCACAAGGACTATTGCTGTTATCTACAAAATTAACTTGTGTTGATTCATGGCATTCATTCAAGGACGATATTTTACAGTAACCCTCTTGAAATGAATGCTCAAAATCCAGTGAATCACTATTTAAACCCTCATCTATAATATTCATGCTCAAGTCAGAACAACTAGAACTTGTGTTAGAAGCTTCGTTGGTCAAACCACTATTGGATGGCTGAGCTTCTTTTGCAATGGATCTTCCAGCAGAAATTGAGCCACTGGTTAAAGATTTTACATTACTATCAGTAGAATAAGTATCTTCAGGGGAAATTCCCATTTGAGGTTACTTGAAAGAAAATGAACCGGTATCTCCATTACTAGAAGTTTTATACAAGAAAGGTGATGCCAAAATAGAAATTCCTCCTTCACCGACAATAGTGTTACCGGACTGGACAATTAGCAATTTTGTTGACGATCCTGATAAACATGCTAGATATCATATGAGCCACATTGTGAAAAATTTTAAAAGAAAATTTACATTTCAAGATTCTAACCATCAGAATTTGCAATTGAGCCAGCTGAGACCAACTTAAAAGAGGAGATAACAGTATCTTCTGATTCTTTACGTTCATGAGCACCAGGTTTTAAATTTGAGTGTCTTTCATTACTAAGACCCCTGCACAAAATAACAAATCAACATAATGTCTGATAGCTATACAACTAGAGGAATATTCGGTGACCATTTAGAAGGATTCCATCCATCACTTCGCGAATTAAAAGTGCTATTATTCAACCTCAACTATCATTTCATATTTTTTTTCAGATAACATGTAAAATATCCTGAGTAAGTGAAAGGAAAGTCCAACAGATGTCTGTATTTTTTATAAGAACACAGGGATATTGGTAGGCTGAATCTATTCTCTAATGCAAGTATCAAATTAAAAAACTAACTTCGAACAGTGTGATCTAATTATTTTGTTGAGTTTCCCATATCATTGAAAAACACATACAAATACTGGAAAGCTCCGATTTGACTTTCTATGCAATGGCCCTCAACTCAGATCGAGTAATGTAGCACCTCATTTTTCTGACATTATCAATGGAGGCATTAGATATTATATTTGCAATGCTACATAAAATTTAAAACCAACCTGCATCATTCAACATCACTGTTAAACTCTAAAGAGCATACTCTTGCTACTGCCAAGTTGGTAGGCCATCCCCAATTTGTATACCCGAAAACCTCACTTTTCCTGCCAATTATTGAAAGCCAAAATGATTCTTTTAAGTGATGAAAGAAAAATCCAAATTCAATTCTTTAATTGTATACTCTTCCTTATCATGACTTCAATTGTCCATTGTTATCACAATAGATAGGTTACAGCAAGTCTGATTAAATTTGTAAATCTCAAAGTTCTAATAGCACAGAACAAAGTATTATACGAGTAATAAAACAAAAAGATTTGATGTACAAAACTATTAAATTAGGAATAATTAAATTAAAAACAATAATTAAAAACAACAATAAAAACAATAATTAATAACAATAAATTCCAAAGAACGCAAGGATTATAATTATTATTCTTCCAAAAATAAAAAAACCAAACAGTACAATTCCACTGTAATGGGTTCCAATGACTGGATACTTAATTATTTTATACTGTTACTTCTGCATTTGTGTTAGAGCAAAACTAGCTCAATGTTAAAGTCAATTAGAATTCGGATTTCCCAAAGCTCCAAAACTAAATAGACCCTTAATATCACATCTCATCTGGTAAACTTTCTCAGCAACCAAACAATAGGAAAATTAAAAATAGAAACATAAGTTAACCTTCATGCAAAGAAAAACCTGGTTTTGCCTCTGGAACTTGGCCAGAACAGAGAGAGGACTAGACTTGAGCAAGCGAGAAACATGGGAATTAATGAACCGATCAAGCTGTACAGGGTCTGATTGGAGTCTTTTGAGCTCCTTGGTCACAATCAATCCCTCTTTCCCCATCTCTTTCTTCCGCCTCCATATCGATAAGCTAGGCTTTGAAGCAAAATTAGAAATATCGTTCCAAAGAACAAATAATTGCTTTTGCTGCTGCTTTTTTGGATACTTTATATAACTGAATTCAAAAAACAGATTGCTTGGAGACGATGAAGTTCTTCTAGCAAAATTTGAAGCCAATCGCCACATAGAATAAACAGATACAAAATTTTCTTTTACTGATTTTTTTATTTTCTCACATTTTTTAGGCAATCAATCTAGTTTTCTTTCACTCAAATAAAAAGATTGCTTCATAGCCCTGGGGGTGGGGGAAGAGTGGGCGGAGGAGGTGCAAAGAAGGAAAGAGGCAAATGTGTATGCCTAGGGTTTTTCTAATTTATATTTCTAACAAACATAAAAAATACTAAAATGCCCCTTATTTACCAACGAAATTAAAATTTCATTGCTATTTTAGCAACCGAAAATAAATTCGGTTGTTATTTAGCAACGAAATTTAAATTCCGTTGCTATTTTAGCAACTGAAAAAAATTTGGTTGCTATTTTTCATTTAAAATGAAAAATAGCAATGGAATTATATTTCGGTTGCTATTTAGCAACGAAAATATATAGTAACCGAAAATAAATTTCGTTGCTATTTAGCAATGAAAATTAAATTTCGTTGCTAATTTAGCAACGAATATCTTATTCCGTTGCTATTTTTCATTTCAAAATTTTCCCACCATCCATTGGTGCCTTAATTAGCAATGAAATAGTGATTTCGTTGCTAATTTCCATTGCTAAATTTTGGTACCAAAAATTCCCTCCACTTTTGGCAACGGAAGATAACCAAATATTTTTTCATTGCTAAATCTACAAAGTTTAACCAAATTTAGCAACGGAAATTATTTTTTGTTGCTAAATAGCAACGAAATTGGTTTTCCGTTGCTATTTTTCTATTGCTATTTCTAGATTTTCTTGTAGTACATATACTTAGAATTTTTTATGGTATAATAATGAAAAAGTATGAAATATATGTTTTAAAATGAAATTATAGGTAAATTAATGAAATTAACCATTATATACAATATATAACATGAAACAAATATAAAATGGGTAAGAACAAGTGATGGCCAAATTAGGAGCATAAAGAAAAACTAAGGGTTATATTATGGAACCTTAGTAAAAATATAAGATTTAGTCATTTAAACAAGATTCAAAATTAAATGATATGAAAACGTAATGAATGGCAATTGAATATTGGTTGACTGAATGATAATGATGAGTAAAACCATGGTTATTTAGTATAAAATGACAAATGAAACTTGAAATATATATATGAGCATGAATATGATGATGATACATGAAAATTGTAAGATAAGTATACCATATAGACTGAATGATACTCATGGAATAAATTATGTGTCTTGGCTAAATTATAAAGAATATGATGTTATGGTATGATGAAATATTATATATGGATGACATATGATGATGATAGCTGAGTAAGACATATAGATTTAAAAGCATGTTTCAACCAAATTTATGAGGAAAATGATGAAAACATCAATATGTGATGGAAATATTAAAAATAGTTTTGCCCTTAGTATCTGGTAATGAAACCAGAATTATATGATATAATTGGCTAGCCATAGGGATACTTACCACGATAGCGAGTCAAGACGACTTGTATAAGTGGATGAAAGGCGGATTCACACTGTAAAATATATGAGAGAGTTGAGAATAAGAAAAGAAAAAGTATTGTTATGTTAGTTGAGGCATTGGCCCTCCATGTGGTCATCTTAACTTATTTTGGACCTATAAGGTCCATGTCCCGCATATCTAATTCAAGAATTTTCTCTGAAAACTACTAAGGGTAAAATAGAAATTTAATTGGTAATTTATGATGGAAAATATAAAAATATGTAAATTGTTAATGAAAAAATAAATATGTAAATAAATATTAATCAAAGATAAATATGTAAAGAAAATTATAAATATGTAAAGAAATATAAAAAGTGGCAATTATATAAATAAAGGATAAAATGGGGCAAATATGTAAATTAATAGTAAATTGTGGATAAATATATAAATAAGTGAATGTGAATGGTATAAATGTAAATAAAAGATAAAATATGGCAAAAATATAAATAAGTGAACAAGTGGTGATAAATATGGAATAAATAATAAAAAAATAGTACAATGTGGATAAATTGATGAAAAGATAATAAATGTAGAAAAAGGAAGGAAATAGGGACTAAATAATAATTTTACAAATACCTAGGAAAAAGAAGGGTTAAGTGGTAATTTGGTGGCTAAAATGTAAATTTTAATAAAAAAATATGAAAATGAAAGTAAATTAAAAATTAAGGACTAAAAAGGAAATTTTAGTACACGTGAGTAATTAAAAGATAAAAATGTGAATCAAAAGGATTATAAAGATTAGAGATGAAAATTTAGTATTATAAAAGTTATTATATATGAGAATTAAATTATGGAAAGGAAATTAAAGTTTATTAATATAATAAAAATAATTAGTAATTTAAGGATGAAATAATGAATTGAAGGACAAAATGGTAATTTTGTTGTAAAATGAAAGAATTAGGGGCCCAATTGTAAATAAGTAATAAAAATTGCATTATTGTAAAATAAGGATAAGAATTGGAACAAAAATATAAATTAGGGAACAAAATGAAGGTGACGATAAAAATCAAAACTTTAGGGACTAAGTTACAAATTTAACAAAGATGAAAATCAAGTCAAATAGTAAATAAGGAATTGAATAGATGAAATTGAGGATAACATGAGGAAACAAGGGTAAAAACTGTAATTCATTAACTAAACAGAGAAACTAGTAGTAAGTAGTAAATAAAAAGTTAAAATGGTATTGCAGTGGCCAAATGATAATTAAATAAGGATATGTACATGATAGGAAAAGAAATTAATAATCCTACATATGAGAAATATAATAGTAAAAACAGATTGGTAATAAAAAATGAGAAATTAATAAAACAAAAAGCAAAAAAAATGTGACAATAAATTTAAAAGAGTAATAATAGTAAATTGGTAGGACATTTAAATGACAAATAGTTCGAATAAAGAATTTAGTTATAAATGTTTAAACAATAAAATAACAACAATTTATGTGTACATATATGTGAAATGTATTAGTCGGGTATCAACCATTAAACATTTTATGTTTAGCACGTAGTTATTTATTGCGCGCAGATACATAAAGGAATAGACAAAAGTTTTGAAGGGATAGGTACTAGGTACTAAATAAGTCGTACATTTAAAAAGGGAATTTTGTTTCTATATATACATATATGGCATGTATATGTACGATGAGTAAGTCTATAAAACTTAAAGCGAATGAAATTAGGCTAGAAACTTGTAAAATTATTTTCGTGAGATTTTAGATTTTATACGTGTATTTTAGAGAAATAACATTTGAGTTGTGTTGTGATAATTGTTGTGTATGGATGATATTTATTGATGTTGGGGTGGATGATAAGGGAATTATTTGATAATATAGTTAAGCCAACTAATACTTGTGATATTTTGATACTAGATCTAATATTCGGGGTATAGGGTGTTACAATCCATATAAATATAACAACAGACCTAACCTATATCTATAACTCTTTGCACTGAACTTTATTGGAATTGTCTTTCCTTCACTGAAATATTCAACAATCAGTTATAAAGACTACACAATACCTGGAAAAAAAAAACACAAATACTATTTTAATAAAATAGTAACACAACATATAAACTTAAGATATAAAAAACAAATATAAAAATACCTATTTTCTTTCGTAGGAAGATTCTAAACATACTCGATGCCAATAAGAGAAGTTCCTTCTTTATTCTAAATATCTTATATATCCTTTCTTCCTTTGTAAAAATCAATAAGACTAAAAAAAAGAAATTAATACACTATAACCATTCACCTCTCTCTCAATCATGATTTTTTTTTTGTGGTGAATGCAAAAAAACATATACAAAAAATCTTCTATCCTTCACCGATAGCTTGGCCATAATCCAATAGAAGTTCTCTACATTATTAGGAAAAAGATATGATTGACTTCCACCCATGGTGTATTATACCAAATCATATTTTCAATTATATATTCAGTCATCACATGATCAAAATTGACAAATGAAGTGTCTTTAACATTTTCTTAAAACAACTTAAATGATGATTGTATATTTTGGTCAAACAAGCTGTTAGTTGTGATGAAATTTTTTTATCATACTTCCCCTTCTTTCTTAAATAATAAAAAATTATATCCAAGTGCTGTAAAAAATAAAGAATTTAAATAAGTAATAACATAATAGAATAATCAAATATACATAAAAAAACTGCTAATAGTTAAAGTATGCATATCGAATTTGTAAGTTCCTTTTCAAGATACAATAATGTATTGAACCATATCTTTTCTTTCACTAACTTAATACCAAATTCAAAAGGTTCTTTTAAAATTTTGAATGTTGCAGTATAAACATTGTCTTTGCCCTAAAAAAATAAATCAAAAAAATTACAATTATACAACTAAAAACAACTCTTAATAGTAATATTAAAAATGATTATTCTGTTTATGGAATATAGTGTATTTTATTTTCTGAATACACTGTATTTTATTTTTTGAATATAATGTATTTTATTTTTTTGAATATTTTGTATATTGTTTCTAAATATAATGTATTTGAATACACCGTATTATTTTTCATGGATATACTGTATTATATTTCCTCAATACAATATAAAAAATGATTAATAGTAACATTAACAATTATTATTCAATTTACTTAGTCTTTTTAGACATGCCCAAGTCAACACAAGAAAGAAATTCTAATTGCTTCAAAAAATCACATTTTTCTTCAACATCGATATTAAACCGATGAATAATTTCATTTGTCTTTGATGCAGTTTTTGACCTAAACTTATTCACATAAGGGGATTTCATCACAACAACATGTATGATATCTTTTTTATGTTCATTCGAGGTATAGAAATCAAGAGGTTCTGTAACTACAACAATTTTATTATCTTGAACTTCAAAACTTTGTAAAAAACTAATGAATAAAATTTATTAAAAAATAAAAATAAAAAATACTACATTCAATTAATCTTAAGAACATGTTTTTCATCTTCCTTTAAAATTTTCTTTGTAGCTTCAAAAAGACCTGCAACTCTCATTATCCATGTCTCTTAAAAATAAATTAGATGTTTTTTGGGTTCCTAAACCATCCTTATAAAATTAAGCATAAAAATAAAAAAGAAATTAAAAAAACTTGAATATGAATGTCATATGCAGTTTCCAAAACTTACAAAAAATATAATTAAAAAATAAAAAATAAAAATTGAAAGTTGGTTTTCCTCTTTCATTATCATATTCATGTATATTCTCATTGTCTTCATTTTCTTCATTGTCTTTAATATTTACATGATCTTTATGTACTTCATTGTCTTCATTTTCTTTGATATTTATATCATTTTCATTATCTCCACTATGTTCATTTTGTTTGATATGTACATTATCTTCATATTCTTTATTGTTTTTATTTTCTTATTTTTCTTATTCAGAAATAGAAACAAAACCCTGATGACATTTAAAAATGATAATTCAAAATAATTTAATAATTTTACATAAGAATACATGCATTATGTATTGATTAAAGGAAATTACTTAAGTGCTAACAAAAATTTCAAGTTTTAGGGAAATTGAAGAAATAACTACAAAATTTTTGACATTTGAGCCTTCATAGTTGAAATATCAACTTTGACAGTGGAAATATCTTTTTTTATAGTATTAATCTCAGTTTTAATAATTGAGATATCCTTCATCATTTTCAATTGCCTATGAGATATCAATTTCAGCTCATGCTTTACTTTAAAAATAGGTATATTCTGTTGGAAATTACTGCTTCTTTTTTAAGGAGTTGGAAGAGGAGTCAAGAGAGGAGTTAGGGAATGTTGAGCTGGAAGAGAAGTTAGGAGAGAAGTTAGGGTATGTTGATCCTTAGAATAATCATTTTTATCTTCATCCATATGCTGCACATTAAGTCCTTCCTATCCGAAATTTATTTGACAATAATATTTCTAAAAAAATCCTTTAAATGATATTATGCAATCTCCTTTTCAATTGGGTAAATATTTTGTACCTCTAACTAAAATAAAAAATAACAAAAATAATTATTAAAATCAAATACAAAAAATATAGACAACTTTTTTAAATACACTGTATTCTTTTATTCAAAGTGAATACAATATATTCACTTTGCAAAAAGTGAATACAGTTTATTTAGAAAATTGAATGCACTGTATTATTTTGTCAAAAAGAATACAAGTGTATTCACTTTTTTGAATACATTATATTCAATTTACATAAATAGAATGCAATGTATTCGCATTTTTTTAATACACTGTATTCAGTTTGCACAAAGAAAATACAGTAGATTTAATTTTCTGAATGCACTATATTTAGTTTTTTGAGTAAAATGAATACAATGCATGTAGTGTATGTTGATCCTTATAATGATCATCTTTATCTTCATCCATATGCTGCACATTAATTCCTTTCTCATCTGAAACTTCTTTAACAACAATATATCTCAAAAAATCCTTTAAATGATATTGTGTGATCTTTTCTTTAGTTGAGTAAATATTTTATACCTCCAACTAAAATATAGAAAAGCAAAAAATAATTATTAAAATTAAACACAAAAAATACAAAATAACCTTTTTGAATACACTATATTCCTTCTATTCAAACTGAATACAGTGTATTCACTTTGCACATAGTGAATATAATATATTTAGAAAACTAAATACATTGTATTGTTTTATACAAAATGAATACAATGTATTCACTTTTTTGAATACATTGTATTCAATTTGCATGAATAGAATAAAGTGTATTCAATGTATTCAGTTTTCACAAATGAAATACAATAGATTCAATTTTTTTAATGCACCATATTTAGTTTTTTGAGTAAAATAAATACAGTGCATGCAGTGTATTTTGATCCTCAGAATGATCATTTTTATTTTCATCCATATGCTGCACATTAATTCCTTCCTCATCCAAAACTTCTTTGACGACAATATCTCTCAAAAAATCCTTTAAATGATATTGTATGATCTCCTCTTCAGTTGGATAAATATTTTGTACCTCCAACTAAACCAGAGAACAACAAAAAATAATTATTAAAATCTAAAGAAAAAAAATACGAAATAACCTTTTTTTTGAATACATTGTAATCTTTTATTCAAATTGAATAAAATATATTCACTTTGTACAAAGTGAATATTGTAGTGGCCCAAAATTTAAATTTTTGTGAATAATGTTTTTCAGGCCCGTGAATAATGACATTGGGGTGAACAGTTTTACCCAAAACCCACAAAAATATTTCTTCGCCATTAGAAATATAAATTAAGATGAGTCTAATGATATAATTTGAGATGAAATTGAGGTCGAACAAGCCTTTAAAATGGACAGTGAAAATTTACCTAGACAGTATTAGGGTCTGACCAAACTTTGATCGGCCTGAAAATATTCTACATGTTAGAGAGTATGCCCTAGAGCCCATGTAATAGGGATGTTTTTCATATGTATGAAATTTATATTCTTATAAAAGGCATCATTCATTTATTAATGCTGTGTTTGAATACATGAGTTTGTAAATCTTAAATTAATAAATGAAGTCCTAGATATTATAAACACAGTGCAAAGGCAATCATGAAAGTGTTCATGATGTGAGATGTCTATCGCATGCAAATGTGTTAATATCTAAATATCCCTAGTCATAGAATTAACAAGATAGGACATTGTTAATTCGGACAGACTAGCACATGTTATGCTTCTTGAATTGTTCAAGCAATGGTTCTCATAATTGTGATTATGGATGATAATCAATGCTAACATGTGGATGCTTGTTAGAGGAACAAGTTCATTGGAGACCTGCAAAGAGAATCCTCATATGGATATTAAATCTATGTCAGTGAGGAATCTCTCATAGCGGTTGTGCAAGTATCCTTAGACTTGAGATCACCAAAGTTATCTTAAGTAGCAAGTGGTATACTTTGACTCCATAACTGATTACTTCCAACTGGGAGTGAACATAGTTAGGAGATTGGGTATATCATGACCTACTTAAAGATAGTTGAGTGATTGACAAAGGATTCACCATCCCAGATTTAACAAGGGAAGTTATCTCACATGATTCTATAATTACCTTGTTCAGTGAATCTCTGGCCAGAGTAATATGCCGAGATGGATGGAGATCCATGAAGGGCATTTAGGAACAATGGTTAAATTAATAGAACATACATAATTAGATTTATGTGAGTTGACAGAAATCCATACTCAGAATCTAATTGAGATAAGAGTGGTGAAAGGAGTAATTGCACGGTAACTGTTTCTATGGAAGGGTACAGTCAAACCACATGACTTTCCTGACATTTGGGTAGTCATGATACCTAGCTAGAGGCCAATCATGACTTGTATAATGATGTATCAAAATATCAATAGAGATTGATAAAATGATTTAAAGGAGTTTAAATCATGTGAGTTTTGAATAGAACTCACAATTACATATTATACTGCCAACATGGACAGGAACCCAATAGGTCACACACATATAGAGAAAAGGGTAAAATGGTAAAATGACAAGGATAGTAATATTTGATATTATTATAAAGGTAGAGAGGAGAATATGATAATAATTAATTAAAGAGTTTAATTAATTATGATCAAATAAAATTGTCCGCGGAACTTTTGAGAAATGTTCTGTAAATTGGACCTAAATGAAATAATGTATTTCATGATTAATTATTATTGTCTTATAAGTGTTATAAGACTACTATAAGTGTTATAGGACTGATATAATAATTAATAGGACCATTGGAGAAATTATAAAGGGCCAAAGGAATGAAGAAGTTGGAGGAAGCCCTCCAAAAGAGGGCTACACGCCAACTCCAAACAGAAGGGCTTGGAGGGCTTTTTCTTGGACCAAATTAATTTATATATGTTACATAAGTGTTTTGGAACTCACATATTTAATTTGGTTGGATTTGGAATCCATTTGGGTATTTAAATCCAATTAGATGCACAAAGGGCCTAGTTTGTGGATTTTGTGCATGGTCTTTTATGAAAAGATTTAATTTGGATTTAATTAAGCCCAAATGATTATAATTAATTCCAGAGGCCCAATTAATAATTCTCCAGCAATTTTAAAGAGCCCAATCTCATTAAGGAGTTGGAATTTTAACCTAACTATAAAAGGCCAACTAATGAGAATTAGGGTTAAGTGATTAAAACAAAAGGAAAGTCTTTTTCTCTTAATTTTCTCTCTCCACTTTTGCGCCACTTCCCAAGCTAGCTCTTGGGAATTTCGGCCAGCCCTAGTTGAACACCAATTTGTTGGTTCAATTTACCCCTCTCTAGTGTGGATTATTCATTGGAGGTGTTCGATTTTGGACACCGTGGTTTGCGACAACCCGGTGCGAAGTAAAATCAACTGTTCAACAAAAATCAAAGGTGATTTTTCTTATTCTCATATAGTTATATTGTGTATTCATGGCAAGATCAGATCATATGGTTAAAAATTTTAAAATTCCGCTCATGTATATGATGCATGTAACCATAAAAATCCAACACTACAGACCTTAGAAATTTATTCTGATTATATGGAACCATTATAAATAATCTTAATTAATATTCGGAAGTGAAAAATAAATTTTCATATAACTTTGAATTTTTGAATTTCGGATCGATAAATTTTGCTTTCAGGCTTGAAAATAAGGTTATAGGGCTCTAAAAATTATCTGAACACATGAATTTACTTTAAATATTGGGATATTATTTGGCAGTGAAAAAGTAATTTTACGGTGACTAAAAAATGAGTTTTTAGATCGGTGAAAATTTACCAAATCAAGAAATGAGGTCAGATTGACCCAAAAATATTCATATGACCTAATAAATATTTTTATATCATTATGGACCTATTATTATGAGAAATTGAGCAAGATAAGTACTATAAAAATAATTGGGCCAAAATATTTATTACTTAATTAAATTATGCTAGTTGCTTGGACCTGATTTGGCTCAATTGGCATGGGTATAAAAGAGACCAAAAATAAAAAAGTTTCAACATTTTCTCCATTCCTTTTTTCCTTCTTGAACCATTCCCCATTCTCTCCATTTCTCTTCATTTTCTTCGACATTTTTCAACCTAATTCCATCAAATCTCATGCCTTAAATAATTCTAAGGCCCTAATTTCATCTCTAGCCATTCCAAGAACTCATTTTAAGTGGATAAAGTGGATGAAATTGTGAAGAAAAGGTTTGGAGCAAAAATTTAAGTAAGTTAATCTAGGGAAAGTTTTATGAGTTTAATGAATTTTTAGGTAGATTTTGATGTAGAGATTAATATTTCGAATATATTTTGAATTATGAATAAAGAAAATTGAGAAAATAACTCATAGAGTAATTTGTTCAAGGTAGGAATTCAAGGAAAATCAAGTGAGATCAAAGGAAAAAGGTAAAAAAGGAAGAGAAAACAAGGAGGGAGCTTGGAAAATAGGTATGTGGATACGTAAACTAGTTTATTTAATGTGATTAAAGCTATTTAAGTTAGGAATTTTGTGTTAGTGTAAGCCCTAGCCCCAATGCATTGTAATAAAACACTTTAATTAATAAAATGAGGCATTTGTTTTATCCATTGTATTCCTGTGCATATCAATTGATAGAACTATCCAAGAATGTTGTTTCGATTTAAGTTATCATGTGTGAGACACATGGTTGTAAGACCTTGAAACAAATGAGACATCCTTCTAAATATCCCTAGTCAGTCATTGTTATGGAAATAACAATGAATTAAGACTAGTATGCTCTCTCTGATATTATGAGTTCTATCTTACGGATCATTAGGACAAGAGTGTCAATCAGAGATCATAGATACATGTTAAAGAATATGGTATCTGGATTCAATCCGCTCATGAGAACACTACATGGTACAAGTCATAAGTGTTTCTCATATGCAAGTTTTGTATCGGAGTTCTTAGACCTAAAATCTCTATGAAACTCTTTATGAATTAATGTATGCTTTAACATACACCTAACGTGCTCGTAACAGAGTGATAAGTACGGGTATGATTGGGAATGCATTGATTCATGTTAGAGGGCATGAGAGAAGTGAAGGGTTTACCCCTCTCGATAAGAGAAAAAATATCACCGGCCACTTGATCAGTGAACTGAGAAGTGTATGGCCATACCGAGATGAAATAATGAGTAATCATTATTTATCTGAGAGTTCAGTGTCACTGGAATATCAAGAAAGGAATTAAAATATATAAGGATGACTAGTTCTATGCCTTATATTAATTCTGATATTTATGGGTAAGGGACTATGCAAAATTGCATTAGGTCACTAAATGCCATATGCATTTTCATTTAATTTGGAATGCTATAATATCTTGCTAGAGAATATATATAGCCTTTGAATTAATTCATTAGTTCATTGCCAACATTAAATGGACCTATAGGATCGCACACAAAGCATTGGGCTTAAAATATTTAAATAAAGTATTGGACATTAATTTGGGCTTTTAATTAAAGTCAAATTAATGTATGTAATGGGCATCATAAATGCTATTGGACCTTGGCCCATGAGAGAGAAACATTCAGCCTACAAGGTTTAATTTTAATTAATTAATTATCTTGTATTAATTAAGTTAATTGAGTATTAAAGCCTAAAAGAATTTAATTTAAATTAAATTAAATCATTTAAATAATATAAGGAGTGACCGAAATTCCAAGATGAAAATCAAGGAATTTTGGCACATGCTCATTATCTTTATTAAGTGATTTTATTTAATTAAATGTCTTGTGTTTTATTTCAAATTTGAATTTTAAATTCAAAGGAGTTTAAATCAATATATATTACTTATTTTAGGAAGTGATTGAGATTGAATTAATTATCTTGAGATAGTAAAGTTCAAATCAAACACTTGCCAAAAGATAAGGATATATATAAAAGAATTAAAACCCTAAGGAGACAAAAAAAGAGGAAAAAACGTGAAACCCTTTTTCTAGGTCTTGGCGTGAATTCTTCTCTCTCTCTCATAATATTCTTTTGGCCAATTTTCACAAGGAGAAAGGATTGTTCCTCATTCTCTTGTGATCTTGGGTAGTAATAGCAACCTAAGAGAAGTTCAAAATCAAATTTTGTAGCTTCAAACTATAGCCATTACATAATACCTTAAAAGAGAGCTAGCAATCTCGATTTTAAGCCGACGGTGCAATTGTGTGTGTGAGAATAGAGGGAGTGGCGTAAAAGGCTGTTCCTTGGCATTGGTGATCGAGATCTAAGGTGGACAAAGTCATCTTAGTTGCTCGTCATCACCAAATTTAAGATTTAAAAGGCATCAAAAGTTGTAATTTTCAAAAATCCTAAAATTGCATGTTTTGTTTCTTGCTTCGGATTTGTATGGTATGTATGATGAAAAATTTTTGTTTTTCTGCTGCATTATCATCACATTCATACCATGTCATATTCCATCAGTGATATCAGATCCTAAACATGCTTATTTTAGTGCTTTAGATGCATGAAAAAATTAATTAAAAATCGTCATTATGAAAACATGCAAATCTGAAATTTTCTGTTTTGAGTTTTTTTGCATTGTTTTGGTGTAAAAACGATTTTAATTGATTAGATAGGTATTATAATTAATATTACATGTTAATATACTGTCCTAAGATTTTCTAGGAGCTATTAATGGTCAGATTTAATTGCTAATACCTGATGGTACATGTTAATATTAAAACTAGGTGCATATTGGCATGTTAATTGTAAGTTTAACAATTAGTTTTAAATATTAAATGTAAAAACGTTTTTGGAATGTTTGTAAGTGATTTTTAAAGATTAAATATCAGGTCTGGACATGTTTTAAATTTGATTTTAATTCTGGTCCATGAAAATTTAATTGATTAATTTTAAAATCACTTAAAACTATGACTAGTTTGTATTTGTTACATGTTTAATCAACATTGCTTGTTTTGTTTTGATTAAAATGGTAAAAACACATTTAGATCAGATTGGTACAAAATATTAAATCAATATTTATGGACTTATTTAAATTATTAAATGACTCATAAAATTGATTTAAATGTTTGTGCATTTTATGGCATTACATGAGCATTAAACAACTAGTTTTTGTTGTTTGTTTGTTTTTGCATGAATGGCGTGTACTATATATGTGTTCTTCATGATTTTATATTTTAATTCATGTTAGCACATATTATATGTATTTTTAATGTTTATGGGCTGTATGACATAAAATTAAAAATGGCAAAATTGGAAATTATACTAGAGTTGATTTATGGCACAAATCTAACTAGTTTGTGTTTTGGGCTTTTAAGAGAACTTATTCAATAAGAGGATTTAGTCCATTGGGCTTTGGCCCAGGCCCATCATGGGGTCTTCTCTTAAAGGTTCAAGTACACAATTTCCATTAATGGACTTGGCTAAATTAATTAAAATTGGACTTTGTTTGATCCATGAATGCTATGTATATTTATTTGCTAGTTTGGTGTGATGAATGGATATGCATGGTGCATTCATGGGCTCTGGGTTTTTGTAATTAAATATGGCCTGCGAGCCATTATATTTTATTATAAAAGTTTCATTTATTTCTTAGAATAGAATATACTTGAAGACTTTGTAAATCAAGACGAAGCCCACCGGAGTGGAGAAGCCCAACTCGAAGATTCTTATGTAATAGTATAGAATCTTAGTTGTAGGTTTTTGGGCCCATGTTTGTCACGCTTTACTTTATGCAATTATTTATATATGCATGCTATGTATGGATGACAAAGCGTATGCCATGTAAGCCGTAATAAAATGAATCCCTAAAATAGTAAGTCACAAAGTTGCCTTTCTAATTCGAAACATGTCAAGGCATCGATCATCGGTCACGTAGACTAGGAGTCCTAGATGCACCCGATTATCTTTGTGAGGCATGGGTTGTGGATGTAGGTTGGACTTAACATGGAAAGGGATGCCCGGACCTAGGCAACTAATAAATGGATTTGTGCTATAACATCTTAAGATGTTAGCCCATTTGATCCAAGAGTCATGTACGAGACATGATTGGAGTTCTCCTACCTAAGTAACTTAACTTATTAGGTGTACAAGCTCAGCTTGACTAATAAGTTTTTGTGAAAAGTGGATCTTGGCCCATATTAAATCACTAACGAGAATTATTTAAAGGGATATTAATTCGGTTGTGGGATCATAAATAAGACCTCATTTAATCTTGCTAAATTTTATTGTAGATTGAAAATGGCATCTTCAAACAATAATTTCTCATTGCGATCGGTCCTTGAAAAGGACAAATTGAATGGCACCAATTTCATAGACTGGTCTCGAAACTTAAGAATAGTTTTTAAGCAAGAGAAAAAATCGTATGTTTTAGATGCATCCTTGCCTGAAGAACCTGGCAGGAATGCCTCTGCGGTTCAAAAGGAAACTTTTGAGACCAAGAAGAGCGACTCCAATGATGTGACATGTATGATGCTGGCCACTATGGTGCCTGACTTGCAAAAGTAATTTATGGACCAAGAGGCTTATGCGATCATGGTGCACCTCAAGGAGATGTTCCAAGAGCAAGCTCGTCACGAGAGGTTCGTGACAACAAAGGCTTTAATTTCTTGTACGATGGCTGCGGATACTCCTGTTAGTACTCATGTACTCAAGATGAAAGGGTATCCTGATACTTTTGAGAAGCTTGAGGTACAAGTGCCAAAGGAATTAGTCACTGACTTGATCTTAGGATCATTGACTGATGATTATGATCCATTCGTGATGAATTATAACATGCATGCAATGAATAAGTCAGTCACTGAGCTTCATGGGATGCTTAAAAATGCTGAAGAGAACATTCGAAAGACCAATCCCGTATTGATGGTTTAAGGGGGCATTAAGAAGGGACCCGCTAAGGGAAAGGGAAAGGGAAAGGCAAAACCCAAGAATGACCTGGCTAGATTCAAGTCAAATGGGAGTGCACCTCAGGCCCAATCCAAGCCCAAGGTGCAGAAACTCAAAGAGAGTGAGAGCACTTGCTTCCATTGCAACAAGATAGGGCATTAGAGGAAGAATTGCGCTCTCTTCAAGGAAGAACAAAAGAAGAATGGAGCCAAGGCGTCCAGTTCTGGTATTTTTGTTGTTGAGATTAACCTTTCTATTTCTACCACTTGGGTATTGGATACCGGTTGTGGTTCTCACATTTGTTCAAATGTGCAGGGGCTAAGAAATAGGCGGTTACTTGGAAAGAATGAAGTGGACCTCCGTGTGGGGAATGAAGCACGAGTTGCTGCCATAGAGATAGGCGACTATCACCTCACTTTACCTTTCGGACTTTGTATTGTTTTGAATAATTGTTATTATGTGCCTGCTATGAGCAGAAACATTATTTCAGTTTCATGTTTGGATAATGATGAATTTGATTTTGTTATTTAAATGGCAATGCTCATATTCGTCGCCAAGGCATTTCTTATGGCAATGCCATGTTGCAAAATGGCCTTTATATCCTTGATTTACAAAACAAAGAGTCCATATACAACATTAATACAAAGAGGGTTAAATCAAATGAATTAAACCCTACTTACTTCTGGCATTGTCGATTAGGACATGCAAATGAAAAATGCATTTCAAAACTCCACAAAACTGGAGTGCTTGGGTTATTCGACTTAGAGTCTTATGACATATGCGAGCCATGTTTGCATGGAAAAATGACAAAGAGTCTTTTTAATAAGAAAGGTGAGAGGACTAATGGCTTATTAGAACTAATACATATTGATGTATGTGGACCTTTAAGTACACAAGCTAGAGGTGGTTTTAGCTACTTCGTGACATTCACAGATGACTTCAGTAGATATGGCTATGTCTATCTAATGAAGTACAAGTTTGAAACTTTTGAGAAATTTAAAGAGTTTAAGAACGAAGTAGAAAACCAACTTGGCAAAAGTATAAAAGCCATTCGATCAGATCGATGTGGCGAATACTTAAGCCAAGAGTTTGACAATCATCTAAAAGAGTGTGGTATTATTTCACAGCTCACTCCTCCTGGAACACCGCAATGGAATGGTGTGTCCGAAAGGAGAAATCGAACTCTGTTGGACATGGTTCAATCTATGATGAGTCAAGTAAATCTTTCTATCTCTTTTTGGGGTTATGCATTAGAAACTGCTGCGTTTCTATTAAATCGTACTCCAACTAAAGCAGTTGAAAAGACACCATACGAGGTATGGACTGGGAAAGAACCGAATATGTCTTTTCTCAGGATTTGGGGCTGTAAAGCACATGTTAAGAAATTAACATCTGACAAACTAGAGTCCAAATCCAGTGTCTGCTTGTTTGTGGGTTATCCTAAAGAAATAAAGGGATCCTACTTTTACTCACAAGCCGAGAACAAAGTATTTGTTGCTCGCAAGGCTGTGTTCTTGGAAAAGGAGTTCCTTCTCAAGAAAGACAGTGGGAGTAAAGTAGAACTTGGAGAAATTCAAGCGCCACAAACTCCTATAGAGGATGAGTTGGAAATGGGATCAAGTTCACAACCAGTTGTGGAACAAGAACCCATTATACAAGAAGATGAGCCTTGTGTGTACAAGAAGGTTAGTGGAAGCATAGTAGTATTTTTGGTCCTATATGTATATGACATCCTTCTCATTGGAAATGATATTCCAACATTGCAAAAGGTTAAGCAATGGTTGGGAAAATGTTTCTCAATGAAAGACTTAGGTGAAGCCGAGACAATACTTGGTATTCGAATCTATAAAGATAGATCGAATCGACTCTTGGGACTAAGTCAAGAAAAGTACATAGACAAAGTACTAAAGCGTTTTAGTATGGGAGACTCAAAGAAAGGGTACATACCTTTGGCTTTGGGAGTTCTTTTGACTAAAGAACAGTGCCCTAAAACCAAAGAGAAAAGGGACAACATGAGTAGAATCCCATATGCATCTGCTATTGGATCTATCATGTACGCTATGTTATGTACTAGGTTGGATGTTGCTCATACACTGAGTATAACCAGTAGGTTTTAGCAAGACCATGGTGAAAAGCACTGGTCTGCTATAAAAGGGGATTCTGAAGTACCTGCAAAGGACTAAGGATCACTTCTTGGTGTATGGTGGTCAAGAAGAGCTCGTCATACAAGGCTATGTCGATGCTGCTTTTTAGACCAGCACTCAAGACTCAAGATCGCAATCTGGTTTTGTTTTTAACGGTGGCGCTGTTAACTGGAAAAGCTTGTAGCAAAAGACCGTTGCCGACTTAACTACATAATCTGAGTATATTGCAACACGTAATACTGCAAAAGAGATTGTTTGGATTAAAAAAAATTTTCATTTCTGGATTAGGAGTGGTCCCAAGCATCCTAGATCCATTAGAAATTTTCTGTGACAATAACGAGGCCATCGCACAGGCTAAGGAGCCCCGATCACACTAGAAATCCAAACACATACTCAGGAGGTACCACTTGATCAGAGAGATCATTGATCGTGGGGACATCAATATTAGCAAGATAGCAAGTGAAGACAATGTAGCAGATCCTTTGACGAAATAGTTACGTCTAAATCTGCACGAAGCTCATTTGAGAGCATTCGGTCTTAGGGCTATGCCCAATTGGGACTAGTGCTAGTGGGAGATTGTTAGTGTAAACCCTAACCCCAATGCATTGTAATAAAACACTTTAATTAATAAAATGAGGCATTTGTTTTATCCACTGTATTCCTGTGCATATCAATTGATAGAACTATCCAAGAATGTTATTTCGGTTTAAGTTATCATGTGTGAGGCACATGGTTGTAAGACCTTAAAACAAATGAGACATCATTCTAAATATCCCTAGTCACTCATTGTTATGGAAATAACAATGAATTAAGACTAGTATGCTCTCTCTGATATTATGAGTTCTGTCTTACGGATCATTAGGACAAAAGTGTCAATCAGAGATCATAGATACATGTTAAAGAACATGATATCTGGATTCGATCCGCTTATGAGAACACTACATGGTACAAGTCATAAGTGTTTCTCATATGCAAGTTTTGTATCGGAGTTCTTAGACCTAAAATCTCTATGAAACTCTTTATGAATTAATGTATGCTTTGACATACACCTAATGTGCTCGTAACAGAGTGACAAGTACGGGTATGATTGGAAATGCATTGATTCATGTTAGAAAGCATGAGAGAAGTGAAGGGATTACCCCTCTCGATAAGAGAGAAAATATCACCGGCCACTTGATCAGTGAACTGAGAAGTGTATGGCCATACCGAGATGAAATAATGAGTAATCATTATTTATCTGAGAGTTCAGTGTCACTAGAATATCAAGAAAGGAATTAAAATATATAAGGATGACTAGTTCCATGCCTTATATTAATTCTGATATTTATGGGTAAGGGACTATGCAAAATTGCATTAGGTCACTAAATGCCATATGCATTTTTATTTAATTTGGAATGCTATAATATCTTGCTAGAGAATATATATAGCCTTTGAATTAATTCATTAGTTCATTGCCAACATTAAATGGACCTATAGGATCGTACACAAAGCATTGGGCTTAAAATATTTAAATAAAGTATTGGACATTAATTTGGGCTTTTAATTAAAGTCAAATTAATGTATGTAATGGGCATCATAAATGCTATTGGACCTTGGCCCATGAGAGAGAAACATTCAGCCCACAAGGTTTAATTTTAATTAATTAATTATCTTGTATTAATTAAATTAATTGAGTATTAAAGCCTAAAAGAATTTAAATTAAATTAAATCATTTAAATAATATAAGGAGTGACCGAAATTCCAAGATGAAAATCAAGGAATTTTGGCACATGCTCATTATCTTTATTAAGTGATTTTATTTAATTAAATGTCTTGTATTTTATTTCAAATTTGAATTTTAAATTCAAAGGAGTTTAAATCAATATATATTACTTATTTTAGGAAGTGATTGAGATTGAATTAATTATCTTGAGATAGTAACGTTCAAATCAAACACTTGCCAAAAGATAAGGATATATATAAAAGAAATAAAACCCTAAGGAGACAAAAAAAGAGGAAAAAACGTGAAACCCTTTTTCTAGGTCTTGGCGTGAATTCTTTTCTCTCTCTCATAATATTCTTTTGGCCAATTTTCACAAGGAGAAAGGATTGTTCCTCATTCTCTTGTGATCTTGGGTAGTAATAGCAACCTAAGAGAAGTACAAAATCAAATTTTGTAGCTTCAAACTATAGCCATAACACAATACCTTAAAAGAGAGCTAGCAATCTCGATTTTAAGCTGACGGTGCAATTGTGTGTGTGAGAATAGAGGGAGTGGCGTAAAAGGCTGTTCCTTGGCATTGGTGATCGAGATCTAAGGTGGACAAAGTCATCTTAGTTGCTGGTCATCACCAAATTCAAGATTTAAAAGGCATCAAAAGTTGTAAGTTTTAAAAACCCTAAAATTGTATGTTTTGTTTCTTGCTTCGGATTTGTATGGTATGTATGATGAAAAATTTTTGTTTTTCCGCTGGGTTATCATCACATTCATACCATGTCATATTCCATCATTTTGTGCATAAGTTGAGTTAAAATTTAATTGATGATACATAAATGAAATTAGATGTTAAATAATGAGATTCTTATAAGAAATTGCATGAAAGCATGTTTAAATTTAGGAAAATGGAATAGAAATGCATTATGTCACTTAGGGTCCTTATATGAAATATGTTTTTTAATTCAAAATAATGGTAAATAAATAAAATTAAGTGATAATTGATGAGATTTGTGAAGTTTAATGTATAAAAACAAGATTAAAAATGGAAGATTAATATTGAAATCTATTATGTAAGTATAAGAAATTAGGGTTGAGAAAGGAATTAAATTGATTTAATGTTAGAACTATGTTAATTATGCTTAGAAAATATGGTTAGAATAATTTATGTAAATTAAATCATTTGATATAGGTAATGTCCCATGATGGCCAAATGGTATTAAGGTATATTAAGACAAGATAAATGTTAACTATATGGAAATAATGGTAGACAAACATAATTTGAGCCTTCAAAAGATGATAGAAATACTTAGGACATAAATTAATATGAGAATGGTTATGTATGCATAAGACCAAATAGTATACCAAGTGTATGCAAGTGTATCCCAAATGTATACCAAACGTATACTTAGAAAATTTAGATAGAATGATAAAAAATGCATAAAATATATGAACCAAGATAAAATTTATAGATAACCCCGTACAAATAAATCAGTATATACAAAATATGTCATAAAATAAATGTAGATGAATAAGGACAAGTAATGGCCGAATAAAGAATAAAAGAGAAACTAAGGGT
The DNA here is from genome assembly GCA_037975025.1 of Excoecaria agallocha. Taxonomy (NCBI): domain Eukaryota; kingdom Viridiplantae; phylum Streptophyta; class Magnoliopsida; order Malpighiales; family Euphorbiaceae; genus Excoecaria; species Excoecaria agallocha. The sequence continues at coordinate 86,196,897 of CM075808.1, read as the reverse complement.
ATTTTAATAAAATCTTGGTAAAAAATGCATGGATAAGACACTTGAGATAATATTAGAAATTAAATAAGATGAGAATATGATAAATGATAACTAGATATTGATTTGGCCGAATGAGGATGATAAGTGAAACCATAGTTATTTGATGTAAAAGGATGAATGTGAACCTAAAATGTGTGAATAAACATAAATATGGTGATGATGCATGGAAAATAATGAGTATGATAAGATTACTATATGGGAAGAATTATGAATATGGATGATAAACATGGATAATTGTTGTGTAATGATAAATGAAAGTATGATAAAAATAGTTGAGCATGGAAATGATAAAGTTGTGTGATAAAATAATATGTATGGAAAGATACTTGATGGCCATATGGTATGTGATGGTTATTTGATGTGAATGTGTTAAGTGATGATGAGTAATGATTTGATGAATATAATTCATATAACATGAAGTTTATTTGTCATGATATGAAAATATGAGAAAATGTGGGATTGATGCTTATTTTATTTGAAATTACAAAAATGTTATTGCCCTTAGTACTTGGTAGTGAAACCAGAGGTATAAAATACAATGGCTAGCCATAGGGACATTCACCGCAGTAGCGAGTCATGGTGACTCCCATAAGTGGACCAAATGCAGATCATTACTGTAAATATGAGAAAAAGATGAGAGAAGCAAGAAAAAAGAAATAGTATAATGCTAGTTGAGGCGTTGGCCCTCCATATGGTCACCTCAACTTATTCTGGATTTATAAGGCCCGTGTCCCATGTATTTAGCTCGAGGGTTTCACCACTAGGGGTAAAATAGGAATTTAAATGGATAATTTATGTTGAATTATATAAATATGTAAATTATTGATGAAAAATACATAAATATATAAATGAATGTTAACCAAGGATAAATAAGTAAAGAAGTAGTAAAAAGGTGATAATGATGTAAATAAAGGATAAAAAGGGGCAAATGTGTAATTAATAATAAATAAAAAATAAATATGTAAATGAGTAATCGTAAATGATATAAATGTAGATAAAAGATAAAAGTGGATAAAAATGCAAATAAGTTGATAAACAATGGAAAATATGTAATTAAGTAAGAAAAAAAGGGACTAAAAAGTTAAATAAGTGAAAAAGAATACTATACGTATAAATAAAGTCTAAATATTATGAAAAATATGGTTAATTGATTGATAAGGATAGTTATGTAATTAAGTAAGATAATATGGGTATAAGTGTAAATTAAGGCTAAAAATATAATCAAGAGGGGTAAACTGGTAAATAGGATGAAAATGTATAAAAATATAACTAATAGGCACTAAACGGTAATGTACCACTGTGTGAAGAAATTATAAGGATTAAGACATATATTGTAGGGCGAAAAATTAATAAACAGTAATAAAAGGGTAAATCATAAAATTTGGTAGTAAATGATGAGAAAGGTGATAAAATAAAAGTTGAGGACCAAAATAAAATTTTCACCTAAGTAGTGGTAATTAAATAAGTAAAGGATAGAAATAAGAAATAAAAAGGGATTAAATGGTAATTTGGAAAAAGAAATGAATTTAAGTACTAAAATAAGAGAAAATATAATTTATGTGTTGAAAATATAAAAATGTGATGGAATATGTTTAAAAAGGAGAAAATAGAGACAAAATGGTAATTATGGAAAAAAGATGAAACTTAGGGACCTAAATGTCATTTTTGATAAAGATAGGGACCTAAATGTAATTTTTTCAAAAGATTAAATTGTTAAGGTAAAAATGTAATTTCTCTTTAAATTATGGATGCTAGTAAAAATTGTGAAAAATTAGTATGAAAATAAGGAGTTGTAGTAAATAAAGTAATTAGTTGAAAAAATTAGTAAAATTAAAAAGTAAATTAAGAGTAATTTAGAAATTCAGTGAGATGGAATTATGTTAAGTAAATTAAATAGAGAAATTAATCATATTGGGTTAAGTATAGTTTGAAAACTAAGTGGAAAGAAAAGTAGGAATGAAACTATAGGGACTAAATGGTAAATTGACATTAGTAACAGTAAGAGAAAATCGAGAAAAAGTTGTTATAGGAATAATTAGCAATAGAAAAGACAGAAGCTTAATTTGGCTAAGTTACATGTAACAGTAGAAATAAGAACAGACCGACTTAGTAAACTAAATGCGCATTCTTTAATAAAAAAATTAAAGACACCGAACATAGTTGAAATAATGATTCGGAAAAGGAAATAAGTAAAATACTAAAAAATAGGTTAAGCGTGTAGTAATGCTACAATTACTGAGATAGTGAAATAGAAATTATTGAGTTTGAATAAAATATAGAATATAAGCAGTGTGTATAAAATATGAAAGTAAGAATTAAAGTCAAATTTGATAATTGAATTGAAATAAGATAATAATGACAAATATAATGTCAAATAGGTATGAGAGGAAATAAATTCGATATAGTGAGTACACTAGAAATAAATAGCCACCCAGCAAAGGAGAAATATGACAAGGAAAGGAATAATATCAAAATCTAATAAAGAAAACCGAATTAAATAATAAATAATGAATTAGAATAACGTAATTGAAATTAGGAAAAATATGAAAGTACAAAGTAGGATTAACTTTGGTTCAAGCATAAATTTAACGACAAATAATCAAAGGTAAATATGAGGCTAAATGAATTTTCTAATGACAAACGATAACATGTACGTAACAAGAGTAAATTAATAATATGGTACAAGAAAAAGAAATAAGAACTATAAATTAATCATATGAATAAGAGATTAATGAAACAGAAGGAAAAATATCAAAATAAGTCAAAAAGAATGAAAAAATAGATTGGCTGGAAACAAGCAAATAAAACGAGATTAAGATACGGTAAAGAGAGTATAAGTAAACTATGATGAGAAATTAAGGTGTCTAAACATGAATAGCAAATAAATTAATGCATATAATAATTCAAAATTAAAGAAGAAAGATAATAAAAAAAAGTTAAGAAAGAATATAAAACAGATTTTAATTAGAATAAAAGGAATAAACATAGATAAGTAATAGAATTTAAAAAAAAAACTAGATATGTGCGTATTTGTGAAATTTATTAGTTAGGTATCCACCACTAGACATTTTATACTTAGCGTGTAGTTATTTACTGCACGTATGTACTTGAAGGAATAAGCAGAAGTTTGAAGGGATAGGCTCTGGACGCTGACAAAGTCGCACAATGAAGAAAAAAATTTTGCATTTTTATATGTGGCATGTATATGTATGAGGAGTAAGTTTATAAGATTAGACTAGAAATATGTAATCTCATTCTCATATGAATTAGATTTTATATGTGTATTTTAGTGGAATATTATTTAAATTATATTGTAATAATTATTGTATAAGGATGTTACAAATACAATATATTTAGAAAACTGAATATATTGTATTCTTTTGTATAAAATGAATACAGTGTATTCACTTTTTTGAATACATTGTATTCAATTTGCATAAATAGAATACAATGTATTCACTTTTTTGAAAACACTGTATTCGGTTTGCACAAATGGAATACAGTAGATTCAATTTTCTGAATGCACCATATTTAGTTTTTGAGTAAAATGAATAAAGTGCATGCAGTGTATGATTGTGTATAGAATGTATGAAAATAATATCTTACAAAATTATAAAAAATAAATCAAAACTAGTTACTTCTTTATTGAAATAATATTTCTTCAAACTCTTCCATTGTAAATTTTTAACACATTTCCATTTTAAAATTCTAGGAAACTTATTCCCAATAGACACTTCAAACCTTATACCAAATTTAGAATAACATTCATAAAATCATATTTCAAAATCCAAAGGAAATCCTCTTAGCTTGTACATTTTTTATTTTCCATGCTGAAAATTTTCTTAAGGCTTTCAATAGTCATTTGAGACACATTCTTGGCCCAAGGATATTCATTGACTACTCCACTATCAACAATAGCAATATTCCTCTCCTTACCAACCTATCACCTATACTTACCAACAAAAAGCAGTGAACCAAAAAAAATATAGTTATTTTGACCCCATCCTCATTAGACTGCTACTTTTTCTCCAAAAAAATATTATTTATTAAATCCCTTGATATCTTTTGGCTTCCTCCAAAATATTTTTGAATCAAATAACTACCATCTCTTGATAACTTTTTCTTATTGAAGTTCCACTGTAGTCCAAATTCGTAACCATGGCAAATTCAGCTAATCCAAACTTCAACACTATACCATTCGCCCTTGTTCATAATTCCTCCTTATTATCATAATAAACCTCCCTTAACAATAATGAATGGATTAGTTGCCCTTAAATAGCAACTTTGGGCAAATCAAAAAAAAAAAAACCAAAACCAATATTCTTAAATAGCCTTTGTTCATTCTCATTCAACTTCTCTTTAATTAGTTTAATTGCATCAAAGTCCACACAAAAGGTCACTTTGCTTAAGAAATTATCTTTGGGATTAACATAAAAATTTCCAACCTAAAAAATAAAATACGCAACATATAACATTCATAAGTTTTAAAGTAAAAAAATATAAAAACATAGCAAAATAAAAGAAAAACATAAAAAAACCTTCTTTTTACTTATTAGCTTCACCATTTTCCTTAAAATTTGTGAATAATATCTTGTTTTATCATATGAATAAGACAAAGAACTTGACTTAACCATTTTGTGCTGATAAAATTAAGGACTATAAAAGAAGATAAAAAGTCAAGAATATAACTTATATGATAAAATTAATATAAGAAATGAAAGTTAATACAACTAAATACATTGTATAAGTTTCGCACAAAGTGATTAGGAAGGGTGTGTTCCATATTCTACATACATTGTGTTCTATATTCTGAATACACTATATTATGTATTTTAAATATATTGTATTTTATATTCTGAATACAATGTATTCTATTTCCATAAAGTGAATACAATATTTTAAGCTTTTAGAATACACTATGCACTTTGGAAAAACTAAATACACTGGATTCAATTTTGTGAAAATTGAATGCACTGTATTCAGGACACATAGTGCACTGTATTCACTTTTTGTGAAAAGTGAATAGTTGGCTTTCATAAAATAGAATACACTATATTCAGTTTTCAGAATACAAATGTATTCATTTCTGTAGTAACTTGTACAAATAATGAGAAGAAATCCATAAAAAACCATAAAACAAATATAACACCAAAAAGAACAAATATAAATGCAAAAGTCATATTAAAATACATGAAAAATCAAATGTATAAAATCTGAAAACTTACATTGGGAGCAACCTTAGAGCATTTTAATAGATGAAATCTAAAATCTACTAATAGGAACAATAAAACAATGACTGGAGAGAGAAGATTCTCTAAGATATCAAAAACCAATGATAAAACAAGAAACATGAATGCTAATGCAGATAGAGTTTAGAATTGAGATTGAGATTGGTAGCAATGATAAAGCAAAGAGAGCGAGAGAATAAAGTTACAGATAAGTGGAGAAATAGAAGGGAAGCGAGAAGGTTTTTCAAATAACATAAAATACAAAAGGGATTATTTTTGATATATCAGAATTTATAAAATTAAAAAAGTAGCATTTTTGAAATGTAAAATGCATAAATGAAAAATGAGAAAAAAAAACCATGTGGTAATTTTGAAAAAAAAGGAGACCAAATGGTCTAATTTCCTCATTATTAAATGCATTATATAATAGATTAGGTTATAAATGGATTGGACTATAAATGAATTAAGTTTTATTACATTATTTATTTTTTAAAAAATTAATTCATTAAAAATAAAAAAAATAAATGTATAACCTATAACAACAATTGTTTATATATTCATATTATACAAGACCTATCAAATAGGCTGGTTGGGTTCGAATTGGAACGAATTTCGGATTGAATTTGCTTTCTCAACATCAAACTGATTAATAGATTTTTAAATTATTTAACCATCTTTTAATGTAATATTGGTAACACCTTGAAAATTTTGATTTGTATGAATAATACTTTTCGAACGATGAATAGTGATACCCGAGGACACCGGGGTGAGTAGTGCCATCAGGACCCATGATACCATGTAAAATATCTATTATTTAGTGTGTATTTTCTTTTATTTAAGTAGCTAAGTATGTACTATGGACTAATGGAAGAAAATAAAAATATTATAAAAGCTGCTTCAAAAGGAAAGTGGTTGGAGAAAATTGCCAAGGAAGCTGAAACTTTGTTGGAGGAATTGGCCTCACAAGGTTACATAGGAGAAGAACCCACGATGGCTAAGGCTAAGGGATTTTTGGAATTAGATTCCATTAATCTATTGATGATCAAAGTTGAAGCCTTGACTAAGTTGGTAAGTAATTCTCAATCTAATATTGAAAATGTTAGTCAAGTATGTGAAAATGTGGTGGACCTCATATGTATGCTAATTGTAGTGAGGGGTCTAGTGAGGATGTAAGTTTTGTCCAAGGTAGTTATAATCAAAGGATGGGTCGAAATTCTAATTATTAGAATCCTAAATGGAGGAACCATCCTGGTTTATCTTGGTCTAATCCAAATTCCCAATTGAACCCTCCAAATAGTAACCCTATGACCAAATTACCTAACCTTTCAGCTTTTCCAATTAAACCACCTTTTAACCCCCAACAACCTAAATTCCATCTTGAGAATTTAATGGAGCAATTTGTTAACCATCAAATAACCACTAAAAAATAAAATGAGGAACAATTTAAGCAAATAAATACAAAAATTGAACAACTTGTTACCCACAATAAGATTCTTGAAACCTAATTGGCCCAACAAGCCACTTCTAGTGCTAAACCATTAGGCAAACTCTCAAGTCAACCAGAATTTTTACCTCATGAATTGATTCAATCTATTATGTTAAGGAGTGGGAAAAAGATTTTGCTAAGTAAGTAAATTTAAAATATTTTAGTAGGAAATTGTAGAGAATTTTTAGAATAATTAACTTTGAGTATTTATATGTTAAAATTGAAAGCAAAAACTCATGAATTCTTCTTTCTACAATTCGGACTTGAGGTGAAATTCAAGGAGGAGAAAAAGGCAAGGAAGAAAAAGGCATAGAAAAGGAAGAATAAGTGATTTCAACCACTTATGATGTTAGTAGATACAAACTAAACTTGATTTCATTGTGTTTCCTTTAAAAATTGAGAAATTTTACATTATGTAACTATAGAAAATTGAGTAAAGTGATGAAATAAATTAAGATAAATTTGTAAATTAGTGAAATAACATGAAATGAATGATGTTTAGTGGAGAAAAAAATGATGGAACCCTAAGTGGCCGAATGGTATTCATGGAATTACTAAGTTATGTTTTAATGTTTAATTGGATATTTAACATGAAATGAGCATTAAAATGATAAATAAACTTAGCGTGAATGAAAAATAATGAATTATGTTTGAACATAATGTTGGCCAAATGAACATAATGGTGTATACTTGTGTATTAATGGGATAATGGTTGAATTTGCATGTATATCATTATATGGAAGCTTAAAATGATCATAGGAACACTAAAAGAATTAAAATACATGAGGCAACTTGATGTTTGGTGGAGAAATTACCATGGCCAAATGGTACAATATATGAAAATGACATGTTTCAATCATGATTGAATGATATTACACATGTATATCATGGATACATGATCTATAAGCATGAATGAATTGAAAGTATCCAAATGAGATTCTTACATAGTGTGAAATTAGTGTCAAATTGTATAAGAAGTATGTTATGATATGAATAATTCATTTTCTTTAGTATACAATGGCAAAATTAGAATTTTAGGATATAATGGCTTGCCATAAGGATATATATCGCGGTAGAATCATGAGTTTATTTGGATTGTAGACCACCATCGATCTACTCATTGAGATGTGTATATTAGACTATCAGTTGAGGCATTGATCAATCCATTTGATCCCCCAGCACATTGTGGAGGTGTAGATCACTCTATATGGTCACTCCAGCTTATTTTGGACCATTGGAGTCCTATTTCGCATATCCGATTTGAGGGGTTCCACTAGGTACTACTAAGGGCAAATATGTAATTAATCAAGAGAAAGAGGACTAAATAGAAAATTAGATGTAAAAAATGCTGAATATGTGAGCAAACCATAAATAATGTGAAAATATGGTTAAGTGATTAGTAAGGGCAATTATGTAATTATAGGAGAAAATAGGGGTAAAAATATAAATTTGCACTAAAAATATAGTTAAGAAGGATAAAATGGTCAAAAGGGGTTCAAGTGAATGAAAATAAAGTTACAGGGACTAAATTATAATTTGCTGTTACATAAGGAATTATAAGGACTAAAATGTAACTTTAAGGGCAAAAATGAAATAAAAACTGAAAGGGAGCAAAAAGTGATAAGTTGCTGTGATAAATAGTAAATTATGTGTTAAAATGAAAGTTTAGGCACTAAACTATAATTTTCACCCTAATGGGGAAATATGTGAGAAAAAGATAAACACAAGTAATAATAAAGACAAAATGGTAATTTAAAGAATTAAAGGTGAAATTCTAAGGTAAAATATAATATTAATAAATAAGGGTAAAATAGTCATTTTGTTAGTTGTTGTTTGTGTGCAATGAAATTTTATGTAGTATATCTACCATTAGGCAACACCATTGCTTAGCGCATGGTTTGTTTGGATTGCGCACAGGGGGACGGGTAATTGAAGACGTTGTGAAGGTGGGAAAAAAGCAAAAAATGGCATGTATATGATGTACAACGATAGATGGAATGTATTTGACATATTAGTTATTTTGGTACATCTAATATGTTTAACAATATGTAATAGATGTTAAATTAATAGTGGACTTATGATATGTAATGTGACATTAGTACATAAATAATGATTTTGTGATATATTGTGTTGATGAAATTATGTGATGAACTTTAGAAGTGCTTGTGTTGTTGTTGCAGTAATGGAGTTGGAGGTTTAATATTAGGAGTGTAATTTTGATACTTTGTAGTTAGGTAAGCATGATTTTATAGCCGTTATGCTATCCAAATTTTTATCAAATGGACAATGACCACTCGATGCTAAACTGAAGGGAAATTAAATGCCATATTTAGAATTAATCGTCATCACCATAAAAGCATCAAATAAATTTGAGTAAATAAGCAAACAATGACCCATGTGAATGGATACCGACCTTGCAATATTACCAATTATGGCACATTGATGTTCGGGCATAGGGAGTTACATTTTGTGGTATAAGAGCAGGTTTAGGCGGTCCTAAGGTCGGAGCATATGCATAAGTGTGGTGGATGATAGAAAAAGTATATGTACATGCCATATAAGAAATAAAATTAAATTTAGATTAACCTCTACCTGTCCCTTTGTATGTTTTCAGTGGTAGATATGGCTTCGAGCTCAAGATGGGCAATAAAGTTGGATAGCAATGCTTAGAGCGGGGCATCAGCCAATCTAAAAGGAGATAATGCTACTTGTCAGCCTAGCCAGCATAGACCACCACTAGTTGCACGAGCACTTTCTCCAGCTGCACTACTATACTAAATGAAATTGATTGCGAACTTATTGTATCAGAGAATATAGGCCCCAGCTGCCCTACAGTCTCAACATCAACACTCGGTGACACTACCACCTAGAAAACCTATTTTGGAGTAGTTAAAAAAGTTAGGGGCAGAGGATTTCTATGGTAAGGTTCAATTGATAGCCATAAAAGCTGAAGAATGGCTGAACAAAATTAAGAGGCTTTTTGAAATTACACATAGCCCACTAGAGGAGATTTTAGAAGGTGTAATTGCCTTATTTTAGGGACTAGCTTATATTTGGTGGGAGACAGTGAGGAGATACACCTTAGCAAATGAGTTGACTTGGCAGCTCTTTCTTCAGCAGTTTGGAGAAAAATATATAGGGAAGGAACGTCAACGGGCATAGAGAGTGCTTTTTGGAAACTACAACAGGGTAACAAATCTGTGCAGGAATATGAAAGAGAATTTGAAAGACTTAGTGCTTACATGAGGGACTATTGTTTAACTCAAGAAAAATTATGTCAGTTGTTTGAACAAGGCCTTCACAATAAAATCAAGGAGGCATTGGAAGCACATGAATATACTAATATGAGATCTCTAGTTCGAGCAACAACTTGAGTTGAGATAGTTCAGGCCGATGAAGCAAGTAGAAAGGCTAGATTTCAGTAGAGGAGGAGACCACCATCAGCAGGTTCCCTTAGTAGACCTATTAAAAAGCCTAAGAGTTTTGCTACCCTCTATAGATTCCTGTAGCTACCCCAGCCCAGAGTCAAAAATCCATAACTTGAGCCAATCCACTAGTGGCCTCTGTTGCTAGTACACCTCGAGGCACTGGCAAATTTAATAATCCTAAATGGGATCATTGTGGTCACTGACATCTAGGAGAATGTTGGAGATTAAAAGGGGCTTGCTTGAGGTGTGGATCAAAGGAACATTAGCTGAAGGATTGTCTACGAGCATAGACAACATCACCAACTACTCTTATGGATAGACCTAGTAATGCACCATCCAGAGGCTGAGGTAGAGGTAAATGTGGACCCATTGGCACTACACCAGCTAGAGGGAGCACTCAGATGCCCCTAGCAGCAGAGAGGGAACCATTTGCCCATACTTATGCAGTAAGAGCTAAAGAGGACTAGAATGCTCCAGATGTCATAGTAGGTAAATTTTTCCTATTTGATGCCCCTTTTTATGCTTTAATTGATCATAGGTTTACACATTCTTATCTTAGCGTAAATATTACACTTGGGAAAGGTTTAATTAGATCACAATTGGACCAAGAAATTTTGGTGGGGAACCCTTTGGGACATAGTGATATGGTAAACAAGATCTATAAAGACTATCTCGCAGACACCGTAACCAGAGGCAACCTAGATCAAGGTTACCCGATGCTGAGAAAATAGCATATTGTTGACAACAGGCTCGGATCTTGAAACTCCGATCGTGAATTTCCCACTATTTCTTAAAGATTTTTCATGATTTTCTAAATATTTTCAAATATTTCCAAGTGTTTTAACAAAATGTGCATTAAACCCTAGTTTTGGACCTTCAGTTGTGGTAGATGGCCATCTGTCACTTGAGGGGTGCCCATCTGTGCATCCCTTTATCCTGCACAGGCCAAACTAAGGGCATTTTAGGAAATTTAGGGTTTAGTGATGAGGGACAACCACCCCTCATTAAGGGATGCCCATCCCTAGCTCAAAACCCATAATTTGTCAATTTTTCTGGATTTTAAAAGAGGAAGTTTGATCAAAAAAGGATTTCTTTTGGATTTAAGGGATTTTATCTCCAGATTTGAGGAGATTTGAGTTGGAATTGAACTCAAACTCTTCCTTAGATATACATTCTTAACCCTAGGGTTTTCTGAGGGGGAATGATTATTTTTTAGAGCCACCTTTAGAGAAGAAGAAAATGTAATTTCTCTCTCTCTCTAAAAACTCTTTGCTCTATCAATCTTTGTTGAGAACACACACCATATACAAACGAATTTCATATCTGCTTTTGAGAATTAATGAGCATGATTCAAAGTAGATATCTAGACTACATAATTCATAGAGTCAGAATATCTCTTTAGGGTAACATTTTTGGCTCACTCTTACTTTCTCTTTCTAAAATTTAATTTGCAAAGTCACATGATTCTTTGATGCATATTGGTATGTTTTAATCATTATACTTGAGTAATATACATGTTTATGTGTAGTATGATTTGTTTTTGGATTGTTTCATATGATAGAGGCATAATAGGTCCTTTGATTTCCTCCATTGTTGTATATGTGAAGCTTCTATGTTGCCTTTTTAATCTTATAAATATGTGCCTTTTTATATATTTTATGTATGATTCATTGTTATAAACTATTGCTGGCATGATTTGGATCCTATAAATGCCTATTTGAGGCTAGGATTTCATGTTGTGTGATTTTTTTTTTTGCATTTTTGCTGCATTATTCTAGTTTTCTATTATGTCTAGAGGTGACGGATAGGAAGACAGACCGAGGGATGGCCGTCTATCATTTAATGGATGGGACATCCTCAACCTGTCTCTCTATCCAATCCCTTAGTGCCTTTGTGGATGTCCCTCACCCCTTTTGGGTGTCCCTTAGTGTATTTTGAGGCATTTTTACATATATTTTTAGGCTTTTATATATTTTTGCACCATTTATTTGTTTCTTATAATATTTATACATTATTTGATGTGATTTAGCCTCTGTATAATATATTTATGTACCTGAAACTATTTTGTTTTTTTGTAAATAAGTCTCTGATTATTTTTATTGTGAACACTAATTCATTTGTTCTTATGTGATTTTATGAGTAATTAATACCTTTATGGCTTTAGAGGGTTTGTGATTTTTTACATGGAAAGTTGCGCTCTCGAGTTGGTCACCATCTTAACTCCCTAGTCATCTCGATTATTTTATTTTATTCATTTATTATAGTTTTATTTATTTATTTATTTAATTTTTTCCATTATTTTTATTTTATTTTATTTTGGATGTATTATTATTTTTTGGATTGTAATAGTTAGTAAAAAATGATTTTTTGTGTACGGTAAAATAAAAAACATTAAAATGTTTTCTATTAAATAAATTTGGTTTTCTTCCAAAATATGGACCAATGTCTAATTTTTAAACCCAAATTCACATAACGTATTAAAAGAGATTTTTGTAAATATGCATGAGGGAACCAACGTTCCTGAACTAATCATTAGCCCATTTTATGTATGTATATTGATTTGATTTTATATATGACTATTCATATTATTTTTTTTAGACTATTTACCTCTATAATAATTTTTAAGTAGGATTTTATTTATTTACTGCTTTTTGTTAGATTGGGACATTTTAAATTCTATCGCCTCATTGTGTGAGAGAGGAGAGGGGATTAATTTTAAAACTCAATTATAAATCAGCACCTAACCAAAATACCTAATAAGAGGGATTTCTCGAACACCAATCTCTGTTTAGGCATCAAAATAAGTTCCGGAATCAATTTCCAATATTTTGTTGGATGGCAACTCTATGACAATTGACTCTTTGAGCCCACTAGTAGATGCCTTCATGGGTTGATTGTCAGCAATAATTTGGGCTTAATTCTTTTTATTGCGAAGCAGCCAATTTATGATTAAAAGCAAGCCTCGTACGGTCTCGAGCCCTAAAAGCGGGCCTTCATGAGTGAACTCGAAAGCGAGTGGTGGTTCCGACGCTCATCACAGTGGCAACTCCATTGGGGAATCAAAGAGATTTTCTCCAAAAAGCATTTTGGTTAAATTAGTTATAACTAGGTTTAATTCGTTAATTCTATCTCCTTTCTAAATTGTATTTCTCACATTTATCTTAGAGCCTTAGAATTAAGTTTGGCATCACTTTTTAGCCTTAGTGCTATCCTGAAGCATGACCTACATTCACTCAATGTAGGGAGGTGTCAAGGAGACCTACCAACCCAAGTCCAGTATCAAATGGGATATAAAATAGTGACCCGTCGATTGTAGAGACCATGCTTGGGTAGCTGTAAAGTTTCATCACCATTGACTAAAGCCTATGTAATGACAATAGCAACTTTTCCTAGGTTGTATAACCATAAAAATCTTTTGCTTACTATGTAGACCTTTATTTATTGACCAAAATCAAACATATAAGGAGGGTACCAGTCAAAGGCTGCCATGCCCCGGTGGGCCTAACCCAACCTATATGAGTTAGTCAAAATACATAATAGTCAAAACCCATATGCTTGCGCTTTTAATTAGAGAGGTTATGCCGCCATTTTTTTGTCATGCACTATGCATATCCATTGGGTGCCCTATTGACCCATGGGCTAAGCCCACCTAAGAAAAAGACAGCATGACCCCCTGTATGGGAGTAATAAGGTTGGAAGGCTATTGTTATGCTTGTGTGTAGTTGTGATTAATGTCTAAAAAAATCATGCATTGCAGTCATGCATCATATATATAATATACCTATGCATCATTCCTAACCTTTGATTCTTGTAGCCATCATAGACTAATCTAGGTGGTCCAGAGGGTTAGACGGGTGCCTGGTTTGGAGATCTATATCCAGTTTACTGAGATCAAATTTGAGTTCAGATTTGGGTTCAAAAGTTAGTTTTGAGTTGGGTTCAAGCCAGTTATCAGAAAGCAATCAAGAAACAAGTTCACAAATGGTAAATGATGAAGTAAATGAGACTGGAAGGGGAAATGAGACTAGGAGAGTGGCTGATAACACCGTTGTGAGGTTTCTATTTCTGAAGGAAAGGATAAATGTTACTCCTGTTGGGCCTTCGACAGTGAGGGATGACTTGGACCATAGACTGGATAGATGTCTACAAGAGTTTGAAGAAAGAATGTTGGCTATGATCGGTGGGATGGTGGCTTCTATAGCACCTAATGTTAATACTCAGCCTGTAATGCTCGCTCGCGAGATAGCGGAGCAATTGCAAATTGGGAACGCTACTGTAATTGATACTACTATGCTTTCAAACCCACCTAGGAGGGAAAAAAGGCATGATCTTGAGGATGACTTCAAAGAATAGAAGGATGAGAACTATGTCCGTTTAATGATGAACATGAAAATAAGAGGTCCTAGTGCTGAGCATTCAACTTTCAAAAAGATTGAGGAGAAGATTGAAGCCACATCTAGGCTATTGTCTATTGATAGGGGGATAAACCCTGAAGATAAGGATTTAGATAAAGATGAGTCATTGCCCTAAAGGTTCAAGATGCTTGATCTACCGAGGTTTGATGGTACCTCCGACCCTTCAACACATATCAAATAGTACACGCTGATTATGAAGGGGAACACCTTGTCCAAGAAACAGATGGTGGAATACTTTCGCTTGAGTTTGACTGAGTCTACAATAGACTAGTATCATGGCTTAGATAGGTGAACTAAGGAAGATTGAGATTTGCTAATCGAGGAATTCCTTAAGCAGTATGACTGTAGCATGGGGATGGAAGTCACCCTGAATGAGTATCTCACTAGGTAGAGGAATATGGTGATGGAGATGAAAAGGAAACCTGATACGGTTGATAAGATCAGGTTGTTTATCCAGAATAGGAGTCCATACTTGAGAAATGGTTTAAAGATGAAGAGTTTAAAAGACTGGGAGTCCTTAAAGGATATATCTATAGAAGCTTAAAGAGAGTACTTAGCCAGAAAGGTAAGTAGTAAGAATGTGAGAAGGAATTTTGGCAATAACAAGTTTGTTGGGAATAGTAATGGGCAGAACAGAATTGGAAAGATCATAGAGGTGTCCACTATAGAGGCTAGTCAGAGGCATTATTCTGACCTGTGGAAATTGCTATCATGGGTTTTCAATAGGTTGGTGAAAGAAGGGAAGCTTCAGTATTTACTGTCGAAGCTTACAAAGAGTCAGGGGTTGCCCTATCATAGGAAGGATCAATACTATGCATACCATTAACACATAAGGCATCTAACTAATTATTGCTGCACTTTGAGGAACAAGATTCATGATTTTATAGATAACAAGCAGATTTTAGATCATGAGAAGAGGGATAAGAAGAAGAAAGGAGGTTACAATGTTATACCTCCTCTAGTGTACATGATTGCATCAAATTTACCTGAGTGGTATGTGATGAAGGATCTATATAGGAATCAGTACTTGGCCATTACTCATCCCACCCTAAAAGTAACAAAGCCAGTTGAAGAAGATCGACTAATTTCTATGATTGACTGTTGGGTCCTCTATTAATATCTGCCCATTAGTGGCAATTTCAGCCTTTGGATTAAATAAGAGCATAATAAGTAAGTCTAATATTACTATTTCTACCTATGACAACTTTAAGAGGCAAGCAACTGGGACATTTAAGGCCATGGTGAAGACACGACCCATTGAGACTGATGCTGAGTTTGTAGTTTTGCCTATTTTAGTGAATTTCTCTATATTTCTTGGGAGACCATGGTTTTAGAAGCTGGGAGGAGTAACATCCACATTACACTAGATGATTAAAATTCCCTATAATGGTCATGTGGTCACTATTAAGGCAGTGAGGGAGAATCTAGTTTCTGTGCATGAAATAGCCAAATAGTCATTTAACGGGTTTCATGTGATGGTTATTAGTGATGAAGAGAATGAGGGTGGCCTTACTAATAGGCCCCAAGTGATTAATATGCTTAAAAAGTTGAATTTCCTGCCTGGTACTGGTTTAGGTAAGACTTTTTAAGGGGCTCAGACCACTGTAGCTGCTAAGAGTCAGAAGGATAAAAAGGGATTAGGCTTTGCAAGCTCCAATATGACGGGTAAAGAGAAGGAAGCAGTGAAAAGGATTCCTCACATTTCTCAAAGTTTTGCACCAGCTTCAGGTTTGTGTCTTTTTTTGTGGAGAGAATGAGCCTCAAATGATAAAAGGGTGAGCTAGTGTCAAGATTTAAGCCGTTCAATGATGTTTTTGTTTGGAAATAGGGAATCATCAAACCAGTTGAGGGTTTCTGAGATGAAGAGATTCTATTGCACCATTCAGCCTGGGATAAAGAAGCGTTGGAGGAAGTCATGATAGAGAAATTACTTGCTACTCAGCTGAAAGGCAAAGGGAGGATATAGGCTAAAGAATCACCCAAAGCTGATCCAGAGGCTGGAGAGACATATGATTCTGACAAGATTGGGGAAGATACTTTTATCGATTTTTTACGTTCCTAAACTTTTTGATGAGAACAATGTTTGCTCTTTGATTATATTAATTAGATGAATAATTTTACTTACTTGTGTGATGTTTCTTCTGATTTCAATATACATGATTATGATTATAAAGCATTTATATTTGACATTAACTCAACAAACACATGTTCATTTAATCTCAAAACTAAAGAAAATCCAAGGGAAATTTTATTAGCATCAGATATAAATTCTGAAGAGAGAAAAATTTGAGAGAATATTGAAAAAATGTGAAAAATTCTTTACCTAGACCTATGAAGACATGCCAGGAATAGATTGAGAAGTCACTAAACATGCAATCCCAACATATCTAGGGTACAAGCCACTTAAATAGAAGCTAAGAAGAATTAGGCTAGAGTAGGTTGAGAAGGTTAAAAATGAGGTTAAAAAGCAAATAGAGGCTAAGTTCCTAGTGGAAGTCTGATACCCCACATGGCTGACAAATGTAGTCCCTGTAGTAAAAAAGGATAGAAGGGTAAGAGTCTATATAGATTACAGGGACCTGAACAAAGCCTGCCCTAAAGATGATTTTTCTTTATCTCACATAGATGTTTTGGTCGATAGTGTAGCCGCTTGTGCCATGTACAGCTTTGTGGATGGATATGTTGGGTATAATCAAATTCTAAACAAGATAGTGGATAAAATCAAAATAGCCTTCATAACTAAGTGGGGGACATATGCTTATTGGGCCATGCCTTTTGGACTTAAAAATGCAGGTGTTACCTATTAGAGAATGGCCACTGAGATTTTATATGACTTTATCCATAAGGAAGTAGAGGTGTATATTGATGACATGATGATCAAGTTAGTTACTAGGGAAAGTCACTTCAAGGCATTCAAAAAGTTTTTTCAGAAGATTAGAAAGTACAATCTTCGTCTCAACCCAAATAAGTGTATATTTGGGGTTTCTGCAGGTAAGCTTTTAGGCCATGTGATGAGCTAGAGAGGTATAGAGGTGGATCCTAACAAGGTAAAGGACATTAGTGAAATGTCAATACCCCAAAAGGAAAAGGAAGTTAGAGGGTTCTTAGGGAAGATCCAGTACAAAAGTAGGTTTATTGCCAAGTTAACTTTGATTTATGAACTGATCTTCAATTTGCTTAGGAAAGATCAACCCATAATTTGGAATGAAGATTGTCAGAAAGCTTTCGATACCATCAAGGAATACCTGCTACATGTGCTAGAGTTGAGAACGCCTTAGATAGTTAAACCTTTGATTTTGTACTTAGCAATAGTAGAATGTTTAGTAAGGGCTATGATGGAACAAGAGGATGATTTTGGGACTGAGTACGCAGTATACTACCTTAGTAAGAAGTTTCTCCCTTATGAGGCAAAGTACGTAGAAGTTGAAAAGATTTGTCTGGCCGTCATATAGCCATCAATGAAGTTAGGACACTTCTTCCATTCTTACAGGATACAAGCTGTGGCTAAGTAGAATCCCTTTAGATACTTACAAGAAGCCCTTTCATTGTTAGGAAAGATGAGAAGGTCGTTGATTCTCTTATAAGAGTTTGACATATAAGACATCACTAGGAAAACCATTAAAGGAAGAGCAGTAGTAGAATTCCTAGCTGATTAACCTTTAGAAGGTGAAGAGATGACTTATGAATTCCCTAATGAGAACATAGCAACCATAATGGTGTAGGGTTGGCAAAGGTACTTTGACAGAGCTATGAATAATATAGGAGTAGTAGTAGGAGTGATCTTGGTTACCCTAGAAAGAGAAAGGATGCCATTAGCTAATAAGTTAAGATACAAAGCCACAAACAATAAAATAGAGTACAAAGCTTGCATTTTTGGGTTACAAGCTTTATTGGTTGTGGGGGCAAAGTCTGTAGAAGTGTTTAAAGATTTATCTCTAGTAATTTACCAAGTAAAGGGTGAATGGTCAGCAAAAAAAGAATGTTTGTTGCCTTATCTCAGATATCTGATGGTTTTGAGTAGTTAGTTTAAGGTTTGTACTTTTGGATATATGCCTAAAGAAGAAAACCAGTTGGCAGATGCCTTGCTTACCTTTGAAAAGGAATAAATAATGAATATCGAGGTGAATGATGGAAAGCCTTATTTTTGATCTGTCACGCAAAGGAGTGCATATTCATATTTGTGTGAATCTCTCCCTTTCTTTAGATTTAATTAGATTCGGTCTTCTGGCTTTTTTTTGCCCACTCTATTTTTATTAAAAGATGGGAGCTGGCAAGGAGAATTCTAGCTAGTAGCTTGTTAATGATTTTTCCCTCTATGTGCTACTTCCTTGAAGTAGATGGGAGAGTGTGTTGCTTTGTGCTTTCCCATTTTTCATGTAGCAGGATGCTGACTCTTATCTTGCTTTTTTTTATTTCTTGCTCTTTTCCTTTGGCTTATTTGAAGACAAGAGAAGGGACTATTATTTCATTCCTCCTAGTATCTTTCCCAGTAGGCTACTTCTGGGAGTCTCCTGTATCTATTATGTAACATCTCGAAAGGAAGATGTTTTACTTCCTTTCAGACCTGGCACATGATATTTTGTTTTCTTTTAGTCCTAGATTTTGTTTTAGCCATGTACCATCTTTCATGTAGTTTTGGAGACTTTCATAGTGTTTTTATTGTTGGCGTTCTCTTCGTCATTGTGAATCTACACTCCTCTAAAGTTGTGGGATTTGGATGCTTTTGCTCAACCATGAACTCTCAATGAAAGCACTAAATTATAATCACAAATCTTCATGGAGAAGGAAGAGATTTTTGTGTAGGAAAAAGGGAGAGATTCGATGGTTAGGAGAGCAAATTTCAATTGGATTGAAGAAGATAAGCCCTATAAAAGGTATTTGTCCGGTTGTTTGGGCATTAGCACTCTAATGCTTAAATTAGCAATAGGAAAAAAAGCTCTTAGAGAGATAATATATATTCAACTTAGAGAGAGATGGAGTGTATGTTTTATAGAATGAATCTACTATTTATAGAGCTTGGGAAAACTTGAACAATGTTCATGAATAGTTGACCTACTCTAAACTAGGTATGGCCTATTATATAGGTAATGGTGATTTGATAGAGGTGTGTGTCTTACGACCTCATTGTAGCAAGGAAAGGTCACGTCCGATCGGATGGCCTTGTTTCCTTTCTTTAGCCAATTGGCTTGGAGAGGCTTTCGTAGGCCTTCTAATTATGGGCCTCTTGATGATGGGCCTTATGGTTTTAATTTTTAGAGTATTATTGAGCATGAGGGATATAGTTTAAAGAACTCAAAAAAGGAGAAGAAAATTTTAGATACTGTTAGTACTTGGTTTTGAGTGGGTGATAGCTTAAAGTGCTGTTTGCATTTAATTTTTAATTAAATTGATTGATGAGTTGATTTTAGTTATGAATTATTTTTTGAATAAAATGTTTTGTTTTACTGCTATTGTGTTGCATGAAACCAATATTGTATTTGAAAATTTAGAGGAATTAAATAAATTGTGCAAATGTTACCTAATAACCCTGAGAGAATCGTGCAAAATTAAAGTTGAATTGTTATCATAAAAAAACAATATTTTTTATTTTCCTACTTTAACTTGCACTCATCAAAGGGTTTTTATTCATATTCAATTCTTCTTTTGGTGTAAGTTTTTCTCTTTTAACTTTTCAAATTAAATAACATTTAGGAATAAGAGTGATTTTTGATAAAGGCGCTATCGATGGTAAAGAAAATAGTGGTAAATGTTAATGGATAAATTATGTAATGGCAGATATAGGACAAAGTAACTTGTTGGAAATGGTTTATGTTTAAAGAGTAATAATTTTTATTTAGTTTTAATAATTAAAGGATCATGACAACCTATTAGTTGGGTTTATAAAGAAATAGAAGAAGTTTATTTAGTTTTAATAATTAAAGGATCATGACAACCTATTAGTTGGGTTTATAAAGAAATAGAAGAAGTTTAATATGATTGTATTACTATTCTATTTTTCATTGCTTTTTGCAAGTGAGTTATATGTGAAATATATACTATTATTGACCTAAGGGTTTTAGATTTGAGGTGACTATGTAAATTATAATACCTTTAACAAGCCATATTTCATACTATCAATAACTTATAGTTGAGCTACACAAATATGAATAGTATATAAAAGATTTATGTTGGATTGTTTGCTATGGCATAGTGTGACTCTTATAGCAAATGTTAGTATAATTATGCTAAAACATGAGAAAGTAAATTAATAAAGGTGATCTATTAGACTATAATAAAAAATTTTAAACTTATAGTATATTTTAATTAAAGGAATGTGCATGCGTTGTACATGAGAGTATTGGTTATTGATACGTAATAGTGTTCATAAGCTTAGAAAAGTCTTGTATGAAGGTTGTAGAATCTTGATGTGATAAGTATAGCTTAATTGGTTAGTGATTAGTTCAAATTGTAATTGAAATATGAGAACGAAAGTATAGCATCTATACCATGAGTCTAAAATTCGAGGACAAAATTTGTCAAGGGGGAGAGAAATGTAATGTTCCAAATTATACCTTAGAAGATTTTGAGGACGTAATCGGTATTTATGAACTTGTTCTGGGTATTTAGCATATTGTAGAGTTACGGAATTATAAAAACATTTTTATCTAGGGGCTTAATTTAAATAAAAGTTGGAATTAAGCGGTAAATTCTATTCCAACTATTAATAGGGACTGAAATGACAAGATTTTTATGAGATTACTAATAAGAAGTTGACACTTAAGCTTCTAGAATCCTATAGAACTGCTAGAGGTAAAATTTGCCTTTTATTGGAAAGGCCAACCATCTATTAGGGAAGAATCCCCATATCAGCTGCCATTCTTTTTTTCCCCTTTTTATAATGTGTAATTCTTAAACTCTAGCTGGGAATTTGCAAGAAGCAGGGTAGAGAGTATTAGTTAATGAATTAGATAATTAAAGCTATAGGTGAGAAGGGATTTTTGTTAACTTCTCTTTGATTTCTAAAAATTTATGAGATTGATTTTGTGATGAAACTGAAGGGTGTGATTAACATAAGTAATTGTAATTTTAGCTAATGAACCTAGAAGGGGCTTAAGAGCTGGAAGCTGTACCTTTTTTTAAGGTAAGTGGGAAATTAAATTTATGTTTAACTAGAGGTTCAAGCTACTAGATTTCTATTTTAATGGTGTTTGAATGAAAATAAATTAGGGATATAATTCTATACAAATCTGAGCTAATGCTATAAATTTCTATTGTAAATTCCCTAAAATCTACTGGAATTAATATTAAGCAATCCTTTAGGCTTTCTCTTCTTAAGTTGGAGTTTGGAAGTAGATTTGGTAAAACATTAATATTGGAAACTTTTACCGGGTAACTAATATGAAATTTGTTGAATAATTTTAAGTTACAAATAAGATGAGTGTTTAACAATTATTAGTATTGAATAACTTTGATGTATAGGTCTAATTTATAGAAAACAAAATTGGGAGTGGATGGATTCATGACTCTAGAATATGAGTTATACTGGAAGTTATATAAGAGAATTTTTGATTTCCTTTATCAATGTATATAAGAGAATTTTTTATTTCCTTTATCAATGTATATGTAAGAAAGATTTCTAAAGTATTTGATGTCTTAAAAAATTATTAAATTTAATAGCATAAGTTTTGAGTACAAAATGCTTAGGAATTCTTGGATTTACTGGATATAATCGTTATGCATGTGAATAAAGTAATGAGACTTGGATTGGAATGAGGAAGTAAGGGTTGGTAAAGAAGATTTTCAGGTTGGGTTTCTACAAAAATGGAATTCTATAGTTAACCTGGCTAGGATGGCTCTGTCTCAGCTGGGTTAAAGCTCATTGGATTCATGCAGAACACTTGACCTAGTTGAGCTGATGAGTGTTTCAATCAAGTCAATGTTGGTTGGATTGAATATTGGTACCTGACTCGACTGAGTTCATGAGTGTCTTAGTCGGGTTCCCTCCCTCTATTTCACTACATGTAAAAGTGTTTTAAACATCAATTAACATATGATCTTAAGTTAGTTATTCGTGATATCTCTAATACTCATAATTGGTATTTATGGAACATAAGATATGAATTTATTATGTATATGGGTTTAGGTACGTGCAAGTGAACCCATGACTAAGTTATGGGTATGATTAAAAAACTACTTGGGTAAGAATGAGTAATTATATATAGCTCTACTGAAATTTATACAGTATATATGTTCCTTGATTATATACATACAAGGTGCTAGAAATAACTTAAGGTGTGATATGATCATTGCTCATTTGAGGAATCACATATAAAAAATGGTATAGTTCTCTTGTCATCTAAAGGTCTATTAGTGACATAAATGCATAAATACTAGTTAATATAAATAGTAATTGAGCATTGCACCTAGAATAACCTTTTTGAATATTGCTCATGCTTATAAAGGTCAACATAGGATGAAGAGATGGAATACATATTTCAGGAGCATAAGAAATTATGATCTGTAACTAGAGAACATGGGAACACTAATATTTGTATGGATATAAGGTTTACTCTTATGCTCCTACTATGTCAAAACATATTATTGCACTGTATGCATACTTGTATGTAAGTATTGCATTATGAATAAATGTTATTAAAGTAAATGAATTTTAGGAATGCTTTGTAGTTCAGTCATAAAACCAGTCTATAGAAAATGTGAATTTCCTATCAACTCTACTGAGATGATCTTTGTCTTAGCTGGGTCACCACGGCTTTGTACATACATTATGTGATTCTTTTATTAATCTTAGAAATTATTTCAATGTGGTTTGGATTGGTGTAAGTTCTTTTGTGATTTATTTTTATGACCTATAATGGTTACCATTAGATGATTTGATCTTCAATCTTATTAAGATTGAATGTGAGGAATTTAATAATGTATTTTTATGTAATGATTATAGTGAGCTAATATTCCTTCAGGGTTTGAATTCCTAGTATATAAAATTAATGAACATTATAAGAATAGCCTGCAAGTTTTGTCATTAAATAATTTAGACATGCTTGAAATCTATTACAACTGCTTGTGTAACACATTGGTGTCTTCTAAAATTGGTGTATTACACCTTCTAAATTATGAACTTCGGGGTTAATACCCCTTCTATTTGATGCCAAAAGGGTGTCTTCTGCTCTGTACTAGATATTTCCTAATTTTATAAGTACTGGCAGACTGGCTATTTATAGACATTTGAATATTATTTATATATGGCTGTGATGAATCAAATATCAATATTTTTAATTTATTAGCATGTTGCTTATGGACCAAAAGTAACTTCCGAATGAAGTTGAGGTTATGAGTCATAACCTTTACGACCTGTTAACATTCCATTTAGATTCTATTAATGTTAGTGATAATTTTTTACATTATTATATTCGAGTAATTTTGGGTGTTTAATGATTATTTCTACATTATTTCATATTTAGCTTACTTATACTATATGTTATTTATCCTTGACTGTAGTTCTAGCACAATGTTTGCATCACACTTAGTTCGTTGGGTTTCCATTGTGCAAGTATTTACTTGCTTGAGGCTGAGACTAAGTTGGGACAACAACGGTCGACCATCTTAGGAGTATAAGTTGTAGTTTTAATGATTTTTTTATGTATTTAATAAGAGTGTTGTAAAGATTTATTAATTATAAATCATAGAAGATGATATTTGACAATGCTATGTAATTAATCGGTTCTAGTACCCCTATACATTGTTGTGGGTTATTAGGGTGTGTCACATTTAACATGTCATTATATGCTCAACTATAATATTTTCCTTCAATTAATTCTATTCATATATGTATGCCCTATATGTTGGAGTGTATAAAAGAACCCATTATATAAAATGTTTCACTTATGTATGGCCTATTCATAACAATATTTCACTACATAGTCATATGTCTTAAGCAGATAAAGTTATTATTTATCATTTTCATCATTTTATCATGTTAACATGTCAATATGCTCTCTAACTTAATCCTAGAACTCATGTTCATGCACAAATAGGCATGCCATATATTATAACCAATGAACACGAACCAAAACCGACTATATGCATTTATTTCACCCAACATGCATTTTATTCCACCATCTAATTTAATATTTAATCATGTATTTAGTCTCTATTTACCACTTTGAATGTGTTTGTTAAGTTTCATAAACATCTAAAGAGGTTTGGGACAAGTTTGGTGACATTTGTGTAAGACCTTGTACCCGTACATTGGTCCAAGCATTGGAGTGCCACTTTTACTAAAACTGTATTATCATTTATATGATCCATGAGGCTACTTATTGCCTAATATTTAAACCCAATTGAAATAATATATTTGCGTCAAATGTTACTATTCATTTAATAAAATTTTGGGTAGCATAACGGCTATAAAATCATGCCTACCCGCCTGCAAATTCAAACAAAACACTCCCAATAATTTATACCTTAACTCTATAATTTATCCAATCCATCACAATTTATTAAACACACAATCATTCACATATACATCACTAATTGCCACAGTCAACTTTTGATACAATTCTTACCATAATAAGTTTCATATACATAATGTAATTATCCATGTATAATCCAAAATAATACACATATCTCTTTAATTAACTAAATACATAATTTCATGTTCTAACTAGTTACTACAAATATAATATCTTCCATCATTCCTTCGAGTTCATGTACACGCTAAGTCAATAGCTTTCCTACAACACCTTTTTGATTTTATTTGTCCCCTGTGCGCTATCAAAACAAACCACATGCTAAATAACTTAGTTGCTTAGTGTTGGATACAATACCATAAAATTTCACTATATACACACAAATTCCAAAATCTACTTAAAATCACAAACCCTTAGTTTTCCACCTATTTAATTAAATATCCAGATATATTATTACCTCATTTACATTTTTTATATCATTATTATTGTTTATTTGCCTATCAATATGATCACTATTATTATTTCCATATTAACAAATTTTAACTTCTAATCCCCACTTAAATCTCATACATCATATACACATGTAATCAAATAATTTCAATATTATTATTAAATTAATCTTTTTAAGATATATTTGTCATTCTTCTACATTTTTAGCACTTAAGTTATGTTTCCTTTCATTTCAATCCTTAATTTCGATCCTTTTATCAAAATTTACAATTTAGTCCCTATTTTCACAATCTTTCCACTATTTCACAATTTCTTTTTTATCTTTTTTGCCAAGTTTAATTCATAATCTTTTTTTTTTGGTCCTCAATTTTCCATTTATTTTATCTTTTTCCCTTTCAATTACTTATTTATGCTAAAATTTCTTTTATGTCCTTAAACTTTTCTCTTACTTTAATTTTCGCCCTTTTTTTAATCCAAATTCACATTTTGACTTCTAAATTACCATTTGATCCCTTTTATTACTTATTTCTATTTTTACTCACCTATTCCTTAACTTAGGGAAAATTTCATCAAACTTTTATTTTATTCCATTTTCACCAATTGCTGCACTAATTTTATTCTTTTGTCCTTTTTATACTATTTATTGCATTTTCACTTTTCAATTTATGGTTTAGTCCTTATGTTTTCTTCTTATAGTGACAAATTACCACTTAGCCCTTGTCAACTTTATTTTTACACATTTTCATCCGTTTTAGTATTTACCCTTCTTAATTTAGTTTTTACCACTTATTTACACTTTTGCCACTACTTTTTCCACTTTTTTAAAAATATTTTTAGCCATTATTTAGTCATTTGATTACATTATGACATTTCTCATCCCTAAATTACATGGTTGACACTTATTCTTATTTATTTACTCTTTTATCCTCTTTTTATCACTAAATTACATATTTGCCTTTACTTTAACGTTTATTTACATAATTGCCACTTTTCATCATTTTTTATATATTTATCCTTAATTATCTATTTTTATCCTTAATTATCTATTTTACCATAATTCTTCCATTTTTCATCATATTATTATTATTTTAGTTTCGCCCCTAATAGTTTTAATGGCAACAAAACCCTTAATTTTGACATGTAAGACGAGGGTCCAATAAATTCATAATAAGTTGAGGTGACCACATGGAGGGCTAACGCCTCAACTAGCATCATACTAGTTATTTTTTCTCTTTTTCTCATTTCTCTCATATTTCTCATTTTTATAGTGTGGATCCACCTTTGATCCACTTATACGAGTCACCATGACTCGTTACTATGGTGAATTTCCTTATGGCTAGCCATTGTATCCTATACCACTGACTTCGCTTCTAGATACTAAGGACAAACTATTTTCACAATTTCAAAATGAAATATGCGTTGTTCTCATATTTTCATAGTATATCACAATGAGTCTCATTTCACATAATTTATTATCATTAATTACTACTTTTTATTACTCAATATTAGTCTTGACAACACATTCACATCAATTAACCACCATATATCATATGGCCATCAGATGTCTTTTCCATGCATATGCTTTTATCATATTAGTTCAGCATTTACATGGTTATTTATTCCTCTCATGGTTTCATTTGGCATTGCACATCAAATATTCATAATTTGTACACATATTCATCATTCGGCCATATGGTATATTCATTATACACATTAATTTCTCAAGTTTCATTATAATATTTATGATCATGTATACATTTCAAGCTTAAATTTGTCATTTTACACCAAATAACCATGGTTACACTTATTATAATTATTCGGTCAAGATATGTTTCACATGCCAGTCATGTTCTTTTCATCAAATTTAAATCCAAGTATTATTTAAGTTACTGGAATTTGTATTTTTACTATAAATTCATCAAAGTTCACTTAAATTCGACTTATTACCTTAAGTGCATAGTTTGGCCACTTTAGGTTCTTAAGCACCATAATCTTATTCTATTCCAATAATAAGAATAATTCCATAATCATATTCAAGACCTCTTAAGCATATATCTTACATTATATGGATTGAATTCTTATTTACATTTGAGCTATCCCTAAATTACATAATCTTTATCAAAATTAAATATCATAATGCAATTATAATTTTCTCCTTCAATTACTTTATACTTTTTCTTAGGTTGATTTAATCACATTCTTAACATGTAATTAACTTATTCACTTAAGTATTAAAATTTTCCTAAGTTCCATAATTGTCACCTAAATTGAATATGAACTTGTATACTTATTTTCTACCTTATAATCCTTCCAAATAATTTATTTTTCATCTAATTCCATAAATTTATCATCAAATAAATTTTTACACATCAAATTCATGCAAATTTCAATACACACATAACCTAATTAACATGAAATAAAATGGTATTTGTATCCACTAACCTCAAATATGTTTGAATCCATCTAATTCTCTTCCACCCTTTCTTTTTCCCTTATGGCTCTTTTCCCCTTCATCCTTTTTACCTTACGGCCGAATTCAATACACACTCAATCATGAGTTTTCCTCTTCAATATTGACATAAAACTACTCAAAATCATCTATTCTAACTATTTCTTACAATTTCCAATAAAAAGAACTAAATTCTACTTACTTGCGATTTGTCCCCTATTTGAAATCTCTAAATTTCTAAGCTATATTTTCTCCAGTTACTTGAATAGGATGGAGAGGAGTTTACATATCTAATTAAAGGTGTGATTTAGTGTAAAAACTAAAAGAAATTTCATATTTGGAAGCTTAAAAAATGGAGAAAATGATGGGAGAATCATATGGTTCCATGGGGAAGAAGAGTCAATGTGATTTCCCTAGTGAAATCTATAGGAAATTTTATTTTTAGGCTATTTATATACTAACATCGATGGCTAGGATTGTTTGGTTATTTCTTACTCATCTCACTCTTACCTCATGGGTGAGTACTGGCCCATGGGAAAGTACTACCTTAAGTGAGTCACCACTTAACCCGAATAACCAAAATTACATCTATTTGTCTCCATTTCAATAATTTTAATGTTTTTCTTATTAGATTTCCATGAAATTTGGTTCAAAACATATAAA
The DNA here is from genome assembly GCA_037975025.1 of Excoecaria agallocha. NCBI lineage: Eukaryota > Viridiplantae > Streptophyta > Magnoliopsida > Malpighiales > Euphorbiaceae > Excoecaria > Excoecaria agallocha. Next base: position 86,168,273 of record CM075808.1, on the reverse strand, counting down.
AATATTAATTAAGCTATTTTTAAAAATTTATATCAATCTTAGCTCATTTCAATACATTTTTAAGCTTGGAGGCAAAATTACCAGTTCAAAATCAAAATTTTCAAAATTGTTCAAAAATTCATTTTTTACTTTTGAAAATTCATTTGGACTATTTCTAATGATTTTTTATGATTGAAATATTTTTCTGAGGTCCATGGAATATTTTTGAGCTAGTCAAGGTTTGGTCAACCCTTTTTAAGGTCCAAGTAAATTTTTCACCGTGTCTTTTGAAGGCCTATTTAACCTCAATTTTAGCTTAAATTATACCATCAGAATCATCATAATTTATAATTTCCAATGGTTAAAAAATATTTTTATGGGTTCCCGATGGTACTATTCACATAAGTGGCACTATTTACAACCCAAAAAATACTATTCACATGATCACGATTTTAAAGACATTACAATTTTGATTTGAAAATCTTCTATTTGGGGAAAAAATAGGGGAATCACAATGGCCATATTTGAGCTGCCAGCTATAAGAGTCATAAAATTGCACATTTTTAGTCCAAAGTTTCACATGGTGGGTAAGAGGTGCCTTACGGTAGACAAGTATAGGCTGCCAGCCATGAGGTTGCCTAGATTTCTAGGATTTAATTTAGGGATCATTTCACATAACATTTTGGACAAGGTAAATGCATGAATTAGACTTTAATTTCTTCTTAACATTTTACCCTATGACTTAAACTTTCAATGGATCAAGAATCAAGCAAATTAAAGTTATAAAAAGTGATGTATGAGCAAAATACTACTAACTATTCCTAGGTAACTTTTAGGTTCAGATTTGTTACACAATATTTGTAAACATTTTGGGAATAATTGACCTAGAATTAGGTCACATTTTCTCATAAGAATTTCTTTATTATGAGTCTAGTTTTTGTAAAAATTTGTTTCAAGTCATTTTAGAGCTCTATAGAAAGAGTTACACTCAAAATAGTACATATTACTCTGAAACAAAAGGAAAAATCCATTCACCAAGTTTACATCAATATTCAAGGGTCCTATAAACAAAATTAGGTTTGGTTTTTTTATGAAAATGTTAGATCTATATATTATATTTCATATCTAATTAGAATCACCCAACGTGGAGGTTTATACGTTGAGATATGGTAAAAAAAAAGAAAACTATTTAAATGAAACCTAAGGTAGAAATCTTTTAAGTTACATTTTATGGCTTAATTCAAGCTCATTCATGCAAATTACCTCTAATCTAGCATTCTATCATCAATTTCCCATTCAAGTTCAAACATGCCAAACACATGCAAAATAATATAAGTAATTCTCATACCTTAAAAATGGTAAATTTTGTATCCTTGCTTCATCTCTTTCTCTTTTCTCTAGCTTTGTTTCTCTTTAACCTCTTTTGGGAGCTTGAATAGAACTTTAGGTGGAAAAAAAGGAGAGAAGATCTATAATTTCAGCCTTTTTAAAGGACAACCTCTCTTCCCTTTAATACATGAAAATTTCATGTAATTTTTAGAGATATAAGTGTTGGATTTCTATTGGACCACTTGTTAGACATATGTAAAATTTCACTTTACTCCCCAAAATCTTCTATTCATCAGTTAAATACAATCTTACATTGATTTGAATATTAATTCATGCTTTATATTTATTTAATGCCTTTTATGTCCTTTACTACTCTTTAACTTACTTAGCTCTTATGGTTCACTTCCTAATTCACCCTAAACATGCCAAAATATTGCTAGAGTGTATTTTGGGGCATTACATACATTTATTAGGGATTTGTGTAAAAACTATATAAGTTATTAATTAATGTTTGTTGATAAAAAATATGTACTAAATAAGTGTATATTAAAAAATTAATCCATTAATTTTAATTGTTTTGTGAGCTATACTTTGAAATAAATGGAAGAGAAAAAGGATATGAGCCTATCAAATTGAAATAGAAAAAGTAATATGTAACATCCAATACCTAAACTATTAAGGGGATAGATAATGAATGATATATAGCTTAAAATCTTAGAATCACATACAATATTCAAACTTTATTGATCAAAATTTTATAAAAAATTGAGCAAAATTTCCCCTATATAGGTCTCTATCCCTTGCTAAAAAATGATAAATCACACTTCTATGATATCTGTAACACCCCTATACTAATACCTCATTAATCTCATCTATTTAATCAATTAATCATGCCTGTATATTAACAATCATATAGTCATCATGTTACCACTAGTCATATCATGCTATATTATATAAGCATATGGGTGCTACTATGACTATTCGCATACTTCATCTCATGTTTAGCATCATGCATACCATATTATGTATATGCTACTTTAAGTACTATGTGCACACATATTCTTGCTTAGTCATATTGTGAGTTGGTTATAATTCATTTAACACATATTAAATACATCCTCATATGCCGATTAGCCATAATACAAAACATTTAAAATTATTAATACAAAATGTCCCTACATCAATTCCTGTCAGTCTAGAGTTGGCCTTTCTTGATGCAGAGAACATCCCCAAACAAAAGTCTTATCTACTACACCTACACGGATAAAATAACCCGTGCTAAGCTATAAAGTTTAGTGGGGAAAATAGCTCATGATGGATGACCGCTGTGAGTGGTCATCAGCATACACAATCAATATGTATCACAAGCAATATAATATATATCAATAATAACAAGTTTGTAGCTTTAACAATATCTCAAGTATATAAGCATTTAAAAAACAAGGACAACAAATATCCCAATATACATAATTCATATAGTTGATAATTACTCATATGAACATTTAAATTTGAGATATAATTTCTATAATCAAACCAATCATATGATTCAATAATAATATTTAAGCAAGTCCAGCTTTGATTCGAGAGCTGTGATCAGTACTATAAATATAATTTAGCTTGCCTTAGTTCTAATAGTGGATAATAAGAACTATCGATACACTTAGTTATCAAAATAGTGGATATTGAAAGATATCAAATCGGTAGACCCAAACAGGGGCAAACTATACTCTAGACCGATCAAATAGACCCAAATGGGGTCGACCAACAACCCAAATGGGGCTGTTCATGATCCAAACGGGATCAACTATACTCTAGACCCAATTGGGCAAAACTGTGGTGATTGCAATTATCCCTATAGGTGCCTATCTATCCACATTTGAACTCTATTTGTAGGCAATACTATGTTCATCTTCATTTCATACATTAAGACTGTACTTATATTATACCAATAGCACATGTACATAATCATGTAGAAATATATATTCTTTAGTGTATAAACATATCTTCTTTAGTGCATAAACATAAATGCAAAATTCATAAAACAAATTATACACTTTGCTCATATAATCCTTGTGACTATACATTTAACGTAACAACATATAGTGTAACACCCTAATTCCTTTACCATGGATAACCATCATTCATCATCATCATCAACATCACAAACCTAGTAAAGTCAGGCGAAAATAATAATAGAACAGGCCATAATTACATGCCACAATAAAATAATCAAGCTTATAATATAATAATTATAACATAAATGGCCTTCAAAAATCTCGAAATCCTCCAGGCAACAACATCTAGCTCGATCCTCTGGAGCTGAACTTGAAACCTACATGGATAAACAAACCCGTGCTAAGCTATAAAGCTTAGTGGGGAACAAAACTCTATATGCATGAACATAACCTCTTTACACAATTCATCTCATCATGTAAACTTTCACAACAGCACGGGACACTACAAGAAAATCTGAAAATAGCAACGGAAAAATAGCAACGGAAATTATTCCGTTGCTAAATTAGCAACGAAAATTCAATTTCGTTGCTATTTAGCAACGAAAAATAATTTCCGTTGCTAAAATTGGTTAAACTTTGTAAAATTAGTAACGGAAAAAAATTTGGTTAGCTTCCGTTGCTAAAAATGGAGGGAACTTCTCGCGCCATTATTTAGCAACGAAAATTAGCAACGAATTTTGTATTCTGTTACTAATTAAGGCGGCAAAAAATGGCGGATAAAATTTGGGATGAAAAATAGCAACGGAATTAAAATTCCGTTGCTAATTTAGCAACCGAAATCGAATTCCGTTGCTAAATTAGCAATGGAATCACAATTCCGTTGCTAAATTTCACTTTCAACGAAAAATAGCAACCGAATTAAATTCGGTTGCTATTTAGCAACGAAATATAATTTCGGTTGCTATTGTAGCAACCGAATTTAATTCGGTTGCAAAAATAGCAACGGAAAAATGATTCCGTTGCTAAATTAAGGGCATTTAAGTACTTTTACCTTTGTTAGAACTATAAATTGGAAAAACCCTAGATGAAATTATCTCTTCCCTAATTAAGGCGGCAAAAAATGGCGGATAAAATTTGGGATGGAAAATAGCAATGGAATTTAAATTTCGTTGCTAATTTAGCAACCGAAATCGAATTCCGTTGCTAAATTTCACTTTCAACGAAAAATAGCAACCGAATTTATTTCGGTTGCTATTTTTCGTTGAAAGTGAAAATAGCAACGGAATTTAAATTCCGTTGCTAATTTAGCAACCGAAATTGAATTTCGTTGCTAAATTTCACTTTCAACGAAAAATAGCAACCGAATTTAATTCGGTTGCTATTTTTCATTGAAAGTGAAAATAGCAACGGAATTTAAATTCCGTTGCTAATTTAGCAACCGAAATCGAATTCCGTTGCTAAATTTCACTTTCAACGAAAAATAGCAACCGAATTTAATTCGGTTGCTATTTTTCGTTGAAAGTGAAAATAGCAACGGAATTTAAATTCCGTTGCTAATTTAGCAACCGATATCGAATTCCGTTGCTAAATTTCACTTTCAACGAAAAATAGCAACCGAATTAAATTCGGTTGCTAAAATAGCAACCGAATTAAGATTCCATTGCTAAATAGCAACCGAATTTAATTCGGTTGCAAAAATAGCAACGGAATAATGATTCCGTTGCTAAATTTATTCTAAATATTTACATATTTGCCATCGAGTATAAATACCCAATTAAAAACCCTAGGCTCTCATTCTTTCATTTCTTTCCCTCTCCTACCGGCGTCTCCTCTTCTCCCTCTCACCACCAAAACCAGCTCTTCGATTCGTTAATCGCGTCAAGGGTTTCTTCACCGACCACCACCACCATCCACCGAAGAACGGCTATGGTTCTTTGCCTTGGATGTCTTGCTTTGAATATAACTAGTTGATGAACCGACCACTGGAGGAGACTTTACTTCTGATCCTCAGTTCTTTTCTTTTCTGGGGCTAGGGGCCACGAACGGTAGAGGAAGAAAGGTCAAATCGAGAGCAGAGGTCAGCACTTTGTCTAATTCTGAGAATTATGTGTGTCAGAATAAATAGGCCCAAGCACTTCTTAACGTAAGAATCTAATAATATAATAATAATTTTTTCTTTTCCGTCTTCAAGCCTGCGTTTATACTCCTTTTACTTTCGTTTAAGAGTCCGATCCTATTCTCGCCCTGACCACCACCGCCGGCGACAATAGTTTCTCCAGAATCAACCTTATTTATATACTCTTCAATTTCGGTAGGTGTTTTTCTTACTTTTCATTTTTCTATCTGATTCTTTTATTTACATAGATATTTGTCATCAAGTCAATTCTTTCTCTTTTCGTTTAAGAGTCCGATCCTATTCTCGCCCTGACAGCTGTGGTAGTAGTTGTCCTCATTATGAGATAAGAAGTTTAATGTATTTGGTATTTCTCCATCTGGAAAAAGGTTCGGGACAAACATCATTAACAAGTAACACTTATTTCCTAGTATACTTGGTTTGAGGTGAAATTTCTGTTACTGGATATTATTTCCAATTGTAGGAGCAATAATGGAACAATACATTAGTCCAAAATTTTTAGAAGTTTTACTCGAAATGATACTAACAATTTCTTTTGTACATTTTAAAGAATTATTTTATTTTGCAGGAACACCATATCTGGCCTTGGTTAGTGTTAATTTTTTCTATATAATTTTTTATCTGTTAGCTGTAGCTATGATTTTATTTTATTTTATTGAATGCATATGCTCGCCAGACATTGTTAATTAAAATATGCTTTTTTTTTCCTCTTTAAGCTAAAAAAGTATGACATGCATGTGTTCTCTTAGTTTCCAGATATGATAATCCCAATTCTTTTTCTTTAAACATTTCACGAATATATTTCTTAGAATTCCCTGTCTACTGCAATATCTGCTTCCATCGTCTAGACAAACAGTTATTTTCTTTTTCTTTTTTTCACCAATTATTTTGACTTCTATCATATGTAATTAATTAATTGATATGAAAAAGATCCTTTCTTTATGGATGATGTGGATGCCACTGAGACTGTTAAATAAATCCATTGCTAGATATTTTTATTTTCTATTCTTCTGAATGAAACTTTATCTTGTGGTTAATATTATATAATTGCCCGATTATCTTCTGCTGTGGCTCAGAACACTAGATCAACCTCACATGCCGTGAATTATGTAAAACAACAATAATTTCAATTTTGGACTTGACCACTATGGACTCACTTTGAAACGTGTGTAGTATTGTAATTTAGTTCAAAATTACAATCTCAGCATAACACATGGACCACTGCATCTGCATTGCCTGATTTTTAACTCTATAATTTCCAGATAAGGAATTAAGAAAATTACAATACAATCAAACTTCAAACAGATATTTGCAGAAATTAAATCAATATGGTTCTCTTTATTAGGCATTCAGTTTTCAAACTACATGCTGAATAGCTTCCCTAGCTGTGTAGATAGTCATGTTTAATGTCTTTATTTTCTATGGAACTTGTATCTCTGGTTAGATTGTCGAACCAAGCATTATAGTACTGTGATCTTGTTTGACGTTTATTTATTAGTCTTGTTATATGCCTTTATTTTGGGTAGAATGCTGAAGAGTTTCTCATGCAATGAATACTATTAAAGAATCATATGTATTTTTGTTAACTGAAATCGGTATTCTTTTTATTTTAGTTAGAGCTTCCTTTAAAATACTTGAAGATATGAGTTTATATTGGTAATTAGCCATCTGAAATAATGCAGCATTTTTACATTTTTGTGGCACATATGCAAAACAAATTAGTTGAAATACTCACCAGCATCTCATCGCTGGAGTTTGCTTCAAGGAGTTATTGAGAGAAGGTACCATTTCTAGAACTTCAATTTCAATCTTTCTTTAATTTTCTTTTGAATTTCAACCACACTTTTCGTTTCTCTAGATCTACATAATATTTGTTGGTAACTTTATGTATACATTATAATTGAATGTCACTTCCAAATACGCCATCCATGGTTTCTTGCATGTGATCTCTGATTCATTATAATTGAATGGCTGATACTGAATTTTATCAATTTGCTTGATTGGTCATATTCCTTTTTTGCATATATGTTCCAATCCTTGATTTGTTAATATTTACTGCAACAAAGATCTCTTCTTTAATGGGTTCCTAAAATCATTATTCATTTCCTGAAAGGCAAATAATTAAACTTCCTATTACATTGCAAAAATAGGCATTTTTTGTTGGAAAATTCAACATGTGCTCTGCATCTAATTTCTTGAACTTATGATTTTTAGAGAAACTTGCTATGAATCCATTGTTCTCACTCATATGAGCACTATAACTTTGAATCCAGGTGATAATCACAAGCATCAGCGTAGATGGCAATCTTCTTCTCATTGGCAGCCATCAAAAGAACAAGGTACAGCTCATGGTATTTCCTTGTGTTCAGTTTCTGTTCGTTGAATTCTAAGCCATTATATACTGTGGATACTATTTTGCTGAAGTTATCGTGGATGGCAGCGTGTGCTGATATTGTGGATAGTGTTTTGCTGAATTTGTTTTATGCATCATAATGTTGAATTAATTGGTTGTCCATGCCCCTTGTGGTGGATGGATTCTGAATCACTTTTATGACCATCCTTAATATAGAATTAGACATTGAAGCACCTTATTTTTATTGTATATAGGTGTGAAATAAATGTTTTAGTTGAATTATGAAGCATCATAATGTTGGTTTTCCAAATTACACTAAAACAGCTTGCTGTTTTAGTGTAATTTGTTGGTTTTCAATTTTACACTAAAACAACTTGTTGTTTTAGTGTAATTTGTTGGTTTTCTATTGTAGTGATGGAATAGCGACAAAAAAACCATCACAAATTTTTTTATACTAGTTGCTAAATTTAGCAACGGAATTTGAATTCGGTTGCTAAATTTAGCAACGGAATTTGATTTCGGTTGCTAATTTTGATCAATTTACCAAATGTTAGTGGTTAGATTCCGTTGCTAAATTTAGCAACGGAATTAAATTTCCGTTGCTAAATTTAGCAACGAAATTTAATCTCTGTTGCTAAATTAGCAACGGAATAAACCTTCCGTTGCTAATAATACCAACCGCCAAATTAGCAACCGAATTTTCCGTTGCCATTTTCGGTTGCTAATTTTAATTACCAATGGAAATTTACCAAATTCGGTTGCTAATTTCCGTTGCTATTTCCAAATTTTCTTGTAGTGGGATAACATATGAGTCTATTGTATTGATCGTATCACAATGGACATATTGGGGAAGTTCTCAAACTTAATAATAAAACCCTGCTTACCAATGTCTAGAGCATTCTGTAGTTTATCTTACCTCAAAACTTGTCAAATTACCATCATAAGTTTACTTCCTTTCTTCCATAACTAGCTTGATTTATGCCCTCCTAATCCTTACTACTCCATAACTCATACATCCAGGTTGTTGATAGTACAAAATGTTAACTTAATGCATTAATCATATCGTTATATAATTCCTGCATTCAATATTAAATCTATACACACTGAAGTGCTTATGCCATTTAACAACCATAGAGTTATTGTTATACTTGATTTCTTCATATATCTTTACTTAATTCTCATTTCGGGTTCATACACACTTATTCCTTAATGCTATCTTATAATTGCAATTTAAGACATCATACCACATCATAGTATATCATGGGTTGCATTTGGGTTTATATCAGAATTATACATATGCAAATACATATGAAATGTTCATATACATACTAACGGGTTTGCATGCAACTTCAACAAATAGGTGCCACATATTATGATTAATGGACCAAGTCCTCATACCATATGCAGCATACTATAATTTCCATATACATGAAGATCATTATGTATACTGTAGTTCGTATAACTTTTAATATAATGTTGTAAGCTTGTGGCTCAAACGACCAAACTATTCACCATGGAGCCCATTAGTGAGCCTAGCTCGTAATGGCACTCACACGAGAACCTTCTTCATAATAAATGTGAGATATCATAGTCATGTAACACATAATATGGCATTTCATTTCATAGAAATAGTTTAAAGTCATCAAGCATTAGGATATAACACCATAATAGGCCATTCATCATGCTTACATCATATAAATGGAGCAATCAGTACATATTCTCTTTATGTTATGTACATTTTATCATCTTTGATAGCCTACCTAAGTACTAGTTCCAAGGGTGGATAATGGGAGCAATGGATACCCGAAGGTATCAAATTATAGATATCCAAAGATATCAAACAATGGACCCAAATGGGGTCAAGCAATGGTTCTAGCAAGGAACAAACTATGGACCCAAATAGAGTCAAACGATGGTTCCATTACAGAACAAGACCCAAATGGGGTCAACTATGGCAGCTGCAACTATATCCCTCTAGGCATGCCTATCTAATCCACAACTGAACTAAGACCCGCAGGCTTTACCATTCTTAAGCATATTCAAATTCAACATATTCTTCTTTACTTAGTACGTCATTCGGCTTAAAGCCACATGTTCATAAAAGAGTGCATATTATTCTTGTCATATATCAATGTTGAACAAGAGGCTCCAATATCCATGGTTGCAAATTATGTAATCACATAGCCACATAAACATCCTTCATACATATCATAGTAATTTACTTGATAATGCAAACACAATAAAGTATTACTTTCATTGGTTAATCTTGTCATACCTAGCATTATGCATGAAGTCAATAAAATAACTATAAAAGTGTAGTTCTTGCAATTAAAAGTCTTCCTAAGGTAATATGCATGTCCATATATATAATCATAGCAATTCATACATTTAGGGTTCTCATATTTGTTCATCTTATGACACAGATAACTCATCATAGCATGGCCAAATCAATTATACCATATAAACTTACATAACTCATAAATAATTCTTAATTACGCACCTTGTTATTATTTGCCAGGAGTAGCTTTCATAGCATCATAATTCCCATCAATGAATAATTACTTTAAACAATACTCATGCAATTATGATCCATATAAGAATACGGGTAGGTTCTCTTTTGAATTAAGATCGACACTGGTACAACTTTCATCTTTTAGTTCACTTTTATAGTCTATTAGAACATAGACAACAAGTTATCTACCTTAACCCCATCATACATGCTTCAACAGCTTATTAATACTTTTTTATTGTATAACATATTATACCCAGGTAAGATATGCAAAAGTATTTCATCTTATGAGTAGCACACTACTTACAGACTGGGTTTCCCTATTTAAGTCATAGGACATAAACAGGCAAGCAAGTAGTTTCCATTATGACTTGGAGTATAACCAACTCCTATCATTCATGATTAAGTGCATTGCATGATACCCCTTCTTAGCTTAAACATGCAACCTTACCACTACGCTCTAATTGCCATGGACCATATCGTAGTATGTCATGTCATTGCAACGGAGTATTAGCATGTGATATTGGGCAAAATCATTTACTATGATAGATTACTTACCATATCTCGACTTTATAAGACATGACAACTAGCATACGGGTTTAAGATTACTAGGTTGCTCCTTACTCTACTTAGTTTTGTGCGTGTTATGCACTAACCACATTCTACTTAAAGCAATTCATATACAAAGTGCCCTTGACAAAACCCTCAAAATCAGCCTTCAAGTGAACACCTTGTTTCAATGGTTTATTATTCTAAATCATTCATTGTTACTTCATTTGATAGCCAGGTCTTATAAACTAGGTCTTTCTAGTCTTTATCAATAAAAGAGACTTCATGATTTATTAGCCTATAAATATTCAACTAGCATATTAACTGTCGTAGTCATGCAAAGCAAGTCTTGCTTAACTATATCTTATTTTAAACCTTAGCATTGGAAAGACTTTTAGAACTATAATCATTCCTCACTAATCAATTACCGTAGTACTCACCACTTGTATACTCAACCATAATCAACATTTCTTATTGCTAGCTCATTGCACCCTATTTATATCACTATCTTCATATGGACAAACTATAAAATACTGGTTCACAATTTGTAAATGAACTTATAATTTTAGGGAGAAGAAAAATTAATGAGAATAGTGCATAAATGACTGTGCATTCCAAGGAAAAAAAGGTCAAGTGGTCGTGCATTTACATGGGTTGCATGGCCAAGTGGCCGTGTAGAGAACAGAGAAAGGCATATGCGGTTAAAAAAGGAAAAGAGAGGAAATACGCTGCCGTACATTGGGAAAGAGACATTCATGCGTGGCCGTGCATAGGTGAGGAACTTCCATGAGTGGTCGTGCATGGGTGAAGAACAACGAGATAGAAAGCTAGGCGTGGCCACGTGCTGGAACAAAAAAGTTTTTGCTTGCCCATGTGCAAGAAATGAAGCAAACTTGTGTGGCCGTGCATTTTGAAGAAGAAGCACACGTGGCTGTGTGTTTCTAAAGAGAAACACATGCATGGCCGTGGGTGAGAAGAAAGAACATCATCAAGTGGCCATGGATCCTCAAAGACAAATCAATGCGTGGCCGTGTGCTCCCAAGAGAAAACACATGCGTGACCACGCATGAATAAGAAGAAAATTGTGAGTGGCCATGTGTGGGAAGAAAAGAAGGAAAACCCAGAATCTTGATTATGCAGACATAAAAATTAAACCCTAAATCTCACCTCCCTACATACTTATATTATCATTTAAGTTACTAATCATGTTATAATCATCAACACCTACTATATTTACCCTTAATCTCTCAAAGAAAACACATGCAACATGAGATGGGAAATGTATACAGTAATTTTTCCAAATAAATCCCGTACCTCAAAATCAAGCTTCACCTCTTGTACACATGATTCCTTTCTTCTCTTTCACTTGATTTACATGCTTCTCTTTCTTTTCCTTTCACATGATGACAGCAATATCTTGTAATCTCTCATCACCAAAGAAATCACAAATTAAAAGAAGAGAAAGAAGGTATCTTAAAGGAAAAACATTACCTTTCATGTTAACTCCCAAACCCTAGCATCCATCTCCAAACTGTGACCATAGAAAGAGAGAGAGAGAGAGAGAGAGAGAGAGAGAGAGAGAGATCCTTTAAATGCCAATCTCCATCTCCCTCCAAACCCTAGTTTATAGTGGGATAAATATCTTACCAAGGAAAATTCCCACTATACCCTTATACATAATCAAGCCCCCACTATTTCAATTTCTTTCAACTATACCCTAAGACTTTATAATTCACTTCAATTATATCCTAGTCTTTATTTGTAATTTAACTTAACTCATATTCTTACATGTTAAAATTACCAAAATACCCCTCTTGAGACTTAACCTCGATAATTGTAAGGTAATCCAAATTTTGCCTTAATTAACGATAGTCCTCATTAATTAACAATAATGTGTTTAGGGTCATGATCGGGTCCTTACATATAGGCATGACATATAACCATCACATGATATCATATTCATGTTATCATATATATATGGTAAATAATTATTTACCTTATCTTACAATTTCTATGTACTCATTTCAACTTTTGATCATGCCAATTGCTTTACACTATGATATCATGAAATGTTTAATGTTTGTGTCCCTTATTATGTGTTATTTCTATGTCAAAATATGCTCTATAATTATTTAAAAAGGTTTAAATGGACCTTATAACACTTTAGGACATGGAAATCATATGTTATTCTTGCTTAAAATCTTTATCTTTATGCTTCCAATGCATTAAAGTGTTTATGAACGTCTAAAAATTCTTTAATATCAATTTATAGGCTTAAGGGGGATGACTCAGACAAATGGGATGACTTGTACAGATGGGAGTCACGACTCGTGACAAATGGCTGAGTCATTACAGAGAGCACACCATCACAAGTCATGACAGTTGTCCAAGTCATGATAGGGCAGCAATAGTTTTCCAAGTTCATCTTGTGAGCAATTTTTAACCTTTAAATAGGAATTTTCAGCATAATTGTTCTTATACAAATTTGTTCCAATATGTTTCTAGTTTCTGAAACATTAAGAATCATTGAAATTTCATTTCTACAACTCAAGATAAATGAAAATTTCTAATCAATGTTCATTATGGTAGGCAACACATGATTCCGATTTTCAAATTAAGTTTAGGTAGGTTTAGAGGCATATTTAGACTTTTCTTTCTTCATAGAAAAGGTATATATGGGAGTCTATTTTATAACACAACTAGAATTATCTAATTCTCATAACTAAATCTCATGATATTACTAAAATACTAAGAACTATTTCCAGAAATAGTGCTGTCAACTATTATGAATTCAAGTTAACTTTTGACATTCTTAGAAATAGAATCAATTTATGCTTTCTTCATATAAATTTTAGAAATATAAGTCTAGTTTAACCAAAAAGTGGCCTCATATCATTTCAACAGCTATACAAACAAGTATACTCAAAATACTACAAATTTTCTACTAAAATTTACTGTAATTCACTTTTAAGTTAAATCAAAGATTAGGGCTATAAAGAGACAAAACCAACCTTAGATTATGATATAAAAATATAGGTAAAAGTATTATGTGAAATTCCCAATTGGCATGAACTCAATTAGAGTTTTTTAGCCCAAGTTACATGAAAATTACTGCAAGTTATTAAACTCTTTTCTATAATTGTCCTTGTTTAAAGCCATTAAAAGATAATTTTGGGTTCTTTTATTCTTAATCTCTTACTTTATTCCATTTCTCTCCTCATTGCTCACATACATGCAAAGAAACACATAATTTCCCATACCTTGGCCAAAATCTTCTTTGAAGCTTCAATCTTTAACAACTTCATTTCCTTTATCCTTATTTCTTACTTCTTCTTCTTCTACATATATTCATACACTCATGCATTAAATACAAATTCCTTTTTTTTCATTAACATGCATTTTATCTTTAAGAAAGGTGAAGAAGAAGAAATGAGATGAAAATTGAATCCCTTACCTTGACAAACTCTCTTTAAAAACCTCTAATTTAATGCTCATTCAATAGATTTTCCTTGGAAATTTTTGAGATGAAGAGATGAATTTTTCTTAGGAGAGAAATGAGAGATGAGAGATGAAGAGAGAGGAGGTGCCATCCCAACCAAAAGAACACCCAATGAATGCCATTTTCTCTCCTCATGCAAGAATTTAGTCTTTTTAAAAGGGAAGGAAAAGTCCTCTTTTGGTCCTCCACCCTTTTGCATGTAATGAAACTAACCCTCTTCTTTTAAATCTTATAACATTAACCCCAACTTGTTTCTACCTTTTTAAAAATTTACTCCACGTGTGCCACCTTTACAAATTGACCGCACATTTATTATTCTATACTTCAATTGTACCCTTAATTATTTTTATGCTAAATAATTTACATTCAATTCATATAATAAAATTAAATTATCACATGCCCTACAAATTAAATACAAATTTTACATATTTAATTTGATCTTAATCAATATAACATCATTTAATCATGAATTTTTAACCAGGGTCATAATTAAGGCCTTACAATATCCATCACATATTCCCACTCCATTTGCAATCCAATAAATGCTTAATATTTCCCAACCCCCTCAATAACACACACACACACACACACACACACACATATATATATATATATACACACACCTCAATCATAAACATTGCTTTAATAATAGATATCGATAACCATACACAATCCTTTAATATTTAAAGTAAGATATCAATAAGTGAGTCCAAAATTTTTTACTTCGATACAAAATTGACAATTAAAAACCATCTATGATTTTTTAGTGGAAAAAAATCCTAAATAATAAAATAAAAGTCTAAAGCCAAAGTATCTATCATGAAAATAAATAATTTCTCTTCACTTCTTAGTAAATCCCTGGTTTGCTATCAGACAAAAAAATTCTTGTGTATCTATGCATAAAAATAAAATTCCATGCATTATCCTATTTGTTTAGTGGCAACCACTAAATTTAATTTTTGTAATAGTTCATGGCACAAAATCATCAAACTTAGAACACAATAAACAAATAAATATAGAATATTAAATTAACTAATTTATACCCTTATCATGTAGTATAATACAAATTTCAAAACCATACATGTAAATACATATATTTATCCCCTTTATAATCACAAAGTAAGTTTAAGATTTGATAATAATCAATATCCAATTTATTTTAAATCAAGAAAAATGTTCCCAAAGTAACCCGATGGAATTCAACAAAGAAATAAGTGGGACTATAGCCTTGTAGGCTTGTTTATGGTATGACTTTGTAGGCCGACTAAATATGACCATATAGGCCTGATGAATACAACCATTAAGACCTAATGAGTTTAGCTATAAGGTCCTAACATATTCCCTAAAAGTATACGAGTGAATAGCATAATTAGAGTAGTAATGAAATATGAACTAGGACATAAATGGTATTAATGCAAAAAACAAGGGTAATTTGGTAATTTGACATTTTGGCATGCATATGTATTTTGAAAGAGACTAAAATGAGGATTGAATTGAAGCAACTAATAAATGTAGAGAAAGATTGAGAAGATGAAATAATTTGAGGGAGCATTATGGAAGTTTTCCTAGAGGCCATGTCACACCCTTCATGGAACAGTCCATTTCGAAGCGAAACTTAGCAGAAAATGGTAAATTTTTTTTTCGATCAGTTCAATAATCTTGTAAACAATTAAAACATATACAAAATAACTTCATTTCAAAAACTTACACAAAACACTCATCCAACAACAATCATAAATACAATCAAAATATAGTTCAATCTTTTACCTTAATGGTATAAGTATATACATGCCAAAATACAACTTGGTCTAGTACTAATTCTTCTCTTTCGATCTGGCTCCACCGTGTACTATGCTCTCGCAACACTTCATAACCTGCACGCAGTAAACACTACGTGCTGAGCACTAGATATGCCCAGTGGTGACTACTAATCCAAGAATTTCCCAAAGTAAAGCATAATTACATAAATTATGCTACTATTATACTTATTTCATTAAACATTTTCTTTTACCTCGGTCAATATTAGTTTTATTATTAATTCATATTTTGGTAATCATTGTTCTTTGGTTTTCAATCTTTTAACTTTACTTTACACTATCCTCTTAGGCGAATCGATATCAGATTTACTTTTACCTTTACGTTATTCTTTACAATAACTTTTATTTTTACTTTTATGTTCGTCTTATCTTTTTAGCCACAGCGATATAATTATCATTTCATTTAGCAATGTATATTGGTACTCATGTCTTTAATGGTATCAATCTAGACTATTTTATTTCTCAATGTATTGTTCAATTATCCAATATGTATTCTAATTACACTTCTTGATATATATTCTTTTATTTTTCTTTAACTTTTAACTAATAAATACATTACTATTAAAAGGCTTTTAAGCTTTAATTGCAAAGGGATACCGCTATTTTGGGACACTTTGCATTCAAATCTCTATTTCCTTCTTTATAAATTTACCTATGTTTAAATATTTGTTTAGGACTTATATCTTTAACTTTTTGCTCATTAAACCATTATATACCTTTTTATCGTTTTACTTTTCATTTGACTTTTCTCTTAGAAATACATTATTTAAGTATCAAAATTTACTAAATGTCATTGCCATCTCTTTTTTTTTACTTAAAATAGGAAATTGATATTATTATCTAACTTGTCACTTTTCACAATAATAATTGGTATATGAAATACCAACTAATTTAATTTATCTTTTTCATGTAAAACAAAATACATTTAAAATCCTTTTTCCATTATAAAAGTTTGACTTAATCTTTATTTATTATTTTATTCTTATAAAACCTTTCTTTTTCTTTTTCTTATTAATCTCACTTTTCGGGAAACTTTACAGATTTATTTCAACTGTGCATTTTCTTCCCAACAAAACATTTTTCGTTTATAACTTTTTATATTCAAATCATTTAAACAATACCTATTTATTCATTATAATGCGCCCCTAGTGCAATGTAACAGGATTCTCAAAAAGGATACTCGGGACTGGACCCAAAGGTCCCACAGAGAGAGAAGTGATCCCCAAGGAACCATTTCTCGAAAAACATTTCACTTTCACTTTCACTGAAATCACTGAAGCCATGGAGATCAAAGATCCTACCCATAGAAAAGCAAGTCGCCATGACTTACACGGCGGTACAGAGGTATCCCTATGGCTAGCCAATTATATCCTAAACAAGAATATCATCACCTGCTTATCGCTAAGGGCAAAATAATCAATTATATTTGCAATAATTTTTAACATTTAAAAATCTTTAATTTCTTTTTTTTTATTTCTTGATACACTATATTTCTGATCAAACACACTTTTTTAGTGCTTTTGACTATTCAATAACTTTTTGTCCTTTCTTTCATTTTATCTTTTCAAGTCACTTTTGTGAATTATTCTTCGATAATTCACTCAGGTACTTGGGGCTTTTCATTCTTTTATACAAATTATGAATTATGGCATTATAATTCATAATTCTCTTTTATTATTTTGTATAATTCTTTGCGAATTAGTCTCTAATAATTCAATGATCGACTTTTTACGATTTTTTCCTTTTCTTTTTCTGTCCAAACTTTTCAATCATTCACTATGCCAACTTTATTTCGTCGGCAAATTATTTTACAATAATTCACTCTTTAATACTTTTTATAGACTAATTTATTTTGATAAATTATTCATGCATTTATTTTATAACTTTTTACGCAATTATGGATTCTATTGGTATAATTCATTATTTTATGTCTCGAAAATGCATAATTTGACTTTTTTATTTCTTTTTATATTGAAGTAATTTACTTCACGTTCGTTATAATTACATACTTATTTATTAAATTATTTCTTAATAATTCAATATTTTAGTTAAACATAATCAATAATTTATTTCAAAAATATTCTAATAAAGCATATAAATTCCATAAAAATTTGCGTACACATTATTTTACAATTTCTATCATTTTCACTCATTTTATGAATTATTTACCAATAATTCATTATTCTTATTATTTTCATGACTCAATAATTATTTTAAAAAATTCATTAATTGACTTTTTATTTCATTTTCATTGACTATAATTTAATTTCATATAAATTCACCTTTTTCAATATTTTTGCACAATTATTCACTAATAATTCAATTAATTTAAATACACATATTAACATTAGAATTTCAATAAAATTCCAATAAAATTTATTTATGCATTATTTATTATTTAGCATCATTTTTCACTAAAATAATAAATTATTTCCCATTATTTCACAATTTTCAATATAAACATAATCAATACATAGGCTTTAAAGTTCTAAAATAAATTCCAATAATTCAATAAAATTTTATGGGTACCATTTATCATTTCTATACTTAATTTAGGCTAACATATATTATTTTCATGCAAAAATCCCATTACTTTCTTTTACTATACAATTCGGTCACCATTAATTTTCACCAAAAAAAATTTCTTTCTTCAATTTTAGCTTTTCATTCATCTTTTCTAATGTCCAATCTCATTTACCCTAAACCAATTTCATCAATTAACAACTTTACCCATTTTTAACCTAATTACATAAATAAAATTAATTCAAAATAAAAGGAAAATCAAAGGATTTTGTAGTCACTTACAATTTTTCCATGCTTATGAGTGCCCAAGCTTCATTTTTCTTGCTTTTAGCCATGACAACTCTTTCCTCTTTACTTTTCACCCTTGATTTTTCTTGCTTCAATCAAAGATTAAAGACCATATATTTGAACTATAGAGATGGAATTTCACTTTTCATGTTAGGATTACATGAGAATTTGAAGTAGAAAATTCAAAGAACAAAGAGAGAAGAAAATGGAGATGAGTCGGCCACAAGGGAGGAAGGAGAAGGGCTTGAAAAAATATGGATTTTTTTTCAAATTTTCCAGCTTAAATAGGTCTCTATTTGGGCCAAAAATTGGGCCTAATAAGTGGGCTTAACCCAACTTAATTAAATGGCTCATTTTATGCCATTTAAGGCCTAATTCAATTTATCTCTCTTTCTCACTTCAAATCACTTCAAAAATGATTCCATCATTTTTATCACATCAAAAATAGGTAGTACGCAAATTTTTGGCTCAATCGGAGTCCGTTATTGATCTGATTCAAACTTATCGATCCGATTCGACAACTGCCGGTATCACCGAAAAATTCAATTCTCATTACCAAAATATTCTATATAAAAATTCATGTAAGCATGCAAAATCTAGCAATATTCGGAGTTCGTTTACTATTTTTAATTATTTACTCAAAATCAAATTCCCTTTCCTATCAGGAAAATTAACTTGCTATTTTTTTCGTATTTTTGACTTTTGGATGTCTATTTGACCTTAATTTCACTTCAAATTTCAACCCCGAGCTCACCATGACCATTATTTTCCAACAATTCAATAAAATATTTTTAACTTTCGGGTGTCCTTTCGGACCCGAAAAATACTATTCACTGTTGAAAAGTACTATTCATGACTGACCCGGTGTTGAGGCCATTACAATTCTCCCCTACTAAAAGAAATTTCGTCCTCGAAATTTACTTATATCAAAGAGTAGAGGATACCATACTGTTATTTTATCAAACCTTCATTTACATTTGATGGTTCCAAAAATATCTTCGCCAGTGGGACCCACTTACGTTTAAAGCTAACCAATCTTAATACCAAAAATCTTTATCAGTCTCTCTTTTTTTTTAAATCATAACATCCTGAGTACAGATTCTCTTTATATCTTGAATCAAATCGAGACTTGCTGACTTATTTGCACTCCATTAAGTCCAACATAAAGGATTCGATATTTTCTTTCTGACAATACCTCGACAAGAGTCAGATTCTACTATAGATAAATACTTTTCACAACCATTATCATATTCACATATACTTTACTATAACCGTTCTTTCAATATCTGAATTATCCACTCCGACTACCATTAGTTTTGGGGTGGATCATTATGCTAATATTGAGATTATTATCAATCTCCTATATAACATCTTTTTTTTGATGCTCAGACAATCCAATAACAGATTCTCTAATCATATTATCCCATTTTCAAAATAAATATCATCAAAATTCAAACCAATTCTTGAAAGAATCTAATGTTCCGCTTCCGTGATTTGACGCATTAAATATTTACTTACAATATCTGTCACATTACACTTTCAATTCGGTTCTCAAAACTAAACTTTTAATCCTGGTACATCTAATGACTTCCAGGATGCAAGATATTACTAACTCGATAGGTTTCAAAAATAATCTTTCAATTTATTCACAAGACTACCACACAAACATTCACTTTCTGAACCATTGTTCTTCCCGGTGTACAATATCGGTTTCACTTATATTTCAGCTAATAATGCCCCATCTGGAGTCAACTTAAACTGACATTCATGACTCAAAGAATCGAAAACCTTATCATTAATCATTCACACAAATTATTCAGACATACATATTTAAGCATAGTCACATTGCCCAAATATAAATTCTTATACTGAGGATTTCAGCTATTTCATTAACTTTCCTATAGTACCCGAGTGAATCCAGGAACTTCACATTTAACCAGAAGTCACATTCACCAAATTGAGCAGATAGTTGCTTACTTTTGAATACTTACAGAGCAAATCCCAAATACCCATCATACTCTTTCAATATCTTAAAACATATAAGATGGTTACTACTTAAATTCTCTAACATGGATCCAAGTAAAGGCGAATGATCCTTTCCATCAATTCATCAAGAGGTCAGTGCGCTAATAAATCCAATTATCATGACCAATAACTCATAATGGCCACAACAAATACAGAAAATAATATTAAATACACTATTTCTCGTCTCATTTTTAGGTCGTCCCTATGCTCATCATATCCCCTTTCAATTTCATCCTATCAAGTGGGGCCTATACATATGGTATGATGCATATCAGATGCTATCAAACAATATGAAATGCTATGCAATGAATGTATGATTTCATGTATACAGATGGAATACTGTCACGTATTCTCATATGATGCAGATGTCATAGCCCATCCCAATGCTATGAAATATACAATCAAATCCCCACGTCTGTAAATGAATCACTAACAGGTATATAGAGCATCTTGAACAACCTTAACTTATAATCATAACAATTTGCTCAATAACATTCTTAAACCATGACAATCCAGTCAAGGTATCTCTTTGTCCTGTGAAATTTATATGTACTCAATATACAATTCCTTTCTAAATTTTTGACACACTCTTTATTTTATCCTTCTTTAGGTTGTTTCTCATCCATCTAGACATTTAAACTCTCGCATTTACACTCAATTTCAATCAACTCTTCTTTTTCCTACTTTGACTTCCATGAGATCTCAAGTAGCAATACTTCCATTCTCACTTACTACCATCTTTACTATGCAAAAATAAATCTTTTCACACCTAACAATCTCAGTCAAATGTCAACTTTTCACTTTAAAATAGGTAGGGGAGCAAGTACACCTCGGACTGCTTATCGTTTATCCACTTATGATTGGTATGTATATACGGACAAATCTATCGCTTAACCTTATCCTACTCCGATCTTAGAACTGCTTAAACCTTTGCTCTGATACCACTAAATGTCACACCCTTCACGGAATAGTCCTTTTCGAAGCGAAACTTAGCCAAAAACGGTAAATTTTTTTTTCCGATCAGTTCGATAATCTTGTAAACAATTAAAACATATACAAAATAACTTAATGTCAAAAACTTACACCAAACACTCATCCAACAACAATCATAAATACAATCAAAATACACTTCAATCTTTTACCTTAATGGTCTAAGTATATACATGCCAAAATACAACTTGGTCTAGTACTAATTCTTCTCTTTCGATCTGGCTCCACCGTGTACTAAGCTCCCGCAACACTTCACAACCTACACGCAGTAAACACTACGTGCTGAGCTCTAGATATGCCCAATGGTGACTACTAATCCAAGAATTTTCCAAAGTGAAGCATAATTACATAAATTATGCTACTCTTATACTTATTTCATTAAACATTTTCTTTTACTTCGGTCAACATTAATTTTATTATTAATTTATATTTTGATAATCATTATTCTTTGGTTTTCAATCTTTTAACTTTACTTTACACTATCCTCTTAGGCGAATCGATATCAGATTTACTTTTACCTTTACGTTATTCTTTACAATAACTTTTATTTTTATCTTTATGTTCGTCTTATATTTTTAGCCACAACGATATAATTATCATTTTCTTTAGCAATGTATATTGGTATTCATGTCTTTAATGGTATCAATCTAGACTATTTTATTTCTCAATGTATTGTTCAATTATCCAATATGTATTCTAATTACACTTCTTGATATATATTCTTTTATTTTTCTTTAACTTTTAACTAATAAATACATTACTATTAAAAGGCTTTTAAGCTTTAATTGCAAAGTGATACCGCTATTTTTGGACACTTTGCAGTCAAATCTCTATTTCCTTCTTTATAAGTTTACCTATATTTAAATATTTGTTTAGGACTTATATCTTTTACTTTTTCCTCATTAAACCATTATATACCTTTTTATCGTTTTACTTTTCATTTGACTTTTCTCTCAAA
Source organism: Excoecaria agallocha (assembly GCA_037975025.1). Lineage (NCBI taxonomy): Eukaryota > Viridiplantae > Streptophyta > Magnoliopsida > Malpighiales > Euphorbiaceae > Excoecaria > Excoecaria agallocha. Next base: position 86,145,365 of record CM075808.1, on the reverse strand, counting down.
AATACATTATTTAAGCATCAAATTTTACTAAATGTCATTGCCATCACTTTTTTTTTACTTAAAATAAGAAATTGATATTATTAACTAACTTGTCACTTTTCACAATAATAATTGGTACATGAAATACCAACTGATTTAATTTATTTTTTCATGTAAAACAAAATACATTTTAAATCCTTTTTCATTATAAAAGCTTGACTTAATCTTTATTTATTATTTTATTCTTATAAAACCTTTGTTTTTCTTTTTCTTATTAATCACACTTTTCAGGGAACTTTACAGATTTATTTGAACTTTTTATTTTCTTCCCAACGAAACATTTTTCGTTTATAACTTTTTATATTCAAATCATTTAAACAATATCGATTTATTCATTACAATTGCCCTTAGTGTAATGTAATAGGATTCTCAAAAAGGATACTCGGGACTGGACCCAAAGGTCCCACAGAGAGAGAAGTGATCCCAAGGAACCATTTCTCGAAAAACATTTCACTTTCACTGAAAACACTGAAGCCATAGAGATCAAAGATCCGACCCATAGCAAAGCAAGTTGCCATGACTTTCACCGTGGTACAGAGGTGTCCCTATGCTAGCTAATTATATCCTAAATAAAAATATCATCACCTGCTTATTGCTAAGGGCAAAATAATCAATTATATTTGTAATAATTTTTAACATTTAAAAATCTTTAATTTCTGTCTTTTATTTCTTGATGCACTATATTTCTGATCAAACACACTCTTTTAGTGCTTTTGACTATTCAATAACATTTTGTCCGTTCTTTCATTTTATCTTTTCAAGTCACTTTTATGAATTATTCTTCGATAATTCACTCAGGTACTTGGGGCTTTTCATTCTTTTATACAAATTATGAATTATGACATTGTAATTCACAATTCTCTTTTATTCTTTTGTATAATTCTTTGCGAATTATTCTCTAATAATTCAATGATCGACTTTTTACAATTTTTTCCTTTTCTTTTTCTGTCCAAACTTTTCAATCATTCACTATGCCAACTTTATTTTGTCGGCAAATTATTTTACAATAATTCACTCTTTTAATACTTTTTATTGACTAATTTATTTTGATAAATTATTCACGCATTTATTTTAAAACTTTTTACGCAATTATGAATTCTATTGGTATAATTCATTATTTTATGTCTCGAAAATTCATAATTTGACTTTTTCATTTCTTTTTATACTGAAGTAATTTACTTCACGTTCGTTATAATTACATACTTATTTATTGAAGTATTTCTTAATAATTCAATATTTTAGTTAAACATAATCAATAATTTATTTAAAAAATATTCTAATAAAGCATATAAATTTCATAAAAATTCGCGTGCACATTATTTTGCAATTTTCATCATTTTCACTCATTTTATGAATTATTTACCAATAATTCATTATTCTTATTATTTTCATGACTCAATAATTATTTCAAAAAATTCATTAGTTGACTTTTTATTTCATTTTCATTGACTATAATTTAATTTCATATAAATTCACCTTTTTCAATATTTTTGCACAATTATTCACTAATAATTCAATTAATTTAAATACACATATTAACATTAGAATTTCAATAAAATTTCAATAATTTCAATAAATCCCAATAAAATTTATTTATGCATTATTTATTATTTAGCATCATTTTTCACTAAAATAATCAATTATTTCCCATTATTTCACAATTTTCACTATAAACATAATCAATACACAGGCTTTAAAATTCTAAAATAAATTTCAATAATTCAATAAAATTTTATGGGCACCATTTATCATCTCTACACTTAATTTAGGGTAACATATATTATTTTCATGCAAAAATCCCATTACTTTCTTTTACTATACAATTCGGTCACCATTAATTTTCACCAAAAAAAATTTCTTTCTTCCATTTTAGCTTTCCATTCATCTTTTCTAATGTCCAATCTCATTTACGCTAAACCAATTTCATCAATTAACAACTTTACCCATTTTTAACCTAATTACATAAATAAAATTAATTCAAAATAAAAGGAAAATCAAAGGATTTTGTAGTCACTTACAATTTTTCATGCTTATGAGTGCCCAAGCTTTATTTTTCTTGCTTTTAGCCATGACAACTCTTTCCTCTTCACTTTTCACCATTGATTTTCCTTGCTTTCTTTGCTTCAATCACAGATTAAAGGCCATATATTTGAACTATAGAGATGGAATTTCACTTCTCTTGTTAGGATTACATGAGAATTTGAAGTAGAAAATTCAAAGAACAAAGAGAGAAGAAAATGGAAATGAGTCGGCCATAAGGGAAGAAGGAGAAGGGCTGGGAAAAATCTGGATTTCTCTCAGATTTTCCAGCTTAAATAGGTCTCTCTTTGGGCCAAAAATTGGGCCTAATATGTGGGCTTAACCGAACTTAATTAAATGGCTCATTTTAGGCCATTTAAGGCCTAATCCTATTTCTCTCTCTTCCTCACTTCAAATCAATTCAAAAATAATTCCACCATTTTTATCACATCAAAAATAGATAGTATGTAAATTTTTGGCTCAATCGGAGTCTGTTATTAGTCTGATTCAAACTTATCGGTCCGATTCGACAATTGCCGGTATCACCGAAAAAATCAATTCTCATTACCAAAATATTCTACATAAAAATTCAAGTAAGCATGCAAAATCTGGCAATATTTAGAGTTTGTTTACTTTTTTTAATTATTTATACAAAATCAAGTCCCCTTCCCTACCAGGGAAATTGACTCGTTACTTTTTTCGTATTTTTGACTTTTGGAGGTCTATTTGACCTCAATTTCACTTTTAATTTCATCCCTGGACTCACAATGACCATTACTTTCCAATAATTCAATAAAATATTTTTGACTTTTGGGTTTCCTTTCGGGCCCAAAAAATACTATTTACTGTCGAAAAGTACTATTCACGACTGACCCGGTGTTGAGGCCATTATAGGACACAAGTGGGCTAATATGATAAGGACATGTGATCCTCTAGAAGGAGCTAGAAAAGTAAGATAAAGGAGAGGGAAAAGGGCAACTAGCCATTAGGAGGTCCATTTCAGCAATTCCCTCATCAGTTACTGCCATTCTCTCGATCTCTTCCTCCTTTTCAAGTTTAGTAAGTTTGAGTTAAAAGAGAGAATTTATGAGTTAGAGAATTAAGGTAAGCTCTTTTCTTCCTCATCTCCTCCTTTCTATTTTCAATTCCTACAATTTGATAAGAGTATGATATATGGATATTTATAAGTGTAAGTTACGGTTATAGATGGAGAAATTAGAAATAAGAGGGGAAAATAAGCCATCAAGGAGTGAAGAGAGGACCTTTTGAGGTATAGGAATTCACTCAATTGATTTTAGGGATATTTGATGTGTTGATATGGTATATCCATAGTTATGGATGTGTAATTAATGATTGAGTGTTAAATTGATGGCAATTTTCATGTGTGAGTTAAATTGTACCCGAAATCATGTTTAGTGAAATTTCTATCATAGGAGTCATATAATTAAGGCCTAGTAATTTGACCATATTTCGACCCTTAGAGATCCAAATGGGATGATTCTTATTTGATATCAAACTAAACTCAAAGAAATAAAATTCATATAAGAGACCATAACCTGATTCTACCTCTAAGAGGATCAAAAGTTAGTTCAAAGTAGAGTGATAGTTGCTGCCTGATCTTCTAGAGTAGCTCCTGGTATTTTAGGGATATCTCTTGATTTATAAGTCCAAATGGCTTTATTATTTATGATATGGAGACTAGAGACATAAAGGAAAAAATTATAGAAGAAATTTTACCTGAATTTGGCTATAACTATGTCAAAAATGCAAAACAATGCGAACTAGGGAACCCTATTCTGTCACGAGTCGGCACCACTTATAACAAGTTGGCACACTCAGCCTTTGTCATGAGTCGACACCACCTGTGCTGAGTTGGTATAGACCTAACTTGAACCATACAATTCTTAAATATTTATAGAACCTTACTAACATATGTATAGGGTCAATACATGATAAAATGGACTTGACATGAATGGTTTGACATTAAAGAATGAGTTTACATGCTGGCATGCAAAGCAAATTATGATATGCATACATGGCTTTTTTTTTGTATTTTGTTAACTTGAACCTTAGTGCATACATGATTAAAGTGTATCATGAAAGATTGACACTAATGTATGGTTAAAAGTGAATAAGAATTAAGTGTTTATGAGTGTGCTTATTGATATATGATTGTAATGAATTGTGGTTGACATGAGTGATTATATGAGTGAAATGTATAGTATGAATATGAGGGATTGTATAATGAAGTAATTTAGCGTGAGAAACTTTCATTTAGAGCCTGAATTAGATATAGATGTGGACATATATGGGATAGTGATTCAATACCTTTGGGTATCTAGTGATTGCACCTTTGTGGTGCTTAGTGATTCGACACCTTTGGGTATCTAGTGATTGCACCTTCGTGGTGCTTAGTGATTCGATACCTTCATGCATCAAGTGATTACACCTTCATGGTGCTTAGTGATTCGATACCTTCGAGTATCTAGTGATTGCACCTTCGGTGTACTTAGTGATTCGATACCTTCGGGTATCTAGTGATTGAACCTTCACAATGCTTAGCGATTCATTACTTTGGATATTTAGTGGTTGTACCTTCATGGTGCTTAGTGATTTGATACCTTTGGGTATCTAGTGATTGCATCCTCATGGTACTTAGCAATTTGATACTTTCGAGTATCTTAGTGATTCGATACCTTCGAGTATCTAGTGCTCCCGATTGTCAATGCCTATACCAAGTTCAAGCTACAAAAGTGATTATGATATAATTAATATAGTGTTAGAGATGAGCATGATTTAAAAGATCATTAATTTATTGACACAAATATTAGTGATGAAATTCATGATTGTATATAGTTAGCATATATGTAACATAGTTAATGTATTTGTGAAATTGAGTGTGTAATGATGGTAATGCCATATGTTTGTGTGATGGATGGGATCTGAAATGTATAGTTGATGTGTTACATATTAGTTAAATACAAAGTATAAATTATATGTTTATAACTACATAGTTTTGATTCCCTATATGGGATACGGGTATTAGGGTGTTACATTAGCGGTCAATACTAGGCACTGCACTCATTAATTTGCAATATAGATCCTTATTAACTAAATTTTTAGCTAAATTTCTATCCCTATGGCCATTCAATTATATCCTACTCGTGATTCCTACCATTTACTGAAGGCAATAATAATCTTTAAAATAATATTTTGCCAATGGTATTCACTTACACATATTTAATTGCATTAAATTTAAATTTCTAATCACATTATTGTATTTTGTCATTCCATTTGTTTTATAGCACAATGTTGCCTTCCATTATTATTTGAAAACAAAATCATTATCATATCGTCATATCCATTATATATTTCTTTTCATCGGGCTATATTAAACATGTTTTCAAAACTTAACTAATTAGTATGCTAGGAATTATTTTCCATTATAGGTGTAACTACATTCCATAATTTTATCTTTGTACAAATACTACATACACTTGGATAAATTTTCAAAATTTATTTAACTTATTATTTACTTTTATTTTTTTATTCCTTTATAATTATGTTTGATATATCATTTTTACACATTCATCTTAATAAATTAATTAAATTAATCTCAAACCTAATTTGATACAATACCCATTAATCATATCAGAAACCGTACACCCTTCTCAATTAAGCCTTGACTATAGCCGTTCCACATTTAATTTAACAAATCATTAACAACTCAAGTCTACATACATTACTAGATTCATACTTTCAAAGAATATATATATATATATATATATATATATATGATGTTCTAATTTGATCCTAACAAAAAGAATTTATATTATGCGATAATTCTGACCTCAAACACACGAATAACAACAATAAAAATTAGGAAAAATAAGTTTAGTGGTCATAAACCTTGATGAGTGACAAAATAAACTTCAATCTTCCAAAAGCACTCCTCAAAATCAAGCCTAATCTACTAGTTCTTTCCCCTTCTTATTCTTCTTCTTCTTCTTCAAATTCTATTTTTACTTGATAATTTCAAGAATCTAGTTCAACCAAAAATTCAATAAATCTCAAGAATAATTCAAATGAAATTGGCATTCAATGGCATAAGGCAAGAAATTTAACTTACTCAACTCTTAGCCCTAAATTCCTAAATTTTAAACCCTTAAATCCCTAACAAAAATCTGATTTCATCATATTTCTTCAATTATTTTTAGATTTCAAATAGTTGGAACTTCATCTTCCAGCTACCATTCATGGTAGAATGGAGAAAAGAATGCTCTAGTTGTCAATGGCAAGGGAGAGGTGACAGACTAAGCTACCAAAAGCAAGAAATGCAACAAGGCTACAATCCTACCAATAAAACTCGAAAGGGAGAAAAAAGAAGAGGGGAAGAGGATAATGATGATAATAACATCAACAACAACAATAACAATAGCAACAACAACAACAATAACAACTTCATTTTTCTCTTCCTATAAAAAATTAGATTCTTCATCGATTTATAGCCACCACTTGCATTTTCTTCCTGTCGGCACCACCTCCTATAACATTCTCATACGCCTTGAAGGAATATTAGAGAACTACAAAACTTAATCACTTCATCTTATTAATTATTTTGTTAAATAAAATTAAATATCAATCATAAGTTTATTACATTATTATTACTCATGTAAATATGTTATAATTATTGTTTCCCATTAACTTTAAATGTATTTCCCATATATAAAAACATATATATACCTATTTATACAAAATCAAAAATTATTTACATTACATTATTTGTACACTATTACATATAACTTGTCGTTACACTATACAAATACAAAATGATATACCAAAACTTAGACTTCAAGCTTTACTCTTTTGTAGCCTACAAATGTTAGACCCGTCCCCCCACACTTGGATACCTATATGGGAAAACACTAGTGCTGAGAAATGGATCAATGGGAAGATAAACAATGTAAGTGACTTCTCAACGAAGTCCTAGATATAATGATATAATATATCAATATAATTGTTGCAATATAACATTTAATAACTTAACATGCTATAACATACATTTTACTTAATAATATTACATACACTAACTAATCATGCCAAATTCCATCATTCATCACTTTAACAAACACTAACATCTCAAAGATTCACTAAATCATTTACCCTACTAGAAACAAATCTCTTATCACTCTTAGTTATTAGGATACTTTATCAATGCCTGAATTCTCATTAATCGTGGATAACGGGAACAATCACCAGATACTAATGAGCAATATTAAACACTAAAGACATAAGTCTTGAATCACTAGATACCAAGAGGTATCAAATACTATATACCTTTCGGTGCCAATACTAGCAATTGCAAGGACTATCCCCTTATAAGCATGCCTATCTATCTACGACTATGTGAAATTCAAGTTCTCATTTAGACATTAATCATTTACTAGTATTACATTTGATCCACTTATGTTCATATAGTCATCAACATTTTAAGGCATGCCACAATATTCATATAACCATTATTCATAATTCGATTCAAACACTTAAAATATGATTTCAATCATATTTACAATAAACTTATCACTAGCAAAAAAATATAAATGAACATTTATGCACTTGCAATCCATTTTCATATATGTTACTAAGGTACACACTTTAATTATTAATTGTTTATATCCTATTTATTGCATCACATATTAACCATAAACATGTGCTTGTATAGTTAGGTGAATATCCGAGGATGTTTGGTTTAACTTTAGGAACATTAGGATGAATATCACTCACCAACATACTTAAATCATGCCTTATGTACATAATTTCTTATATTTATGATTAGTGTACATTCTAAATTTCAATGTAAAACCATATATTTCATGTATGATATGTCATGTTATATCCCAATACATGGGCCTATAAGGTTCTAGAAATGTTCGAAAAAGTTCGAGTGTGTTTGAGTAATTTTTCGATGTCTAAAACTCAATAATAGGTTGGAGTAAGGGGGTACCCAACTGGATTAAAGACAATTCAATAAGGTGCATTGCATTCTATCCAGTCTAGAATGCATCAACATGACTAGCTTGGAAACCAATCTAGTTGGGTTAACTGAAATGACCAGTTTTTCAGTAGATAGCTTTTCTAATTTAAATTTCATAGGGATTTAGACATACCAAACGTAGTTTCTAGGAAAAATGTTCTTTTATACAATTGGTTCCCTATGTATCTAATTTCAAAAGAATAAAAAATAAAGTCATTTAGACATTTGTAGCTCAAGAAAGCACTAAATGAGTACAAACTACTCAATTTGACAAGTTCACTTCCATTAGTCTATTTCAAGCCAGATTCCACTAGCTTTAAAGAAAAATTAGAATTTGACCTCTTTATACAAATTGAGTTATGGATTTATAGTTTATGATCCCTTTGGAATTAATCTAACTAGAGCTCTCTAAGGCGAGTTATAGGTAAAACACTATTTGTAAGTCACTTGGATCCTACACCAAATTTTCACTCAACTAAATGTTTTCTATACTACCTTCATTTAAACATGTTTTTCCATCAAATTTTCACCTATATAACACTTTAACATCAATTATACATTCCAGCAATTGAAATCTAGCAAGGAACTAGATAAATAATTAAGCAAAACTCCTATAGCTCTCGGAGCTTATTCCTTCAATCTTCTAGCTCTACACTTCTTCTTGCTTTTATTCTTCTTCCCTTCACCAATTATCACACATACATCATTCAATCATCTATAATAATTTGAACATATGATTTAATTTGCTTACCCATGGAAAAAGAAGGAGGAGAAGAAGAACAATTCAAATTCAATACATAAACTTTTACTCACCTTGATCCTTTGCTGCATGAATCACTATAAGAAAAAAGGCTTTTAGGGATAGGAAAAATAGTCCCTAAAAGTGCAAAATCAGTCCTTAAAAGTAAATAGGGATGGGAAATCTAGTCCTCCACCAATCCTTAAAGGCTGTGACAATAATGACCAATAAAGACGGAAACCCGATCCCTAAAAGTTTTAAGGACTGAAAAAATTCCAGTCCCTAAAAAGTATTAAGGATTGAATTTTTTGTCCCTAATAAGTAGCCTCACGTGACCAATCAAACTTTTAAAGAACAAAAATTCAATCCCTAAAAAATATTAAGGACCAATTTTCTTATCCCTAATAAGTAGCCTTACGTCACTAATTAAACTTTTAAGGGCTAAAAATCCGGTCCCTAAAAAGTATTAAAGAACAAATTTTTTTATACTTAATAAGTAGCCTTACAACACTAATCATACTTTTAAAGACATGAAATTAGGTCCCTAAAAAGTTATAAGGATTGAATTTCTTATCCATAATTATTTAAAAATCATATATGAATCTGGCCACTAAAAAGCTAACAAAGGCTAGTTCTCAAATCTTGTAATTTCTATTGTATTGTTATTGTTGTTCTTCTTTTTAATATTATTATTAAAAATAAGAATAAGCATAGAACAACAATAACAACAACAACAACAACAACAACAATAACAACAACAACAACAACAACAACAACAACTATTACTACTACTACTACTACTACTACTACTACTACTACTACTACTACTACTACTACTACTACTACTACTACTACTACTACTATTACTACTACTACTACTACTACTACTACTACTACTGTTATTATTATTATTATTATTATTATTATTATCCTCTACCCCTTTTCTTTTTCTTCCTTATCGAGTTTTAATGGCAGAACTATAGCTTTATTGCATTTTTTGCTTTTACACAAACCACCAGAGCTTTCTTCTCTCCATTCTATCATGAATGGTAGCTAGAGAATGAAGTTTTAACTACTTGAATCTAAAAATAAAGGGAGAAATGTGATGAAATTAGATTTTGGTTAGGGAGTTAAGGGTTTAAAATTTATGAATTTGGGGCTAAGAGTTGGGTAAGTTAAATTTCTTACCTTATGCCATTAAATGCCAATTTAATTTGAATTATTCTTGAGATTTATTGAATTTTTGATTGAAATGGGTTCTTGAAATTGTGGATGAAGTAGAGAATTTGAAGAAAAAGAAGGGGAAAGAATTAGTAGATTAGGTTTGATTTTGAGGAGTGCTTTTGGAAGATTGAAGTTGATTTTGTCACTCATCAAGGCTTATGACTGTAGACACCGTGACTCGAGGTAGCCTAAATTAGGGTTACCTGATCATGAAGAGTTACTTATTTTTCAAAAAGAAAGCAAGAATCTCAAGTTCCGTCCTTGGTTTCCATATTTTTCTCAAATGTTGTGGAGTTTAACCTTATTTTACCTAGTTCTTTGAAAAGAATTTGGAAAAAACCTTAAAATTTGGTCTTTTTTTGATAGACAGTCGTTTTTCATAATTGGATTGCCGTCTGTGGCCGTTTCATTCAAGGCCATTTCTTGGCACACGACCTATTTTAGATGTCTTGACTTGCCTGTTGCTAAGTGATAGACGACCTTTAGTCACCGAGTCATGGTCACAGGTCTCTAAGTTAGAATTCAAGGGATATTTTTGTGATTTTGAGAACTATCTTGAGTGATGGCTATCTGTCAATGATAAGTACTTGTTTGTGGGCGTTTTTTGGATTTTCCCATGTTTTCCAACATTTAAAACTTAGGGATAAGGATTAGATCTTCAACAATCGGATCCTGAGTGAATTTTAGAGATTTGTATATGTAGATTTTAAGGGATTAGAGTTAGATATAATCTCAAATTCTGTCCTACGTATTTATACAAAAAACTAAGGTTTTTCAAAAGGGGGGAACATTTTTAGAATTCTAGAGAGAAGTTTCCTTAAGGCAGTAAACTCTATTGCTATCCTTGAAAGCAAAACTCTCACATTTCTTTAGATAAAAACACATAAACACATTTGATTCAAAACGTGAAAGTTATACATTAAGCTTGGATTGCAGCTTTCCAAAGTTACAGGATAGAGATCCTAAGGTTAACATTTTGGGCTTTGCCTTCTCTTCTTTTATGGCATGAATATAATCAAGTATTAGATTTTATTTCATTTATTCAATATGTTTATGCCATGATCTAGTATTGTATGTTTGTTCTTGCATGTTTCTGTGCATTCATGATGCCAAGTTCAGATGAAGAATATGATTGATCAATAAAATTGCATGATTTAGGATTTAAATCTCCATTGATATATATTTGAACTTCTTGATTTGAAATCGAATTGGCATGATTAATTTAACTGTTTTGCATGATATAAATGTGTTTTGATGTCTAGAATCATATTTGGCATGTTTTAGGATAGTATAATATGCATGTTTAAGATAAAACATTAAAATTGATACTTTAGCTTGTTGTTGCATTTCTCGTCTATTTCTCATGTGACAAACAGGAAAAAAATCCCACAAATGCTTGCGAGGCTTCCTTCCTGTCCCATGTACCCCTTCATTCTTGCCATTTGTCCTCTTTGTTTGGTTATCCATTGAAATACCCTATATTTAATTCTTTTATCATATACCATACCATACATATCAATCATATACATTAGGATGTTAACCCAATAACCAACATTAGACATATGACCAATCTACCTCCTAAGTGTATGCACATACAACTCATTTTCATAGTTAGTTTAGTATAACATTATCCTTGCATATGTTATATAGTATATAGTATATATATATATATATATACACACACACACACACACACACATTAAGCATATTAATAAAATTATACAAAATTAACCAAAAGTCGCTACATCAATTTCTATGAGATAGTGTTGGCTTGTCCTAATGCAGAGAATGTTCCTGTGCGAAAACTTTGTCTACAAAACCTACACGGATAAAATAACCCGTCCTAAGCTATAAAGCTTAGTTGGGATACTGAACAAACATAAAAACTACTAATTACAGTAATCATCACAATTACTTAACATAAATTAATTGTAACATTAAAATTTAAACACTTAATAGAAAATGTATAATACGATTTATAATTTAAAACATATAATAAACCCTAACTTTTAATTTAGCATTCTTATTAAACAAATATCTTAAAGTGATCTTAGCATTTATACATGAAATCACTCAATACAACCATTGCTCAATATACTATTCCATACAATAAAATTGGCCATTATATTGAAATTTTACTATAATGCATTTAGACTTTAATTTAGCCTGCTTAAGTTCTAAGGGTGGATAACGGGAACAGTGGATACCTAAAGGTATCAAAACAATAGAAATCCAAAGATATCGCAATAAAAGGACCTAAAACGGTCAATACAATGGTCCCTAAGGACAAATAATGGACTTAAATGGGTCAATATAATGGTCCCAAAGGACAAATAGTAGACCCAAACAGGGTCAATATAGTGGCAGCTAGAATATCCCTATAGGTGCCTATCTATCCACAGATGAACTCTAACAGCAGACAAAAACTTTATTTATATAAATTTCATTTATCATGTTTTAACATTTCTTAATCAATTTCATAGTTAACATTTGTATACAAATATACACTATCATTTGATTATATATATTTTTTTCATAATCATAATTTAATACAACATGCCATGTACATATGTTTGAACATACATATATATATACATGACCGTTCAATCAATCATTATACATATTGTTTGTAAATCAATATATTTCCATGTAATCATATATTTAAACATAACAACCTTTAGACAATAAAAAATAATAATTCATAATCATAATCTCAATGTAATTTCCTTGTAAACATATCATCATTTAAGCCTTAAATGTTCATATTCATAGGCTCAATATATATATGTTCCTTGTATTGCTAGTAAACATAACAACATTAAATTTCTGTCTTTAGAATTCTGCATAGAGGCAGAATTCTAGATCAAATTTATGTGCCATTTTAAGCCTAAAACACGTCATTTTTAGCAAAAATATCCTTTTACAAACATATTCCCCTATGTTTCTAGTTTTTGGAACATCAAAAATAATTTCAATATCATATCCATAACTCAAGATATTTACATTTTACTAAGTACTATTCCTAGTGACAGTGCTATTTATAGGTCCAGATTCAATCAAAATTTAGACAAGTATGAGTACAGATTTAGGCTTTCTATTCTTCATGAAAATCATAGGTTAAGAAGTTTATTTTTCATATAATTTAACCTCATAGCATTTCATTCACGATACAAGGAGATATGTTATATTATCTATGAACTGTTCCAAAACCAAATTCAACAGCACAATTAAATTCCCAAGAATTATTAGGATGACTTAAAGGAATATTTAGCTCCATGTTCCTTTTAAAATTTTGTAGACACATATCCTATGTAATTAAAAAAAATTGAAATAGTCTCAAAAAGAGTTATCTAACTCAGTTTATGCTGAAATTACAACCACTAGTTCATGAGACTTTCATCACTTTTCTATCTTTATTTTATTATCATTTCTTAAAGTTTATCCTCCATTCATTAAATCAAGCTATCTTACAATTAAATCATATCTCTACCAACAACCATCACATGCATGCATGAGAACATAATCCCATACCTTGTCCAAATTCCCTTAGTCTTCAATTTATAGCAAGGCCTTTTTCCTTATTCTTCCTTCATTCTCCTTCTTCTTCTACACATAATTTAATTTCTTTAATTCTCCATTTCCAGCATTTTATCCAATCAATCTAAAAAAAAATAATAATAATAAGAAGATGATGATGATGTGAATTGATTTTTTGAACCATTACCTTATTGATCAAGACCACCTAGTCCTTGATTAGTCAACGTGAAAGAGATTTCTTCAAGATTTCTTAGTGATATTAAATAATTAAATTAAGAATGAAGGAAAACTAATCTACTCTCTCAAATTTCCGCCCCCTCACTCTCTCTCTTTCATTCTTAATTCTTTCTCTTACTTTCAACTGAAATCAACTATATATATTAGTAGGAAAATTTCTCTACATAGTCCTTTAAGAAATTGCATATCTCGCAATTCCCTCTCTCACTTTTGCATGTGACTAATTGAACTCTCTACTTTTTATTTTTTATAAAAAACACCCCTCCTTCCTTTAATTTATTTCATAATTGACCCATTAATTAACATATTAACCATTTAACCCCTCAATTAATCTTTCATGCTTCAATTACACCCTTGAATAATTTTACACCAAAATAATTTCATGCAATTAATATAATAAAATAAAATTATCACTAGTCCCGTGCCTCTAATACAAAATCCACATCTTTAATTAATTCTTAATCACATACCATCCTATAAAATCATGCATTAATGACTAGGGTCATGTTAGGGGCCTTACAATTCTCTCCCCCTTACGAAATTCTGTCCTCAAAATTCTTACCTTATTTAAATAATTGAGGATATTGCTCTCTCATAGCTGCCTCCGGTTCCCAAGTTACTTCTTGCATACCATGATGTTGCCAAAGTACTTTGACCAGAGGGATTTGTTTGTTTCTCAGCTATCTAATTCCCCTAGCAAGAATTTTCTTTGGTTCCTCATCATACGTGAAATCTGATTGTACTTGAATATTTGGTACTTGTAACACATGTGATTCATCTGAATGCTATCTTATAAGCATGGACAAATGAAATACATCATGAAGCTTGGCTAATTCCATAGAAAGAGCCAATCTATAAGCCACTGGTCCAACTCTTTGAAGAATTTCATATGGACTAATGAATCTCGGACTGAGTTTCCTTTTTTTTCCTAATCTAAGCACTCTCCTCCAAGGATATACTTTTAAAAATACCTTATCCCCCACTTGATACTCAATATTCTTTCTTCTCAAATCAGCATAGGATTTTTGTCTGTCACTAGCTTCTTTCAATCTCTGTCTGATAATTTGCACTTTTTCCTTTGTATCTTTAAGAAGGTTAGGATCGATCATTCTACATTTAGTCAAATCGATCCAACAGACTGGAGTTCTACATTTCCTGCCATAAAAAGCCTCGTACAGTTCCATTTTAATACTCTTTTGATAACTGTTATTGTAGGCAAATTCTAATAAAGCCATATAATTATCCTAACTTCCCAAAAACTGCAAAGCACATCCCCTCATCATATCCTCGAGAACTTGAATAACCTTTTCAGACTGTCCATCAGTTTGAGGATGAAAAGCTGTACTATACTTGAGCTGAGTTCCCAAGGCCTGCTGCAAACTCTACCAAAATCTTGATGTAAACCTTGGGTCTCGATCAGAAATTATTGATACTGGTATACCATGTAACCGCACAATCTCATTCACATACAATTCTGCAAATGTATCCACAGAATAATCTGTTTGAACAGGTATAAAGTGAGATACTTTTGTTAACTTATCCATTATTACCCAAACAACATCATATTTTCTTTGTGTAAGAGGCAAACCAGTCACAAAATCCATGGTTATGTCTTCCCACTTCTACTATAGAATCGAAATGAGGTTTAAAAGACCTGAAGGAAACTGATGCTCTGCTTTCACTTGTTGACATGTTAAACATTTAGAGATATACTCAACAATATCCCTTTTCATGCTAGGCCACCAGTAAAATTGTTTTAATTCTTGATACATTTTGTTTCTGCCTGGATGTATAGTAAATATAGTATTATGCACTTCTTGTAATAGTATTCTTTTCACATCTTTATCATTAGGAACACACAACCTGTCATGGTAGTATACACCTCCATCTTCTTTCACTATGAACTCTAATTGATCTCCTTCACATATTGCTTTCAATATTTTTTTTAGCTTTTCATCATCTTTCTGAGCATGTAACACAGTTTTCCTAACCATAGGCTTAGCTTTAAGATGTGATAATAATGCACCATCTGACATAAATTTCCATCTACACTACTTTAACATCAATGCTGCCAATATCTTACGACTCAAAGCATCAGCAACCACATTTGCTTTACTAGGGTGGTAATCAATTATGCAATCATAATCTTTGAAGAACTCTAACCACTTTCGCTGCATAAAATTAAGTTCTTTTTGGGTAAGCAAGTATTTGAGGCTTTTATGATAAGTATAGATTCTACATTTTCCCTATACAAGTAGTGCCGCCAAATCTTCAAAGCAAAAACCACAGCTACTAATTCTAGATCATGAGTTGGGTAATTTTGTTCATGTGGCTTCAACTGTCTAGATGCATATGCTACTACTTTAGCATCTTGCATTAATACACAACCCAAGCTAACTTTGGAGGCATCACTAAACATTGCATACTCTTTCCCTAATACTGGTTGAGTTAACATTGCAGCTTCAGTGAACATTTTCTTTAACTAATCAAAACTTGCTTGACAACGATTAGACAACTCAAACTTAATGTTCTTCCTTAATAGTATAGTGAGTGGTGAAGCAATAACTAAAAAACCCTTTACAAAACGACGATAATAACCTACCAACCACAGAAAACTTCTAACTTCATGCACATTCTTAGGTTGTTTCCAATTAATAATAGCTTCAATTTTATTTAGATCCACCCTAACACCCTTAGTAGATATAATATGTACAAGGAAAGAAAGTCCCTTAATCCAAAAGTCACATTTACTTAACTTGGCATACAACTGATTTTCTTTTAATGATTGCAACACAATTCTCAAATGTTCAGCATGTTTAGCTTCATTTTTGGAGTAAACTAGTATGTCATCGATGAACACTACAACAAATTGATCCAAGTAGGGTCTGAATACCCTATTCATAAGATCCATGAATGCAGCAGGTGCATTTCTCAAACCAAATGGCATAACTAAGAATTCATAATGCCCATAACGAGTTTTGAATGCAGTTTTGGGAACATCCCCATCTTTAACTTTGAGCTGAAAATAACCTGATCGCAAATCTATTTTTGAGAACACGCACCTCTCAACTGATCAAACAAATCCTCAATACGAGGTAAAGGATATTTGTTCTTTACTATTGCTTTGTTCAACTGCCTATAATCAATACACATTCTCATCAATCCATCTTTCTTCTTAACAATTAAAACTGGTGCACCCAAAGGTGACACATTGGGTCTAATGAAGCCTTTGTCTAATAATTCCTATAATTGAACTTTTAACTTTTTCAATTCAGATGGAACCATTCTATATGGTGCCCTAGAGATTGGAGCTATAGCAGGTAGAAGATCAATTGACAACTCTACATCTCTTTCTGGAGGAAGATTAGGCAACTCCTTAGGAAATATTTTTGGAAATTCATTCACAACAGATATCTTCTCAAACTTCACTGTATCTCTTCTTGAATTAAGGACTAAAGCTAGAAATGCTTCACATCATTTTCTAAGATAGCGTTTACCTTGCATTACCGATATAATATTAGTCAATAGATTAGAACAACTGCCTTTAACTACCACTTCCTTTCCTTCATCATTTCTGGGAGTTACTATTTTCATTTCACAATTCACCACTACATGATGTTTAGATAACAATTCCCTTCCCAGAATTACATCAAATTCATGAAAAGGCAACATAATCAAGTCTGCTAAAATCTCTTTCCCCTGAACTACTATAGGACAGTTTTTACATACTTTATTGACAATTATACTATGTCCTAATGGACTAGGCACACCAACATCAAAATCTAGCTATTGTATTTTTAACATATTTCTACACAAATCCCCAATGAAAATATAAGAATGAGTGGAGCTAGGATCAATAAGTGCATGTATGTCATAATCATAAAGAGAAAAGGTACCAGCTATAACTTCGAGGGCATTATATTATTCACGAGCTTTCATTGCATAAGCTTTACTAGAAACCATTTGAGTAGAAGGTTGATTAACTGATTCTGACACCATCTTTGATTGAGATCTATGATGATTTGATTCACTCCTTCCTCTGCCTCTACCTCTGCCAGATGGGGGTGCATTAGAAGCTCCCATGCTACCTTGTTGCTCGAAACCTTGATCCCATTTCAAAGGACAGTTAGATATAAAATGATCTACACCACCACTTCTATAACATTCTCTAGGCAATTTTCTACAATTACCCTAGTGATGCTTAGAACAATGAGGACATTTTAGTGCTTAACCCCCACTCTATCTTTCTGTAGCTTCTTTCCCATACTTAGGCATTTTAGTTGATTCTTGCCTTTTTCCCTTGTTAATAGAGCTAAAAATAGACTCTGTGGGCTGACTCCCTTGAGTTCCTCTAAATCTCTTTCCAGTGAAAGATCCACCTCTAGCACCACTTATTTTCTGCTCTCTCTCTCTTTTAGCTAACTTATGCTTCTCAAACTTGATAGCTGCAAAAAGAAGTTGAGTAAAATCCACAAAATATAGAGATGTAGGCCTTACTAACTTTTCATTGATAAAAGCATTCAATCCATCTTCAAACTATCTACATTTAAAAGCTTATATCAACATCTCCTTAGGAACATACTTGCACAAATGGCTAAATTCTTTTTTATATTTCGCCACAGATGAAGGTCGTTATCTTAAATTCAAAAACTGCCTCAATTTCTCCTCCTTGTATGCCTTAGTAACATATCTCTTTCTGAACTATGCCTTAAAAAATTCCCAGGTAAGTGAGTTAGGTAACTGAGGTTGACTTAGTACCATCTTTTACCAATCATATGCCATGACTTGAAGTAAGGACACAACACAAGTTACTTTATGATCAGCAGGACAATTTATATCATCAAATATCCTCTCCAGCTTTTCTAACCAGAATTTAGCTTCATTGGACTATTTTAAATTAGTACCCAAAAATTCCTATGCTTCATGGTTCCTGATCTCAGATATTGGAGGTTTAGGCATTGTTATTCTTTGTATAATTTGGGCCATATCCTAAGAAATTTTTAACAGAGCTTCTCTAGGAATAGCCGTAGGAAATTCATTCTGATTAGATGATGAAGACACTAGGTTGGAAGGATTAGATCTAACCAGCAAATTGCTTTCAGCCGATTCATCGGTAGCATCTTTAGAAGTATTCTCCATCTTTATTCTATAAGAAAAACAGGAACTTCTGCATTAGGCCAACATGACACAATCTCATATTTTAGAATCCTATACTCATATTGCCCAAAAAAGACTAAACCTAGGTTCTGATACCAAATTGAAACACCCTATATTTAATTCTTTTATCATATACCATACCATACCATACGTATCAATCTTATACATTAGGATGTTAACACAATAACCAACATTAGCCATTAAAATGATTCATTAATTTAGTCATAATGCATATCAATTAGATACAACTCTAATTATTTGTATTCTTATGAGCAATATAAGTGTCTCTTACACCTTCAATTACTTTACTTCATATATTTAATAGCCTATCACATACTATATATCATAATCATGCTAGGTACTAGTTTTCATATTTATACTCATACATAGCATCATGCATTTCAATTGACATATGATCAATCTACCTCCTAAGTGCATGCACATACAACTCATTTTCATAGTTAGTTTAGTATAACATTATCCTTGCATATGTTATATAGCTTACACACATACACACACACACACACACACATATACACACACACTCACACATTAAGCATATTAATAAACTTATACAAAATTAACAAAAAATCCCTACATTAATTTCTATGAGATGGTGTTGGCTTGTCCTAATGTAGAGAATGTTCCTGTGCGAAAACTTTGTTAACAAAACCTACACGAATAAAAGAACCCGTGCTAAGCTATAAAGCTTAGAGGGGATACTAAACAAACATGGAAATTTCTAATTACAGTGATCATCATAATTACTTAACATAAATTAATTGCAACATTAAAATTTAAACACTTAATAGAAAATGTATAATAAGATTTATAATTTAAAACATACAATAAACCCTAACTTTTAATTTAGCATTCTTATTAAACAAATAACTTAAAGTGATCTTAGCATTTATATATGAAATCACTCAATACGACCATTGCTAAATATACTATTCTATACAGTAAAATTACCCATTATATTGAAATTTTACTATAATGCATTTAGACTTTAATTTAGCATGTTTAAGTTCTAAGGGTGGATAACGGGAATAGTGGATAGCTGAAGATATCAAAACAATAGATATCTAAAGATATCGAAATAGAAGAGCTAAAACGGTGGATACAATAGTGGCAACTGCAATATCCCTATAAGTGCCTACCTATCCACAGATGAACTCTAACAGCAAGCAAAAACTTTGTTTATATAAATTTCATTTATCATGTTATAACATTTCTTAATCAATTTCATAGTTAACAATTGTATACAAATATACACTATCATTTGATTATATATTTTTATTTTCATAATCATAATTTAATACAACATGCCATGTACATATGTTTGAACATACATATATATACATGACCTTTTAATCAATCATTATACATATTGTTTGTAAATCAATATATTTCTATGTGATCATATATTTAAACATAACAACCTTTAAACAAAAAAAGAAATTCATAATCATAATCTCAATGTAATTTCCTTGTAAACATATTATCATTTAAGCCTTAAATTTTCATATTCATAGGCCCAATATATATACGTTCCTTGTATTGCAAGTAAACATAACAACATTAAATTTCTATCTTTAGAATTCTGCACAGAGGCAGAATTATAGATCAAACTTATGTTCCTTTTAAACCTGGAAGACGTCTTTTTTAGCCAAAATATCTTTCTACAAACATATTCCCCTATGTTTCAATTTTCTATAGCATAAAAAATCATTTCAATATCGTATCCATAACTCAAGCTATTTACATTTTTCTAAGTATTGTTCTTAGTGATAGTGCTGTGTACAGGTCCAAATTCAAGAAAAAATTAGACAAGTATAAGTACATATTTAGGCTTTGAATTTTTCATAAAAATCATAGGTTAAGAAGTATATTTTTCATATAATTTAACCTCATAGCATTTCATTCATAGTACAAGGAGATATGTCATATTTTCTATGAACTATTCCAAAACCAAATTCAAAAAGCACAATTAATCTCCCAAGAATTATCAGGATGACTTAAAGGCATATTTAGCTCCATGTTGCTTCTACAATTTTATAGACAGATATCCTATGTAATTACAAAAATTGAAATGGTCTAAAAAAGAGTTATCTAACTCAATTTATGCTCAAATTACAACCACTAGTTCATGAGACTTTCATCACTTTCCTATCATTATTTTATTACCATTACTTAAAGTTTATCTCTCCATTAATTTAATCAAGCTAGCTTACAATTAAATCATGTCCCTACCAACAACTATCACATGCATGCATGAGAACCTAATCCCATACCTTGGACAAATTCTCTTAGTCTTCTACTCATAATTTAATCTCTTTAATTCTTTATTTCCAGCATTTTATTCAATCAATCTAAACAAAAATAAGAAGAAGAAGAAGATGATGATGATGATGATGTGAATTGAGTTTTTAAACCATTACCTTATTGATCAAGACCACCTAGTCTTTGATTAGTTAACATGTAAGAGATTTCTTCAAGATTTCTTAGTGAGATTAAAGAATTAAATTAAAAATGAAGGAAAACTAATCCACTCACTTGCATGTTCGTCCCCCTCACTCTCTCTCTTTCCATTCTTAATTCTTTATCTTACTTTCAACTAAAATCAACTATATATATTAGTAGGAAAATTTCTCTACATAGTCCTTTAAGAAATTGCATGTCTCACAATTCCCTCTCTCACTTTTGGATGTGACTAATTGAACTCTCTAATTTTTATTTTTCTGAAAGAAACCCCTCCTTATTTTAATTTATTTCATAATTGACCCATTAATTAACATATTAACCAATTAACCCCTTAATTAATCTTTCATGCTTCAATTACACCCTTGAATAATTTTATACCGAAATAATTTCATGTAATTTATATAAAAAAATAAAATTATCACTAGTCTCATGCCTCCAATACAAAACCCACATCTTTAATTAATTCATAATCACATACCATCCTATAAAATCATGCATTAATGACTAGGGTCATGTTAGGGGCCTTACATCTACGGCCTTGTTTCCAGGCTTTCTATTCATGTTTTTTTATCTCATTTTTCATATTAGGTGGACTTGCATGCTGAGCTATTGTTTTAGACTTTATTCTAATTTTTTTGTGCATTATATGAATTCTGCTTGTTTAGTATTCTTAGTCTAGAATGCATGTTTTAATATTAATTAGTACATTATTTATTTTCATTTATCATAATACTGACTAATTATTTTCTTTGTGCGTGTTTTTAATCATTTAATTCTTTATAGCATTGGGATTTAGAGCTCAAGAGGTTAAAACACCTTAGAGGATTCCCATGGACAATCTTTTTCACTTTTTGCTCATTTGTTTTATTTTATTTTATTTATTTATTTTCCCATTTATTTATTTTTAGTACTTGTTTTGATTTATTTTATTTTGGAAATGTAACAGGTAGTAATTAAATGGCTTTTGCACCCTAAAAGGATAAAATAACTTAAAACCATTTTTTACATAATTAATTTGGGCTTTTATAATAAAATGGACCAATGTCTAAGCTTTACCCCAAAGATCACATAATAATAACAAAAAAGACAATTTTTTTAAATATGTATGAGTGAACCAAAATTCCCAACCCACTAAACTCCCCAATTTATATATGATGTTTATTTTATCGTTCTTTATTTTTCATTAGACAATTTACTTATGTAATAATTCAAGTAGTTTTATTTTTTTACTTTACCACTTTTCTACATGCTTGACATGTTTATTTATTTATTCATTTATTGTGTGCTAAGAGAGATTCGCTTAATACTAAAAACTCATTTATAAACAACACCTAACCGAGGTATAAGCAAAAGTGATGTCCCAAACAACTCTTTGGTGTGGACATCAAATGTTAGATTTATTTCCCAACATTTTGTTAGGTAGTGACTCCATGATGCCTACCTCTTGGGCCCATTTCGACACCAATATAGGTTGACCATGAGCAAAAGAATTGGGCCAAATCCCTTTCCTATTGTGAAGTGGTCAATTTATGAATTTTATAAACCTCGTTCAGTCTTGGACCCTAAAAACGGGCCTCTAAGAGCAAATTTAGAACTAGTGGGATTCAACGCGCATCATAATGGCTACTAAACTTATTTTTCCTAATTGTTATTGTTGTTGTTGATGTGTTTGAGGTAGGAATTATCGCATAATATAAATTATTCTTTTGTTAGGATATTTTATATATGTGTGTGTGTGTGTGTGTGTGTGTGACTTTTCATTTTTTAAGAGTATGAATCTAGCTATGTAGGTACACTTGAGTTGTTCATGCTTTCTTAAATTAAATGTAAAACTACTATAGTTAAAGCTTAGTTGAGCAAGGTGTACGGTTTTTGATATGATTAATGGGTATTGTATCAAATTAGATTTTAGATTAATTTAATTAATTCATTAAGATGAATGTGTGGAAATGATATATCAAATATAATTATAAAGGAATAGAAAAAACAGATGTAAATAATAAGTTAAATAAATTTTGAAAATTTATCTAAGTGTGTGTAGTAGCTATACAAAGATAAAATTATGGATTGTAGATATACCTATAATGGAAAATAATTTGTATCGTGCTAATCAGTTAAGCATCGAAACCATGTTAAATACAACCCAATGAAAAGAAATATACAATGGAAATAACGGTATGATAATGATTTTGTTTTGAAATAATAATGGAAGGTAACATTGTGCTGTAAAATATATGGAATGATAGAATACAATAATTTGATTATAAATTTAAATTTAATGTAATTAAATATTTGTAATGCCTCTTCTACAAGGCTAATCAATACTATACATATTGACTGGTGTCGAGCAAGTGTACTAGATCGGCTAGTAATATAGGGAAATATAATTATGACCCCTAATATTGAACCCAAGGGAAATTGTATAAGTGCTAAAAATTTTTAGATTTTAGAATGAAAACTGTGTATAAAGAAGGAAAGAAATCCCAATTTTATAGTAATGAAAAGTTAACTAAACTAAAAACAGAAATCGACACAACTGAGAGCAATGAAACTAATGCAAGTAAACAGAAACTTAAACAAATTAACCTAGACTTAAACAAGGCAGGTAATAAAAGATGATAAAATTCAATGATAAAAATAGCTTCTGCTAAAGGACTATCCACCTTAACTTATATTGCAATGACTCAGTTAAAAAAAGAACACAAGTGATTTGGAAAAACCAATTATATAAACCCAAATAGCTTATTTAGACTATCATTCTAAGCATTAAATCCTATTATTAAAAACAATTCAACACTTAGCATAAAGATCCAGTTTATTAACTCCTAAACATCCATTAAGCCCTTTCTCAAGAGATCTAACTTTATAGTATATTCTTAATTCAACTTTCTTAGTTTTAATTCACTTTTACCAACACATAATTATCTTTATTTCAGAATATAATCATACATCAATACCAATGAATTAATCCAAGAACATGGATATCATAGATCATAATTGAAATCAATCATCAACTATTTATCAAATACGTTAATCATTAACTCAATACAACCAGATATAAGAAATTGCTCAAGAACTAAGAAATAATAAAACTTGTATTTAATTAAAGCAAAAACTAAGTCATTGCAATAAAAGTTTAAGGATTCAAGTATCCTTTAGCAAAAGTAAAGAGAACTACTCACACTTTATCTTAAAAAGTGAAGAAAAATAAATAAAGAGATACAAACACATAAAACCCTTCAGCTACTCTTGAAGCTTTCCTCAGAACCTTCAATGGCATCCTCCAAACCCTAAGTGAACAGTAGGTTAAAATTAAACTAAAAATTTGTAATCAAGGAGCCAACCCAAGTCTGGTGCCTTAAGAAAGCTTTTATACTTCCAAAAGAGGAATTTTGATGCCTTGTTAGTTCCTAAATCCGAGTGTAATAGAGTTTTATTATATTTTGGACTTCTCAATTTAATAGAGGTGTAAAATAACTCAGGTGAGGCCTTGTTGAGTTTGGTTGAGGGCTTTAACAACTCAAGAAAGGCATAAATAACTCGGGTGAGGTGATTGCAACTTGGGAGAGGTGATTTCAAAATTCAATAGAGGGCTTTTAGCTTGGGTGAGTTAATGTAGAGCTTGGGTGAGTTGATGTGGAGCTTGGGTGAGGTGTTTTACAACTCTTCTGAGTTCCTCCTCTTTACTATTTATGAGAATCAAGCTTTTAAATTACAAAACTACCAAATTTCCCCCAAACTGCTCCTTTTCTCAATTAACTCCTCCTTCTCTTCAATTTAACCCTTAAAAACACCAAAATTTGCAATTCAACCTAGAAACACACAAAATAAATAATTAATCATAAAATCAACCAAATTAAACAATTTAAACCCATAAAAAAATACTAAAAATATAGTGTAATTCACAATTATCACATACCCTATAATCTTTGCTCGCCCTCGAGAAAATTTAAACAAACCAACTTCTCAAAATAATCAAAGTTTAACTAAGAAATATGCATTTGAAGACTTTACTTAGCAATTAATAAGAGTAGTTAAAAAAATTTTAACTAGGATAAATTCAAATAAGACAATATGAGTTAGTTTCCTTATGTGTGTGTAAGACCAAAACATTTTAAGCAATTTTTCAAAAACTAAAACACCAATACAAATTTATAGTCAACCTCAGAATGTATGTACATCTAAGTGTACAAATGGTTTCTCACTTGAAACTTTGGAAATACCATAAGCCTCTCCTTTAGCATCGAAACCCGCAGGTCATCTCCGCTAAACAAATAAAAAATAAACATAGAATCACTTAGGTCTTTAAAGGTTGTAATGGGGTTAAGGTATTGGTTATCAAATAATGGACAATAGATCATAAAAAAAATAGCCACTCTATGCTTGAACAAACCAAATTCCATAATTTCAAACTACTCAATACATACCCCTTTACTATACTTGTTTTCTCAATCCCATAAACATTAAGCACCTCCAAGAGAAAAAAAATACTAAAATATCTTTTAAATTACTCAATTCTGCCACTTTTGAGAAGCCAAAAATTTCTTTCCTTTGTAAAAATCCCACACTTAAAATTTTTCCATATATGCTAGTTCTATCTTTTACTTTTCTTTCTTTCCTTTATATTTTTCCTTTTTTTCTCTCTTTTTTTTCACACTAGCTTCCTTGCTGACAATACAATGATAAACTGGGTAATTACAAGGTCAATCTTTTACTAATTCCTTGACTTCATCCATAGTCCTTGCTAATAATCTCAAAATCGTTTTACTACACCCTTTACAATACCAAATCCCTATTAATCCATCTAATCCTAGAATGGCAGCTCTTAAAAGGGGAGATAAAAGCTTTTCAGGCTATATGGGAATATAAATGAGTGTACTAAGAAAAATAAATATGGCCTGCATTAAACATGCCTCATTAAGCTCAAAATGACTAGCAAAGGTCAAATGTATCAAAAAGGGTAGAAAAATAGTCTTATTATAGCTTAAAAAGAAAAATTTGCCTATATCACTTTCTAGCTTGTTCGAGTTGTTTCTATGCTTTGAAGGGTGATGGGGAAGGTTCTAGTTTCCTAAAATTCCTTGCTCAACTAAATTAATGCATTGGTTTTTCTTTCATTTTAAAATTAGTCTTTTGTGCTTAAAGAGTGGAAACTAACAAATATAAGTTTAGCTGAATGCTAAAATAGCTAAAAATTCCATTAAACAATATGTTTATCTTAATACTAAAGCAAGATTTTAAACACTACACATTCTAAGTTAAAGTTTAATATGTTCAAGATTTGAGAATAAAACTGGGGCAAAGTAAGTCTAGTACAAGCTAAGTGACTATTTTAACTAACTACATCTCTAGCACAACCTAATTAAAGAACAAACAATCAATTTAAAAAAGAACTACTATTACTGCTAAATAATTTACAAAGTAATTTTAAAAAAATGAAAGTAAAAACAACTAATTAGAATAAAAACATCAAAACAAAAACAAAAGAAAATACATAAACAAAAATTAAAAGACTTTCACAAATAAAAGGGAGCATGAGACTATCTATTTCTTGAATCTCTTTAACAAAATTCAGCTTAGCTTGAGTAAGCTTTACCCCCTCAAAAAAACTTTGCTATCCACCAGTCATTAGGGTTGTGGTATAGGTGGTGGTTGGAAGCATTTCCAAAAAAAGTGGACAAATTACTCAAAATTTTGCTTTAACTCATCAATGCTATCTTGCATAGTCTCCAACCGACCTTGCTGTATGTCCAATCTAGCATTGACTTCATTCAGAAGAGTAACTATCTGAGGTGAAGGGGCTTCTACTACTGGTGGTGCCTCTTGCTGCTCAGGCTCTGCCTTCTATACATCTACATGTTGTTCATCATCCTCAACACGATTTAGATGTAGGTATTTAGCCCAGGTTGTCTAGTGGTGATGCAACTTGTCACATAGTACTTTTGCATAGTTGATGCACTAACTATCACCTGCACAAGGATCACCCAAGCCTAAATGCTTTATAGCTTTAGCCATGATGGTGGCAATCCACCCAATAGAGATAACCTTAATACAACTTGGCTTCCGCTGTAGGTCCTCTATTTTTCTCAATAGTTGGAATGCACCACTGATCCTAATCCATTCAACTATATAGCATAATAACAAAATATCACTTGATTTAATGGCACTTAGTCCAGCGATACAGTTGTACATTGTTATTGAAAAAAATCGATGTGAGACACGAAGTGCATGATCCTTTAAGGAGTATGCCTTAGTTTGACTACCATGCCATCTTATCGGGCTGAGAGGATTACAAACCCATTCCCAATTCTCAATAAGTGTGGCATTAGGCAACTCACTAATCCCATACATAGGAAAGCCTGAATACTCCGTAAAATTAGGGAAACTCATTGTATAAGCCTTTCTCCCGAGCTTGAAATGCATAGTGCCAAGATCTTGCTCATTCTTAAAGGTGCACTCAAAGGAATACAGGAAGTCTTTAGCCATTTTAGGATAACCTTTCGTCCTTTGAGCAATAAACTTCTCCCAACCTATGTTTCTAATTAACGATAGTATCTCATCCCATAAGTTGTCATCAATGGTGTCAAAAAAATATTCATTCAAATAAACTAGCTTGACATATGTGGCATTATCAAAGTACTCATAAATTTCATGTTTATCTGCATCCATAAATGCTAGACTGTGCTTACTTGAAGAGCTAGAAGCACCCCTATGTATTGCTTTCTTGAGTTCCACTACACACAGCAAAATAGCAAAAGATTAGTGTGTAACATTGGAAGTTCAAGCATTATACCATGATAAACAATGACATGGAACATAATTGTAATCATGTCCAAGACACATTCTCAAGCCATTACTAGTGTTATCAAAACTTGTCCCAAAATTAAGGAAACAAAAGAATTCATATGAATGAAAATCGAAAAAAAACAAATTGCCCCTAAAACTTTGAATGGAAAAATGAAAGCTTAAACATTACTTTTAAGGGTTGAAATGGCCAATTCAAAATGAGCTTTCCAAAAACATATTATAATAGTAAATCAGACAACTGTAGCAAAAGTTATGATCAAAATAGTTCGTGCCACAATTAAGCAAAAGTGATTTAGGCATTTTGTCAAACACCTTGTGTGCACAACTTGGAAAGGATAAAATGTGATCAATTTCAACTCTAAATTAAGCCAATAACAAGTACAATCATCGATTGCATGTACTTAAAAAACACAATGTAAATAAAATGCAAAAGAATCAAGAAATTTAGCTCAAAATTAGACTCCAATCAAACCAAAAGATAGAGAATAAAACCCAATTTTAATTCATAATAAGCAATGTAAAATGTTAATACATAGATTAAATTAATTAAAAACACTTACTTGAATGAAATAAACTAAGAGAAGATGAGAAATTATAAGCTTGAGGGTTAATAACTCGGGAGAGTTGGATTGACGCTTGGGTGAGGTAAAGAAAGCGTGAGTGTGTGTGAAAGTGGGGCAGGATTGGGTGAGTGGGGTTTTAAAGGCCAAAGTCCTCAAGTGAGTGAGGTAGGACAACTCGAGAGAGGGGTAATGGGACTTAGGAGAGGTGGAGTACGGTGCTAAAAAGGCTTAAGCACCTCGAATGAGGTGGGAAACCCCTTGGCTGAGGCTTGAAAAGCGGGATAAAGGGCAAAAGCACCTCGGTAGAGGCTTGAATCTCAAGACTGAAAGCTACGAAGGCCTTGAAAGAGTGGAAAATCACTCGGTTGAGGTGATTCTATGAGTTGTTAGGGACCTCGGGTGAGTGGTTTTTCTCGGCACTTCACAGAAAACTTCCACTTTTCCATAACTACACTCCCAATTTCTCAAGCTTTAAATCTCATAACTCCCAAATAATGAATTTTTATTTAATTTTCTCCATTCCTACCTTAATTCATCCTCCATAAACTAATCAAAACTCACAAAACATTGTCAATCTATGATTTACAATGCACTCGATTTAATCAATTCTTAACCAATTTATGCTAAAACAATAAATAAACAATATAAAAGCCTGTAAACAAGTTACAGTATAAATCAAGAGTAACATGAATTAGAACTCACTCACATAAATCTCTACCTTGAACAATCAACCTATTTTCACTCAAAACTCAATTACAACCATGAGAAAAAAGAATACAAACCTACAAACCAGTAGAATTATATATCAAAACCACACTTAACTCAAGCAATATATGTCTCCCTTTTAATTTGTGAATCAATAAGCAAACAAACTCAAACTTAAAAAAATGAAAACATTCAAGAAATATAAAAATAAAGCAAAAATAAACACAGCAATTAAAAGCAAAAGTAAAAGACATTCACACAAATAATTCAAAACAAAGATTAAAAAAAACTTAGTTCTAAGTTTAAAAAATCCTCAGCTAGACTTTTAGAACCGCCTTACTTGTCATTGAAGATCAAGGTTGCCTTAGCAACCTCCATATCAACAACATAATATGGTTTCAACCTGTGACTATTGACTTTATAATCACGACCGTCCTTTGGATTTTTAATAATGACTACACTGAATGCATTGCTGGAAACTATGTGGTATGGTCCAAGCCATCTGGACTTGAGCTTACCTAGAAACAATCGTAAATGACTGTTATAAAGCAAAACCAACATAGTAGGGGTGAATTCTTTTTTACTTAACTTTTTGTCATGCCATCACTTCATTTTCTCCTTGCATAAAGTAGCATTGTCATAGGACCAGTGGTGTAATTCATCAAGCGCCTTAAGCTACAGACATTGCTTCTCACCTACACTTTTCAAATCAAAATTAAGTAGTTTTGTAGCCCAATATTCCTTATGCTCAAGTTCCACTAGAAAATGACATGCTTTCCTAAAAAATAACCAAAATTGGGACATGCCTATAGGAGTCTTATATGCCATTCTATAGGCCCACATAGCCTAATCTAACTTTTGATACCAATCTTTTATAGACATATTCACTATTTTTTCTAAGATTGATTTTAACTCTCTATTAGATACCTCCACTTGCCTATTTGCCTGAGGATGATATGGGGTTGTAATTTTATGTCGAACACCAAACTTTCTAATTAATATTTAAATTTAACTATCTTGCTCTATTTATTATCATGCATAGCATTTCACATTCCAGCACATATGAATATAATCATTCTAGCTCCTAGATGCATGCATATACTAGCATTCTCACTATGAGCTTATTTCAACACTATCCTTCATATGACATACATATATTATATAACCTTTATACATATTAAACATGTAAGGAAATTATACAAAATTAATCAAAATCCCTATATTAACTTCTATAGACAGGTGTTGGCCTGTCTTGATGTACAGAACATTTCTGTACAAAAGCCTCGACAATAGAACCTACACGGATCAAAATAACCCATGCTAAGCTATACAACTTAGTGGGGATAATAACTATGGAAGACAACCACTCATAGTGATTGTCAATTTCATAAAGTCATACATAACTTAAAATCATTTAAAGTAACATATAAACAATAAGCATATGATAACAATACAATTATTTTAATCAACAATGTATTCCTACATTCAAAGTAGTCTTCATAAATTCCAACACTTCAAAAAATAATCTATACATATATAGATAAGCAAAAGAATATAATACATGCATTAGAAAACTCATTAAATCAGGATATTCCATAATTCATATGTCTCGTTATACCGTAATTGGCTATGATGTATTTATACCGTAACTTAGCCTACTTAAGTCTAAAGGTGGATAATGGGATCTATGGATATTTGAGGGTATCAAAACTGTGGATATTTGAAGATATCAAAACCATAGACCCAAACAAGCTCGACAGTATGGTTGACCAGTCAAATGGATCCAAATGGGTCAATTAGAAACCTGAACGGCTGTTCGTGATCTAAAGGGATCAACTGTACTTTAGACCTAAACAGGTTGATTGTGGAAACTGTAATATCCCTATAGGCACCTATCTATCCACGATTGAACTCTAAGTGCAGGCAATACTCTTGTTTAATTCTCTTTTCATATATCATGCTTGCATTTTACTAATCATTTTGCACATATACATCAATAGGATAGTTATATCATTGCCATGGCATAATTATATACGTAAATTCATATAATGCTTCACATATTTTAAAATCCTGCTATCATTAAATATCACATTTAACATGGTCATACTATGACAATCATGTAATGTGTCATACCTGTTCAAATGCTCATCATAAAACATGCCTTGTTATAAGAACTTTGCACTATAGCACATCGTATGGATGTGGTCATGTAAAAAGATTCATAATCACAAGTACATATGTATACACATCAATTCAAATAGGCATATAACAATGCAAGTACTTACTATTGAGCACATGTCATCACATTATGTACTTTAACATGTTATCAATAAGGCACTATATGTAAACATGATCATACTAATATATTTCTATATTTCATAGTATATGTGCATGTTGAAATACATAATTACTCTTAATGGGAGTACATACATATAAATAACTTTGCATATAACAAACAAGTATTTAAGTTTAATCACATATGCATATTTAATATAATTGTCAACAGTCATTACTTAAGTACATATGTGAATATGTGTGTGTGTGTGTGTGTGTGTGTGTGTATATATATATATTTATATATTTATATAGACATATATTTAGGGACTTTTATCAATAATCATATCACATGCTATATCCAATCCAAGGTGTTATCATATAAACATGTATTTAACATAACTATGTTTAAACCAAATATAGAAAACAAGGTAAAATTCTGCCTACACAAATCTTCACAGGGGCAGCATTCTGGATCCAACTTAGGTGCCCTTTTTGGTTTAGAAAATGTTATTTTTAGGCCAAGTGACCTTCTACAATTCATTCCCCTATATGTCCAGTTTCTAAAACATCAAAATTCATCACAAAATCACATCCATAATTCAAGATATTCAAGAAACACCATAGGCTGTTCATAAATTAAAATATAGTTATTGTTACCACTTGTAAAATTTATTGAATAAAATTGGAAATGAATCAGCCTAAATTGCCTTCAACAAAGTTCTGATCCTAGCTTTCTAGTTTACCTAAAATTTTATGGCATAGCCTTCTGACTCCTCTACCAATATTTATACCCAAAATACTACAATCTGTTCCTTAACAGTGCAACTAGTTTTCATGAATTTCAAGCTAACATTAGACATTCATACAAATATAATTAGACAAAGCTTCCTTCATATAAAATGTTCATTTATAAGTATATTTTGCATAGGATTCAACCTCATAGCATTCTAACAATTATTAAAGGAATTGCATCACATTTTCCAGAATCTGTTCCAGAACTAAAATTAACAGCTCTTTACAATTTCAAGTAAAATTAAGATCATCATATAGAAATATCTAGCCCTATATTGCTCTAAAAAGTTGTAGGTATACTAATTATGTAAAGTATAAAGTTAAAATTATTTTAATTTAGTCTTACTAACTCAATTTATGCATAATTACAAGAACTAGTTTCTTTTTATTTTCTTAATGCTTACATGCTTCTTTTTATTAATCCTCCTACAAAGTTTTTGCTCAAATCAAATGCTCAACCAATCTTACAATACATTTTAATTTTCCAATTAGCCACATGCATACTTGAGAGACCTAAAAATCCCTTACCTTGGCCGAATATCCCTTAGCCTTAGTCTTGTGCCTTCCCCTTTCCTTTGCTCTTCCTAGATTATTCTTCTCCTTTCACAACAATTCATCCATTCAACAAGATTTTCCAGCATTTTAATTTCTCAAACCCCAACTAAAATAAGAAGAAGATGAAGAAGAAGAAGATGAACTAACAAATAGATATGCTTACCTTAATGTTTTCACAAATTTCCCTTGATTAATTTTCCATATGCAATGTTTTCTTTAAGGATTTTCTTAGATGTTTAATAATGGATGATGATGATGAAATGAGAGAGAAATTTCTATAATTCTTCAAGCCTTTGCCATCCCTCTTTCTCTCTCTTAGCCTAATGATGGCTACTTATAAAGGCTATGGAAAATTCCCTCTTCAATCCTTTCCTTTTTGCATGATTCACTATGGCCTCTCACCTTTTTGCATGTTATAAAATGACCTTCCCACTTATTCATTCTCTTAAATCAACCTCTTAATTTATACCTTTAATCACAATTAACCCTTAAGATTCCACAATCACAAATTTACCCTATAATTAATTTTTCATGCTTTAATTATACCCTTAAATATTATTAAACTAGATTTATAAATTTTACTTTTGTACAATTGCTATAATATAATGAATTTATCACTTATCCCACACCTTTAGTGAAATTCACAATCTAAATTTAATCTCATCTAATTATAACTCTAATAAAACCATGCATTACTAACTAGGCTCATGTTAGGGGTCTAACAAATCTCTCCCCCTTAAGGAATTTCGTCATCAAAATTCATACCTGTTTCAAACAATTGAGGATATTGCTCCCTCATGGCTGCCTCTGGTTCCCAAGTTACTTCTTGTACACCATGTTGTTGCCAAAGTACTTTGACCAGAGGGATTTGCTTGTTCCTTAATTGTCTGATTTTCCTAGCCAGGATTCCTTTTGGTTCCTCATCATATATGAAATCCAGTTGTACTTGAATGTCTTGAACTTACAGCTTATGTGACTCATCCGACCGATATCTTGTAAGCATAGACACATGAAATACATTATGGAGCTTGGCTAATTTCATAGGAAGAGCCAATCTATAAGCCACTGGTCCAACTCTTTGAAGGATTTCATATGAACCAATGAACCTCAGACTGAGCTTTCCTTTTTTCCCAAATCTAAGCACCTTTCTCCATGGAGATACCTTTCGAAATACCTTATCACCCACTTGATACTCGATATCCTTTATTTTTAAGTCAACATAGGATTTCTGTCTATCATTAGCTTTTTTCATCCTCTACTTGATAATTTGAACTTTTTTCTCTTATCCCTAACAAGGTCAGGACCGATTATTTGCATTCAGTCAACTCAGTCCAACAGACTGGAGTTCTACATTTCCTGCCATACAAAGCCTAATATGGTGCCATTTGAATACTCTTCTGGTAACTGATATTGTAGGAAAATTCCATTAAAGCCACATATTTGTCTTGACTTTCAGAAAACTCCAAAGCACATCCCCTCATCATATCTTCAAGAACCTGAATAACCCTTTTGAATTGTCCATCCATTTAAGGATAAAAAGTTATACTGTACTTGAGCTGTGTTCCCAAAGCTTGCTGTAGACTTTACCAAAATCTTGATGTAAACATTGGATCTCTATCATAAATTATGGATATTGGTATACCATATAACCACACAATCTCATTTACATACAATTCTGCAAGCTTATCCATAGAATAATCTATTCGAACCGATATAAAGTGAGCTACTTTTGTTAACTTATCCACTATTACCTAGACAACATCATATTTTCATTGAATAAGGGACAAACCGGTAACAAAATCCATAGTAATGTCTTCCTACTTCCACTGTGGAATCGAAATGGGATTCAAAATACCAGAAGGAAACTTATGTTATGCTTTCACTTGCTGACATGTTAAACATTTAGAAACATATTCAACAATATCCTTCTTCATGCTAGGCCACCAGTAAAACTATTTCAACTCTTGATACATCTTGCTCCTGCCTAGATGTATAGTAAATGCAATATTATGAGCTTCATGTAATAATATTATTTTCACTTCTTTTTCATCAGGAACACATAACCTGTTATGGTAGTATATACTTCCATCCTCTTTCATTGAAAAATCTGATTGACCTCCATCACATACTGCTTTAATAATCTGTTATAACTTTTCAATCTCCTTCTGAGCATCTAACACTATCTACCAAAATAGCTTTAAACTATGCTAGTAGTGCACCATCTAATACAAATTTCCATCTGCACTGCTTTAACATCAATGCTGCCATTGTCTTATGACTTATGGCATCAGCAACCACATTTGCCTTTTTTGGATGGTAATCAACTATGCAATCATAATCTTTGAATAACTCTAACCACCTTTGTTGTCTTTAATTAAGGTCTTTTTGACTAAGTATTTGAGGTTTTTATGATCAGTATAAATTTCGCATTTTTCACCATACAGGTAATGTCGCCAAATCTTCAAAGCAAAAACTACAGTTGCTAATTCTAGATCATGAGTCGGGTAGTTCTACTCATGCAGTTTCAACTATCCAGATGCATAAGCTACTACCTTAACATCTTGTATTAATACACATCCTAACCCAATCTTCGAGGCATCACTTTATATTGCATACACTTTCCCTGAAACCGTTGAGTTAACACTGGAGCTTCAGTCAACATTTTCTTCAACTGATCAAAGCTTGCTTGACATCGATTAGATGACTCAAATTTAATATTCTTCCTTAATAACTTAGTGAGTGCTAAAGCAATGACAAAAAACCCTTTGACAAAAGGATGATAGTAACCTGCCAACCCTAGAAAACTTCTAACTTCATACACATTCTTGGTTGGTTTCCAATTAACAATAGCTTTAATTTTATTTGGATCTACCCTAACACCTTCAGCAGATATGACATGACCTAAGAAAGAAACTTCATTAAGCCAAAAGTCACATTTACTCAACTTGGCAAACAACTGATTTTCTTTCAAGGTTTGTAATACAATCCTCAGATGTTCAGCACACTCATCTTCATTTCTGGAGTAAACCAATATGCCATCGATAAACATTACAATAAAACGATCTAAGTAGGTTCTAAATACCCTATTCATAAGATCCATGAATGTAGTAGGTGCATTTGTCAACACAAATGGCATAACTAAGAATTCATAATGCCCATAACGGGTTCTAAATGTAGTTTTAGGAACATCCCCATCCTTAACTCTGAGCTGATAATAACCTGATCGCAAGTCTATCTTTGAAAACACACCGGCACCACTCAACTAATCAGACAAATTGTTAATACGAGGTAAAGGATATTTGTTCTTCACTGTCACTTTGTTCAACTATCTATAATTGATAAACATTCTCATCGATCTGTCCTTCTTCTTAACAAATAGAACTGGAGCACCCCAAGGTGACACACTCGGGCTGATGAAGCCTTTGTCTAACAATTCCTATAATTGAACCTTTAGCTCTTCTAATTCAGTTAGAGCCATTCTATATGGTGGCCTAGCGATTGGGGCTGCACCAGGTAACAGATCAATAAACAACTTAACATCTCTTTCTGAAGGAAAACTAGGCAATTCCTCAGGAAATACATTTGGAAATTCATTCACAATAGGTATAATATCAAGCTTTACTGTAACTCTTTTTGAGTCAAGGACTAAAGTTAAAAATTCTTCATAGCCTTTTCTAAGACAACGTCTAGTTTGCATTGCTGATATAACATTAGTCATTAGTTTAGAACAGTTCCCTTCAACTACCACTTCTTTTCCTTCATTATCCTTGAGAGTTACTATTTTCATTTCACAATTCACCACTGCATGATGCTTAGATAACCAATCCATTCCTAGAATTACATCAAACTCATGAAAAGGCAACACAATCAAATCTACTAAAAACTCTCTCCCCTAAACTACTATAGGATAGTTTTTACATACCTTATTAACAATTACACTATGCACCAATGACTAGTCACACACATCAAAATCTAACAGTTGTATTTTGGACATATCTCTACCCAAATCCCCAGTGCAAATATAACAATGAGTAGAGCCAAGATCAATAAGTACATGTAGGACCCAATTATAAAGAGAAAAAGTACCAGCTATAACTTCTGGAGCATTCTGTTCCTCCCGAGCTTTCATTGCATAAGCCCAACTAGAAACCATCTAAGCAAAAGGTCTATCAACTATTTCTGACATGTTTTGGGACTAGGATCCATGATGATTTAATCCACCCCTTCCTCTGCCTCTACCTCTACTAGATGGGGGTGCATTAGAAGCTCCCTTGTTGCTTAAAACCTTTGTCCGATTTGAAAGGACAATTAGACATAAAATGGTCAGCACTGCCACATCTAAAGCATTTTCCAGCCAGTTTCCTACAGTTGCCCTAATGATGCCTATAATAATGTGGACATTCAGGTGCTTAACCCCCACTCTATCTTTCTAAAGTTTCCTTCTCAGATTTAAACTTGGTTGAGGATTCTTGCTTCTTTTTATTGTTAGTAGAACTAAAAATAGACTCTGTAGGGCTCCTTTAAATCTCTTCCCAGTGAAAGATCCTCCTTTAGAACCACTTCTCTTGTGCTTCCTCTCTCTTTTGGCTATCTAGTACTTCTCAACTTTTATAGTAGTTATAACCAGTTGATTAAAAT
This sequence comes from Excoecaria agallocha, assembly GCA_037975025.1. Taxonomy (NCBI): domain Eukaryota; kingdom Viridiplantae; phylum Streptophyta; class Magnoliopsida; order Malpighiales; family Euphorbiaceae; genus Excoecaria; species Excoecaria agallocha. The sequence continues at coordinate 86,107,558 of CM075808.1, read as the reverse complement.
CCACCACAATTAGAGATGTAAATCCGAACAATTTTTCTTTAATTCGATCATTCAGCCCATCTTCAAAGTGTCTGCATTTAAAAACTCCTGTCAACATCTCCTTGGGAACATACTTGCACAACCGGCTAAATTCTTTTTCATACTCAGCCACAAACAAAGCTTTTTATCTCAAACTCAAAAACTACATTAATTTCTCCTCCTTGTATGCCTTAGTAACATATTTCTTCCTGAACTTCTCCTCAAAGAATTCCCAGGGAAGTGGATCAGGTAACTGAGGTTGTCTTAATATCAGCTTCCACCAATCATAAGCCATGCCTTGAAGTAAGGACATAACACAAGATACCTTGTGATTTGCAGGATAGTTAATTTCATCAAATATCCTCTCCAACCTTTCCAACCACAACTCAGCTTCTTTAGATTATTCTAAATTAGTGCCCATAAATTCTTTGTTGGATTTTAATGGTTACATGCATCACATACATGAGCAGAATTTTAAATTTTTTTAACCATTAGATCTGATCTTGCCATGAATACACAATATAAGTATATGAGAATAAGAAAAATCACCTTTGATTTTGTTGAACAGTTGATTTTACTTCGCACCGGGTTGTCGCAAACCACAGTGTCCAAAATCGAACACCTCCAATGAGTAATCCACACTAGAGAGGGGTAAATTGAACCAACAAATTGGTGTTTAACTAGGGCTGGCCGAAATTCCCAAGAGCTAGCTTAGGATTTGGCGTAAAAGGGAGAGAGATTGAGAGAAAAGACTTTCTTTTTGTTTTAATCACTTAACCCTAATTCTCATTAGTTGGCCTTTTATAGTTAGGTTAAAATTCCAACTCCTTAATGAGATTGGGCTCTTTAAAATTGCTGGAGAATTATTAATTGGGCCTCTGGAATTAATTATAATCATTTGGGCTTAATTAAATCGAAATTAAATCTTTTCATAAAAGACCATGCACAAAATCCACAAACTAGGCCCTTTGTGCATCTAATTGGATTTAAATACCCAAATGGATTCCAAATCCAACCAAATTAAATATGTGAGTTCCATAACACTTATGTAACATATATAAATTAATTTGGTCCAAGAAAAATCCCTCTAAGCCCTTCTGTATGGAGTTGGCGTGTGGCCCTCTTCTAGAGGGATTTCACCAACTTTCTTCATTCCTCTGGCCCTTAATAATTCCTCCAATGGTCCTATTAATTATTATATCAGTCCTATAACACTTATAGTAGTCTTATAACACTTATAAGACAATAATAATTAATCATGAAATACATTATTTCATTTAGGTCCAATTTACAGAACATTTCTCAAAAGTTTCGCGGACAATTTTATTTGATCATAATTAATTAAACTCTTTAATCAATTATTATCATATTCTATTCTCTACCTTTATAATAATATCAAATATTATTATCCTTGTCATTTTACCATTTTACCCTTTTCTCTATATGTGTGTGACCTATTGGGTTCCTGTCCATGTTGGCAGTATAATATGTAATTGTGAGTTCTATTCAAAACTCACATGATTTAAACTCCTTTAAATCATTTTATCAATCTCTATTGATATTTTGATACATCATTATACAAGTCATGATTGGCCTCTAGCTAGGCATCATGACTACCCAAATGTCAAGAATCATATGGTTTGACTGTACCCTTCCATAGAAACAGTTACCGTGAAATTACTCCTTTCACCACTGTTATCTCAATTAGATTCTGAGTATGGATTTCTGTCAACTCATATAAATCTAATTATGTATGCTCTATTAATTTAACCATTGTTCCTAAAATGCCCTTCATGGATCTCCATCCATCTCGGCATATTACTCTGGCCAGAGATTCTCTGAACAAGGCAATTATAAAATCATGTGAGATAACTTCCCTTGTTAAATCTGGGATGGTGAATCCTTTGTCAATCACTCAACTATCTTCAAGTAGGTCATGATATACCCAATATCCTAACTATCTTCACTCCCAGTTGGAAGTAATCAGTTATGGAGTCAAAGTATACCACTTGCTACTTAAGATAACTTTGGTGATCTCAAGTCTAAGGATACTTGCACAACCACTATGAAGAGATTCCTCACTGACATAGATTTAATATCCATATGAAGATTCTCTTTGCAGGTCTCTAATGAACTTGTTCCTCTAACAAGCATCCACATGTTAGCTTTGATTATCATCCATAATCACAGTTATGAGAACCACTGCTTGAACCATTCAAGAAGCATAACATGTGCTAGTCTGTCCGAATTAACAATGTCCTATCTTGTTAATTCTATGATTAGGGATATTTAGATATTAACACATTTGCATGCGATAGACATCTCACATCATGAACACCTTTATGATTGCGTTTGCACTGTGTTTATAATATCTAGGACTTCATTTATTAATTTAAGATTTACAAACTCATGTATTCAAAAATAGCATTAATAAATGAATGATGCCTTTTATTAAGAATATAAATTTCATACATATGAAAAACATCCATATTACATGGGCTCTAGGGCATACTCTCTAACAATCTCCCATTTGCACTAGAGCCAATCACTCATATGTCTCAGACCCATGCTATTTATATGGTGATCATGCTTTATCTGGGAAAGTGCTTTAGTGAGGGGATCCGCCACATTGTCATCTGTGGGAACCCTTTCTATTTTCACATCATTTCTAGCTACTATTTCCCTTATGAGATGGTAGCATCTGAGAACATGTTTGGATCGCTGATGAGACCGTGGTTCCTTTGCTTGCGTAATGGCTTCATTGTTGTCACAATATAAAGTAATCGAATCAACAATGCTAGGCACCACTCCTAGTTCGGTTATGAACTTTTTGATCCAGACTGCTTCTTTGGCTGCTTTTGAAGCAGCAATGTACTCAGCTTCCGTCGTGAAATCAGCAGTTGTTTCTTATTTGGAACTTTTCCAACTAACTGCTCCTCCTCCCATTACGAACACATAACCAGATTGTGATTTACAATCATCTTTGTCAGATTGGAAGCTGGCATCTGTATACCCATTTACTTCCAAACTGCCCTCTCCTTATACCAAGAATATATCCTTAGTCCTTCTCAAGTACTTAAGAATATTCTTGACAGCTGCCCAATATTCCTCTCCAAAATTGGATTGGAATCTGCTTGTGACACTCAAAGCAAATGCTACATCTGGGCGTGTACATAATATAGCATACATGATAAAACCAATTGTAGATGCATATGGTATTCTGTTCATGCTCTCTCTATCCTCTAGTGTTTGCGGACACATAGACTTAGAAAGGTGTTTGCCATACACCATGGGTATAAACCCTTTCTTAGAGAGATCCATATTGAACCTCTTCAATACTTTATCTATATATGTACTCTGAGAAAGACCTAGCAACCTATTGGATCTATCTCTATAGATCCTTATTCCAAGAATATAGGATGCTTCTCCAAGGTCTTTCATGGAGAATTGCTTGGATAACCATATTTTAACAGATTAGAGAAGAGAAATGTCATTTCCCATGATCAATATGTCATCTACATATAGAACTAGGAAGACAATTGCACTCCCACTGACCCTTTTATACACACAAGGTTCATCTTCATTATGTGAGAAACCAAACTCTTTGATTGTCTCATTGAATCGTATGTTCCAGCTCCTAGAGGCTTGCTTCAATCCATAAATGGATCTTTGAAGCTTGCATACCTTTTCGGCATTTCCTGATGTGAATCCTTCTGGTTGTGTCATATACACATCCTCAGAAAGATTTCCATTAAGGAAAGCTGTCTTCACATCCATTTGCCAAATCTCATAATCATAATGAGCTGCAATGGCTAAAAGTATTCTTATAGACTTAAGCATCGCTACAGGAGAAAAAGTTTCGTCATAGTCAATACCTTCTTTTTTACGATAACCTTTTGCTACTAAGCGAGCTTTATAGGTAACTATATTACCTTCCATGTTAGTCTTCTTTTTGAAGACCCATTTGCACCCTATGGGTTTTATCCCTTCAGGTGGTTGAGTTAAAGTCCATACTTTATTCTCATACATGGAGTCCATTTCGGACTGCATAGCCTTAAGCCATAAATCACGTTCTGAACTGTTCAAAACTTCTTGATAGCTTGTAGGCTCATTGTCCTCTACTACAGTTATGCCTCTATCCAAATCAACGTGAAATCCATATCTCACAGGGATAGAATGCATCCTAGTAGATCTTATAGGATTTTGTGTATAATCAGGTTCAACTGTAATCTCATCATTATGAAATTCAGTTTCGGGTTCAATCGGTTGATCATCTTCTATTTATGGGTCTTGAACTTCACCAAGCTCAATTTTACTCCCACTGTCCTCTCGTAGGAGAAATTTTCTCTCCAAGAAGACAGCATGCCTTGAAACAAACACCTTTTGTTCTAAGGGATGATAGAAATAATATCCAAACGTTTCTTTTGGATATCCCACAAATAAACATTTGTCAGACTTAACATCCAGTTTGTCTGACATTGTCCTCTTCACATAAGCAGGATAGCCCCATACTTTCATATGAGAAAGCGTGGGTTTCTTGTTATTCCACATCTCATATGGAGTAACATCAACTGATTTATAGGAACTCTGTTTAACACATAAACAACAGTTTCTAGTGCATATCCCCAAAAAGACTTAGGCAAGTCCGCTCGGCTCATCATTGATCGAACCATATCTAATAGTGTTCGATTTCTCCTTTCAGATACACCATTGTGTTGTGGTGTATATGGAGGAGTCCATTGAGATAAAATCCCATTATCTCTAAGATAATCCTGAAACTCTTGACTTAAGTATTCTCCACCTCGATCTGATCTAAGTGTTTTAATACTTTTGCCAAGTTGTTTCTCTACTTCATTTCTGAACTCTTTGAACTTTTCAAATGCTTCAGACTTATATTTCATTAGATAGATGTATCCAAACCTGGAATAATCATCTATGAAAGCAATGAAGTAGGAGTAACCTCCTCTGGCATGTGTAGTCATTGGACCACATACATCTGAATGTATTAAGTCCAAAACCATTTTAGCTCGTTCTCCTTTACCAATAAAGGGAGCTTTTGTCATTTTTCCCAATAAACAAGATTCACATGTATCAAATGATTCATAATCAAATGATCCCAAATCACCTGACTTGTGTAACTTGGTCATGCGTTTTTCATTTATATTGCCTAAACGACAATGCCATAAGTATGAGGTATTCAGATTATCATGTTTCATTCTCTTGGTATCCACATTATGTACTTATTTAATTAAATCAAGAACAAATATACCATTCTCAATGATAGCTTTTGCATAAAACATATTGTTCTTAAAAATGTAACAACATTTGTCCTTTAAAGAAATATCATAATCGTTCATTAACCGACTGAAAGAAATAATACTTTTGGATAAAGCTAGAACATAATAACAATTATTTAATTCCAGTACTAATCCACTAGGAAGAGGCAAATAGTAAGTCCCCACAACTGTTGTAGAGATGTTCTGTCTAGTAGCTGACTGTAAACATATCTCTGCCTTTCCAACTCTTCTAAAGCTTCTAAGCCCATGTAGATCATTACACAAATGTGATCCACATCCGGTATCTAATACCCAAGATTGTTTTGAAGCAATAGAATAAGTATTAATTTCAATCATATGAATACCTGAGCTAGAAGCAACAACATGCTTCTTCTCCTTGAGAGAATATAGATAGGCCTTGCAGTTACGCTTCCAATGACCATCTTTTCCACAATGGAAGCAAGTTCCTTTGGGAATCTCTTTCTTGGCAACCTTCTTCTTGGAAACCCCACCATCCATTATCTCATATTGCTTATGAAGCTCTGAGGACATAGCACCCAGCATCAGACATGCTTGCTGCTTCACTATCCTCCTTGTATTTTCGATAAATACCTTTGATCTCATCAATGGCATCATCTGATGGAAGTGGTGGTGGATCTTTATCCAAGACATAATGGATCTTTTCAGCTATGAGAACAATTCTCACTTGTTTGATCCAGTCAGAATAGTTGTTGCCAACCAGTTTGTTATCCAAGATTGATCGTATATTTGATGTGCTCATGATGATTTCATAGATGTGAAAAAGAAAAGATATGAGAGTATGTTCATATATATGTATGCATTAATAAGGTCTTTAATTAATACATTTACTCCCACTATTTTATTGCGAATTAATAGCCCTCACTATATAATCCGAGAAAACCCGATGGTTTTCTTAGTGGGCCAATATCCAATCCTTGATATGTAATTTGACCTTGACTGTGGTCAACAAGCCAAATTCCATACCCTTGAAAGGTAGGTATCCATATACCAATTGTGTCTCTACACAACTATTGGATCATTAGGTTATCAACTCTTGATGCATGCATATCATATATGCATTCCCTAATCTTGCCTCTAGAACCATTAGCCTTGACTGTGGTCAACAAACTAATGGGCTAGCTAAGATGACCCATTTAATTAGATTTGAACATATTCGATATAATGTGAGCTTGACTGTGGTCAACAACCCACACTATAAAGAACTCTGGTTCTCCTCAAATTAATGGAAGGCTTATATACCTTAGTATTTGTTTGAGGGTTTTAGTTAATTAAGTCTCATCATACATGATTGGCATACATTGGTATGCATCCTATATCTATCACATAAATATAAGCATACAAATGTGGTATAGTTATGGACTTCACTACATTGATTTCCCCGAGCTAAGAGAGAAATCAAAAGGTCACACCTAGGTAGTATGCATGATTCAAACAAGAAAAATAATTACATTATCTTCAAGCTTGTTGGATCTCAATCCGGCCCATCTTGCTCCTTGAAAATGGTCTCCATCTCTATTTCTAATTCTAATCTAAGTAATCTAATTACATATTACAATTTGAAATGAAATATAAACCAAAAACAAGTGGCCGGGACATGAAAGTCCTCATTGGGCCAAAACATGCATAATGCTCAATCACATTGGGCTTTGTCCATAACTATCCATCATGCCATTCATACACCCTTATATGCCTTTCTAATGCATAAAGAAATGGATTACTAACTTTGTTTCAACCTTTGAAACTATATTTTGAGTTATTTTAATGATGTGATCAAATTAGGAAACTTTTTCCATTTTGGAAACTTTCATTTTAGGAAACCTTTTGCATGCATGTGTTCTTTTCTTAATAATCAATCCAATTGATTATTAATTAATTATAAATTGATTATTTAATTAATTAATCATATTAAATAATTAAAAGAATCAATTTTGGGCTTAAAAAAAATGTAGGCCGAAACCCACAGAAGAAAAACCCTAACTGTGTTCACACACAAACTAGTTTTGTGTCTTTTGGACCATTTGGGCCTCTTGGAATGAGCCAAGCCCACTCCATCCCTTAAAACCCATTAATAAACTTAATTAATATTTATAATGTTTAATTTAAATCAGCTCCTTGGGCCCACCAAGTCATTCACTAATTTAAACTAAGTCCGTAAACATAATTAAGCCCATTAAGTGGTTTTAATAAATTAAAATTAATCAAGTTAATTTAAGGCCCAATTTAATTAATCCAATTAATTAAAAACACTTTAATATATCATATATATCAAATTTAGAAGATCAAAAGTCGTTCTAACCATGAACACATCAAGAACACACGTAGAACACCAATTTATCGAACTTTTCGACAAAACTAGTTTTCATGCAAAACTTGTTCGATTTTAATTCCGTTCGATCCTACGGCTTAATATCACATATTAAACACATAAAATATCATCTAAATGATTTTTAAATGGATACATAAGAAATTAAATTAGAACAGCCCCTACATTACCTAGGGTTTCATGCCAAACCCTAATGAGTTTCACGCCAAACCCTAATCTTAATCATTCAAAAATTTCATTTTTGTTTCCACCAAATTTATTTGATCACACATACAACCAGAAATCAATATTTCTCATTCATGAACAATCAAATCTAATATTTTAAAGTTCATGAAATAAATAACTCAAAACAAAACAAAACTTATTCCGAAGAAAAATATAGAATTGTATATCCATGGCAAAACCTGGCTCTGATACCATGTTGGATTTTAACGATTACATGCATCACATACATGAGCGAAATTTTAAATTTTTTTAACCATTAGAGCTGATCTTCCCATGAATACACATTATAACTATATGAGAAAAAGAAAAATTACCTTTGATTTTGTTGAACAGTTGATTTTACTTTGCACCCGGTTGTCGCAAACCACAGTGTCCAAAATCGAACACCTCCAATGAGTAATCCACACTAGAGAGGGGTAAATTGAACCAAAAAATTGGTGTTTAACTAGGGCTGGCCGAAATTCCCAAGAGCTAGCTTAGGAGTTGGCGCAAAAGGGAGAGAGATTGAGAGAAAAGACTTTCTTTTTGTTTTAATCACTTAACCCTAATTCTCATTAGTTGGCCTTTTATAGTTAGGTTAAAATTCCAACTCCTTAATGAGATTGGGCTCTTTAAAATTGCTGGAGAATTATTAATTGGGCCTCTGGAATTAATTATAATCATTTGGGCTTAATTAAATCGAAATTAAATCTTTTCATAAAAGACCATGCACAAAATCCACAAACTAGGCCCTTTGTGCATCTAATTGGATTTAAATACCCAAATGGATTCCAAATCCAACCAAATTAAATATGTGAGTTCCATAACACTTATGTAACATATATGAATTAATTTGGTCCAAGAAAAAGCCCTCTAAGCCCTTCTGTATGGAGTTGGCGTGTGGCCCTCTCCTGGAGGGCTTTCGCCAACTTTCTTCATTCCTCTGGCCCTTAATAATTCCTCCAATGGTCCTATTAATTTTATATTAGTCCTATAACACTTATAGTAGTCTTATAAAACTTATAAGACAATAATAATTAATCATGAAATACATTATTTCATTTAGGTCCAATTTACAGAACATTTCTCAAAAGTTCCGCGGACAATTTTATTTGATCATAATTAATTAAACTCTTTAATCAATTATGATCATATTCTCTTCTCTACCTTCATAATAATATCAAATATTATTATCCTTGTCATTTTACCATTTTACCCTTTTCTCTATAAGTGTGTGACCTATTGGGTTCCTGTCCATATTGGCAGTATAATATGTAATTGTGAGTTCTATTCAAAACTCACATGATTTAAACTCCTTTAAATCATTTTATCAATCTCTATTGATATTTTGATACATCATTATACAAGTCATGATTGGCCTCTAGCTAGGCATCATGACTACCCAAATGTCAGGAAAGTCATGTGGTTTGACTGTACCCTTCCATAAAAACAGTTACCGTGCAATTACTCATTTCACCACTCTTATCTCAATTAGATTCTGAGTATGGATTTCTGTCAACTCATATAAATCTAATTATGTATGTTCTATTAATTTAACCATTGTTCCTAAAATGCCCTTCATGGATCTCCATCCATCTCGGCATATTACTCTGGCCAGAGATTCTCTGAACAAGGCAATTATAGAATCATGTGAGATAACTTCCCTTGTTAAATCTGGGATGGTGAATCCTTTGTCAATCACTCAACTATCTTCAAGTAGGTCATGATATACCCAATCTCTTAACTATGTTCACTCCCAGTTGGAAGTAATCAGTTATGGAGTCAAAGTATACCACTTGCTACTTAAGATAACTTTGGTGATCTCAAGTCTAAGGATACTTGCACAACCGCTATGAAGAGATTCCTCACTGACATAGATTTAATATCCCTATGAAGATTCTCTTTGTAGGTCTTCAATGAACTTGTTCCTCTAACAAGCATCCACATGTTAGCTTTGATTATCATCCATAATCATAGTTATTAGAACCACTGCTTGAACCATTCAAGAAGCATAACATGTGCTAGTCTGTCCGAATTAACAATGTCCTATCTTGTTAATTCTATGACTAGGGATATTTAGATATTAACACATTTGCATGCGATAGACATCTCACATCATGAACACCTTCATGATTGCGTTTGCACTGTGTTTATAATATCTAGGACTTCATTTATTAATTTAAGATTTACAAACTCATGTATTCAAACATAGCATTAATAAATGAATGATGCCTTTTATTAAGAATATAAATTTCATACATATGAAAAACATCCCTTTTACATGGGCTCTAGGGCATACTCTCTAACATTCTTGTGCCCCATGCTTTCTAATTTTAGTTATTGGAGCTTTGGGCATAGTAATTCTTTACATAATCTAGGCCATATCTTGATAAATTTTCAATAAGGCTTCTATAAGAACAGTAGCAGGAATTTCATTTTGAAGGGATGATGAAGTCACTGGGTTAGAAGGATTTGATCTAACTAGCAAATTACTTTCAGCCGATTCTTCTAAATCATCCTTATAGGAATTCTTCATCTTTAATCTATAAGAAAATAGGAACTTCTGCATTAAGCCAACACGACACTATTTTATGTTATAAAATCCTATACTCAAATTGCCCAAAAAAGACTAAGCCTAGGCTCTGATACCAAATTGAAACATCCTGTTCTAGTATCTCTATCATATATTATGATATATATATATAAGTCATTTTATTTTAGGTTATTAACCCGATTAACATCTTCATGCATTCATATCACCTTATCCATTTAACCAATCAACTTGTCTATTAGCTAGATACTTCTCACATCCTTCATACACGTTGCTTTCATATGCATAATGATTCATTATGCAACCCATTATCATAGTCATGTTAAATTCAACTATCCTGGTCTATTTGCTATCATGCATAACATTCCACATTCCAACACACATGAATATAATCATTCTAGCTCCTAGATGCATTCATATACTAGCATTCTCATTATGAGCTTATTTTGACACTATCCTTCATATGACATACATATATTATATAACCTTTATACATATTAAACATGTAAGGAACTTATACAAATTTAATCAAAATCCCTTCATCAACTTCTATAGATGGGAGTTGGTCTGTCTTGATGCAGAGAACGTTTCTGTGCAAAAGCCTCGACAATAGAACCTACACGGATCAAAATAACCTCTACTAAGCTATGCATCTTAATGGGGATAATAACTATGGAAGACAACCACATATAGTGATTGCCAGTTTCATAAAGTCATACATAACTTAAAATCATTTAAAGTAACATATAAACAATAAGCATATGATAACATTATAATGATTTTAATCAACAATGTATTCCTACATTCAAAGTAGTCTCCATAAATTCCAACACTTCATAAAATAATCTATACATATATAGATAAGAAAAAGAATATAATACATGTATTACAAAACTCAATAAATCAGGATATTCCATAATTTATATGTCTCGTTATACCGTAATTGGCTATGATACATTTTACTGTAAATTAGCTTGCTTAAGTTCTAAAGGTGGATAATGTGATCAGGATACCCGAGGGTATCAAAATGATGGATATCCGAAGATATCAAAATTATAGATCCAAATAGGGTCAATTGTATGATGGACCAGTCAAATGGAACCAAATAAGTCAATTAGAAATTCGAATGGCTTTTTGTGATCCAATAGGATCAGCTGTACTTTAGAGCTAAACAGGTCAACTATGGCAGCCGCAATATCCCTATAGGCGCCTATCTATCCACGATTGAACTCTAAGTGCAGGCAATACTCTTAATTAATTCTCTTTTCATATACATGCTTGCATTTAACTAATCATTTTGCACATGTACATCAATAGGATAGCTATATCATTGCGATGGCATAATCATATATACAAATTCATATAATGCTTCACATATTTTGAAATCATGCTATCATTGAATATCACATTTAACATGATCATACTATGACAATCACATAATGTGTCATACGTGTTCAAATGCTCATGATAAAATATGCCTTGTTATAAGAACTTTGCACTATAGCACATCATATGGATGTGATCATGTGAAAAGATTCATAATCACAAGTACATATATATACACATGCATTCATATAGGCATATAACAGTACAAGTACTTACTATTGAGTACATGTCATCACATTATGTACTTTAGCATGTTATCAATAAGGCACTATATGTGAATATGATCATACCAATATATTTATGTATTTCATAGTATAACTGCATATTGAAATACACAATTACTCTTCATGGGAGTACATACATATAAATAACTTTGCATATAACAAGCAAGTATTTAAGTTCAATCACATATGCATATTTAATATAATTGTCAACAATCTTTACTTATGTACATATGTGAACATTTGTGTGTATTTATATATATATATATAGACATATATTTAGGGACTTTTATCAATAATCATATCACATGCTATATCCAATCCAAGGTGTTATCATATAAACATATATTTAACGTAACAATGTTTAAACCAAGTATAGATAACAAGGTAAAATTCTGCCTACACAAATTTGCACAGGGGCAGCATTTTGGATCAAAATTAGTTGCCCTTTTTGGTTTTGTAAATGTTATTTTTAGGCCAAGTGACCTGCTACAAATTAATTCCCCTATATGTCTAGTTTCTAAAACATCAAAATTTATCACAAAATCACATCCATAATTCGAGATATTTAAGAAAAACCATAGGCTATTCATAAATTCAAATATAGTTATTGTTACCAATTGTAAAATTTATAGAATAAAAAGGGAAATGAATCAGCCTAACATTCCCTCAACAAAGTCTTGCTCCTAGTATCTAGTTTGTCAAGAATTTTACAGCATAGCCTTCTGATTCTTCTACCAAGATTTATGACCAAAATACCACAATCTATTCCTTAACAATGTAACTAGTTTTCATGAATTTCAAGCTAACATTAAAAATTCATAAAAACAAAATTGGACAAATCTTCCTTCATATAAAATGTTCATTAATAAGTATATTTTGTAGAGGATTCAACCTCATAGCATTTTGACAATTATAAAAGGAATTGCATCACATTTTCTGGAATTTGTTCTAGAACTGAAATTAACAGCTCTTTACAATTTGAAGTAAAATTAAGATCATCATATAGATATATTTAGCCCTAAGTTGCTTCTACAAAGTTGTAGGTATATTACTTATTTAAAGTATAAATTTAAAATTATTTCAATTCAAGCTTAATAACTCAATTTATGCTTAAATTATAGCAACTAGTTTCTTTTTATTTTCTTGATGCTTACGTGCTTCTTTTTATCAATCCTCCTACAAAGTTTATGCTCAAATCAAATGCTCAACCAATCTTACAATACATTTTTATTTTCCAATTAGCCACATTCATACTTGAGAGACCTAAGAATCCCTTACCTTGGCCGAATATCCCCTAGCCTTACTTTTGTGCCTTCCCCTTTCCTTTGCTCTTCCTAGCTTCTTCTTCTATTTTCACAACAATTCATCCATTCAACAAGAATTCCAGCATTTTACTTACTCAAACCCAAACTAAAATAAGAAGAAGACAAAGAATAAGAAGATGAACTAACAAATAGATATGCTTACCTTAATGTTTTCACAAATTTCCCTTGATTAATTTTCCACATGAAATGTTTTCTTCGAGGATTTTCTTAGATGTTTAACAATTGATGAAGATGATGAAATGAGAGAGAAATTTGAGTAATTTCTCAAGCCTTTATTGTCCATCTTTCTCTCTCTTAGCCTAATGATGGCTACTTATAAAGGCTATGGAAAATTCCCTCTTCAATCCTTTCTCTTTTTGCATGATTCACTAATGCCTCTCACCTTTTTGCATGTTATAAAATGACCTTCCCACTTATTCCTTCTCATAAATCAACCTCTTAATTTATACCTTTAATCACAATTAGCCTTTAAGATGACATAATTACAAATTTACCCCATAATTAATTCTTCATGCTTCAATTATACCGTTAAATATTATTAAACTAGATATATAAATTTTACTTTCATGCAATTACTATAATATATTGAATTTATCACTTGTCCCACACTTTAAGTGAAATTCACAATCTAAATTTTATCTCAATTAATTATAACTCTAATAAAACCATGCGTTACTAACTAAGGTCATGTTAGGGGTCTCGTAATATTAGCAAACCAAGGACTTGAAATTTCACATGAATAAATGCACAAATACGTTCATCAAGAAAAAAAATAGAAATTTCCCCCTTTTTTATATGCGTATGGTCCAATCTAGATAAGTGGTCCATTGCAAAATTTTTGGCTTCCTTTTTTCCTTAATCTCTACATCAAATTCCTATAGTAGCAAAACCCATCTAATGAGCCTCAGTTTGGAGTCTTTCTTAGCAAAAAGATGTCGAAGAGTCGTATAATCTAACCACACTATGACTTTAGATCCTATGAGATATGGCCTAAAATTTCAAAAGAAAATACTATTGCCAAAAACTCCTTGTCAATGGTGGTATAATTCACTTGAAATCCTGTGAGAGTATGACTAGTATAGTAGATGGTATGAAAAATCTTCTCCTTCCTCTGGCCTAAAATTGATCCCACTGCATAATCACTAGCATCACACATAATTTCAAAAGGCAAACTCTAATCGGGTGATGCTATGACCGGTGCTGTAATTAACTTTTGCTTTAATAGATTAAAAGCTAGTAAGAACTCATCATCAAAGGTAAATGCAACATCTTTAAGTAGTAAATTGGAAAGTGGCTTAGCTATTTTAGAAAAATCTTTAATAAACCGATTATAAAAGCCAGCATGACCAAGGAAATTCCTAATGCCTTTAACACTAGTATGGGGAGGTAATTCAGTAATTACATCTACTTTAGGCTTATCTACTTCAATTCCTTTTTTGGAGATCTTATGCCCTAAAACTATACCTTCCCTTACCATGAGTGACATTTTTCCTAATTAGGGACAAGGTTAGTTTCTTTATACCTTTTGAAGACCAATGCAAGGTTATTCAAATATGACTCAAAATTATGACCATATAAGGTAAAGTCATCCATAAATTTTTCAATGAAATATGGCCATCATACACCTTTAAAAGGTGGTTAAGGCATTACAAAGACCAAATGGCATTCTCCTATATGCAAATGTGCCATAAGGCATGTGAATGTGGTATTTTCTTGGTCTTCTGAGGCTATAGGTATTTACATATACCCTAAATAACCATATAAATTGCAATAAAATCTATTCCCATCCAACCTCTCTAACATTTGGTCAATAAAAGGTAAAGGAAAATGATCCTTCCTAGTAGCATTATTTTGTCTCCTATAAACTATGCATACTTTCTATTTCGTCACTATGCGTGTTGGGATAAATTCATTTTTCTCATTGGTCACAACAATCATTCCCCCCTTCTTAGATACACATTGGACCGGACTAAGCCAACTACTATCAGAAATGGAATAAATAATACATGCATCAAGTAGCTCAAATACCTCCTTTTTCACCACTTTTTGCATAGCTGGATTGAGTCGCCTTTGGGATTGTACCACTAACTTGAAATCACTCTCCATAGGAATTCGGTGTGTATAGTAACTGGGGCTAATTCCTTTCAAGTTGGATGTCTCCCAGCCAATTGCTCCTTTATGCTTTTTCAATACTTTCACTACTATCTCTTCTTTTAAACTTGTTAAGAGTGAAGAAATAGTTACTAGTTTTGCATTATATTTTAAAAATACACATTTTAAATGCGAAGTAAGGGTTTTAAGTTCAAAAATATTTGCTCCCTTAGGAGGGGATAATTCATCCTCCTTTATTCCTTCCTTATCGTGTTCTTTTTCTAGTTCTTTTATCAATTCTCCTTCTTTCTTTCTAGCTTCTTCCTTGTTCCTTAAATGCATCAAATAGCCTTGTAATGCATCATTTAATATAATTTCCCCTTGTTTCTCTTCCACACATTCCTGAACACTATCCATAAAAGTAAATAGACTCTTCAAAGTCATAAGAAGGGTGCTTCATCACCTTATTCACGTTAAAGACCATTTCCTCCTCATTAAACCTTAAAGTGACCATTTGTCCATGCACATTAATCATTCTTTTGCTATGTTCAAAAGTTGTTTTCCCACTATTAATGGCACCTTTAGATCCTCCTCTATGTCCATTACTACAAAATCTATAGGAAATATGAAAATTTCCACCTTCACTAATAAATCTTCTATTATGCCTTTGGGCCTCTTAACGGACCTATTCGCCAATTGCAGTGCCATTCGGATCTCCTTGATGTCGCCTAAGTTTAATTTCCTATAAATTGAGTAAGGTATCAAATTAATACTAGCACCTAAATCATATAATGCATGGCTTACAAAATTTCCCCCTAATTCACATGGCAAAGTAAAACTTCCAGGATCGTCTAATTTTTTTGGAATCTTGTTCATTAAAATTGCACTATAATTTTCAAATAATTGAACCATTCCTACACCCTTTAGCTTTTTCTTATTAGAACATAGCTCTTTTATAAACTTATCATATTTAGGCATGTGTAATAAAGCTTCGGCAAATGGTAAATTTACATGAAACTTTTTAAACATGTCTAAAAATATAGTTAATTATTCATTATGCTTTTCTTTCCTAGCTAGAGATTGATAAGGTAACTTAGACTCATCAAGTACAGTAGAAATAAGCTATTCCTTACCTTTACTTTTCTCAACAATAGGAGGCATCTCATCAATAATTTTAGGTTTAAAAATACTTACCTCCGTTGTCCGTTCCACCAATTCAAAAGAATTCTTACCATTTCCAACTTCTTTTACCTTTTTTTTTTTGCTTCTTAAGGTGATAGGTTTTGCTTTTTCCTTTGATTTCGGTCCACATTAGATGGAAAAGTGCCTTATGTCCTATTTAAGAGAAAATTTGCAAGTTACCCTACTTGAGTTTCTAAGTTCCTAATTGAGGTATCTTGGTATCTCATCCAAATATCCTAAGATTTCCCCCTAGCATCTTGACTAGCCATAAATGAGGATTAGGTGGTCATAAAGCTAGCAAACATTTTCTCTAAGTTAGGCTTCCTATCTTATAGGGGTTGGTAGAGCTTGATATGTGGATGGGTAGTGTGATTGGGCTTAAGCTTAGTGAGTGGGTGGTTGTTGCTATGGGAAGCTACATTTTAGTTAAATGGATCCTTAGGTTGACTATTAGATGATGATGTATGATTCCGTTCTCTCTATAAAAAAGTATGGCAATTTCTCCACCCAGGATTATAAGTATTACTATAAGGGTTTAATGTATTCACTTATTCTACTAATGTACCTAGGCTTTCCTCACTCTTATTCTCAGGTGCTACATGTGTCCCTCCATAAGTGTTATATGATTGAGATAAAGATGACACATTTTGAACCTTTAAACCACTTACCTCCTTCTTCAACAACTCCATTTGTGCTCTTAACATGGGTACCTCATCTAAACTGGATAATGCTTGCTTTTTTGTGTGGTTCTTGTACTTGCCCATTGAGCATCATTGGTAGCCATCTCATCAAGTAATTGAAAAGCTTTTTTAGGTACCTTGTTCTTAAAACATCCACCTAAAACTGAATATAGGAGAGATCTAGTTGTCTGATTCACACCTGCATAAAAAGTAGAAATTAATTGATGCATAATAATTTTATGGTGTGAACAACTTTGAAGAAGTCTCCTAAATCATTCCCAAGCCTCATAAAATGGCTCCTCAAAGAACTAATAAAAATTGTAAATACTATTCCTAAATCTGGCTGTTTTGGTGGGTGGGAAGATTTTAACTAAAAATATTTATTGCATTTGGTCCCATGATCTAATGGATTAACTTCGTAGCATTTGCAACCAATCTCTTGCTTTACTAATAAGGGTAAAAGGAAACAACTTATGCCTAATAGCATCTATAGACACATTTGGTATTTGCACTGTGTCGCTAATGTCAAGAAAGACATCCAAATGTTGGGTTGGATCCTCAATTTTCGATCCTGAAAACTTATTCTTTTGGACCATGGTGATAATGGCAGGTTTTAACTCAAAATGTTGATTTCTAGGTATCGTAATGGTCTTGTGTTCCTCATTCCACATAGGAGTAGTATAATCTCTAATGGTTCCAGGCATAAACCCATGTTATTAATGCCTTGCTCTTCTATCAAAGGTGGATCCTCTATAGGTGGGTCATTAAAGTTATTGTGTCTTTAATCTTCTAGATTCATATGTATTTGCCTTAATCTCTTAATCCTATGAAAGGTGCTCTCAATTTTGGGGTCAATAGGCAAAATTGGATTGTCTCTTACCATAAACTATTAAAACCTACAAAAAATAAAAGAATAATATTAATAAAAGAAAAAAGAATAGAAAGAAAAGAAGAAAAACACACAAATTCCAATTTCAAATATAAAATTAAACAAACACCATTGTTCCCGACAACAATGCCAAAAACTTGATCGGTGTCTAGCAAGTATAGTAGATCGGCTAGTAATATAAGGAAATATAATTATGACCCCTAATATCGAACCCAAGGGAAATTGTGTAAGTGCTACAAATTTTCAAATTTTAGAATGAAAACTGTGTGTAAAGAAGGAAATAAATCCTAATTTTACAGTGATGAAAAGTTAACTAAACTAAAAATAGAAACCAAAATAACTTAAAGCAATGAAACTAATGCAAGTATACAAAAACTTAAACAAATTAACCTAGACTAAAATAAGGCAGGTAATAAAAGATGATAAAATTCAATGACAAAAACAACTTCTGCTAAAAGACTATCCACCTTAATTGATATTGTAATGACTCAGTTCAAAAAAACACAAGTGATTATGGAAAAACCAGTTACATAAACCCAGATAGCTTATTCAGACTATCATTCTAAGCATTAAATCCTCTTATTAATGACAATTCAACACTTAGCATAAAGATCAAGTATATTAACTCCTAAACATCCATTAAACCCTTTCTCAAGAGATCTAACTTTAGTCTATTCTTAATTCAACTTTTTTAGTTTTAAATCACTTTTACCAACACATAATTATCTCTATTTTATAAATCATATATCAATACCAATGAATTAGTCTAATAACATGCATATCGTATATCATAATTAAAATCAATCATCAACCATTTTTCAAATACGTTAATCATTAACTCAATACAACCAGAGATAAGAAATTTCTCAAAAACTAAGAAATAATCAAACTTGTATTTAATTAAAGCTCAAACTAAGTCATTACAATAAAATTTTAAGGATTCAAATATCCTTTAGCAAAAGTATAGAGAATTGTTAGTCTAAATCCGCAAGCGTATGGTTCACCGTTAATAGTACTTAAAATATCTTTCCCACGAGGAAAAGGATGAATGGTCATGCTTTATTACTCAATCCTTAATCTTGTTTACAATGTTCATAAGTTATATTATTGAATTACCTAAGTCTATACTAAAACTAAATATACTAATTAATTCTACTTAATTGTTAATCAAAGAAGACAATTAGAGATTTAAACTTTAAGACATAGATTGAACTCAAACTTATTCTTTTACCTTAAATCTTAAATCTTATATTGCAAACCAAGTTGGATTAATGTACAAATTCATTCTCTCAAACTAAATTAGTTGTTCTTAAAACATGCATACATATTTCTAACTTCTTAACTCTCATTAATTGTTAGTTAATACACACACACTTATTTTAAGATTAAAAGCCAACCTATAGTAATTATCTCAATATCCTGATCTCTCACGGAATATTTTAATAATGAATCTTTATTAGTTAAAAGAAAGAATACATCTCTCAATCATGTTCTTAGTTCTCATAATCCTACATAAAGTACTAACAAAGAATTTTGCAATTAAGATTATGTATATTACTAAGAGCATAGAAAATATAAATAACATTGTTCAATTTCATTCAAGAAGAAGCAAAAGATAAGAGATAGCAAAAGAAATCTCTCAACCCTTTCCCACTCTTCAAGTAGATAATTTTCTTCTTGATTGTCTTATTCTCTAAAATACTAAGTAAAACTGTGAAAACATAATAATTGTCCTTGTCTACAACTTCTCTCCATTTTTAACTATTTATTGTGTCAATTTATATCTTGGATTCCAATCACCGTGTCCTTTAGAAATGTCCCTCCAAAAGTAGACAACCTTTGATGGGAAGACATAAATCTTCAAGTTCCTTTTCAGAAATAACCACCAAAGTTGCCCTTGCTATTACGCCCGCGAAGATGTCGCGCTCGCGATAGAGCACATACCAGAATTTTGATGTTTTCTCCATGCATTGACCTCCTCCTTTGAAGCCTTGTTATGTCACACTCGTGACAAGAACTTCTTTATTTTCCATGATTTCTACCTCCTTTCTTTAGCTCTAATTCCTTTACCCTCTGCACACACTTACAACACAAAACACATAAAAACACCATGTTTCACATAAAAACCTAACTAAAATTAAACATTTACCTAACAACAAACATTCATAAACATATGAATGAATCAATTCACATAAATTCCCCACACTTAATCTTTGCTTATCCTCAAGCAAACTCAAATGTAAGAAAACAACACAAAACAACACACACAAAACATTCACACAATAATGGAGCTTGCATTCATATTTGATGACCATATGAAAGCATTATGTTACAACCTTCATCTCTATATATCTTAGTCTCAATTTAAAAATTCTCAAGCAATACCCTTGTCTATTCAACTCGACAACCATGTACATTTGGAGAATTAGGAAGTTGCAAAGCACAAGAATATAAACACTCAAGAAATTGAATGTCTTAACACATGTATAGACTATTTCATAGAAAACATTTCCTAAAGTAACTCTCAGTCAAACACTTTATTATTTCCTCACTCAAGTGTTTAGGGGTTAGTGTTTCACTCTTTCCCTTAATATGCCGTTACATACCATAAACTTGTAAATGAATAAACATCTTCACTACTAGCATAAGTCAAATGTATGAAATCAAAGGTTCTTATTCAAGATTGTAACTTGGCTTGGGTAAGGGTATGTCAATTTTTGGTTAAGTTGCTCATAAAGTATAGAGAAAAAGTGACCACCATATCATAAGAGACTTAAAGTAATCACATAGCATTATCATTTGAAGTTTTAACTTTACTATTTTAAACTCCCTTATTATTGTCCATATATTATGCTAGTTTTCTTCTCTTTAAATCACTTCTTCACTTTTTTGTCCTTTCTTCTTCTTTTTTTTACTAGCTTTTGTTTTATCATTGGACTTATAAAAGGAAAAAGGAACCAATTATTCATCATGCTTACACTTAACAAGAGTTGTCTCTAATGGAATATAACATGGCATATACATGATGATCACGCAGCGGAAAAATAATAAAATTGATCATACATACCATGATAATCCATAACAAGAATCGAAAACATGCAATTTTAGGGTTTTTAAACTTACAAGCTTGGATGCTCTTCAAAACTTGATTTTGATGATGACAAATATATAAGATGAACTTATATACTTCAGATCTATAAAACCAATGCCAAGGAGCTGCCTTTTCCTCTTTATGCTCACAGACACACTTGCAAGGCAGGCTTAAAATAAAGAGTGCTAGCTCTATGTTTAAATATTTGGCAATGGTAATGGATTGAAGCTACAAGATCTGATCTTGTTCTTTGTTTAGGTTGCTATTGCTGCCCAAGAACACAAGAGATGAAGAAAAACTAGAATTAATTAATTTATACTATTTATACCATTAATTTAGGAAAGAGGTAATGCCAAAATTCCCTTACAATTAGGAATATTTTTAGCCACTATCACTCCCTAATTAAGTGATTTAAATTAATTCAAAATCTATTAGGTTTTCAAATTCAAATTGATTTAAATTAGCATTAGTCATTTAATCAAAATCAACTACTTCATTAGGGATTAATCGTTGCTGAAATTCACTAGGATTATTCCTTGAATTTTGGTCACATTATCTCCCATTTAAGTAATTTATTTTAATTCAAATATAATTTAGGATTTTATACTCAATTAACTTAATTAATCCAAGATAATTAATTAATTGAAATTAAACCTACTAATGCCGCAAATCCATCTCTCATGGGCCAAGGTCCATTTAGCAATTTTAATACCCATTACATACATTAATTTGACTGTAATTAAAAGTCCAAATTAATGCCTAATACTTTATTTTAAATATTTTAAGCCCAATGCTTTATGTGCGATCCTTTAGGTTCATTAAATATTGGCAATGAATTAATGAATTAATTCAAAGGCTATATATATTCTCTAGTAAGATATTATAGCATTCCGAATTAAATTAAAATGCAAATGGCATCTAGTGACCTAATGCAATTTTGCATAGTCCCTTACCCTTAAATATCATAATTAATATAAGGCATGGAACTAGTCACCCTTATATATATTAAATCCTTTCTTGATATTCTAGTGACACTGAACTCTCAAATAAATAATGATTACTAATTATTTCATCTCGGTATGGCCATACACTTCCCAGTTCACTGATCAAGTGGCCGATGATATTTTCTCTCTAATCAAGAAGGGTAATCCCTTCACTTCTCTCATGCTCTCTAACATGAAGCAGTGCATACCCAAGCATACCTATACTTGTCACTCTGTTATGAGCACGTTAGGTGTATGTCAAAGTACACAATAATTCATAAAAAGTTTCATAGAGATTTTAGGTCTAAAAACTCTGATTCAAAACTTGCACATGAGAAACACTTATGACTTGTACCATGTAGTGTTCTCATGAACGGATCGAATCAAGATACCATGTTCTAAACATGTATCTATGATCTCTGATTGACACTTCAGTCCTTATGATCCGTAAGATAGAACTCAAATTATCAGAGAGAGCATACTAGTTTTAATTCATTTGTTATTCCCATAACAATGAATGACTAGGGATATTTAGAATGCAGTCTCATTGGTTTCAAGGTCTTACAACCATGTGCCTCACACATGATAACTTAAACTGAAACAACATTCTTGGATAGTTCTATCAATTGATATGCATAGGAATACAATAGATAAAACAAATGCCTCATTTATTAAATTAAATACTTTATAACAATTTATTGGGGCTAGGGCTTACACTAATAATCTCACATTGTAACACCCTAATCCACTAACCATGGGTAATCATCAATCATCAACATTAAACCTAGTAAAGACTAGGAAAAAGTAATAATTATAATAAAACAGGCCATAATTACATGCCATAATAAATTAAAATCAAACTTATAAATAAGAAGGCCTTACATAATTGCCTAACAATATAAGGAAATTCTCAGACAACTGCACTTTACCAGGTCCTCTATTCAAGAGTTGTCTAACCACTATAGCTATCGATCTACTGGAGCTTATCCTGAAACCTACACAGATAAACAAACTTATTCTAAGCTATAAAGCTTAGTGGGGAACAAACTCTATAGATAACTTCCTTACATAATTCACCTCATTATATACAAGTTCCTATATAACACAAAATATAAAATGAGTCTATTATATTGATCATTTCACAATGAACATTTGTGGAAGTCCCCAAAACTTAGTAAGAATACCATATTTACTAATGTCTAGAGCATTTTGCAAAACATCTTCGTTCGAAACTTGTCAATTCACTAATCATCATCTTTATACACTTCTTCCTTTAAACTAGCTTGATTCATACCCTTCTTGATCCTTACTACTTCAAAATTCAGACATCCAGATTATTGATAGTACAAACTTTAACTTAATGCATTAATCATATGTTTACATAAGTTATGCATTCAACATTAAATCCATGCACATGAGAGTGTTTATGCCATGTAACAATCATAATATTATTGTTAGACATGATTTCTACATATATCTTTATACAGTTCTCATTTCAGGTTCATACAAGCTTATCCCTTAATGCTATCTTATCATTGCAATTTAAACATCATACCACATCATATTATATCATGTTTTACACTTTGGTTTATATCATAATCATACATATGCATATATATGTTTAAATGATCATATACATACTAACATGTTTTCATGTCATTTTCAACGAACATGTCTTACATATCATGATTAACAAACAAAGTATTTATACCATATGCAGACTTATCAAACTTTCACATACATAAAGATCATTATGCATACTACAGTTCGTATAACTTTTAATACAATATTATAAGCTTGTGGCGCATCTATTCATCGTGGAACCCATTGGTGGAACTAACTCACACCAATAAACACACGGGAACCTTCCTCCTAAATAGATGTAAGATATCATAAACATATAATGCATAATATGGCATTTAATTTCATAGACATAGTTTATAGCCAACAAGAATTAGGATACAACACCATAGTAGGCCATTCATCATGTTTACATTACCTAAATAGGGCAATCATTGCACGTTTTACTTTATCTTATGTACATTTATCATCTTTCATAGCCTGCCTAAGTACTAGTTCAAAGGGGTGGATAACGAGAGCAATGGATACCTGAAGGTATCAAACTATGGATATCCAAAGATATAAAACAATGGACCTAAACTGGTCAAACAATAGTTCCAGCAAGGAACAAACTATGGACCTAAAAGGGCTAAATGATGGTTCCATTAAGGAATAAGTCCCAAATGGGGTCAACTTGTTAGAGAGTATGCCCTAGAGCCCATGTAATAGGGATGTTTTTCATATGTATGAAATTTATATTCTTAATAAAAGGCATCATTCATTTATTAATGCTGTGTTTGAATACATGAGTTTGTAAATTTTAAATTAATAAATGAAGTCCTAGATATTATAAACACAGTGCAAAGGCAATCATGAAGGTGTTCATGATGTGAGATGTCTATCGCATGCAAATGTGTTAATATCTAAATATCCCTAGTCATAGAATTAACAAGATAGGACATTGTTAATTCGGACAGACTAGCACATGTTATGCTTCTTCAATGGTTCAAGCAATGGTTCTCATAATTGTGATTATGGATGATAATCAAAGCTAATATATGGATGCTTGTTAGAGGAACAAGTTCATTGGAGACCTGCAAAGAGAATCCTCATATGGATATTAAATCTATGTCAGTGAGGAATCTCTTCATAGCGGTTGTGCAAGTATCCTTAGACTTGAGATCACCAAAGTTATCTTAAGTAGCAAGTGGTATACTTTGACTCCATAACTGATTACTTCCAACTGGGAGTGAACATAGTTAGGAGATTGGGTATATCATGACCTACTTGAAGATAGTTTAGTGATTGACAAAGGATTCACCATCCCAGATTTAACAAGGAAAGTTATCTCGCATGATTCTATAATTGCCTTGTTCAGAGAATCTCTGGCCAGAGTAATATGCCGAGATGGATGGAGATCCATGAAGGGCATTTTAGGAACAATGGTTAAATTAATAGAACATACATAATTAGATTTATATGAGTTGACCGAAATCCATACTCAGAATATAATTGAGATAAGAGTGGTGAAAGGAGTAATTGCACGGTAACTGTTTCTATGGAAGGGTACAGTCAAACCACATGACTTTCCTGACATTTGGGTAGTCATGATGCCTAGCTAGAGGCCAATCATGACTTGTATAATGATGTATCAAAATATCAATAGAGATTGATAAAATGATTTAAAGGAGTTTAAATCATGTGAGTTTTGAATAGAACTCACAATTACATATTATACTGCCAACATGGACAGGAACCCAATAGGTCACACATATATAGAGAAAAGGGTAAAATGGTAAAATAAAAAGGATAATAATATTTGATATTATTATAAAGGTAGAGAGGAGAATATGATAATAATTAATTAAAGAGTTTAATTAATTATGATCAAATAAAATTGTCCGCGGAACTTTTGAGAAATGTTCTGTAAATTGGACCTAAATGAAATAATGTATTTCATGATTAATTATTATTGTCTTATAAGTGTTATAAGACTAGTATAAGTGTTATAGGACTGATATAATAATTAATAGGACCATTGGAGAAATTATAAAGGGTCAAAGGAATGAAGAAGTTGGAGGAAGCCCTCCAGAAGAGGGCTACACGCCAACTCCATACAGAAGGGCTTGGAGGGCTTTTTCTTGGACCAAATTAATTTATATATGTTACATAAGTGTTATGGAACTCACATATTTAATTTGGTTGGATTTGGAATCCATTTGGGTATTTAAATCCAATTAGATGCACAAAGGGCCTAGTTTGTGGATTTTGTGCATAGTCTTTTATGAAAAGATTTAATTTGGATTTAATTAAGCTCAAATGATTATAATTAATTCCAGAGGCCCAATTAATAATTCTCAAGCAATTTTAAAGAGCCCAATCTCATTAAGGAGTTGGAATTTTAACCTAACTATAAAAGGCCAACTAATGAGAATTAGGGTTAAGTGATTAAAACAAAAGGAAAGTCTATTTCTCTTAATTCTCTCTCCCTTTTGTGCCACTTCCATTGCTAGCCTCTTGGATTTCGGCCAGCCCTAGTTGAGCACCAATTTGTTGGTTCAATTTACCCCTCTCTAGTGTGGATTACTCATTGGAGGTGTTCGATTTTTGACACTGTGGTTTGCGACAACTCGGTGCGAAGTAAAATCAACTGTTCAACAAAAATCAAAGGTGATTTTTCTTATTCTCATATAGTTATATTGTGTATTCATGGCAAGATCAGAACTAATGTTTAAAAATTTTAAAATTCCGCTCATGTATGTGATGCATGTAACCGTTAAAATCCAACATGGTCTCAGAGCCACGGTTTTGCCATGGATATACAATTCTATATTATTCTGCGAAATAAGTTTTGTTTTATTTTGAGTTATTTATTTCATCAACTTTAAAATATGAGATTTAATTGTTCATCAATGAGAAATATTGATTTCTGGATGTATTTGTGATCAAATAAATTTGGTGGAAAAAAAACCGAAATTTTTGAAGAAAATTGATTTGGGTTTGGCGTGAAACCCATTAGGGTTTGGCATGAAACCCTAGGTAATGTAGGGGCTGTTCTAATTTAATTTCTTATGGATCCATTTAAAAATCATTTAGATGATATTTTATGTGTTTAATATGTGATATTAGGCCGTAGGATCGAACAAAATTAAAATCGAACAAGTTTTGCATGAAAACTAGTTTTGTCGAAAAGTTCGATAAATTGGTGTTCTACATGTGTTCATGGTTAGAATGACTTTTGATCTTCTAAATCTGATATATATGATATATTAAAGTGTTTTTAATTAATTGGATTAATTAAAATGGGCCTTAAATTAATTTGATTAATTTTAATTTATTAAAACCACTTAATGGGCTTAATTATGTTTACGGACTTAGTTTAAATTAGTGAATGACTTGGTGGGCCCAAGGAGCTGATTTAAATTAAACATTATAAATATTAATTAAGTTTATTAATGGGTTTTAAGGGATGGAGTGGGCTTGGCTCATTCCAAGAGGCCCAAATGGTCCAAAAGACACAAAACTAGTTTGTGTGTGAACACAGTTAGGGTTTTTCTTCTGTGGGTTTCGGCCTACATTTTTTTAAGCCCAAAATTGATTCTTTTAATTATTTAATATGATTAATTAATTAAATAATTAATTTATAATTAATTAATAATCAATTGGATTGATTATTAAGAAAAGAACACATGCATGCAAAAGGTTTCCTAAAATGAAAGTTTCCAAAATGGAAAAAGTTTCCTAATTTGATCACATCATTAAAATAACTCAAAATATAGTTTCAAAGGTTGAAACAAAGTTAGTAATCCATTTATTTATGCATTAGAAAGGCATATAAGGGTGTATGATTGGCATGATGGTTAGTTATGGACAAAGCCCAATGTGATTGAGCATAATGCATGTTTTGGCCCAATGAGGACTTTCATGTCCCGGCCACTTGTTTTTGGTTTGTATTTCATTTCAAATTGTAATATGTAATTAGATTACATAGATTAGAATTAGAAATACAGATGGAGACCATTTTCAAGGAGCAAGATAGGCCGGATGGAGATCCAACAAGCTTGAAGATAATGTAATTATTTTTCTTGTTTGAATCATGCATACTACCTAGGTGTGACCTTTTGATTTCCCTCTTGGCTCGGGGAAATCAATGTAGTGAAGTCCATAACTATACCATATTTGTATGCTTATATTTATGTGATAGATATAGGATGCATACCAATGTATGCCAACCATGTATGATGAGACTTAATTAACTAAAACCCTTAAACAAATACTAAGGTATATAAGCCTTCCATTAATTTGAGGAGAACCAGAGTTCTTTATAGTGTGGGTTGTTGACCACAGTCAAGCTCACATTATATCAAATATGTTCAAATCTAATTAAATGGGTCATCTTAGCTAGCCCATTAGTTTGTTGACCACAGTCAAGGCTAATGGTTCTAGA
The DNA here is from genome assembly GCA_037975025.1 of Excoecaria agallocha. Classification (NCBI taxonomy): domain Eukaryota; kingdom Viridiplantae; phylum Streptophyta; class Magnoliopsida; order Malpighiales; family Euphorbiaceae; genus Excoecaria; species Excoecaria agallocha. The sequence continues at coordinate 86,079,286 of CM075808.1, read as the reverse complement.
GGCAAGATTAGGGAATGCATATATGATATGCATGCATCAAGAGTTGATAACCTAATGATCCAATAGTTGTATAGAGACACAATTGGTATAGAGATACCTACCTTTCAAGGGTATGGAATTTGGCTTGTTGACCACAGTCAAGGTCAAATTACATATCAAGGATTGGATATTGGCCCACTAAGAAAACCATCGGGTTTTCTCGGATTATATAGTGAGGGCTATTAATTCGCAATAAAATAGTGGGAGTAAATGTATTAATTAAAGACCTTATTAATGCATACATATATATGAACATACTCTCATATCTTTTCTTTTTCACATCTATGTCATCATCATGAGCACATCAAATATACGATCAATCTTGGATAACAAACTGGTTGGCAGCAACTATTCTGACTGGATCAAACAAGTGAGAATTGTTCTCATAGCTGAAAAGATCCATTATGTCTTGGATAAAGATCCACCACCACTTCCATCAGATGATGCCATTGATGAGATCAAAGGTATTTATCAAAAAATACAAGGAGGATAGTGAAGCAGCAAGCATGTCTGATGCTGGGTGCTATGTCCTCAGAGCTTCATAAGCAATATGAGATAATGGATGGTGGGGTTTCCAAGAAGAAGGTTGCCAAGAAAGAGAATCCCAAAGGAACCTGGTTCCATTGTGGAAAAGATGGTCATTGGAAGCGAACTGCAAGGCCTATCTATATTCTCTCAAGGAGAAGAAGCATGCTGATGCTTCTAGCTCAGGTGTTCATATGATTGAAATTAATACTTATTCTATTGCTTCAAAACAAAATTGGGTATTAGATACCGGATGTGGATCACATTTATGTAATGATCTACATGGGCTTAGAAGCTTTAGAAGAGTTGGAAAGGCAAAGATATGTTTACAGTCAGCTACTGGATAGAACATCTCTACAACAGTTGTGGGGACTTACTATTTGCCTATTCCTAGTGGATTAGTATTGGAATTAAATAATTGTTATTATGTTCCAGCTTTATCCAAAAGTATTATTTCTTTCAATCATTTGATGAACGATTATGATATTTCTTTGAAGGACAAATGTTGTTACATTTTTAAGAACAATATGTTTTATGCAAAAGCTATCATTGAGAATGGTATATTTGTTCTTGATTTAATTAAAGAAGTATATAATGTGAATACCAAGAGAATGAAACATGATAATCTGAATACCTCATACTTATGGCATTGTCGTTTAGGCCATATAAATAAAAAACGCATGACCAAGTTACACAAGTCAGGTGATTTGGGATCATTTGATTATGAATCATTTGATATATGTGAATCTTGTTTATTGGGAAAAATGACAAAAGCTCCCTTTATTGGTAAAGGAGAACGAGCTAAAATGGTTTTGGACTTAATACATTCAGATGTATGTGGTCAAATGACTACACATGCCAGAGGAGGTTACTCCTACTTCATTACTTTCATAGATGATTATTCCAGGTTTGGATATATCTATCTAATGAAATATAAGTGTGAAGCATTTGAAAAGTTCAAAGAGTTCATAAATGAAGTAGAGAAACAACTTGGCAAAAGTATTAAAACACTTAGATCAGATCGAGGTGGAGAATACTTAAGTCAAGAGTTTCAGGATTATCTTAAAGATAATGGGATTTTATCTCAATGGACTCCTCCATATACACCACAACACAATGGTGTATCTGAAAGGTGAAATCGAACACTATTATATATGGTTCGATCAATGATGAGCCGAGCGGACTTGCCTAAGTCTTTTTGGGGATATGCACTAGAAACTGCTGTTTATGTGTTGAACAGAGTTCTTAGTAAATCGGTTGATGTTAGTCCATATGAGATGTGGAATAACAAGAAACCCACGCTTTCTCATATGAAAGCATGGGGCTGTCCTGCTTATGTGAAGAGGACAATGTCAGACAAACTGGATGTTAAGTCTGATAAATGTTTGTTTGTGGGATATCCAAAAGAAACATTTGGATATTATTTCTATCATCCCTTAGAACAAAAGGTGTTTGTTTCAAGGCATGCTGTCTTCTTGGAAAGAGAATTTCTCCTACGAGAGGATAGTGGGAGTAAAATTGAGCTTGGTGAAGTTCAAGACCCACAAATAGAAGATGATCAACCGATTGAACCCGAAACTGAATTTCATAATGATGAGATTACAATTGAACCTAATTATACACAAAATCCTAGAAGATCTACTAGGATGCGTTCTATCCCTGTGAGATATGGATTTCACGTTGATTCGGATAGAGGCATAACTGTAGTAGAGGACAATGAGCCTACAAGCTATCAAGAAGTTTTGAACAGTTCAGAACGTGATTTATGGCTTAAGGCTATGCAGTCCGAAATGGACTCCATGTATGAGAATAAAGTAAGGACTTTAACTCAACCACCTGAAGGGGTAAAAGCCATAGGGTGCAAATGGGTCTTCAAAAAGAAGACTGACATGGAAGGTAATATAGTTACCTATAAAGCTCGCTTAGTAGCAAAAGGTTATCGTCAAAAAGAAGGTATTGACTATGACGAAACTTTTTCTCCTGTAGCAATGCTTAAGTCTATAAGAATACTTTTAGCCATTGCAGCTCATTATGATTATGAGATTTGGCAAATGGATGTGAAGACAGCTTTCCTTAATGGAATTCTTTCTGAGGATGTGTATATGACACAACCAGAAGGATTCACATCAGGAAATGGCGAAAAGGTATGCAAGCTTCAAAGATCCATTTATGGATTGAAGCAAGCCTCTAGGAGCTGGAACATACGATTCAATGAGACAATCAAAGAGTTTGGTTTCTCACAGAATGAAGATGAACCTTGTGTGTATAAAAGGGTCAGTGGGAGTGCAATTGTCTTCCTAGTTCTATATGTAGATGACATATTGATCATGGGAAATAACATTTCTCTTCTCCAATCTGTTAAAATATGGTTATCCAAACAATTCTCCATGAAAGACCTTGGAGAAGCATCCTATATTCTGGGAATAAGGATCTATAGGGATAGATCCAATAGGTTGCTAGGTCTTTCTCAGAGTACATATATAGATAAAGTATTGAAGAGGTTCAATATGGATCTCTCTAAGAAAGGGTTTATACCCATGGTGCATGGAAAACACCTTTCTAAGTCTATGTGTCCGCAGACACTAGAGGATAGAGAGAGCATGAATAGAATACCATATGCATCTACAATTGGTTCTATCATGTATGCTATGTTATGTACACGTCCAGATGTAGCATTTGCTTTGAGTGTCACAAGCAGATTCCAATCCAATTTTGGAGAGGAACATTGGGCAGCTGTTAAGAATATTCTTAAGTACTTGAGAAGGACTAAGGATATATTCTTGGTATATGGAGAGGGCAGTTTGGAAGTAAATGGGTATACAGATGCCAGCTTTCAATCTGACAAAGATGATTGTAAATCACAATCTGGTTATGTGTTCGTAATGGGAGGAGGAGCAGTTAGTTGGAAAAGTTCCAAACAAGAAACAACTGTTGATTCCACGACGGAAGCTGAGTACATTGCAGCTTCAAAAGCAGCCAAAGAAGCAGTCTGGATCAAAAAGTTCATAACCGAACTAGGAGTGGTGCCTAGCATTGTTGATCCGATTCCTTTATATTGTGACAACAATGGAGCCATTGCGCAAGCAAAGGAACCACGGTCTCATCAGCCATCCAAACATGTTCTCAGACGCTACCATCTCATAAGGGAAATAGTAGCTAGAAATAATGTGAAAATAGAAAGGGTTCCCATAGATGACAATGTGGCGGATACCCTCACTAAAGCACTTTCCCATATAAAGCATGATCACCATATAAATAGCATGGGTCTGAGACATATGAGTGATTGGCTCTAGTGCAAGTGGGAGATTGTTAGAGAGTATGCCATAGAGCCCATGTAATAGGGATGTTTTTCATATGTATGAAATTTATATTCTTAATAAAAGGTATCATTCATTTATTAATGCTGTGTTTGAATACATGAGTTTGTAAATCTTAAATTAATAAATGAAGTCCTAGATATTATAAACACAGTGCAAAGGCAATCATGAAGGTGTTCATGATGTGAGATGTCTATCGCATGCAAATGTGTTAATATCTAAATATCCCTAGTCATAGAATTAACAAGATAGGACATTGTTAATTCGGACAGACTAGCACATGTTATGCTTCTTCAATGGTTCAAGCAATGGTTCTCATAATTGTGATTATGGATGATAATCAAAGCTAACATGTGGATGCTTGTTAGAGGAACAATTTCATTGGAGACCTGCAAAGAGAATCCTCATATGGATATTAAATCTATGTCAGTGAGGAATCTCTTCATAGCGGTTGTGCAAGTATCCTTAGACTTGAGATCACCAAAGTTATCTTAAGTAGCAAGTGGTATACTTTGACTCCATAACTGATTACTTCCAACTGGGAGTGAACATAGTTAGGAGATTGGGTATATCATGACCTACTTGAAGATAGTTGAGTGATTGACAAAGGATTCACCATCCCATATTTAACAAGGGAAGTTATCTCGTATGATTCTATAATTGCCTTGTTCAGAGAATCTCTGGCCAGAGTAATATACCGAGATGGATGGAGATCCATGAAGGGCATTTTAGGAACAATGGTTGAATTAATAGAACATACATAATTAGATTTATATGAGTTGATAGAAATCCATACTCAGAATCTAATTGAGATAAGGGTGGTGAAAGGAGTAATTGCACGGTAACTGTTTCTATGGAAGGGTACAGTCAAACCACATGACTTTCCTGACATTTGGATAGTCATGATGCCTAGCTAGAGGCCAATCATGACTTGTATCATGATGTATCAAAATATCAATAGAGATTGATAAAATGATTTAAAGGAGTTTAAATCATGTGAGTTTTGAATAGAACTCACAATTACATATTATACTGCCAATATGGACAGGGACCCAATAGGTCACACACATATAGAGAAAAGGGTAAAATGGTAAAATAACAAGGATAATAATATTTGATATTATTATAAAGGTAGAGAGGAGAATATGATAATAATTAATTAAAGAGTTTAATTAATTATGATCAAATAAAATTGTCCGCGAAACTTTTGAGAAATGTTCTGTAAATTGGACCTAAATGAAATAATGTATTTCATGATTAATTATTATTGTCTTATAAGTGTTATAAGACTACTATAAGTGTTATAGGACTGATATAATAATTAATAGGACCATTGGAGAAATTATAAAGGGCCAAAGGAATGAAGAAGTTGGAGGAAGCCCTTCAGAAGAGGGCTACACGCCAACTCCATACAGAAGGGCTTGGAGGGCTTTTTCTTGGACCAAATTAATTTATATATGTTACATAAGTGTTATGGAACTCACATATTTAATTTGGTTGGATTTGGAATCCATTTTGGTATTTAAATCCAATTAGATGCACAAAGGGCCTAGTTTGTGGATTTTGTGCATAGTCTTTTATGAAAAGATTTAATTTGGATTTAATTAAGCCCAAATGATTATAATTAATTTCAGAGGCCCAATTAATAATTCTCCAGCAATTTTAAAGAGCCCAATCTCATTAAGGAGTTGGAATTTTAACCTAACTATAAAAGGCCAACTAATGAGAATTAGGGTTAAGTGATTAAAACAAAAGGGAAGTCTATTTCTCTTAATTCTCTCTCCCTTTTGCGCCACTTCCATTGCTAGCCTCTTAGATTTCGTCCAGCCCTAGTTGAACACCAATTTGTTGGTTCAATTTACCCCTCTCTAGTGTGGATTACTCATTGGAGGTGTTCAATTTTGGACACTGTGGTTTGCGACAACCCGGTGCGAAGTAAAATCAACTGTTCAACAAAAATCAAAGGCAATTTTTCTTATTCTCATATAGTTATATTGTGTATTCATGGCAAGATCAGAACTAATGGTTAAAAATTTTAAAATTCCGCTCATGTATGTGATGCATGTAAATGTTAAAATCCAACACAACTATGGCAGCTGTAACTATATCCCTTTAGGCATGCCTATCTAATCCACAACTGAACTAAGACCCACAGGCTGAACCACTTTAAGAACTTCTTTGATTTATCATATTATTCTTTACTTAGTACATCATTTGGCTAAAATCCACAATTCATAAGAGAATGCATATCATTCTTATCATACATCAATGTTGAGCTTTAGGCTCCATTACACATGGTTGCAGGTCATGTAACCACATAGTTGCATCAACATTATTCATACATGTTATAGTAGTTACAATATAATGCAATCATAATAAAGCATTACTTTCATTTATCATTCTCATCATATCTAGTATTATGCGCGAAGCCAGTAAGGCAATTATAAAAGTGTAGTTCTTGCTATTAAGATTCTTCATAAGATTATATGCATGTCCATATATACATATATGAGCATATAAGGCAACTTAAACCATAGCAGCACATACCCTATAGGTACTCATATTAGATCACATAAGGAGTCGAACTACTCATCATAGCATGGTAACATTAATTATAAAACATTGAACTACATAACTCATTGATAATTCTCATTGACATACCTTATTGCAATTTGTTGTGAGCATCCATCACATACTATCATAACTAACATCAAAACATAATTATTTAAAGCAATACTCATGCATTTATGATCCAAATAGTAGTAATATGTGTAGGTTCTCTTATAACTTAAGGGTCAACACTTGTTCATAATTAGTCCCTTGATACACTTCAATGGTCCATCAGATTATGGACAATAAGTTATACACCTTAACATAATCACATATACTTCAATCATCTTCACTTGTATTTTTCATCTTGTAACATTTTATACTTAGGTAGGTTATGTGTGATTATTTCATCTTTGTTGTTAGCACACTACTGACGGGCATATGCTAACCATAATATAGTATAGGCACGAGCAAATAGGCGAGTAGATTATTATATATAAATGCTGATCATTAATTCTTCTTATAACCTTGAGTGTAGTCAAGCTCTTATAGTTTCATATTTTAAAATAAATTATGATGTCTCATTTCTTTTAACTTGGATATGTAACCTTGTACCTATTCTCTTATTATCACTAGGCTATGTCCTAGTATTCTCATGTCATTGTAGAGGAATATCAATGTGCAATATTTTTGGGCAAAGCCAAATCATATGTGTATAATCATTATAATACAATCAATTACAAGTGAACTCTTTCACGTATTCTAATGTTAGTGTTCATTTACTACCTTTATTCTCATATATCATTTCATTTAATCATGCTTAGTATCACCACTTATCTTTATTTTATACTTAAAATGCTTTAAAATTACTTAAAAAGATTTTAGACCAGCTTTAGTGATACTACATGGCTTAAAAATCATGTTTGGTTCAAGTAGGGAAGTATCACGAGTCGTAAGGGGTGTCACTACTCGTCAAAGGGAGCAAACTTCATGACTCGTGCACTCGTTCAAGAGTAACATATTTCCCGAGTCGTGAACAACCGTAGGCAGTTTTTTGAGTTCAACTTGTAAACAATTTTTGACAAACCAAAAGGCAGTTTTAGCAAAAATGGTCATCTACAAACTTGTTCCACTATGCTTCTAGTTTCTAAAACATCAAAAATCATCTTGATATCACTTTTATATTTTCATATATTTACACAAAATTGAGGTATACTCCTAGTGACTGGGCAGCAAACTGTTCCATAATTCAAACTAAAATATGCCCTAGTTAGAAATAGATTTATAACTTAGTTTCTTCATATGAAATATAGGTATGGAAGTCTATTTTCAAACACAACATGAATCATTCAATTTGAGTTTCTCTAACTCAATCTATAAGTAAAATAGTCTAGCTAGGTCTATTAGTCATGAAGAAACATTTGACTCATAAAGGGATTTCACGAGTGAAGTAAAAGGATGAGGTTCACGACTCATGAAGAGGTTCATGAGTGAAGAAAAATGGCTATCTTTCATGACACATGAAGGGGCACATGATTGAAGAAAAGGGGCTACATTTGAAGCACCCCTCATGCAAATACCCTATTTTCACATGTATCATGAATACTATTAATCATGCTCATACTGTTTCATATACTAATATTTGTGCCACCTGTCTGTTCCTGTTTTTCATTTCATGCTTAGTATCATGCATACTAACTATATGGATATTACTTCATGCATATCACATGCACACATGTTCTTTCGTAGCTTTACTACTAGTGAGTTACATTATCCCACATAGGTTATATACATATCAAAAATATGACTGGCCATTATAAAAAACATATGATAGCTGTATTACAAAATATCCTACATCAAGGTTATAAGTCGATGGTTGGCCCTTCCTGATGCAGAGAACGTCCCTGAGCAAAAGTCTTTCTAGAAGGTACCTACACGGATAAATAACCCGTGCTAAGCTATAAAGCTTAGTGGGGAATATCTACAGATGGATGACCATACACAAGGCCATCAAAACATACATATATAATATGTTCATATACTATAATCAACATGTCCAACATAACATGGCAACAATAACATATACTTTAAAGCATAAGCATATTCTCATGTACATAAGCATTGTACCCGAGAGAGAGAAACACATATTTCTTTTTCATAATTCATATAGATGGCAATATTCCATGTGAACATATTCAATTGAAGCATAATTCCTGTGGTAAACCAACAATATAAGCCACATATCAACCTTTAGTCAAATAACTTTAACTGTTTACTCTTGATCATTACTATGAATAACGTTTAGCCTGCCTTAGCTTTATCAGTGGATGCGGGAACTATGGATACACAATGGTATCAAATGAGGGATATCCGAAGATATCGAATCTATAGACCCAAACGGGGCCAACTGTACTATGGACCGGTCAAGCATACCCAAACGGGGCTGATCATGATCCTAACGGGATCATATACTATGGACCCAAATGGGCCAACTATGGCAGCTGCAATTTCCCTATAGGCGCCTATCTATCCACATCTAAAACTCTATCGCAGGCGGGACTATATTCGTATTCAATTCACATTTTAATACTGTATTCATAGTATACTGTTTGCACATATGCATAGTCTTATCAACCTGTGAATTCTCTGGTGCATAATCAGATACATGCACATTTCATATGCCAAGATATATATCTGGCTCATCTATATCTATATGACTATATCATTTGCATCATATCATATAAGCATGGCATATAATCATCATATCATAGACTTGATCATGCCCTCATTAAGCATTTCATATGTTCATAGTCATGCTAATTCATCTTCTATCTCATAGGGCAATTACATGCTCATATACTCATATACATAATCATAAATGTACATACCTATGGGTACATTCGCATATAGTCGATTTATTCTTATGCGCATGTTTCCAACACTTATATATATACCTTTATCATCATTCAAGTCATGTGCTATACAAAATATCAACATGTTTTCATATGGCATATACACATGCCAAGGTCATGCTATTATTCTCTTTTTCATATCACAAGTGCATATCAAAAGGTGCACTTTCATGTCATAAGATTTACATGTGTAGGTTTATCTCAATTTGGCATATGACCATCATGCACAAGATTAATTACATGTATGGGTTCGATAATTCCTTTCTAGTCTTTATTCATATTCACAAATGAACGCATGTGTATGCATACAATTCCTTCATTGATAGTCATATTACATGCCTTATTCATTTAACTTTCTATCACATAAGCAATTAGTTGTCTCAATCAATTTAAGAATCATATTATCAAGTGTAGCAACAATCTGTTCATACTAGCAATTTCGGTTACATAGAGTAGTCTAGAAAACTAGTCCGGATTCAACTATAGATTACATGTACATAGAGATAGATTCAAGCTTAGGTTTCTTCATGTGCAATATAGGTATGGAAGTCTATTTTTCAATGCAAAAAGAATCACTCAATTTGCTGTTCTATAGCTCAACTTATGAGCAAAACATTCAAGACGGGTCATTCAGTCTTGAAGAGGAGTTCGACTCGTGAAGGGATTCACGAGTGAAGCAAATAAGGTGATTCTCACGACTCGTGAAGGGGTTCACGAGTGGAGAAGGAACTATACTTCACGACTCATGAAGTGGCTCACGAGTGAGGAAGAAAAACTCGACTTCACGACTCGTGAAGAGCTTCACGAGTCGGACTGATGTTCACGACTCGTGAAGTCATTCATGACTCAACAAGTCTGTCTTCTTCAACCTTTCAACGATAAACTTCCAGAAAAACGTAAATTCGATTCTGTAAATCCTATTCACTTCCAGTAATCCATTTTACATGCAATATGAATGGCCTAAATTCCCATACCTTGGCTGATAAACCCAATGTCTTCAACCTCTATCAAGTCCCTTTCCTTTGATCCTTCTTCCTTCCTCTTCTCCTTCATAAATACAATCGCCATGAACATACATTTCCAGCAAATGACATATTCTCAGTCAACAGAAAATGAAGAAGAAGATGGTGATGATGCAGTGTTAAAATGAGATTTTAATTACCTTAGCTTAGAGCCTTAAACTCTTGATTAACCAACATGCACCATTAACATCTAAATGCTTGAGATAAATCTATGGAAATCAAAGAGGAAGAAGAAGATGAATTTCTGGTTTTGCTCTCAACAAATGCCGATTCTCACCATCAAATTCTCTAACCCAAGCCTTTTATACCCACATGACAATCTCCTCTTTAGTCCTTCATCATTTTGCATGTCACACAAATGCCACAAGCCTTTATGCATGTTAGACTTTAACCACTCCACTAATTCTTTTTCAAACATTAACCTATCCATTTAAGCATTCTTTCAATTTAACCTTGAGTTAAATGCTTCTCTACACAATTGGCCACCAAAATGCCAAAAATACCAATTAACCCCAAATTAATACCTTTATCCTCAATTGCATCCTTAATTAACATTAAACCATACTCTTTTATTATATTTTCATGCAATTAACATAATAACATGTTAATTTACCCCCTTACTTAATTACAATAATATGCAAATTAAATTAGGGTCATGTTAGGGGCCTTACAATTCTCTCCCCCTTAAGAATTTCGTCCCCAAAATTCATACCTGTGTTGAATAAGTGAGGATACTGTTCTTTCATAGCTGTCTCTGGCTCCCAAGTAACTTCTTGTATATCGTGATGTTGCCAGAGCACTTTAACAAGTGGAATTTGCTTATTTCTAAGCTGTCTAACTTCTCTAGCCAGAATTGCTATAGGCTCTTCATCATAAGTGACATCTGACTGTACTTGCACATCTTGAACTGGTATCACATGAGATTCATCTGAACGATACTTTCGTAACATAGAAACATGAAACACATCATGAAGTTTGGCTAGATCCATAGGGAGAGCCAACCTATATGCCACTGGCCCAAATCTTTGAAGAATCTCATATGGGCCTATAAACCTCGGGCTCAGTTTACCCTTTTTCCCAAATCTTAATACTTTTCTCCAAGGGGACACTTTCAGAAACACTTTGTCACCCACATGATATTCAATATCCTTTCTTTTCAAATCAGCATAAGACTTTTGTCTATCACTAGCTTCCCTCAATCTCTGCTTGATAACTTGTACCTTTTCCTCTGTATCTTTGACAATATCAGGACCAATAACTTTGCGCTCAGACAATTCAGTCCAGTAAACGGGAGTTCTACATTTTCGACCATACAAGGCCTCATAAGGTGCCATCTCGATGCTCCTTTGATAACTATTATTGTAGGCGAACTCCATTAAGGGTAGATATCTTTCCCAACTTCCTGTAAAATTCAAAACACATCCTCTCATCATATCCTCTAGAATTTGAATAATCCGCTCAGATTGCCCATCAGTCTGAGGGTGGAATGCTGTACTGTAACGAAGCTGAGTTCCCAAAGCTTGTTGTAAACTTTGCCAAAATCTCGATGTGAATCTCGGATCTCGATCGGAGATTATTGACACCGGAATGCCATGCAATCTGATGATCTCATTTACATAAAGTTCTGCTAACTTATCCAGGGAGTAATCCCTCCGAACTGGTATGAAATGAGCTGATTTAGTCAGCTTGTCAACTATAACCCAAACTGCATCATGCTTTTTCTGTGTAAGGGGTAATCCTGTTACAAAATCCATGGTAATATCCTCCCATTTCCATTGTGGAATTGGAATGGGGTTCAACAAACCAGAGGGTAACTGGTGCTCTGCTTTTACCTGTTGACAAGTCAAACATATGGAGACATAGGCTACCACATCTCTCTTCATGCCAGGCCACCAATAACTTTGTTTCAAATCCTGGTACATCTTATTCCCACCAGGGTGCATAGTAAACACTGTATTGTGAGCCTCATTCAATACTGTTCTCTTTAACTCTTTGTCATCAGGAACATATAATCTATTCTGATAATACACACCCCCATCTTCTTTCACTGAGTACTCAGATTGGGTCCCTTCATGTGAAGACTTTAAAATCTGTTGCAACTTTTCATCATGTTTTTGTGCATCAATCACTGTTTGCCTCAAACAAGGGCTAGCCTTCAACTGTGCTATTAAAGCACCATCATAAGCAAGTCTCCATCTACCGCGATGTGCAATCATAGCAGCCATCATCTTACGGCTCAAGGCATCAGCTACAACATTAGCTTTGCCTGGATGGTAATCCACTATACAATCATAATCTTTAAACAGTTCTAACCATCTTCGTTGTCTCAAGTTAAGTTCCTTTTGAGTGAGCAAATACTTGAGACTCTTGTGATCTGTGTAGATTTTGCACTTTTCCCCATACAAATAATGTCGCCAAATTTTCAAAGCAAACACTACTGCTGCTAACTCTAGGTCATGGGTTGGATAGTTTTGTTCATGTGGCTTCAACTGTCTAGATGCATAGGCAATTACTTTGCCATCTTGCATTAGCACACAACCCAAGCCAACTCTAGAAGCATCACTATACATAGCATACTCCTTTCCTGTAACTGGCTGTGCCAAAACTGGAGCCTCAGTCAGAAATTTCTTCAATTGATCAAAACTTGCTTGACACCGATCAGTCCACTCAAACTTTATACCCTTTCTCAATAGTTTAGTGAGTGGTGCGACTATAACTGAAAAGCCTTTCACAAAACGACGGTAATAACCTGCTAAACCCAGAAAACTTCTCACTTTCGTCACATTTCGAGGCGGCTTCCAATTCACTATAGCCTCGATTTTTGCTGGATCCACTCTAATGCCTTCAAAAGACACAACATGACCAAGGAAAGAAATTTTCTTAAGCCAAAAATCACATTTGCTCAGCTTAGCATATAACTTATTCTCCCTCAGAGTCTGTAGAACAATTCTCAAGTGCTCAGCATGTTCCGCTTCATTTCTCGAATACACCAAAATGTCATCTATGAACACAACAACAAATTGATCCAAGTAGGGTCTAAATACCCTATTCATAAGGTCCATAAACGCAGCCGGTGCATTTGCTAACCCAAATGGCATCACCAGAAACTCATAATGCCCATATCAGGTTCTAAAAGCCATTTTGGAAACATCCACATCCTTAACCCGGAGTTGATAATAACCCGTTCGCAAATCAATCTTGGAAAACACTCCAGCACCCTTCAACTAATCGAATAAATCTTCAATTCTTGGTAAAGGGTATTTATTTTTCACTGTTACCCTATTTAACTGTCTGTAGTCTATGCACATCCTCATAGACCCATCTTTTTTCTTCACAAACAAAACCGGTGCACCCCAAGGCGACACACTAGGCCTAATGAAGCCTTTGTCAAGCAACTCCTGTAGCTGTACTTTAAGTTCCTTCAATTCCAAAGGAGCCATCCTGTATGGTGCCTTCGAAACAGGAGCTGTACCCGGTAGAATGTCTATAGACAATTCAACTTCCCTTTCAGGTGGAAGACTAGGCAAGTCTTCTGGGAACACATAAGGAAACTCTTTCACCACTGGAATCTCTTGAAGATTCACATTCTCTATTCTTGAATCAAGCACAAGTGCTAAGAAAGCTTCACACCCTTTTCTCATAAATCGCTTAGCTTGCATAGCTGATATCACATTAGCTATGGGTTTAGATCGGATGCCTTGAACTAACGTTTCTTTACCATCAGCACCAATAAGAGTTACAGTTTTAGCTTCACAATTAACCACTGCATGGTGTCTAGACAGCCAATCCATACCAAGTATAATATCAAATTCCCGGAATGGTAACTCAATAAGATCAGCAAGGAATTCTTTCCCTTGAATTACTATAGGACACTGTTTATGCACTCTATTAACAACAGCACTGTGACCCAAAGGGTTAGTTACACATATATCAAATTCCATTTCATGTACAGTAGACTCATTTCTACCCAAATCCCCAGTGCAAACATAAGAATGAGTGGAGCCAGGATCAATAAGTGCATGCATGTCAGAATCAAAGAGAGAGAAAATACCAGCTATGACTTTCGGAGCACTCTGATCCTCTCTAGCTTTCAATGCATAAGCCCGAATAGGAACAACTGGAGCTGCGGGCCTGTCAACGGATTCAGAAATGTTCCTGGACTGGGATCCCTGGGGCCTCGATCCCCCAAGTCCTCTTCCTCTGCCTCTAGCAGAAGATGGTGCATTAAAAGTTCCTCTACTGCCCTGTTGTTCAACATCCTGGTCCCTTTTCGAAGGACAGCTTGCCATGTAGTGACCAGTACCACCACACTTGCAACATGCTTCAGACAATTTCCTGCAACTACCCCAATGTTTCCTAGTACAATGGAAACACTCTGGAGGTTGCCCCCCACTCTGATTCCCTGAAGCTCCCTTTCCCTGTTTAGACATTACAGAAGACTCCTGTCTCCGGTCCCTCTTTGTAGAACTATAGCCAGATTCAGCTGGCTGATTTTCTTGTGCTCCTCTAGCTCTCTTTCCTGTAAAAGATCCACCCTTGGACCCACTTCTTCTCTGTTCTCTTTCTCTCTTTGCCATTTCATTCTTTTCAACTCGCAAGGCTGCTGTAACCAATTGAGTGAAGTTAACCAATTGCAAAGATGTAGACCCAATCAACTTTTCTCTGATATGCTCATTCAACCCATCTTCAAACTGTCTACATTTAAAAGCATCAATCAACATCTCATTAGGAACATATTTGCACAAGCGACTGAATTCTTTCTCATATTCAGCCACAGACATAGCTCTCTGTTTCAAGTTGAGAAACTGCTTTAACTTCTCTTGCTTATATGCCTCTGTAACATACTTTTTCTTGAATTCAGCTGTGAAGAATTCCCATGTAAGGGGATCTGGTAGCTGGGGTTGTCTCAACACCAACTTCCACCAATCATAAGCTGCTCCTTGTAATAGGGACACAGCACAAGATGCCTTATGACCCACTGGACAGCGGATTTCATCAAAAATTCTCTCTAGTCTTTCCAGCCAAAATTCAGCTTCCTCAGACTGTTCCAGATTAGTGCCTAGAAACTCTTCAGCACCATGCTTCCTAATTTCAGAGATTGGAGCTTTAGGTGCTGTCATTCTTTGAAGAATTTGAGCCATATCCTGTGATATCTTTAACAATGCTTCTGCAGGGATGGCTGCTGGGACCTCATTTGGATTGGAGAATGAAGGTCCAGTATTGGAAGGATTTATTCTAACCGGCCTATTACTTTCAGCCGATTCCTCCAAAGCATCTCTAGAGCTTTCCATCTTTGATCTATAAGAAAACAGGGACTTCTGCATCAGGCCAGCAATCACTATATCATACTATAGAATCCTAGGTTCATCTTTACCTAGAAAAGACTAAACCTATGCTCTGATACCAAAATTGAAGCACCCCTCATGCAAATACCCTATTTTCACATGTATCAAGAATACTATTAATCATGCTCATACTGTTTCATATACTAATATTTGTGCCACCTGTCTGTTCCTGTTTTTCATTTCATGCTTAGTATCATGCATACTAACTATATGGATATTACTTCATGCATATCACATGCACACATGTTCTTTCGTAGCTTTACTACTAGTGAGTTACATTATCCCACATAGGTTATATACATATCAAAAATATGACTGGCCATTATACAAAACATATGATAGCTGTATTACAAAATATCCTACATCAAGGTTATAAGTCGATGGTTGGCCCTTCCTGATGCAGAGAACGTCCCTGAGCAAAAGTCTTTCTAGAAGGTACCTACACGGATAAATAACCCGTACTAAGCTATAAAGCTTAGTGGGGAATATCTACAGATGGATGGCCATACACAAGGCCATCAAAACATACATATACAATATGTTCATATACTATAATCAACATGTCCAACATAACATGGCAACAATAACATATACTTTAAAGCATAAGCATATTCTCATGTACATAAGCATTGTACCCGAGAGAGAGAAACACATATTTCTTTTTCATAATTCATATAGATGGCAATATTCCATGTGAACATATTCAATTGAAGCATAATTCCTGTGGTAAACCAACAATATAAGCCACATATCAACCTTTAGTCAAATAACTTTAACTGTTTACTCTTGATCATTACTATGAATAACGTTTAGCCTGCCTTAGCTTTATCAGTGGATGCGGGAACTATGGATACACAATGGTATCAAATGAGGGATATCCGAAGATATCGAATCTATAGACCCAAACGGGGCCAACTGTACTATGGACCGGTCAAGCATACCCAAACGGGGTAGCCTATCAACCCAAACGGGGCTGATTATGATCCTAACGGGATCATATACTATGGACCCAAATGGGCCAACTATGGCAGCTGCAATTTCCCTATAGGCGCCTATCTATCCACATCTAAAACTCTATCGCAGGCGGGACTATATTCGTATTCAATTCACATTTTAATACTGTATTCATAGTATACTGTTTGCACATATGCATAGTCTTATCAACTTGTGAATTCTCTGGTGCATAATCAGATACATGCACATTTCATATGCCAAGATATATATCTGGCTCATCTATATCTGTATGACTATATCATTTGCATCATATCATATAAGCATGGCATATAATCATCATATCATAGACTTGATCATGCCCTCATTAAGCATTTCACATGTTCATAGTCATGCTAATTCATCTTCTATCTCATAGGGCAATTACATGCTCATATACTCATATACATAATCATAAATGTACATACCTGTGGGTACATTCGCATATAGTCGATTTATTCTTATGCGCATGTTTCCAACACTTATATATATACCTTTATCATCATTCAAGTCATGTGCTATACAAAATATCAACATGTTTTCATATGGCATATACACATGCCAAGGTCATGCTATTATTCTCTTTTTCATATCACAAGTGCATATCAAAAGGTGCACTTTCATGTCATAAGATTTACATGTGTAGGTTTATCTCAATTTGGCATATGACCATCATGCACAAGATTAATTACATGTATGGGTTCGATAATTCCTTTCTAGTCTTTATTCATATTCACAAATGAACGCATGTGTATGCATACAATTCCTTCATTGATAGTCATATTACATGCCTTATTCATTTAACTTTCTATCACATAAGCAATTAGTTGTCTCAATCAATTTAAGAATCATATTATCAAGTGTAGCAACAATCTGTTCATACTAGCAATTTCGGTTACATAGAGTAGTCTAGAAAACTAGTCCGGATTCAACTATAGATTACATGTACATAGAGATAGATTCAAGCTTAGGTTTCTTCATGTGAAATATAGGTATGGAAGTCTATTTTTCAATGCAAAAAGAATCACTCAATTTGCTGTTCTATAGCTCAACTTATGAGCAAAACATTCAAGACGGGTCATTCAGTCGTGAAGAGGAGTTCGACTCGTGAAGGGATTCACGAGTGAAGCAAATAAGGTGATTCTCACGACTCGTGAAGGGGTTCACGAGTGGAGAAGGAACTATACTTCATGACTCGTGAAGTGGCTCACGAGTGAGGAAGAAAAACTCGACTTCACGACTCGTGAAGAGCTTCACGAGTCGAACTGATGTTCACGACTCGTGAAGTCATTCATGACTCGACAAGTCTGTCTTCTTCAACCTTTCAATGATAAACTTCCAGAAAAACGTAAATTCGATTCTGTAAATCCTATTCACTTCCAGTAATCCATTTTACATGCAATATGAATGGCCTAAATTCCCATACCTTGGCTGATAAACCCAATGTCTTCAACCTCTATCAAGTCCCTTTCCTTTGATCCTTCTTCCTTCCTCTTCTCCTTCATAAATACCATCGCCATGAACATACATTTCCAGCAAATGACATATTCTCAGTCAACAGAAAATGAAGAAGAAGATGGTGATGATGAAGTGTTAAAATGAGATTTTAATTACCTTAGCTTAGAGCCTTAAACTCTTGATTAACCAACATGCACCATTAACATCTAAATGCTTGAGATAAATCTATGGAAATCAAAGAGGAAGAAGAAGATGAATTTCTGGTTTTGCTCTCAACAAATGCCGATTCTCACCATCAAATTCTCTAACCCAAGCCTTTTATACCCACATGACAATCTCCTCTTTAGTCCTTCATCATTTTGCATGTCACACAAATGCCACAAGCCTTTATGCATGTTAGACTTTAACCCCTCCACTAATTCTTTTTCAAACATTAACCTATCCATTTAAGCATTCTTTCAATTTAACCTTGAGTTAAATGCTTCTCTACACAATTGGCCACCAAAATGCCAAAAATACCAATTAACCCCAAATTAATACCTTTATCCTCAATTGCATCCTTAATTAACATTAAACCATACTCTTTTATTATATTTTCATGCAATTAACATAATAACATGTTAATTTACCCCCTTACTTAATTACAATAATATGCAAATTAAATTAGGGTCATGTTAGGGGCCTTACAACATTTCATGACTCGTGAAGGGACTCACGAGTCGGACAAGAATGCATGACTTGTAAAGGTATTCACGAGTGAGAAACCAGAGAAGAATAGCACATTCATGAGTGACCCAGGGCAAATGGTGCATGAATCGTGAAGGTATTCACGAGTCGGACATGACTCGTGAAGAAATTCACGACTTGTAAAGAAATTCATGACTCGGCACTAGCACTCATAAGGAAAATAAATTCGATCTCAATTCTTCAAAAATCATCTTAAAATTCCTGATTAAAAACCCAGAAAACAAATCCCTAAATTTCTATAGATCCTTTTACTACTAACAAAAACCATCCTCCCATACATAAAATCAACATAATAGTTCCATACCTTAATGAAGCTTCAAATCCAACTCATTTACTCATGATTCCTTCTTCTATTTCACTTGATTTGTTTGCTTTTCTCTTCTCCTTACACATGGTGACAACAACATGATCTTGTAATCGCTCATCACCAAAAATCATAAATTAAAAGGAAGATAAGGAAGAGATCTTCGAGGGAAAACATTACCTTTCATGTTAACTGACAAACCCTAGCGTCCTTCTCCAAACTATGACTATAAAGAGAGAGAGAGAAAGAGAGATCCCTCAAAATGTGGATCTCCATCTCTCCCAAAAACCCTAATTTATAGTGGGATAAATATCCCACCAAGAGAAATTCCCACTATACCCTTATACACAATTAAACCCCCATTATTTCAATTTCTTTCAACTTAACCCCAAGACTTTTTAATTCACTTTAATTATATCCTTTTCTTTAATTATAATTTAACTTAACTCATATACTGCTGAAATTGCCAAAATACCCCTCTTGGGACTTAACCTCAATAATTGCAAAATAATCTAATTTTGCCTTAATTAATGATGGTCCTTATTAATTAACAATAATCCGATTAGGGTCATGATTGGTTCCTTACACACATGACATGACAATCTTAATCCTCTACACATAAAAGGGTGCCAAAAGAAAGTTTTATTGTTCAAAAGTTAGATTAAGGCTCAAAATTGGCTACCTAAAGTCAAATAGGTTAGTCTATTAAAGCAAGTCAACATCGGCTATATTCTAGTGCCCTTATCATTTCTCATGCAAAAACTCACATTAAATGTAATCTTAAAGTTTACCAAAAACAAGTTCTAGAGGATTTGGCATATCAAGGCTCTCATACAAAGAAATTATCAATGTAAAGGCTTCAAAAGCTCACTTAGCTATAGGTCAAATTACTTTAAACAATGATTTACCAAAATAATCATAATTACATGTGAAAAGATAAACAACTTAAAAAGAACCTATACTAAAGTGCTTTGCCACATTATAACCCTCACTATGTACATAAAGATGTCAAAGCAAAATAGCCAATGATATAACTCAAGAATTTTGCTATCTAGACCAAAAATCAATAGAAATTAGGTTTTCTCATGTTTACACTGCCAAATATTCATCAACTACAAGTGTTCCAAAACCATGAAAACTAACAACAACCTAACAATCTAACATGCATATAAAAATAACACAAATGAAAACACAATGCAATTACAACCTAACACATGTAATACATTTGCACCTCCCCACACTTAAAGGACACAATGTCCCCATTGTGTAAGGAAACAAAGCACACAAAAATATACAAAGAAAACATTAAAGAAGCATAAGCAAAAGAAACATATAAACACAAATCACAAATAATCAAAACAAAATGAAATCAAAAACAAAAATGAACAAAAGGAGTAAGGGACTGCCCTTATGTAGCTCCACTAGATGAATCCGGTGGAGAGGGGTTGAATTCCATGTTCTTTCTGAAAAATGAACGAAAAAAATGGCTTAAACTCTTATGACCCTTATGCATATCCTTCAAGCTTGTCTCCATTTGAACCACTTTTGCCTCTAGACTCTTATTAAACTCATCCATCTTGTCTAATCTAGTCAACTTGCTGCCACCCCGAGGAACTCCCTCCTTCCTCAGCAACAAAATCATCTTCATACTCCTCCTCATTTTCACTATCATCAACATTAACAGCATTAAGGAGTTGATTGCTTCCTCCCTCAGCCCTGCCGCACCTTTCATCATGAGAGAAAAATGCAGGGGGATAACCACCTCTATTCAACAACTTTGAATTCCTCAAGAATTTCACATCCAACATAGAGATCACCTCATTCCCCTTAAGTTCATATCCCTACAACTTTCCCAAACAACCTAACACAATACTAGTGGCCATATGCCTATTCTTACACTCTTGGTCTTAGCAACTGAAGCATGATATAGACCATAATAAATAAAGTCAATAGGGCAAGGTGTCTTTCTAGATTGTATAAGGGATAAAACAAACAAATCCTTAGCTTGCACCTTATTACTCTCTACTCTATCAAATAAGGCATGGCACATAAATTTATGAAACAATAATAGAACATTATCTTTAATTTTCCTCTTTATAGAGTTTTTGTTATCAAAATGAGACAAACCAGACAATCTTTTCCACACATCCACATTCTACTTGAGAAGAACTCCCATTAGCTTTCCCTTTCCCTTTATCCTTCTTAGCCAAAGTCTTCAATCTCATCATTATAACCCAACAACAAGTGTATAATTTCACAAAGTAATAAGTGAAAACTGAAAACCTAGAAAAATTTCAACACAAAGTGAAAGATTTTAGAGATAAAAGCTAAAAAATAGAGAAAAATTGAGAGGATTTTGAAGAAATAGGGGCAAAAACTACTGGAAATGGCAATTTAAGGTTTAAAAGGCTATTTATAGGGTAATTTAAACACTTGCAACGGTTGGAAAATGCCTAAAATTTCAAAATCCGCATATTGTCATGCTCGTGGCAACCATCACACTTGTAACAGAATGCCATTTTGCTAAGCATCACGTTCACGATACAGGGCGCGATTGTAATACAACGAAACAAAAAAATTTCCCTTACTTAGTCACGTTCACGACAATGTCGCTCTAGCGACAGATAACAAATTTTTGAAGAGTCTTGAAAAACACCAAGGAACAAAAATTGAAAATTGATACATTATGACATCAAGAATCATACAAAACACTTTATAACTTAAATTTTAAACAAAAACAAACAACAAAGTAAAGGCAAAGTACATATATATAAAGCAAATACAAAAATAAATATGTAGATAGATAGATAGATTAATTAAGTACTACTAAAAGATTAAACTTCAACCTTATTAAGATAAACATAGGAAACCTTTCGTGCACGAAAATTACTCTCCAAATACATCTTACACCTTTGACCATTAGCTTTAAATAGCTCCCCCGTATCATTTTTTAGTTCTAAATACCCATGGTCAAATACTTGTGTTACAAGAAATGGCCCACTCCAACTTGATCATAATTTTTCAGGGAATAACCTCAATTTAGAATTAAAAAGAAGTACTTTATCCCCCACTTTAAAACTCTTATATTTGATATGAGTATCATGCCATTTCTTTATAAATCCTAGCATTCTCATAAGCACTAATATGTAATGTGAGGCCTTAATCATGACCTTAATCGGATTATTGTTAATTGATAAAGATTACCATTAATTATGTCAAAATTGAATTATTTTACAATTATCGAGGTTAAATCCTAATAGGGGTATTTTGGTAATTTTAGCATGTGAGTAATTGACTATGGGTAAGATTTAATTTTAAGGAAATATGTAATTGAAAATAAATTGGAAGTCTTGGGGTTAAATTGTTAGACAT
Source organism: Excoecaria agallocha (assembly GCA_037975025.1). Taxonomy (NCBI): domain Eukaryota; kingdom Viridiplantae; phylum Streptophyta; class Magnoliopsida; order Malpighiales; family Euphorbiaceae; genus Excoecaria; species Excoecaria agallocha. The sequence goes on along the minus strand of CM075808.1, from coordinate 86,056,705 downwards.
GAAAATTAGGAGACAAAGTGTATAAGGGTATAGTAGGAATTTCTTTAGGAAGATATTTTTCCCCACTCATTTATATATGGGATTCTTAGAGAAATGAAGGGATGAGCTCTCTCTCTCTCTCTCTCTCTTTCTCTCTTTCTCGATGTGGTTACGGGATGTAAGAAAGGAAGCTTAGGGTTTTGGTATTTTAGCATCATAAGGAAAATAAAGGAATTATGAGCAAAGGGGATGGATCAAGGGGAGTAAAGGGAAGATTGAACTTCAAATGCGGTATGGGAATACTGTGTTTTTGGTTGTTTGTAGATGGATTTATAGAAAATTAGGGTTACGTTATCTAGATTCATTAATCAGGAGTTTTAAGATGTGTAATGAAAGAATATTTGTTTTAAGATGAGAAATGAAAGATTGTTTGCCCTATGATGAGTTTTGAAAGATTGTTTGGCTTATGAAATCATTTTATTTACTCTGTGTCGAGATCGATCCATTCTGCCATCACTGTTGGTCAGGATGTCGATTTGTAAATTTTCTCACGAGTCGTGCACCTTTGCCCTATGTCACTCGTGACTCCCTTCATGACTCATGAATGTCTGGTTTTATTTCCTTGGCTACTGACTCGTGAAATTCTGCACGAGTCGTGACATTCTTCATGAACTTCATGACTTCATGGCTACTGACTCGTGATCCTTGGTTACCGACTCATGAATTTCTTCACGAGTCATGATATTCTTCCTTCAAGAATCTTTGGCCATTGACTCGTGAATGTCTTCATGAGTCATGACATCTCATTTCTTCATGAGTCCAGCAATTCTTCACGAGTCATGACATCCCATTTCTTCACGAGTACAACAATTCTTCATGAGTCATGACATCCCATTTCTTCACGAGTCTAGTGATTCTTCACGAGTTGTGACATCCAATTCTTCACGAGTCAACATACCTTCACGACTCATAAACCTAGTTTTGGCTTTCTACCCACTTGTGAATGACTTCACGAGTCATGCATTTTTGTTCGACTCATGAATGACTTCATGAGTCGTGCATGGCTACTTGATCCTTTACTTTAAGAAATACACAGCCACTTACGGCCTTTCCTCCTCTCCTTGCACGGCCAAGTAAAGCCTATTAATTCATATGTTTTCCCTTCTACTTTCATGGCCATATGTACTCCTTTGATTCATCCGAGCCAGCTTCCATCCAAAGATTAAGCTATGTAATAAGATATTGAAGATAGCATTATTTTGTCAATAAGCTTAGTAAGCGAACAAGATTTAAGGTGAATTGTTTATAGCAAGTAAAACTAATGATAATGTTTAATAAATGATGATTGTTATACGAGTTAATATCAATGGACTAATAGACTATGGAAGCCTATTTCTCTAATGTTAAAGTCCCTAAAAATATGAATTAGAAAGGCATGAGTATAATATGAAGTATTGTAGAATTTAAAAGATATTAAATGCTACTATAAGAGGAGAAGATTGGATTAAGCTGTAATTCATCCAAAGTCACCCATAAGGTGAATTAAAGCATGATAGCTTAATATGAATATATATATATACATATATATACATACACCTTGATTCACATGGAGTAGAGTGAAAAGCTTTAGGACAATAATCCTATAAGGTTATGAATTGGTGTCCACTTGAACTTTAATTAGAAAGACTTAAATGTGATAATGCTAAACTGTGTTTTAGTGCCTAATGGCATGATACTAAGAAGAATGAGGAGAAATATAGGAAACACACGAATATGCTATTTGACATGCCCTTTATAATTTAGTATAAAGCACACACTAGGCCAAAGTAAATGTTTCTACCCAGATACTATACTTTTGTAATTCTTTTCAATGGCACGAGAATAATATGATTTAGCCTAGTATTGATAAGAAGATAGTTGTAATGTTACATGTAACCTAGTAACTTTAAACGTACATGCTAATTAGTGTATTTTATACATCGGTATAAGGTATGTAAATGAAAGTTCCAAGTCTGCAAGTACTGTGCTAATGATTAAGATGACATAACCATATACAACTTACTTGGGAAAAATAATGTTATAAAATTGTAAATGCAAGTAAGATGATCATGGTATATGAGATAACTTTAAGGTAGATAACCTATTATCTATGATCTAATAGACTGTAAAATTTAACTAAAGGGGCTAAGGATGAATAAGGGTTGACCTTAAGCTACATGGAAACATATTATTCTAGTATATGGATCATGAATGCTAGAGTGCTGCTATATATGATTACGTTGTAATGTGATTAAGTATGAGAATAGGGAAAACTACACACGGTATATAATAACAAGGTACGTCATTAAGAACTATCCATGAGTTATGTAAGTTCTATCTATTTTATATTTGATATGAGCATGATATGATGAGTAGCCTAGCTTTATAGTTGAATAAGTATGAGTAATGAAAGCATGTATTTCCAAGATTTAAGCGGCATATATATGTGTATGTGCATATGGACTCGCAATGCTAATTATGAAAGATTACATGTTATTATTATTTGTTTAAACCTGAAACTATCCAGATATAAATGGAAGAAAGTTGATGCAACTGTATGATCATATGATGGGATTAAATAAATATGTTGTATTAAGTAAAGAAAAATATGTTGAATCAAAATATGCTTGAGAATGGTAAAGCCTTTGGGTCATAGTTCAGTTGTGGATTAGATAGGCATGCCTAGAGGGATATAGTTGCAGCTGCCATAGTTGACCCCGTTTGGGTCTTGTTCCTTAATGGAACCATTGTTTGATCCTGTTTGGGTCAATAGTTTGTTCCTTGCTAGAACCATTGCTTGACCCCATTTGGGTCTATAATTGATATCTTAGGATATCCATAGTTTGATACCTTCGGGTATCCATTGCTCCTGTTATCCACCCTTCGAACTAGTACATAGGTAGACTATTGAAGATGTAAATTGTGCAAGAAATAAAGTAATGTATGTATTGAATTGCATCACTTATAAATATTGAAAGCATGATAAATGATTTACTCTATTTTTTTATCCTAAATTCTGGTTAGCTATAAATTATTTCTATGAAATGAAATGCCATGTTATGTATTACTTGATTATGATGTCTTACATCAACTATGAGGACTTTGCTTGTTAATCATGATATGTAATACCTGCTAGTTGAGATGACATGCAAACCAGTTAGTATGCATATAAACCTTTACACATGTATGCGCATATGTATAATTTTGATATAAACCAAAGTACAAACCCTGATATATATATAATTCGATGTGGTATGATCTTTAATTTGAATGATAATATAGCATTAAAAGAAAATTGTGTATAACCTGAAATGAGAATTAAGTAAAGATATATGAAGAAAATCCGGTATAACAATAACTCTATGATTGGTACATGAAATAAGCACTCCCGGGTGCATGGACTTAATGTAGAATGCATAACTTATGTAACAATATGATTAATGCATTAAGTTAAAGTTTTGTGCTATCAACAACCTAGACGTATGAATTCTAAAGTAGTAAGGATTAGGAAGGGTATGAATTAAGCTAATGTAATGGAAGAAAAGAAGTAAGTTTATGATAGTAATTTTTTAAGCTTCCAAAACAAGATAATTTACATATTTCTCTAGACGTTAGTAAGCATGGTTTTATTATCAAGTTTGAGGACTTTTCCAATATGTCCATTTTGATATGATCAATATAATCGACTCCTATGTTATCTTGTGTTATTGTGAAAGTTTATATGATGTGATCAATTGTAAAAAGAGGTTATATATATATATATATAGTTTTGTTCCCCACTAAGCTTTATAGCTTAGCACAAGTTTGTTTATCCTTGTAGGTTCGAGTTAAGCTCCAGAGGATCGGGTCGGTTGCAGTTGTGTTGAGGATTATATTATGTATTGCTAGCCAATTATGTTAGGTCCTCTTATTTGTAAGTTTGATTTATTTACTGTGGCATGTAATTATGGCCTGCCTTATTATTATTATTATTATTATTATTATTATTATTATTTATGCCTGATCTTTACTAGATTTATGATGATGATGATGATTGATGATTATCTATGGTTAGTGGAGTAGGGTGTTACATGTAACTCATCCAATTCATTCAATTGCAAACTTCTCTGCATGCCTGCTTGTTTAAGATCAAAATTTAAAGCTCTAATAGCCCAATAAGCTTTATGCTCTAACTCAATAGGAAAATTACATGCTTTACCATACACTAACCTATATGGAGTCATGCCGATAGGTGTTTTAAAAGCTATCCTATATGCCCATAGTGCATCATCCAACTTATGCGCCTAATCCTTACATGAACTATAGACATTCTTCTCTAAAATCCATTTCAATTCTCTATTAGATATCTCTACTTGGCCATTTGATTGTGGATGATAAGGTGTGGTCACCCTATGATGCACCCCATATTTATGCAACAATGACTCAAAAGATCGATTAATAAAATGCATACCTCCATCACTTATGATCGTACGAGGCACTCCAAACCTTGAAAATAATTTCTTTAAAAACATAACAACTACTTTGGAATCATTAGTTGGGGTAGCCTTGGCTTTTACCCATATAGACACATAATCCACTCCAACCAATGTATAGTTTTGGCCAAATGAGGTGGGGGAAAGGACCCATGAAGTCTATTACCTATACATCAAAGACCTCTACTTCTAAAATGTTTGTTAGAGTCATTTCATCCCTCTTACCAACATTTCCTGTCCTTTGGCACTTGTCACATTAGGCCACAAACTTCTTTGCATCTTGAAGTAATGTTGGCCAATAAAATCCACATTCAAAAACACGAGCCGCTGTCTTCCCACTACCATTATGTCCTGCATAAAAAGATGAATGGCAATGAGATAAAATTTCCAGATATTCATGCACACCTACACATCATCGTAAAACTCCATCTCCAGAAATTTTGAACAAATAAAGCTCCTTCCATAGATAGTGTTTGATATCATGAAAGAGCTTCTTCCTTTGTTTAAAAGACAAACCATAAGGCAAAACTCCTGCAGTAATATAGTTAGCATAATCTACATACTATGGAGTATTAAGATGACTAAATAACATTAAAGACTCATTAGGAAATTCTTCATTTATTTCATCATCATCACCTATAGGTCCATCCTCATTCTCTAATCTCAATAAATGGTCAGCCACTAAGTTCTCACTACTCTTTTTATCCTGAATTTCTATGTCAAATTCTTGTAATAAGAGAACCCAATGATCAATCTAGGCTTAGCATCCTTCTTAGAAAACAAATACCTTAAAGCCACATAATCCGTAAAAATAATAACTTTAGATTCCGACAAGTATGATCTAAATTTATCACATGTAAAAACAACAGCTAACATCTCTTTTTCTATAGTTGTATAATTCAATTGAGGACCTAAAAGAGTATAAGTAGCATAACAAATGACATGCAACCTCTTATCTTTTCATTGACCTAAAAAACATGACACGACTAGGTCACTTGCATCACACATTATTTCAAAAAGTAGGTTCTAATCCGGTGAAGTTATTATAGGTGCACTTATGAGAGCTTTCTTTAATGTCTCAAAAGCTACTAAACATGCATCATTAAAATTAAAAGGAACATCTTTAATTAAAAGATTTGTCAATGGCTTTGCAATCAAAGAAAAATCTTTAATAAACCTTCTATAAAAACCAACATGTCCTAAAAATGACCTCACACCCTTTAATGAAGTAGGTGGAGGTAATTTCTCTATCAACTCAGTCTTAGCCCTATCTACCTTGATCCCTTGCCTTGAAATTTTGTGTCTTATTACAATCCCTTCTTCAACCATAAAATGGCATTTTTCCCAGTTGAGCACTAAATTTGTCTCCTCACATCTAGCCAAAACTTTATCTAGATTATACAGGCAAAGCTTAAATGAATCTCCATAAACAGAGAAGTCATCCATGGATACCTCCATAATCTCCTCGATCATATCGCCAAAAATGGAAGTCATACACCTTTGAAATGTTATAGGTGCATTACACAACCCAAACGTTATCCTCCTATATGCAAAAGTACCATAAGGGCAGGTGAAGGTAATATTTTCTTAGTCACTAGGGTAAATAAAAATTTGGAAATAACCTAGAAAACCATCAAGAAAATAATAATGGGAATGACCAGTAATCCTCTCTAACATTTGATATATAAATGGTAAAGGAAAATGATCCATCCTAGTGGCTGCATTTAATTTTTTTATAGTTAATGCATATCCTCCACCCTGTGGTTGTTCTAGTAGGAACCAATTCCCCATTCTCATTTCTTACTACAGTAATTTTACCCTTATTTGGCACACATTGAATAGGGCTAACCCATTCACTATTCGAAATAGGGTAAATAATTTGGTATCTAACAACTTGATTATTTCCTTTTTAACAACTTCCTTCATGTTAGGATTTAACCTTCTTTGCCTATCAGCCTTAGGTTCATAGCCCTCTTCCATATGTATTCTATGTATAACCATAGTTGGGTTAATTCCCCTTAAATCAGAAATTTGCCAACCTATACTTCTAATTCTTTTCCTAACTACTTGCAATAACATTTTCTATTGCTTATTAGAAAGTCCATTATAAATGATAATTGGTAAAGTAAATTCTCTCTAAGAAATGCATACCTTAGATGAGTAGGTAACTCTTTCAACTTTACATTAGGTGCACTTAAAATTGATGGAGGTAATGGATCCTCACTTTGATGTAGAATTTCTGGCTTATGTACACCTTGATTCATCTCCCCATTGGTCTCTTCATTGTATGAGTCTGCCATGGAATCTTCAATACACATTCATCAATGACATCAATTTTTATGCATACATTATCTTCCATAGGATATTTTAGGTGCTTTGTCCATGTGGTACTCTACACTATCATTCCCTACACTTAAGATTAATTTACCTTCCGACACATCAACCAAAGCTCTACCAATATTCATGAAAGGTCTACCCAAAATTAATGGGCAATTAGCATCATAAGCAAAGTTTAAGATCACAAAATCAACAGACAATATAAACTTATCAACCTTGACTAAAACATCTTCAATAATACCATATGGTTTCTATAAATATTGGTCAACAAGTTGTAACACCATAGAAGTCGATTTCACATCTTTTAAACCCAATTTCTTAAAGATTGATAATGGCATAAGGTTGATACTAGCCCCTAAGTCACAAAGACACTTAGGAAACTTTATATCCCCTAAAGTGCATGGAATAGTAAAGCTACCAGGATCTTTCGATTTAATTGGTAAGCTATTAGTGATAATTGAACTACAATCCTAAGTCAAAGTAACAGTGGCTACATCCTCCTAAATATTTTTCTTAAAAATTAAATCTTTCAAAAATTTAGAATAATTGGGAACTTGGGTATAGCCTCAACAAATGACAAATTAATATGCAAATTCTTCAAGTTATCTTAAAAATTAAGAAATTGCTTATCCATATATTTCTGCTTCAAATGTTGTGGAAATGGCGAATGCGGTTGATACACTTTGCCTTTAGAACTTCCCCCTATCGCGCTCATGGGTTCTATCATACTCGCGACATTGCTCGAATTCCTTTCTGTTGTATTCGCGGGATTTATTGCACTCGCGATAGGAGATTCATCTTCCTCCTTTATTTCCTACAAAACTCCATTCTTATCAGCCGAAAAATTATTGAAATATGACTTACCTGACCTAAGGGATACAACCTTTAATTACTCTCGTGGGTTATCCTCCATGTAACTTGGTAGACACCCTTGAAGTCTCGAAGGTAGTGCACTTGCCAATTGACTCATTTGAACTTCAAAATTATGGATGGATGATGATTGGTTTTTCGCTATTTTTTTAAACTTAGCCTCTAACCTTTTATAGTTTTCATCTTGAGAGTTAAGCTTTAAAGTGATACCCTCTAAGAACCTATCCATTTTGACCTCCGAAGTAGCAAATCTATCTTGCCCCGATTGAAAACCTATGGTTCCTTTATTTTGCCCATTCCCCTAAGAAAAGTTAGGATTGTTCCTCCAACCAGGGTTGTAAGTGTAGGAATATGGGTTCCCACACCCTTGACCTTGCACAAAGCTCACTTGTTCCTCCATACTAACCAAACATATCCCATAACTCTCAATCACATGACCTTGTTGACCACAAAGGGTATAACCATGTGGTGGGGCTCCTCCCATACTCAAATTATCTATTTTATATGTCAATACAACAACTTGGGCTTGTAAAGCTACAACTGAATCTATAGAATGGACTCTCTTAGTAGGAGAAGGTGGTGATACCTTGGCTCTTTCCATAGGCCACATATAATTGTTTATTGACATTTCCTCCAACAACTCAAAAGCCACATCTATAGCCTTTCTCATAAGAGATCCTCCAGCAGCCGCATCAATGATCCCTCTAGTGGTGGGATTAACACCATTGTAAAATGTCTGCATAAGTAACTCTTTCGGTAAATTATGATGAGGATAACTTCACTACAATTCCTTAAACCTTTCCCATGCTTCATATAAAGATTCATTATCATGTTGCATGAAAGTAGTAATCTCTTTAATAATTTTAGTAGTCTTAGCCAATGGAAAATACTTAGAAAGAAATGCTTGGGCCAATTGATCCCAAGTGGTGATTGAACCTCTTACAAGTGAGTTCAACCAAGCTTTTGCCTTATCCTTCATTGTAAAAGGAAAAAGTCAAAGCTTAATCGCATCTACAGAAACTCCATTTATTTTGAAAGTATTACAAATTGCAAGGAAATTTGCAAAATGAGCATTAGGATCCTCATTTGGCAAACCATAAAATTCAATACTATTTTGAACCATTTGCAAAAGAGAAGGTTTTATCTCAAATTGATTAGCATTTACCGTAGGTCTTACTACTCCTTATTATGTACCACTCAAGGCAAGCGTAGCATAATCCATCCAACGAGGAGGATTATCTTTGGCCATGGCTGGTCTCCTAGTCTTCTTATTCTATTTCCGATTACTTAATAAAAATCTCTCTATCTCTGAATTTAAGCGTTCAAGTTATTATTGAGAACTCCTTATCATAGGCATACACTCAACTCCTAAATCTGTAATACAAGACAAGAAAACAAACACTAATTAAATGTTGTAATCCAAAATCTTGAATCAAGCATTATAATAACAATCAACACAAAACATCTATTATTTCCTCGGCAACGACACTAAAAACTTTTTAGTGCTAAATCCACAAGCGCACAGTTCACCGATTATAGTACTTAAGATATTGTTCCCACGAGGAAAAGGATGAATGGTCATGCATTATTACTCAATCCTTAATCTTGTTTACAATGTTTATAAGTTATATTTTTGAATTAACTAGAGTCTATACTAAATTAAATATAATTAATTGTTAATTAAAAAAGACAATTAGAGATTTAAACTTTAATAAATAGATTAAACTTGAACTTATTCTTTTACCTTAAATCTTAAATCTTATATTGCAAACCAAGTTAGATTAATGTACCAATTCATTCTCTCAAACTGAATTAGTTGTTCTTAAAACATGCATACATATTTCTAACTTCATAACTCTCATTAATTGTTAGTTAATACACGCACACTTATTTTAAGATTAAAAGCCAACCTATAGTAATTATCTCAATATCCTGATCTCTCACGAAATATTTTAATAATGAATCTTTATTAGTTAAAAGAAAGAATACATCTCTCAATCATATTCTCACTTCTCATAATCTTACATAAAGTACTAACAAAGAATTCTACAATTAAGATTATGTATATTACTAAGAACATAGAAAATATAAATAACATTGTTCAAGTTCATTCAAGAATAAGCAAAAGATAAGAGATAGTAAAAGAAATCTCTCAAACCTTTTCCACTCTTTAAGTAGATAATATTCTTCTTGATTGTCTTCTTCTCTAAAATACTAAGTAAAAATGTAAAAAAAGAATAATTGTCCTTGTCTACAACTTCTCTCCATTTTTAACTATTTCTTGTGTCAATTTATATCTTGGATTCTAATCATTGTGTCCTTCAGAAATGTCCCTCCAGAAGTAGACAACCCTTGATGGGAAACATAAATCTTCAAGTGCCTTTTCAGAAATAACCACAAAAGTTGCCCTTGCTGTCACGCTTGTTACAGAGTACGCACCAAATATTTTGACTTTTTCTCCCTGTATTGACCTCCTCCTTTGTAGCCTTGTTATGTCGTGCTCGTGACTCCTTTCATACTCGTGACAAGAACCTTTTCATTTTGATTGGTTTCTACCTCCTTTCTTTAGCTCTAATCCCTTTACTTCCTACACACAGTTACAACACAAAACACATAAAAACACCATGTTTCACATGAAAACCTAACTAAAACTAAATATTTATTAACAACAAACATTCATAAAATATGCATCAATAACTGCTCACACTTCATCTTAAAAACTAAATAAAAATAAATAAAGATATACAAACACATAAAACCTTTTAGCTGCTGTTGAAGTATTTCTCAGAACCTTCAATGGTAGCCTCCAAACTGTAAGTGAACAATAGGTTAAAACTAAACTAAAAATTCATAATCAAGGAGCCAACCTAAGTCCGATGCCTTAAGAAAGCTTTTATATTGCCAGAAAAGGAAATTTGATGCCTTATTACTTCATAAATCTGAGTGTAGTAGAGTTTTATCATATTTTGGACTTCTCAATTCAATATAGGTGTAAAATAACTTAGGTGAGGCCTTATTGAGCTCAGTTGGGGGCTTTAACCACTCAAGAGAGGTATAAACAACTCTGGAGAGGTGATTTCAAAATTGAAAAGAGGGCTTTTAGCTTGGGTGAGGTGATGTAGAGCTTAAGTGAGTTGATGTTGAGCTCGAGTGAGATGTCTTACAACTCTCATGAGTTCGTCCTCTCTGCTCTTCACTAGAATCAAGCTTCCAAATTACAAAATTGCCAAATTGCCATCAAACTCCTTTTTTTAGTTAACTATTCCTTTCCAATTTAGCCCTTAAAAACACCAAAACTTGCAATTCAGCCTAAAAACACACAAATTAAATAATTAATCATAAAATCAACCAAATAAAATCAACATTTTTGCTTTTCATTCATATATTCCTATAATTGTCTGCCTATGTTCTATAGGTATGGATAACGAGTGTTGTGGATACCCAAAGGTATTGATCTTATAGATACATATAGGTATCAATTTTGTGGATACCCGAAGGTATGAAACCTTTAGACCCAAATGAGGTTAAGATTGTAGTCCTAAATGGGGACTGACTATTGACCCGAATGCGGTTAAGACTATGGTAGCTATAAATTTGCCCTATAAGCATGCCTATATATCCACCACCAAGCTCTATACATAGGCATTAAATCATTTTTTATGTTACTTCACTCATTATATTCAATTCATTTCATTGTACACTTATGTAAATATAAGCATCCATATATGATTATAATAATACAACATGTGTATTCGTGGAAATATAGATATTAATGTGTATATATACATAATCATCTTATTGGAATATAATCAATTATGCATGCTCTTATATTCATATATATGTGTGTGTGTGCGTGTGTTATATTCTTATAGTCTAGTTACATTATGATACATGCATAAAATTGATATATAAGCTTAGCAAATGCTTAGGCTAAATCATGTGCATGTAATTACTTATGTTCAATTTTAGTTTGCATTCATAGTTCAAAGTTCAATCATGCATTACAAGCACTTTATAGTAGATTTAACCTTATTTAAATTTCTATAAAGTCCTAGAGGTGTTCAAGAGAGTTGGATTAAGTTTTGGTAACAATTTAATGTTTACAATTCTTTAAATCTAGTCGGGTGTTGCTTTACTGTGTGAAGAATTCACCTTCTACTGGACTAAATTGAAAGGCAATCTAGCTGAGTAGGTTGTAACACTTCAGTCCAAAATACTTAACACCCAGCTGAATTAAAAGACAATCCAGCAAATTTGGCTATACCCAAAATTCCCTTAGTATATATTGCATCTATCCAGCTAAATTGAAATTCAATCCAGTTGAGTAGGTTGTCCATTTTCGATCCAGAATATTTGTCACTTGACTAGATTGGAAGGCAATCTAGTCGGGCTGATTGAAAATTCCAAATTTTACATAATGAAATTCTGCTACAACTTTGCTACCCTCACCCTAAGTTTTTCAACCAAATGCTCTTTTAACTACTTATTGTTTTATCATCTTATTTTAAAACATCAAGAATTAAACCATCAAGAGCTATATAAAATTCTCAATTTCACCCAACTTGCTTCCTTAAGTAGGATAGTCACCATTTCACCTATTCTCCTTAAATTTAAAGGACATTAAAAATTGATTCAGACTTTGAGTTCTTCACAACATAATTAGGTTTATATGTCTAGTTTTCATCCCAATTGACTTTAGTCTATTTAGACCCCTGTATCTTTAGTTATGCTCAAATTTAGCTTGACAAGTCCAATGGAACCTGTGATAGCTTTTCATCTATTTTTGACTGTACATATAATACTTCCATTTACTTGCATAACTAAACATCCTAACATGCTTCCACACTAATTACAAAGTTCACATAGCATTTTTATCACATTTTTACTTAGCGCACACATGCAAAAGAAGTTGAGCATTCCTTTACCTTAAAATGCTTGAACTCCTTCCTAATCCTTCTCAATTTCTTTCTCCTTCCTCATGATGGATTATCATTCTACAAATCATGAATTATACTTGTAAATATCCATTTCCCAAACTTATTGCAAATTGCAACTATTGATAAAAATAAATAGATGAAAAAGAAAGAAACTTACCTTAGGAGCTCTAACCCTTAAATTCTTTCTTTTTACAATTATGAATTATTAATCTAGAAGGGGAATTTAAATGGAGAGAAATGGTTGAAATTTTAGAGGGAATTGCTAGAAAATGGCCCTAAAGTGGTCGACTGCACCATCTTTCCCCTAATTCCCTTTTTCTTGCATCTTTTAGAGCCATTATGTGTCATTCTCCGATTGGCGTACTTATGGCTTCTAGGAAAAATAAACTTCACTCCCTTAATTCTTTTCATTCTCTCAATTATTCCATTACTTTGTCAATCTTTCCAATTAAATCCTTGTTTTGGGTCTTTTAAGTATACATCTGCATGCCTAAGGTCAAATTACCAAATTACCCTTATCACTTGAATAAATTCTCTCTATATCCCACTCTAGACTTTATTGATACCCCAATCATGTTACATATATATCCTCCTCGGGTACATGTTAGGGCCTTACATTGCTCTCTTCTTTAAAAGAATCTTGTCCCCAAAATTCATAGTTGAATTGAATAATTATGGGTATTGGGTTCTCATAGCTATAACAGATTTTGAATTCGCTTCTTTTGTACCAAATGTTGCCATAAAACCTTCAAAAGCAGAATTTGCTTATTTCTCAACTGGCAAACTTTTCTAGCTAAAATCCTCTTAGGCTTTGCATCATATGTAAAATCATATTAAACTTAGATATTTTGAATAGGCAACATATGTTACTCATTCGATCTATATTTTCTTAGCATAAAGATAAGGAAAACATTATGTAACTTGGATAATTTCTTAGAAAGTGCAAATTTATACACCATAGGCCCAACTTTCTCAATAATTTCATAAAGTCCTATAAACCTAGTGTAACACATGCTAAAATATATCCATTTTACCCCAAAAACCAAAGGATCCCTAGGCAAATCAAGGAAAATTTTTGCCTTTTTGTTTCATTAAGTAACAAAGTTGAGATTTGTCTCCATTCCCCTGAGTAATATTTGGGTCATATATGACCTCACCTTTGCCTTCGTAACTCGGTTCCACTTTTATGGTTTGAATAGGTTAAAGTTTCCTCTCTTGAGCTGATCAGTTGCTTTGTGATAGTTAAAAGACTCAACTCGATTTGCCAAGTCTCGGGCTTTAGAAAGGTATGAGATAGCATCTTATAGTGTCTTTATCCCATCATTGGCAATCGATCAATCAAGAGTTATTTGTTGGGCACCATAAGATTGGTATAAGGAGTTGCCACCTAATAGGACTTTAGGAAAAGGTGTTCCGACCTTATAAAGCTGAAACCCAAAGAGAGTTTGGAACTTCACTTTTATTTATACCTTTGATAGGTGTGACATAATGGCTTCCAAAATGATTATGTTATTTCTTTTCTTACATACAAGATTAGAGTAAATAAACAGATTAAAGGTGGATCTAATCACGTAAGACAATAGTAAATCATGGCATAGATTAAAGCATTAAAGCAGCATCTATAAATTGGGCCATCCATTGTGACCCTTTTGATGAGAACATTGATCTTTACATATGAATTATAAAAAATTGTTTCATTATGAGATTTGAAGACAGGGACTTACTAGTCCAAGTTTGATTAAGAAATGTCTCGTGTTATTTAATTATATACAAAATGTTTTATTTATTAAAGGATAAATATTGTATGTGAGTTCCTTGGGCAAGAAATGGGACTTTGGTATAATTTTATTAGCAAAAGATCCCAATTCCTTAATATAAATATTTTTTGTGGCATTTTCCTCTTGTAGTAAAAAAAACTTTTTTTGCAATAAGAGAAAGGGAATGAAAACTTACTTGTAGCGCTTACCCAATTGTACTCACAAAAAAGGGTGATCAACAAAAAAAAAACTAATAATAGTAATGATAACAACAATAATAACAAGTACTAAAAAGGAAAATGAAATAAATGAAAAAGAAAAAGAAAGAAAATTTAAGCGTACATCGAGGAATGCATTGGTGTACATTGAGAGACGCATGGTCAACTCATTTATTTTAAAAGAGAAAGGAAAAATATATTTTTGGTCGTACATCACATGATGCAAGGGTGTGCATCAAGTGATGCATAACCATACCTATTAATAACCATACCTACTAATAATGGTGTAGTTTTCCTCTTTTTTTGAAATAAAGTCCTTATCAACAAGTAGATCTGAAAGGGAGTAAAAAAAGATTGCAAAACACAAAGAAATAATTATTAAATCAAAATTTCCAAATGAGCTGACTTCAAAACTAATTAAAAAGAATTTTAATATGAAAGCCTTCTAATTCTACCACATAGCAAAATGTCCTTAAAAAGAGTTCCATAACCTAGATCTAAGCAAAAATAGATATGTGACAAAAATGCAACAAATAAATTGACAAGTAAAGTTTATAGCATTTACAATGATAAATGCTTAAACTTCAAACTATTAGAAACTAAAACCAAGGAGATAGGACTTTTTATATTGCCTTCAGTGTACTTATTCGATTAGATAGTCAAATGTCAGATTTTTGGATCTTTCTTATGTTAAAACAGTTGAAAACGAGCTTGAAAATAAAGAACTAAATTCCAAAAAAAAAATTTAAGTTTAAATGCTTTTGTTTATTTTAGGCTAATCTCTTAAAAAAAGAAAAACCTTCAATCTAATTTTTACCCCTAACATTTTAAAGTTCTCCATCCAAAACTTTATATAAGAGCATTTACACGGGTGTGTAAACCCCTTGCATAGGTGTGCAATTCCAAAAATTAATCTAATTTGTCAAGTTGGCTTCTTAAAAGTCAGTTTTCATTTTGCTTGTACAAGTGCATAAGGCACTTTGTACAGGTGTACAAATCAAGAGTACCAGTTAACTTGCCAAATTAAGCCTGAGAAAGCAAAATCTTTGATATGCACGATCGTGCAGGTGGTTTGCATGGGTGTGCAACCCAAAAATTGTTGTCAAGTTGGTAATTGGATCAATAATACAAATATTCTCTAATTCCACAGGTGTGAAAGGCCAAAAAGGTATTAAAAAAGACTTTTAAGACCCCTAATTAGGAATATTCCTCATTATTCATCCCCTTCCTTCCCTTAAGTGCCCAAACTAGGCACAAAAACACTTTAGAACATTTTTTGAGAAAGTTTATAGTACAAAAAGACCTCAAAATCCTCAATCCACTTTCTTTCAAAGAGCAGTCTTCCTTATTAGGTAATTTTGATTAAAGCCTCCTTAGGACCCAATGTCTACAGTTGCCCCTAACTTTAGGAAGGCTAGTCCACAAGGGGTTCCTAGGTGAGCCAAAGTTTAGAGTGAGAGAGAGATGCTTACCAGAGAAGGCGACCTCCTATTGCTTCTTAAGAAGGCTTGTGGTAGTGATGGGTGAGTAATCAATGACGACTTATGGCATGTCCCTGATTTTAAGGTAATCCCACTCTTGTTGCTTTACCTTAGCTTGAAGGCAATTCCACTTTTGCAGCTACACATTGACTTGTATGTGATTTTTCTCCTGCAGCTATACCTTAACTTGTAGGTGATTCTACCTCTATAGGTATACCTTGAGTTGTAGCTCAAAAATATTCTATAAACTTCAAAACATTATTTCAACCATATGGAACCACTCGAAATAATCTCAATTAATATTTGGAAGTGAAAAATAAATTTTTAGATAACTTTGAATTTTCAAATTTTAAATCGGTGAATTTTACCTTCGGACTTAGAGGTATATCGAAATAAAGTATGATTGACCTAAAATTTTAAACATGCTTTAGTTAAAATTTTTACATAATTTTAGACTTATTTTGGAGGTGATTTGATAATTAAAACATGTAGCTAATGAGAGGATGAAAAATGGCTTAATATAAGCCATTATATTTAATAATGTTTAATTAAATCTTGGCCCTCCTTTTAAAGCACTAAAAGAAAAGCAGAGCAATGAAGAAATCTCCCAAAAATTTTGCCAAATTCCATCTTCTTCTTTTTCTCCCTCACTTGGCCGAATTCATCACTATAGATTTTCCTCCATTCTTCTTTCTTCAAGCTTTCAATTCCAACCTAATTTTTAACCTAAATTTCATTTAGATTTCATAAATTTCATCCTTTCTATTATAGATAAGGGATTAAAGCAAAAACAAGCTTGGAAAAGTGAAGGAATTTAGTGAGAGAAAATTGCCCAAGTAAGTGAATCTATGTATTTTTGCTAGAATTAATTGGGAAATTAGGTAAATTGACTTTTCTATTAAATTTTGGATGAAAATTTGAAGAGAAATTCATGAATATCCCTTGTGTACAATTCGGCCTAAGTGAAGAAAAATAAGAAGAAAAAGAAAAAAGGAAAAGAGAAAGGAAAAGAAAAGGAAAACTAGAAGAATTAAAGGAGATTAAGGTATACAAATACCTAAACTAACTTATTTCATAAAAACCTAGGTTATGTAATTTAGGGTTTTGTATGTAAATCATGTCTAAATTCAAATTAAAGGTACATAAGTGAAATTAGTTAAAAATAATGAGATTGGTACAAAAAATGCATGAAAACATGATTAAATTATAGAAAATGAAATTGGAACCTATTATGTAATTTAGGCTTCTTATATGTATGATGTGTTTAAATTCAAATTAATGGTAAATAAATGAAATTAAGTGATAAATAGTGAGATTTGTGAGTTTAAATGCATGAAAACTTGATTAAAAATAGAAGGTTAGTATTGAACCCTATTATGTAAGTGTAGATACTGGGTCCTGAGGCAACTCTTAATTAGGGTTACTTAATCAAGAAAGTGTTTCTCATAAATAGGCAAGGAATGAAAGCACTAGGCTTTCACCTAAGTTTTATGCTTTTAAAATGCTTTTTTAGGCTCTTTGAGGTTTTAAATGTTTATATGACGCGTACCGAACCCCAAAGGCATCTAGTTGCTTTCAAAGACCCGCTTTTAGGGCTCGAGACCGGATGGAGATTCATTTGACTTGCGAAGGATGGTTAATTCACAATGGATGATATTTTATTCCCATCGATTATTAATGATAAACCCATTAGGGCATCTACAAGGCACCATAAGGCAGGTATCACAAACTCGCCATCCAATAAAACAATGGGAAAAGTGAGTTCTAACCTTATAAGGCCAAGACCAGAGATAGTTTAGGACCTCACTTTTATTTATAACTTGGTTAATTTTTATATAAATGAATATTTATGATTAATTATTCCAACCTAATTTTGAAGTATTTCCATGGAAAAGAATTAAAAGGCATATTTCAAGCATCTCAAAAACTGTAAATTAATTGAAATAATAAAGCAAAAAGATACTTACAAATATAGCAAAATAATCATTCACAAAATGGGGAATTTATTGGGTCCATTTAAATGAGGATATTGGTCCTCGCATGTATATTAAAAAATGGTGAGTTTTTAGGTGTATTTTTATCAAAAAAGGGCATTGCACCCATATGGCTTCTGAAAAAAAAATGTATTTTAAATCATTTTAAGGGAAAATAAACTTTTGTGTTTTTTTAAAAATTATAATTATTTACATTTTATTTTATGGAAAAAAATCGGGATAATGGTCTCTTTTTATTATGAAAAATTCCACTCAAACTTGTAAAAAAAATTGGATTGATGAATTTGTGTGCATCGCTTGGAAAAGGCATATATTTGTAAGTAACAAAAAAAAGACATGAAAAAATATATACACAAATCATGATATTTATTGAATTAGGAACATTGGTTTCTTCATGCATATTTGAAAAATTCTTTGTGTGATTTTTGGGAATAAAAATGGACATTAGTCCATTTTTATGGAAAAAACACAAATAATTAAGTATAAAACATTTAATGTGGATTTCCCTTATTTATCATGCAAAAACTTATTTTTTCCTAGCTATTACAACCGATTTGTAATAAAAAAAATAGAAAAGAATAATACAAGCCAAATAAATGAATAAATTACCAGCTAAAATAGCGAGAGAGAAAATTAATCCCATATTAATCCACACTCTTTGCCTCTAATTCTCCCAAAAATAGAGACATCACATCATACATCAAAAAGGATAAAAAATGATACAAGTTAATAAAATAAATAGGTGAAAAAATAATAAAAAATATAATAATGGATAACAATAATTACATAAAATCATTAATTAGTGAAGTAAAATGCATGATGCTTTTTCAAATTCATGCAACATTTTATAGGACAAGCATGCTAAAGTGATAAATAATTGCGAGAATTAAAAAATACCCAAATAACATAAATAAAGTATTAGATAATATTAATATTTAGATAAATTATAACGTAATTTAATAAAAAAAAGAAAAATAATAGACACAAAGAGCCATAACAATTAATTAAATGACGTATAATCAACAGAGAAAATAATAAAAATAAATAAAATAAAGGCAAACTAAGAATATGAAATAAAAGTCACCAAGCTAAAAAGAAGAGAAAGAAAACAAAATAATTAAAGGAGAATAGAAGAAATTCTGAGTCATGGATGTATAGGGGAAGGGAAAGGAGCGAGTCACGCTTTTAAAGGGCAAGTCATGGCTAAGACTAGAGAGAGTCATGCCCCTATAGGCGACTCCCAGTACTACTCAGGTGATTGACTAGTGATCCATGGGCCATAACTCATTCACGACTGAAGGCTATGAGTCACTCATGGATTATTTAGTAGCTACAAGAACGACACTATAACCACTTTAGAATAACTCAAAATGCTAAATTGACCCTATTCAAGCATGAAAATGACTCTATCCTTCCTGAAATTTGCTTTAATGCACAAAATAAACATCAAATAAGCCAAAAAAAATTAATTCAAAGAAAAAGCATGAAAGAATCAAAACTCAAAAGGCAAAAACATACATAATAAAAGCTTTAAATTGACACTTAAACTCACACAAAAGGCAAGATTTATGGCTAAAACTTGATAATACATATGTACAAGCAATTAAAATATATATTTAAGCAAAGAAGAACAAAGATGGCATGTGACATGTAATAAAAGCTAAAAATAGATTATAAAGATAAGATGTATAGGAAACAAAAAGATGAATATGTACAAGAAGGAAACTTATAGATCTACATGAGCTTATAATAGGTTTGCCTCTTATCTTACCTTTAGTAGAGTTATTCTAAAAACTAATGATTCTACACCCTTAGACTTTCCTCTCCTTTTTTTCCTTCGTTTTTCTTTGAAAGCAAGTAAAAACAAATAGTTTATTTTTTTGTCTTTTTCTCATATTCAAATTTTTCAAATTCTCTTCCCCTTAAAAGATGAAGTCCCTTCCTATTTAAATAGGCTTCATGAGCATTAAATGCTCAGGATTAGAACAAATAAAGGAAGGAAGATTTTTTTGTAAAAAATTAATCCTCTATTTCGTAGGGAAAATATGAAATTATGGGTAAAAATGTTGAGTCACGATATTGATTGGTGAGTCAAAGGTTTGATTGGTGAGTCAAAGGTGTGACTTGAGATTATACCAATAACAAAAGCCCAGAAACTCACTCACAGGCACAATTAGGGTGAGTCATGGGCTTGGGCCATGACTCACTCATGACTCACGCCCTTTAATCGCATCCTGTGACATTAGTGATAGGCAGATCAGAAAGGGAATGAGTTGCCCTTAAGGGCTATGACTCAGAAGAGAGTCACCAACTTGACCCCTAGTTTAAGGCTATGACTCACTTCTAAGTCTATTTTAAAGCCTTAAACACTCTCTTCTCACTTGGTCAAAAGAAAAACAAAGGGGAAAAATTCCAAAATATCTTTTTTTTTAAATCCTAAAAACCATAAAAACTTATAGAAATATTTTTTTTCAAAAGAAACATAGGAGAGGGCCATAATGCTTTCATTCTCTAGCTATTTTTAGAAGAATGTTGTCCTCATTAGGTAACTCTGACAAAGGCTAACTCAAGTCCTAGAGTCTACAATTGTCCCTAACTTTGGGAAAGCTAGTGTATTAGTGTCTAGGTTTGCCAAAGTTAGAGTGAAAGGATAGAAGATGTGTACTTGAGGCAACAAATCCCAATATGTTAGACATTTACCATTCGAGGTAGTGAATTTCTAGTTGGGTAGTTACCATAAGGTTGTCGACGTGTTAACCCTAATGTTGATGTGGGTGGTTTACCGTCAGCTTATAGATGTGTTAACCCTTCTGTTGATGCGAGTGGTTTATCATCAATTTATTGGTGCCTTAACCCTTCTATTGATATGGGTGGTTTATCATTAGCTTGTTGATGTGTTAACCCTTTTATTGATGTAGTTGGTTTACCATTAACTTGTTGACTTGTTAACCCTTTTATTGATATGTGACGAAGTTGGTGTTCACACAATCTTATTCTATGAAGACTTTATTTATATATGATTGTTCAGTATTTTTGGTGTTTTGGAATCAATGGTAAGGAGTTCCTAAGATATGAAATTGTGTCAAGATTCCATCCTATTTGAGTTAAAGATAATGAATAAAATAGTGGATCAAATAATGGCATGTCACTTAAACCATTGCAGTATGTATTTTTGCCTTTTATGTAAGTTATGATAGTACATGTGGGTGGTTAATCATTTTATCATCTTGTTTGTTTATCACACTACATATTATGTTAATAATATCTTAAAAGAAGAAAAATATCAATACAAGAAAATAGCCATTTAGCAATAAAAAATAGCAATTTTCCATTGCTAATAAAAAATAGCAAAGTAATTAGCGGTTGTTAATTTGACGGTTGCTATTTTTTAGGAACGAAAACTTTATTCCATTGCTAAATTTAGAAATGGAATTCAATTTTTATTGCTAAATCAAACAAATGTAGATTTGGTGAATTGGTCAAAATTAGCAACGAAAATTCATCTTTCGTTGCTAAATTCACCCACCAATAAAAAAGTTCAGGATGGTAGAATCCATCGCCATTTTGTTGCTAAAAATGACTATAATTTTTTAATTAATATTTTCAATGCAAATTACATATAGATAATATATTGCAAAATCACAGTATCCCTGAATAATCTTTAAGCAAGCACAAATAACCAAATTTTACAAATTACAAAATTTTCATCTATAACAAAAATAAGTTGTTTTGAAGACTTTGTATAAGTATAAAACTAATAGATCCTAAAAACAGCTAAAACTGTAAGGTCCCAAAAATGACCCTAGTCAAAATTGCATGACTCAATGTATTATTATTTTATTTAAGTGATTAAATGTGTGAATTTATGTTTGAGTAAGACTAAGATATTTATGTGTATATAGATATATAGAGCAGGGAGGCTAAGGTAAATGTTATTAGGCATTTTTGTTATTTTGACTAAAGGCTTGGGTCAACATTTAAAAAGGAGAAAATGGGGGTTGTTATTATTATTATTATTATTAAAAAAAAGAAAGAAAGGAAGAGAGGAGAGGGGAGTGAGGATCGGGGAAGGGGGGAACAGGAAGAGAGGAGAGGAAGGAGGGAGGCGCTGCCGCCGATCAACGGCGCCTGCGTTGGCGATCGGCGCGGCTGCCACCGCCTCCTCGCCATCCCTTCCTTCCGGCGGTGCTGCGGTCTTCTTCTTCTTTCGATTTTTTTCCCCATCACCACCGTAACTTCTTTCTCTTTTTTTGGTGTTTCTCGACGGCGGTTGAGGGAGCTGATGGCACCGGTAGGATTCCAAGGCGATGGCGATTCCTTCGGTTGTTGTCGCTTCTTCCCACTCGCCGGCAGCATGGAGATTGGCGATGGTGAGGGCGAGATCTTCAAGCTCCAATCCCGATGAATAATGGCAGCATGGGGGCGCATGAGTGTTGCCGGGACGTTGCCAGTGGCTTGATCTTCTGGTGGACGGCTTCGGTAGCTTTCCGGCGAGTCTCCGGTGAGTCTCCGACAAGGCTTCGGCGAGATCAGAAATAGGTAGATTGAAGCTTATTTTTGACACTTTATAGGTATGGGATACTGAACTTATCTCCCTCAATTTAGTTAAATAAACTTTGAAATTTTAATGAGAAATTTATTGTATGTGTAATATAAATGTTTGCCTCTGTGTATGTGTGAACTGATAGAATATAGGGATTAAGGTTAACATAAATGGTAAATTATGACATTTCTATGTGATGATTTCAAGGCTTATGAATTGATAAAGATTTGTCTTTTTGTTACAATTTCATTCATTTCATATATCTATTGGCAAACTTAACCTTCATATAAATAATTTCGTTTTGATTGGCTTTGGTTAGCTGCGGCGTATTTTAGCTCTAATCTTGCTCTCATGGGCCAATTGGATCTAATTAGGAAATGGGTTTTCTTGAATTCTATTATCCAGTAATCTCTCATTTGGTGTGGAGATTCTATTTTGATTTAGATGGTATGAATAGTGATAGATTGTATTATCTACGACCGGATTAAGGATTTATTGTTAATAATTCATTAATTGTTAGAAGAAGCTGCAAGTAGAACTCTTTCCAATTTTGATTTATCTTTTTGAATTGTCACAGCTAGTTTTTGAAGCATTATTTGAAATTCGTCTCTTAAGTGATGAGAAATTTATGTAGGTTATACATGAAACTGTAGGTTAAGATTTTAGTTATGTTGCCTATTTTGGTGCTTGATTTACAAAAGTTACTGGATTAGTTTATGAATACTTACCGAGATCATGTTCACCATGTCCAGTGACTAATGAACATTAAGAATAGTTAGAATTTGAGATTTATTTGTTTCCAAGTGGTTGTTATATAACTAAAGAACAATGAATTGTATTGGTTAATAAAAGTGAAGTTTTAATTAGTTTTAATGGATTTGAGGGTGAATTTACTGAAATATAAATAAAACATTTCATTTTACTCTTGAAGCTTGTAATGCTTTCTTGATAAATTTTTGGAAGTAATCTAGAAATAGGTTATAGTTGAAGTTTTAAAAGGTTAATCAGGGGAAAGTTCATAGATTGTAATAGAAAACAATGCTGGAAATTAGTGGTTCTAGGTAAAAGATCATAATTTGAGTTTGTAGGCTGAATTGGGGAACTATAGTTTTCTTGTTTTGATCGAGAGGTAATGTTGTATCATACGTTCACTTGATTTATTTTGAGCAATAAAGACATATATTCATAAAATTAATGTGTAATTAACCTTATAGCAGTCCTTGAAGTTTGATAAGCATTGATCATAAGTATTTTGGTTGGTAAATATTGGTTATATGTTAAAAATTATTAATAGATTAAGGAGCTAGTATTTGACAATGGGCTTAAGATGTAAATTATAATAGAAGTTTAATTGGAGTTTATGAAATAAGTGGAGATTTAATGAGTTATTAGTATTAGATTTACTTAAGGATGTTTAAAAGTGAATTACTATTAGATGATGGAGTTATAATTTTAAAATGTGAACTTGTTTTGAAATAAAGCTCGTTGTATAAACTTAATGATATAAAAATGCAAGAATTTTAGTAAGAATTCTTTATGTTATCCTATTGGTAACAAATGTATTGAATAGCTATTATTTAAATTATTGATCCCCATAATTGAATAAACTATACGTGAGAATTATAATGTTATGATACAAAGTAAGTAATAATGAAATTAGTATAGTGGCAAGCTATTGGTATAAAGGTCAAATATTTACTTCCCTTGATAAATTCTTGCTCGGTACTTGAATAACAATTAGGAATATCATTATCTGTAATAGAATAGATATAGTGGTATGTTTATGCTTTTATGATATCGTGTGAAACTGATATTAAAATACGATGCTTTTACACATGGTTGTTTTAGTATATGACTATTTAAGATCATATAGTTACATATGTAAGTATGATGTGAAATTTATATGCATATACATACATTTCTATTAAAAGTGACGCATTGAATGTATGTATCAAATATAGTATTAGAGTGTGAATGTTTGGTGATTAAATTAAGTACAGTGAAGCATGGGAGATGGATATGATGAACCATACAGGTATGTCCTTCTGTAGTGATTATGTGTTTATATGTTGATTCTCGCATCAATAGTCAAAATAATGGTATATGAATTTATTCTTATGAACATAAAATAGTCAGGTATGAACTATCATGATTAGTACAAGTATTGTTCACATATGGTTATTAGATTGTTTAAAGTAATTTGAAAGAATTTGTATAAAATAGATTCCTCTGATGACTGAAGAATGTTGTAAAGAGAATTTACTGAATTATTGTGAAATAATTCATTACATGAGTGAAAGATGGTTCACAAACTGTATTTTCTGGATTGAAAAGGAATTGAAATGATGAGAAATTTGATAAATGTTTTGAAAGCAAGTGACAATTGTGCCCTTAGAAAGAGTTAGGCAGTAAAATCTAGCTTAGGATATAATTGGCTGGCCATAGGGATATCTGTACCGCGGTGCATGGTGACTTGCTATGCTATGGACTGGATCTCTGATCACCATGGCTTCTCTGTCTCTGTACTCTGCTCTGTGAGAATTGGCCCTTTGGGGTCATTTCTCTATCTCTGTTGTGGCTCTGTGGGGTCCACATCCCGTATATCCAGTTTGAGATTTTTCTGTCGGGTCTGTACTAGGGGCACTAATATGAAAATAAGTTAAAAAGTATAAAATATAAGAAATGTTATAGTTCAAAACTAATTTGCATAAGAACTAATAGAAGGTTACAATATTGATGAGTATGTGATTCTTTAATACTATATAAGCTGGTTTCTTAATTTTTTATATATATATACAACTCTGTTACGGGTCAAGTATATAATATTTAACCTATAGTTCACATTACTAAGTTTGTCTTAATGATTACATGAATGTGAGTTTATAATGCATACTATGTTTTAATGATGTATATATATGAAGGAATTATGCCAAACGTTTTCTGTGGTAATAATTACTGATGAATTGCTTATTGAGTTGTTAAGTTTTATGGCCTATACGAGTAATATGTTCCTTCTTTTATGCTTGTGATTTATTGCTGATTGTAAAAGCTTGGATCTAAGGAAATTAAAGGTATTAACTGGCTATATTATCAGACTTTGTACTTATATAATCGAGGTTATGTGTTGTAAAGATTATCTTTAGATTATTTTGTTCCCCACTAAGCTTTATAGCTTAGCACGGGTTTTGTTATCCGTGTAGGTATCAGGATAGGCCTGTTTCTGGTTAGACAGCTGCTTTGGTTCAACCATCTGAAGAGGAGATCTAATCTGGGCAGTTCACCTTTGAGGTGTATAGATGTAGCGAGGCGATCTAAATGTAAATTGTTCTTTATTTTGGAGTATTATCATAGTTTTAGAATGTAATAAGTAATATTGAATCATCTTAGGTAATGTGATTAATAATGAGAATGGTTGTGTGAGATGCATGTTGGAATTAGTTTTGTATTGTGGTGCCCTTGAAGGGCTGAGAAAATTGTCTGATTTTCAGGTGGTTAGGTAAGTTTTCAGATGTTATATTGCCGAATTTTTTTTTTGATGATTAGTCAAGTGGACAATTATATTTTTATCAGTATACTTAATTTCTAAGTAATTTTTAGTGGTCGAGTCTGCAGTCATCAGAGTAGTTGAGGTTTCAAAAAAAAAAATTTCAGGTCATCGCATGGTTCAATTAATCTGTTCAGAGGGTGTTACAAAAACAAATAACAAAAATATCAAACTGTAGTTCTTTACATCTTTTGGTACCTGCTGGTGGTTTTGAATATACACATTCTGATGCCCTTAATAGTTTAGTGTCATCCCTGTTATACAAGACATGAATTAGAGTTTTGCATAAAAGTGTACTAAACACAAGATGCAATAAGTTGAATTGCAAATAATCACATAAAAAGAACTCCATCAAGTAATCTCAATTATATAGTATGAAATTATGGTTATGTAGACATCGAATAGTTCAAACACACTGGATCGGCTTCTTGGTCGATTTGTTGACAAACATGCCTATATAGGATAACAATAATGGACATCAATTTCTAGGACATGGGCCCCAAAAAAGTAAATATATATTATATAGTGAATAAAAACAATAAAGCTCTTTTGTGAAAATGTATAGAGCAACTTAAAAGTATGATATTTCGATATCATAAAAGAGGTAGTATAGAGTGAATTATAAACAAAAAATAAGTACATACCACACCTAACACTTTACAGAAAGGTCATCTATTATAGGATCCAGAAAAAAAAACAAGTTGCACCTTATGAAGAGTGTCATCACCTCCAACTGAAAATCACAGCATCTGGCCTTTCCCTTATTGTAATCTCAAAATGGAATATTTTGCCATGAAAAAGCTAGACAGTTGTTTTACCAACAATAAAATTGAGATATTAAAACACAAATAAACACTAATTGCCCCAATTTATTATTTTGAAATTAGCAATGATTAGCATTCAAAGAAAATTTATTTCCATGAATGCACCAAAATCAAAGAAAATATGTCATAGGTGTAACACCCTATACCAAGTTTGATAACAAACGGGATAAGGATGTCGTAACTAATCTGTGATCGATATATGAATAAGTAAATCAACATAAATTTTACCCAATTCATCAAGAATCTCAATCCTTTATTCTTAATTTCCTAAATATTTCGGCAGAATTCCCTTTATTTATAGTCAACCTCCTGTTAACACAAATGCAAAAGCAACACTTTTAAAAATAAACATTAATTTCCATAGCCTCAATCAAACTCTAGCACAAAATTTTTATCCTCTTTATACAAATAATAGTTTAAACTCACTTTTCATATTATTATTACTCAAATATTTTTGAGTTCAACATCTAGTAAAACTGTCTTTATAAAGGTATATCATTTACATGATGTTTAACTTTAATAAGGCATCACAAACTAAATAATATCTATTTCATGTTGGTGTACATGCCCAAAATAACAAAAAATTTACAAATGGTATAACTGACTTCTTGTTGGCTCCACAATCATCTTTAACTCTAGCTGCAGAACTTATAATGCTTGCTTCAATTGTCTCAAGGATGTGCATCATCAAATGAGTCTACGTATGGAGGAAACTATGCGCTAAACCAAATGTTTAGTGGTGACTACCAAATTTACCTCTTGAATAATATAATTAAAATATATTCACAAATTTAATCACACACACAGGAAAAATCATAAAACATATAAAAGTTGATTAAATAATTTATGTCCAATAAAATAAAGCATACAAGTAGTTAATGATCCAATTTCATAAGCAATATAATTACAAGTCCTTTTTATACTACAATATAGTTGTATTTTATTAATCTCTATTGATAGACCATCAATTACTAATTAATTAATTTTACCAAATTTACAATTAGTTAAGTAAGATGTTTACAAAATTATTTGAAATTCTTATAGCAGTCCATTGATTATTTTATCCTGCCTTTCTACTGTAATTAACTCAAACATGTGTGTACATCTGTTCTATGAATAGTTATTTCCAGCATATGGTAACTATTATACCAAATTTTCACTGTTTATTCCACCTAGTACACTAACCATCAATACCATAATTTCATATATAACAATTACATATATAATATAAAAATAATTCAGCTTAACAATAGGTAATTTACATAGTAACCCAATATCGACATTTCAACTTTCATTTAACACAACACTCCTACTAAATCATATATAAATAGCTTCACTGTGTTCACATATTTATTATTTTATGCATTATGTTATGAGACATTGTAGTAAAAGCTAGAAGTCTATACAATGCATTCATTAAAACTTATTGTTCCAAGATGGCAACATTACATATTTCAGATTATTGCTTGATTCATAACATTCTGGTGAATTAATTTGTCATTTAATAAGTAACTTAGCATCTGGATACTTTATTTGTTATATACCTTCAGATATATCCCTTATATTTCTTTATTTCAATTAACATGGCCCTCAGTAACTACTAGTTGAAATTCTTAAACCGAATATGTGAGACGAGGGCTATATGACTGTCTGACTATATATGAGGCCTCAATGCTGTATGTGTATACTGTATGAGAGAGGAGACTAACTAAAGGTAGTCAATCTTTGATAATAGTTTATTGTATGATTTCATTGCAGTATTTTGGTCCCTATGGCTAGCCATTATACCCTAGATCCTGGATTACCTACTAGTTTACTAAGGGCAAAAGATCTTGCCTGAATCCCAAATTTTTACAAGATATACACTACAAGAAAATATTGAAATAGCAACGGAATTTATTTCGTTACTAATTTAGCAACGAAAACACAATTCCGTTGCTATTTAGCAACGAAAAATAGTTTCCGTTGCTAAAATTGGTTGAACTTTATAAAATTAGCAAAGAAAAAATATTTGGTTAGCTTCCGTTGCTAAAAATGGAGGGAATTTCTGGCACCATTATTTAGCAACAAAAATTAGTAACGGAATTTGTATTCCGTTGCTAATTAAGGCAGCAACAAATGGCGGATAAAATTTGGGACGAAAAATAGCAACAAAATTTATTTTCCATTGCTAATTTAGCAACCGAAATAGAATTCCATTGCTATTTAGCAATGGAAATCATATTCCATTGCTAAATAGCAACAGAATTATATTTCTGTTGCTAAAATAGCAACGAAAAATAAATTAAAAATAATTCCGTTGCTAAATTTCACTTTGAATGAAAAATAGCAACCGAATTAAATTCGGTTGCTATTTAGCAATGAAATTTTGTTTCGATTGCTAAAATAGCAACCAAATTTAAATTTCGTTGCTAAATAGCAACCGAATTTAATTCGATTGCAAAAATAGCAACAGAATAATGATTTCGTTGCTAAATTAGGGGCATTTAAGTACTTTTACCTTTGTTAGAACTATAAATTGGAAAAATCCTAGATGAAATTCATCTCCTCCCTCACACACCACCATCCCTCTGTCTCGCTCTCTAACGAAGTAGACTCATCTCCTCCCTCACACACCGCCACCCCTCTGTCTCTCTCTCTAGCATTGTCAGGAAAACAACTCAACCCAAAATATCAAGTTTGTAGTTGACAGCCTGAAAAGTTTATATTTATTGGCAACTATCAAGGTTAGTTGTTTTTTTCAAATTTATTAACCATTGATATTTCTTAATTAGAAAGCATGGATTCTTTTAGTCATAAATTTCATTCAAATCCAATACTTCACTTTCCTTCTTCTCCGCTTCGTGTGTCTACTTTTCTCATTTTTAGCAACATTACTTCATTCCTACTATTCAATATGGTCTTTGTTTTTGTTTTTTATGACCTTATCTACCATGTTTTGTATTCGTTTAGTATACCCTAGGTGATTGGATGGTTTTGATGAGCAATTAATCTCTTAAATGTGATGGAAATATATAAACAAATCTTTATTGAATGGTAGGCAGGTGCATAATTATTCATTTTTGAGGATAGCATGTTTCTGCTGCATGTTGGGTATAGGTGTTGGTCAGTGACAAGTAAATTAGTTGAATAAGTCTTAGTTGTTGATTGACGGTTCTTAGGATCTTTGCTGTCCATTTTTTTTTCATATCATGACATTTCTTCCTTCGGCTTCATCAAAATTACTCATTAACTAAATTCATGCCCATATAAAAAAATAGATTCTTAATAATAACTACTTATATTAATTCTTTTATGATAAAATATTATGAATTTGATTTATAAATAACTTTATAGATAGATTTATTGAAAAATATTTATTTTTATATTTATTTTTTTGACCATATAAAAAATTATGACGTAATTATAGAATTTATGAAATTTTGAGTTTCATTTTTAGTCATGTCCTTTATATATAGTATTAACTTAAAACATAATAGTTCCTAATTGGATTAGCTTATAAATTTATTTACACAGTTACTGATTTAAAAAGATTCATTATATTTTAGCAACATAATTAAACTCATGTAAGATAATATACACTGATATTATTTGTTCTTTTAGGTTAGAATACTAGAAAAATTATAATTACTAGTGATATTAATTATTCCGTTTAGGTTAGAATACTAGAAAAATTATAATTTATATTGATATTATTTATTCTTTTATTTTTTTCCTGTAAAGGGACCCATGGAAAAGTAAAGGGTCATAGTCAATTTGGTTGGATGTCTAATTATAGCTATTGCACCAATCACGCTGAAAGCACAACCTATAAAGGGACCCCTGGAAAAGTAAAGGGTCATAGTCAAATTATTTGAAAAGCCTAAAGTTTCCCTATCTTGTTGGAGTTAATGTTGAGTAACCTTAAGGTGTGTTAATTACTACAAATAAATGCTTAATTGTGTCTTGAATATGTGTTAATTAAGGAAAATAGATGTTGGCCACACAACCTGTTCCCATTTATGATTTTCTATTTGTGAAATGTATATAGTTAGGGTCTGTGTAACTATTAGAAAGTAAACTCAACTTCTGAAATTCATCATTCATGATCTTAATTTATACCAATTCATCTTTCCTCCAAGTTCTTGTCTTGGTGCTAGCGTGGTTTCTAAGTAAATCTAGTAAGACATTTAGAATTTGTATTATTTGATTTTTGAAGCTGAGGGACATAAAAATTCTAAACTCTTGTTGTCACATTTTTTGGATGAGTTGCGAGATGCAGTGCTGCTTGTGTTTGCTAACAAGCAGGATATTCCTAATGCAATGAATGCTGTTGAGATCACAAACAAGCATAGGCTAAAATTGGAAATAAATAGCTACTCTATTACTTTACATTTTACAATTTCCTCTGGTTCTTAATGAAGTGGTTTTTTCTTATGGATGGAAATATAACTACTTGAGTTAATGTTTTGAACAACTTTACTGGAGATCAAAAGTGAATTTGCAAGTACTGTTGCCTAATTCTCTTTAATCAAAGTTCTAATTTAACAAACTTCTTTTATTAGTTTTCCCATGCTGCATTTTTCTTTTCCATGTTCATCTATCTCATCTTTAACTTTCTTATGCATTTTTTCATGTTTTAGTTACATGAAATAGCACCTATTTGCAAATTTTACAGAATAATAATTGCCTATCTCCTTTATTCTCTCTTCCAAAGATTTTACATGTAATGTTGATCCTTTATCTCTCGCTATGTTTTTTTTTGGCGTGAACTCATTTATCTTGTTTATTTGTTTTTTGTCTAATGTCTATTAATTATTTTATATTTGTAGATCCTAAGATATTTATTTCTCCTTTTAACATAACCGACCAGCTGAATTGATAGCAAAGTTTATGGATGAAAACTTTGTGTTAGAGATAAGGGTACTTCTGAAGAAGAGTTGGAGGGTACACTTGATAAAGTTTTAGTTTTATTCAGGTAATTCCAATCTAGTAGGCCAAATGCTATGTTGACAACCTTTCACACACGTAAAAGCACTTGTACACATTTGATGATTGATGATATATTTTGTTGATTGTTATAATATATTAAATGTTTTTTATTTGAATTTCTATTGTTACAGAAAAGAAAGCAACAAATCAATTAAAACAGAACAAATTTTATCATTTTTCTCTAATGTTGCATATTTGATTAAATATTGAATATAGATGAATTCAAAAAATGTGATTTTGACATTGCAAATTTTAGTGCAGCAAAATCCAGACTTTGGTTTTAATTGCATCTGTAATGTTTTGTAGTTTCCTTTGTATTGGCCATAGTAGATCATATTAAGCCTACGATTCTGCCCTGAGGTGGCATAATGAGCTGATGGTTTACTAAAAGATTAATTAAAATTTGTGTGTTCGTAGAGAATTTTATATTGTTCAGTTATTAACTCTTGTAAGCAGATTAAACACTGCTCATGCTTGCACATTTTGAAAATTGAGATATGTTGAAGGGCTGAGAATTATACTTAAACTGTTGTTTAATACCCTTTTATGTTCTTGTAATTCTTTTATGTTTAATAGCCTTTTTTGTTCTTATAATTCTTTTTTCCCTTGAACTTTGAAAGGTGCCTAATGTCACTGACTTGGGGCTCAAACCAAGGAAAATTAAAAAGGTTTATACCTTGTTGGAGTTTTAATAGGTTCTAGCATAGCTACAGCTTTTCTTTTGAGTAACATGAATGTCATTGTCTACAATTGTGATAGCATTTTCAGGAACTAAAGCTAAGATAGAATTAATTTGAGTGCAGTTCTATCCGTATCTTGTTTCAACTTCCTTTACTTTTCAGGATTCTTTTGATTTGAAAATTAGATTAAGTTTGATGCCTTTTTTGTGCAGATGTGTAAATGTACTGATGACAAATCCAATTTGGGTAGTTGTTACACGTATGCAGGTAATGTGATATTTATCCGTAATACATTGCTTAATTTTATCTAAGTTTATGTTGTAAAAGAGCTTGCCTTAATATTTCCATGGGGAATTGGCAAAACTTCTGCATTATGTCATTTTAATGCTATTCATTTTGTGTGTTCTTCTTCAGTCCATTTGTACCGCTTCTATATTTTAATTGACAAATATAAATAAACATTTTTCCTTATACCGGCTGCATGCTTCTTGTTAATTTTGAATTGTGCCATATTAACATTATTAACCTTTTGACATGATACGTGACTATTTGTGGCCTTTTAGGATGCATAATTGCGTTTCTTTGTGTCTAGTTGGACTTAATTTTTTAGAAAAATCTAAAATAATGAAAGTGTTTTGGACTGCCTCAAGTTATCTATGATTTTACTGAAAATGGGCCACATTCTTGTTCTACATGGCATATGGATGGAAGAGATGGAAGATTTCCATTTTTCATAAAAGCTTGACATGTTGTCTGGAAGCTCTTGATGAGTTCTGCTACTGCTGTCTGTTTAGTCTTAATTACATGTTTTGTGTTCCTTGGGGGACGGTCTTTTCTTGCATTGGATATTGTATATTTGAGTTTTTCTTTTATTTTTGTCGTTCTATAGGGGGGACTTGTGTTTATTTTTCTGTATATAATTGGTATCTCGGTGGCTCTTTTTAATATTTCTGTTGCTATTTGCTGATTTTCTTGTAGTGATACATAATCATATCATTGTTGGATTTAATTAATTAAACCCAACCTTTATGCTTAAATGTATAGTTTTGTTCATTTAACACATGTGTACTATGTCACATAATTATTTAATAGTTTCATAATGTCCTACTTTGCCAAGTCATCTTGTTTAGGTTATGCACAGAGATTCATAACCATACTTGTGTACTCATCCTTGTTTATGAGTATATAATCCAATCAAGGTTATGTACTTATCGCCAAGAGGTCATTTAAGAAAGATTATACATATTCATTTCAATAAACATCGTATAGCAATATATTATCTTACTATGATCACCGTTCCACAAAGAGACGACATGAAAGAATAAAAGAATACCAAGCCAAAGAGAAGCGTGTGCATCCATATAATTAAAATGAGTTTCAGTCTGCTAAACTTGTTAGTGTAAGCCCTAGCCCTAATGCATTGTTATAAAACACTTAAATTAATAAATATGGCATTTTTTATCTATTGTATTCATGTGCATATCAATTGATAGAACTATCCAATAATGTTGTTTCAGTTTAAGTTATCATGTGTGAGGCACATGGTTATAAGACCTTGAAACAATAAAGACTTCATTCTAAGTATCCCTAGTCTATCATTGTTATGGAAATAACAATGAATTAAGACTAGTATGCTCTCTCTGAAAAGATGAGTTCTATCTTACGGATCATAAGGACAAGAGTGTCAATCAGAGATCATAGATACATGATTAGAACATGGTATCTGGATTCAATCTATTCATGGTACTAATCATAAGTCTTTCTCATGTGCAAGTTTTGCATCAGAGTTCTATGAAACTCTTTATGAATTACTGTGTACTTTGACATACACCTAACATATTAATAATAGGGTGACAAGTATGGGTATGCTTGGGTATGCACTAATTCATGTTAGAGAGCATGAGAGAAGTAAAGGGATTACCCCTCTTAATAAGAGAGAAAATATCATCGGCCACTTGATCAGTGAACTGAGAAGTGTATGGCCATACCGAGATGAAATAATGAGTAATCATTATTTATCTAAAAGTTCAGTATCACTGGAATATCAAGAAAAGGAATTAGCATATATAAAGATGACTAGTTCTATGCCTTATATTAATTCTGATATTTAAGGGTAAGGGACTATACAAAATTTCATTAGGTCACTAAATGTCATTTGCATTTTCATTTAATTTGGAATGCTATAACATCTTGCTAGAGAATATATATATAGCCTTTGAATTAATTCATTAATTCATTGCCAATATTAAATGGACCTATAGGATCACACATAAAGAATTGGGCTTAAAATATTTAAATAGAATATTGGGCATTAATTTGGGCTTTTATTTAAAGTCAAATTAATGTATGTAATGGGTATTAAAATTGCTAAATGGACCTTGGTCCATGAAAAAGGGAATTTCGGCCTATGTAGATTTAATTTCAATTAATTAATTAATTATATTGAATTAATTAAGTTAATTGAGTATTAAATCCTAATAACATTTGAATCAAAATAAAACACTTAAATAGGAGAGTGAGTGGCCGAAATTCAAAGATAAAATCATATTGAATTTCGACACATGTATATCCTAAATAAGTGATTTATTTTGATTAAATGTCTTATGTTTATTTTAAATTAATTTGAATTTAAAATTTAAAGGAATTTGAATCATTATATGTCACTCAATTAGGAAGTGATGGAGGCTAAATTTACTACCTAAAGATAGTAAATTTTGGCATTCACACATGACCTAAACAAAGTGATATATATTAATGAATTAAAAGGAAGAAAAACCTAGCCGTTTTTTGCTCTCTCTCTCTCTTGGCTGAAATACACAAGGGGAAAGAATTCTTTCTTGTTATCTTGTGTTCTTGGGTAGCAACAACAGCCTAAAAGAAGAACAAGATCATATCTTGTGGCTTCAATCCATTCCAATAACCAAATATTCAAACATAGAGCTTATTCAATAAGAGGATTTAGTCCATTGGGCTTCGACCCAGGCCCATCATAGGGTCTTCTCTTAAAATTTCAAGTACACAATTTCCATCAATGGGCTTGGCTAAATTAATTAAAATTGGACTTTGTTTTATCAATGAATATTATGTATATTTACTTGTTTGTTTTGTGTGATGAATAGATATGCATGGTGCATTAATGGGCCCTGGGTTTTTGTAATTAAATATGGCTTACGTGCCATTATGTATTATTGTAAAATTTTCACTTATTTCTTAGTATAGAATTTATTTGAAGACTTTTTAAATTAAGACAAAGCCAACCAGAGTGGAGAAGCCCAACTCGAAGATTCTTATGTAATAGTATAGAATCTTAGTTGTAGGTTTCTGGGCCCATGTTTGTCACGCTTTACTTTATGCAATTATATTTATATGCATGCTATGAATGGATGGCAAAGCATATGCCATGTAAGCCGTAATAAAATGAATTCCTAAAATAGTAAGTCACAAAGTTGCCTTCCTAATTCAAAACATGTCAGGGAATCGATCATCGGTCATGTAGACTATGAGTCCTAGATGCACCCAATTATCTTTGTGAGTCATGGGTTGTGAATGTAGGTTGAACTTAACATGGAAAAAGATGCCCAAACCTAGGCAACTAATAAATGGGTTTGTGCTATAACATCTCAAGATGTTAGCCCACTTGATCCAAGAGTCATATACGAGACATGATTGGAGTTTCCTACCTAAGTAACTTAACTTGTTAGGTGTACAAGCTCAACTTGACTAATAAGTTGTTGTGAAAAGTGGATCCTGGTCCACATTAAATCACTAACGTGAATTATTTAAAGGGATATTAATTTGGTTTGTGGGATTATAAATAAGACCTCATTTAATCTTGCTAAGTTTTTATTGTAGATTGAAAATGGCTTATCCAAACAACAACTTTTCATTGCGATTGGTCCTAGAAAAGGACAAACTGAATGGCACCAATTTCATAGACTGGTCTCGAAACTTGAGAATTATTCTTAAACAAGAGAAGAAGTCATATGTTTTGGATGCACCCTTGCCCGAAGAACCTGCTAGGAATGCCTATACGATTCAAAAGGAAACTTTTGAGACCAAGAAGAGTGACTCCAATGATGTGACCTGTCTGATGCTAGCCACTATGGTGCCTGACTTGCAAAAGCAATTCATGGACCAAGAGGCTTATGCGATCATCGTGCACCTCAAGTAGATGTTCCAAGAGCAAGCTCATCACGAGAGATTCATGACAACAAAGGCCTTAATTTCTTGTAAGATGACTACGGGTACTCCTATTAGTACCCATGTACTCAAGATGAAAGGGTATCTTGATACTCTTGAGAAGCTTGAGGTGTAAGTCCCGAAGGAATTGGCCAAAGACTTGATCTTACGTTCGTTGACTGATTATTATGATCCATTTGTTAGGAATTATAACATGCATGTAATGAACAAGACAGTCATCGAGCTTTGTGGGATGCTTAAGAATGCTGAAGAAAACATTCAAAAGACCAATCTCGTACTTATGGTTCAAAAGGGCATTAAAAAGGGATCTGCTAAGTGAAAGGGAAAGGGAAAGGCAAAACCCAAGTATGACCTGACTCGGCTCAAGTCAAAGTGCACCTCAGGCCCAACCTAAGCCCAAGGCATAAAAGCTCAAGGAGAGCGAGAGCACATGCTTCCATTGCAACAAGTTAGGGCATTGGAGGAAGAATTGCGCTCACTTCAAGGAAGAACAAAAGAAGAATGGAGCCAAGGCGCCTAGTTTTGGTATTTTTGTTGTTGAAATTAACCTTTCTATTTCTACCACTTGGGTATTGGATACCGGTTGTGGTTCTCACATTTGTTCAAATGTGCAGGGGTTAAGAAATAGGCGGTTGCTTGGGAAGAATAAAGTGGACCTCCGTGTGGGGAATAGAGCACAAGTTGCTACCATGGAGATAGGCGACTATCAACTCACTTTACCTTCCAAACTTTGTTTAGAATTGAAAAATTGTTATTATATGCCTACTATGAGTAGAAACATTATTTTAGTTTCTTGTTTAGATATGGATGGATTTGATTTTGTTATTAATAATGGCAATAATCATATTCGTCGCCAAGGCATTTCATATGGCAATGCCATGTTACAAAATGGCCTTTATATCCTTGATCTACAAAACAAAGAGTCCATATACAACATTAATACAAAGAGGGTTAAATTAAACGAATTGAACCCTACTTACTTCTAGCATTGTCATTTAGGACATGCAAATGAAAAACGTATTTCAAGACTCTATAAATCTGGAGTGCTTGGGTCATTCAACTTAGAATCTTATGACATATGCGAGCCATGTTTGCATGGAAAGATGATAAAGAGTCCTTTTAACAAGAAAGGTGAGAGGACTAGTGACTTATTGGAACTCATAAATACCGATGTATGTGGACCATTAATTACACAAGCTAGAGGTGGTTTTAGCTACTTAGTGACATTTATAGATGACTTTAGTAGATATGGCTACGTCTATCTAATGAAGAACAAATATAAAACTTTTGAGAAATTCAAAGAGTTCAAGAACCAAGTAGAAAACCAACTTGGCAAAAGTATAAAAGCCATTCAATCAGATCGAGGTGGCGAATACTTAAGCCAAGAGTTTGACAGTCATCTAAAGAAGTGTGGAATTATTTCACAACTCACTCCTCTTGGAACACCACAATGGAATGGTGTGTTTGAAAGGAGAAGTTGAACTCTATTGGACATGGTTCGATCGATGATGAGCCAAGCTAATCTTCCTGTCTCCTTTTGGGGTTATGCATTAGAAACTGTTGTGTTTCTACTGAACCGTAGTCCAACCAAAGTAGTTGAGAAGACACCATACGAGGTATGGACTGGGAAAGAACCTAATAAGTCATTTCTCAGGACTTAGGGCTGTGAAACACATGTTAAGAAATTAACATCTGACAAACTAGCGTACAAATCCACTGTCTGCTTATTTATGGGTTATCCCAAAGAAACAAAGGGATATCATTTTTACTCACAAGCCGAGAACAAAGTATTTATTGCTCGCAAGTCTATTTTCTTGGAAAAGGAATTCCTTCTCAAGAAAGATAGTGGGAGTAAAGTAGAACATGGAGAAATTCAAGTGCCACAAACTCTTGTAGAGGATGAGTTAGTAATGGGATAAAGTTCACAACCAATTATGGAACAAGAACCCATTGCATAAGAACCTAGAAAGCTCGATTGGGTACGTCGGGAGATTGAGAGATATGGATTTCTAATCACCGACAGTGACACTATTGAGTTAGTGGATCTTGAGGATCCAACTAATTACCAAGAAGCTATTGAGAGCCCTGACTCGAAAAATTGGCTTGAAG
This sequence comes from Excoecaria agallocha, assembly GCA_037975025.1. Taxonomy (NCBI): domain Eukaryota; kingdom Viridiplantae; phylum Streptophyta; class Magnoliopsida; order Malpighiales; family Euphorbiaceae; genus Excoecaria; species Excoecaria agallocha. The sequence continues at coordinate 86,017,750 of CM075808.1, read as the reverse complement.
CAATGAAATTCGAGATGTAATCAATTTACGATAACCAAGTTTAGACCTTGGTTGATCCATCAGAAGGTGCTAAGGTAATTGAAAGCAAGTGGCTATTTGAACTCAAAGCTAACAAGATCTACAAAGGCAGACTAGTAGCAAAAGGTTTTTGACAAACTCATGGTGTAGACTATGATGAGACCTTTTCACTTGTAGTCATGCTCAAGTCCATTAGGATCTTGCTTTCCATGGCTGCATATCATGATTATGAGATATGGCAAATGGATGTCAAAACTTCTTTCCTCAATGGAAATTTGCTTGAGGATGTGTATATGACACAGCCTGAGGGTTTTGTCAATCCCAAACATCCTAAGAAGGTTTGCAAGCTTCAAAAATCCATTTATGGATTAAACCAAGCATTCCAAAGTTGAAATCTTCGTTTTGAAGAAGCGGTCAAGAATTTTGACTTTGTCAAGAACGAAGATGAGCCTTGTGTATACAAGAAGGTTAGTAAGAGCATAATAGTATTTTTGGTCCTATATGTGGATGATTTCCTTCTCATTCACTATAAGAAAATCTAGAAATAGCAACGGAAATGATTTCGTTGCTAAATTAACAACAAAAAACCAATTTCGTTGCTATTTAGCAATAGAAAATAATTTCTGTTGCTAAAATTGGTTAAACTTTGTAAATTTAGCAACGAAAAAATTTTTGGTTATCTTCCATTGCTAAAAGTGGAGCGAATTTTTGGAGCCAAAAATTAGCAATGGAATCACTATTCTGTTGCTAATTAAGGTGCCAATAGATGGCAGAAAAAATTGGAACGAAAAATAGCAACAGAATATGATTTCCATTGCTAATTTATCAATGAAATTTAATTTTCGTTGCTATTTTAGCAACAGAAGATAATTCGGTTGCTAAATAGCAACAAAATTTATTTTCGGTTGCTATTTATATTTCCTTTGCTAAATAGCAACCAAAATAGAATTCCGTTGCTAATTTTCATTTTCAATGAAAAAAAGTAACTGAATTAATTTTCGGTTGCTAAAATAGCAACAGAATTTATTTTCGATTGCTAAAATAGAAATCGAAATATATTTCTATTGCTAAATAGCAACCGAAATAGAATTCCATTGCCAAATAGCAACCGAATTTATTTTTGGTTGCTAAAATAGCAACGAAATTTAAATTCCATTGGTAAATGAGGGGCATTTAAGTATTTTTCATGTTTGTTAGAAATATAAAATAGAAAAACCCTAGGCATACATATTTGCCTCTTTCCTTCTTTGCACCTCCTCCACCCACTCGTCCCCCACCACCACAGTCAGCGCCGCTCATCAACCTAGTGTTTTTCATGAATTATTTTTGTCACAATTTAATGAATTAGTGACGATAAAACTATTTCGTCACAATAATTTTATTTATGACGAATAAATATGTCACAACAATAAATATATTGTGAAAAAATATAATTTTGTCACTAGTACAATTAATTTGTAACAATAATAATTTTTGTCATAATTGGCTTTAATGTTAATATACGACAAATAAATTATGTCATAAAAAATAATTGAATTACCAATTTAAGGTGATAAAATTGATTAATTTTTCTTATATTTAGATGTATTACTTACTCATTAAAAATTTGAAATAGTTTAAAAAGGATAGATAATTAATTTATATATGAAAGCTAATTAATTACTAATTTAAAATAAATTAAAATTGCGATTTGTTTTTATTGTTATTTTATAATTGGTCCGTTGTTGCTTAGAAACATCGGATGACAACAGCTATGTAACGCCCTAATTCTGAGTTGACCAAAAATATTTGTCTAACTCGAAAATAATATTTGATTTCGGTGAATAGGGGTATAATTTTATCGAGAATTTTGGACAATTAAGCAATTATTTGTAAATTTTGAATTAGTGGTGTTAAATTAAAAGACATTAGCAAGATCACAATTAACATAAATTAAGTAATAATAATAATAAAAAAAGGTAAGTTAATTGAGTATTAGCAAGATCTGATCTTGTGGCTTCAATCCATTCCCATTGCCTAATATTCAAACATAGAGCTTCAATCGATTTTAAGCCATCTTTGCAAATGTTTGTGTGTGAGAATAGAGAGGAGTGGCGTAAAGGCAGCTCCTTAGCATTGGTGTTCCAGATCTGAAGTATATAAGTTCATCTTATATATTTTCCATGCAAAATTCAAGTTTTGAAGAGCATCCAAATTTGTAAGTTTTTAAAACCCTAAAATTGCATGTTTCGATTCTATGTCGTATATTGCATGGCATGAATGATCTATATTTTTTTATTTTTCCGCTGCATGATCTTCATGTATTTTCCATGTGATATCCCATCAAAACTATCCAACACAAAGTAAGTGAGTAATATAAGTAGGTTAATTAGTTTGATGATTTATCAAAATTCAACCAATTTATTCCTTTAAAACTTAAACACATACTTACCTAATCAATAAATGTATGCATAATTAATTATCTATGTTTTTTTCATCTTAGTTATACATAATCTTTTCTAATTATAAATATATATATTGCCAAAATTTATGTATCTCAATTAGTTTCTTAATTTCCCTAAGAGCTTGTTAGTTATAATGGTTGAACCATAAAGTGAAGCATATAAGGAATTCAGTTAAGCATAGAACGAATTTAGCCTATGGTCTAATATATTTAAATTAATGAGAGAAATATATACTAAGGAGAATGAGTTTAGATTGTTCATCTCTATATATACACATATTCCAACGAACCAAATTATCTTAATTACATCTGGTACACAGACATGTTAAAAAAAATAAATCTTCAATTAAGCATGTCATTCACGTCACTATGTTATTAAAGTTCCTAATTGTACATGTCACCATTACTAGAATATAATTAACTAATTATTCAGTCGTATAAAACCATTCCCAGCAAGCTGAATTAATATAACAAAAGGGAACATAACATGAATCATCACAAGAACCATTAAGAACGAAAATTTGAAAATGTTAATTTATACCATTCCCTCTTAATATTAATACCCAATGTACATGATTCAAAATAATAAATTTACCAAGTGTGTATATATATATAGTTATTAGCAATATAAATACCGTCATATATTAACAAATCCTATTTTGGGTAGAAACTTTTAAGTAGAAGTAAGCACGCCCTTTCTCTCAATCATATTTATCTCGGTTAAGTTAGTTTTTTCTTTAACATCGCCAACACGCTTCCTAGACTCTTTGATCCTCTATTCATTAAAAATGTACACTACCATTTCTTATTATCATATCTTCAACTTAAAATAGTCTATCTTCCTAAATTATAAAACATATCAAAATAGAATAACATTTAATATCAAGTTGACAGAACATGTTTTGAAATATCTATAACACTACCGAAAATTAATTACTTAGCATCAAACTTTACTGCATAGAAAATAAGCTCAATATAGAAAAGAAAAGGACAATAACTTAGCAATTGCATCTTCTCACGTATTGAATTTAAAACATTGACAAAACATTAAAACTCCAACTAGATCACAAAATAACAAGTCTCGACCGACAAGGCATCAACAACAGATCCACACAGCAACAGACAATTGAGTTTATACCAAAAATAAAGAAATTCTTAACTGAAATTTTAAATTTTACTTAAATAAATTATTGAAAGGTAGATTTGGTAGTCACGTACTTTTAGTGTTGATTTTCCTGTATTTTCCCCATATTTTGTCATCTCTAGGGCTTGCCAAACCAGTGATCGGAGCCTCACCAGAGTCTTCACTGAAGTACTCTAATGATGTTGTGGAGGTTAGAGCCTCCAGATGCCATTTTTAGTGACCACGTGCCCAACCACCATCCCAGTTGGCTGAAAATTAGACTTAGATTGATGCCTCCTTCTCCCCCTGATTTGCATCTTGCTGACGACTGGAGGCAAATAAAGGGTGTCGGATGAAACTCCTGGCCCTCACGAATTAATTTGTAGCATCCATGTGGCCATTTGCCATCGTGAATCGCCGAAGAAAGGAGATAACCCCTATTGCAATGAGAAAATTGGGGAGGAAAAAGAAATGAAGTCGCCATGGTAGGAAGACAAAATTGCATTGGCGATGGGGAAAGGATGACGGCATGCCCGAGTTGCCGCCGGTGAGGATGGCTGGCTTGGCCGCTGGTCAGCTTCTCTTCGATCTCCTTCACTCATTCTTATTCTCTTCTCTTCCTTCCTTTCTCCTTTTTTTATTATAATTATGGTCAACTTAATTTTAGCCTAGAAATCTCTAGGACTCTTTTTCCTCTTTATCTTATTATTATTATTATTATTATTATTAATACAACTATTTATTTTAACTCTTTATTTATTTATTGTACACATTTGTTTACTTACCTCTTATGCATTACTAATATGTAATCTAGTTTAAATTATAATGTCAAAAGCCTAAAATTATACTCACTTATATCACATCCTGAGCAAATCAACCCTTGCAAATCAATGTCAAAATACTATTCACATTTTCAGATATTCTAAAGCCACTCAAATTTTGGGGCGTCACAAGGGGGATGACTAAATGATGCTAACAGATCAAAAATAGAATATAGCACAAAAATCACATGCATCAAACCTCTTGTCATAATCCCCAAAAAAAAAGAAAAAACAGGTTACAACACATAAGATTTCAGAGCAAACTTTGAAAATCATATGAGCACATCTTAAATCCTAATATCGTGAGGGGTGATAAAAATCCATTGGCATCCTTGAGCTAATACAAAATCTACTAAAGTGTCTAAGTTGATTTTTCGGCTAACTGCATCCTGCCAAAAAAAAGCAAAGAAAAATCTATCAGAAACTACAATCCTCCAAATAGAGGATTTCATATTTTTGATAAGCGCATAAAAACAAATCCCTGGTGATGTTATCGAAAGTAAGTTATTCAGGACCTTCATTAATGCTTAAACATAAAGAGGGACAAATATTTAAGGGGCAAAGATTTAAGGCAACTTAGTTATTAATGGTTAAATAGGGATAGGGGCAAAGATTTAGTACTTTAGGGGTAAAGTTAGCATATCCAATGGAAGAATGATGATGAATTCAGTTAACATATCTCATAATCCTAAAGGTGTGGCATGTAAAATCATCTCAATCTCGATAATTTTCAATCCCAAAAGCATTATTGTTGCAAATACTGCTCTTCAATTACCATTCAATTTAAAAATACGCTATACCATTCATATTATCCAAATTGATGTTCCATCTAAAGAGAATAAACATCTCCACACTATAGACCAAGTTACTTTGCAAAATGTTTTCAATCATTCAACGGTTTGGAAAAATTACAAGAATGGGATATTATAAAGAAGAAAACACAGTTATTTATGAGAAATAATTTGTAAAATTAGTTCATCAAATGACTTAGTTAGTCCACATAATAAGATAACTATTATAATTCTATGTACAGTTAGCACAACTAACACTAAAATTTTATATTGAAGACCATTCTTTTAAACAAATTTAATATATGAAAAGGATACTAGAGGAAAAAGATAACAAAACTTACTAAATGGAAGTTTGAGGAGTTGACCTAGTATATCTCATTACCATCTCTATGGCATTTAAAAGTGAAGTTCATTCTTTTTTATGCATCATTTAGATGCTGCACACCCATTCGCCCTTCGAATGAGGCAACCTATACAAATAGGTACAAAACCATTAAGAGAATAATCAATAATGGTGAAAAAATATAGATTATAGGATGTACCAAATAAGAGTTAAAACAAAATACTTGAAAATGAAAGACAAGATGAAAAATCAATTGAAATGATAGCATTTTAACGTGAAATCTAGTAATATGACACAAAAATTATAGGACAAACATAAGAATTTAGAGTATCAAATCAAATTTAACAAAATGGAAGGCATCCAGAAATGCATACTCATTTCTTTGAGAGAAAAACAAGTTAATTAACTACTAATTTCTCAAAATGTTTTAGTTCATCATTCGTTTAAGTAAAATAACAAATGGAAACTTTGAAACATTAGTTAGGTTCAAAGAAAAATATTAGCAACTCTTGAGAATATGTTTAGAAATAAGATGGATTTGTTCAGATCAAATCAACAACCACTAAGACAAAAATTACTCTATTTCAAACACTTAAAAGGTGTGTGTGTGTGTATATACATATATATATTTTGGGTGCCATAACCATTGAATTAAGAAAACATATGAGTTGAATATTTCTTGCAAACTTAATTTAGCTTTCAGTCTTATAAAACAAAAATGACAAGAGGGAAAGAGGGAAAAAAAGGTCAACAAAAGAAGTGGTAGGGGGTTGTAATTTGTAGTTTGCAATTATGGAGGTTAGCAAGTTTTGTTTAATATTTGGCCAATATGTTACATGTGCGTGAGGTAGTCAACACATACTCCTTGAGGCAATACCATCCTAAAAGAAAACTATATGACTTTGAGTCTCCTCAAGAAGGCGTCATATGGTTAGCAATAGTGGTTGAGGACAACGTTGTAACCCCCCCACCAATACTAATACCCCAATAATCATATTAATCATGCCTTTCATTACTATAATGTATGTATTGCATCAATCCTATAGTCATCATGTTACCATTACTCATTTCATACTATATTATATAAACATGGGGGTGCTACTTTAACTATTCACATAATTCATCTCATGTTTAGCATCATGCATACTATGTTATGTATATGTTACTTTAGGTATTACGTGCATACATGTTCTTGCTTAGTTATGTTGTAAGTTGGTTACAATTCATTATACACATCTTAAATACATCCTCATATGTTGATTAACCATAATTCAAAATATTTCAAAGTATTAGTATAAAATCTCCCTACATCAATTCCTATCAGTCTTGAGTTGGCCCTTCTTAATGTAGAGAATATCCCTAAAAAAGTATTGTCTACTGAACCTACATTGATAAAATAAACCATGCTAAGCTATAAAGTTTAGTAGGAAAATAACACATCATGGATGACCACTCATAGCGGTCATCAGCATACACAATCATTATATATCACAAGCAATATAACATATCAATGATAAACATGTTTGTAGCTTTAACAATATCTCATGTATATAAGCATTAAAGCAATGAGGACAACAAATATCCCAATATACATAATTCATATAGTTGACAATTACTCATATGAACATTTACATTTGAGGCATAATTTTTTTTATAATCAAACTAATTATATGGTCTAATAATAATATTTAAGCAAGTCATGCTTTGATTCGAGAACTGTGATCAGTACTATAAATAGAATTTAGCCTGCCTTAGTTCTAATAGTGGATAATGGGAACTGTAGATACAATTAGGTATCAAAATGGTGGATATCCGAAGATATCAAATTGGTAGACCTAAATGGAGCCAAATTATACTCTAGACCAGTTAAATGGACCCAAACAGGATCTGTTAACAACCTAAATAAGGTTGTTCATGATCCAAACGGGATCAACTATACTCTAGATCCAATTGCGCCAAATCGTGGCAGCTGCAATTTTCCCTATAGGTGCCTATCTATCCAAATTTAAACTCTATTTGCAGGCAATAATATGTTCATGTTCATTTCATATATCAAAATTGTACTTATATTATACCATTTGCACATGTACATAACCATGTAAAAATATATCCTCTCTAGTGCATAAACATATATGCACAATTCATAAAACAATTTGTATAGTTTGCTCATGTAAATAATCACATCACATGATACACTATCTCTAGTGTATACACTTGTATTCATAGTTTCATATAACATTGCAATCATATGCTTTAACAAGATTTTTTGTACTTATTCCAACTTTTAATCATGCCAATTGCTTTACACTATGATATTATCAAATATTTAATGCATGTGTCCCTTATTATATGTTGTTTCTATGTTAAGATATGCTTTATAATTATTTAAAAGATTTAGATGGACTTTACTACCAATTTGGGACCTAGAAATCACATTTTATTCTTGCTTAAAACCTTTATCTTTATGCTTCCAATGCACTAAAAGTGTTTAGGAAGGTCTAAACAAGATTTAGTATCAATTTAGAGGCCTAAAGGGACAACTCAGATAGAAGGGATGACTCGAACAAGAGGTAGTCAAGACTTGTGACAAAAATATGAGTCATTACAGAGAGCACATGGACAAGAGTCGTGTCAATTGTGTGACTCATGACAGGGCAGCGACAGTTTTTCAGGTTAATTTTGTGAGCAATTTTTGACCTTCAAAACAAAATTTTCAACGAAATTGGTCTTCTACAAATTTCTTCCTTTATGTTTCTAGTTTCTGAAACATCAAGAATCATTGTAATATCATTTCTATAACTCAAGGTAATTCAAAATTACTAATGACTATTCATTATGGTAGGCAGCCCAGGATTTTGATTTTCAAATTAAATTTAGGCACGTTTAGAGGTATATTTAGACTTTCTTCATAGAAAAGGTGGATATGGGAGTCTATTTTATAAACCAACTAGAATTATCTAATTCTCATAACTAAATCTCAAGATATTGCAAAAATACTAAGAACTATTTTTTTTGGAAATAGTGCTATCAACTATGTCGAATTCAAGTTAATTTTTGACATTCTTAGAAATAGAATCAATTTATTCTTTCTTCATATAAATTGTAGACATATAAGTCCAATTTAAGGAAAAAGTGGCCTCATATCATTTTGACATCTATACGATCAATTATACTAAAAAAACTACAAACTGTCTACTAAAATTGATAGCAGTTCACTTTTAATTTCAATTAAAGATTAAGGCTACATAGAGGCAAAACCAACCTTAGCTGTCTGCTACAAAAATGTAGGTACAGGTCTTATGTGAAATTCCCAATTAGAATGAACTCAATTAGAGTTTTGTAGCACAAGTTATACGAAAAATACAGCAAGTCATTCAACCTTTTCCACAATTGTTCTTATTTGAAGCCATAAAAAATTAATTTTGGTTCTCTTGTTCTTGATCTCATACACTATTCCATATTTCTCCTCATTGCTCACATGTATGCAGGAAAAACACATAATTCCCAAACCTTGGCCAAAATCCTCTTTGAAGCTTCAATCTTTCACAACTTCCTTTCCTTTATCCTTATTTCTTACTTCTTATTCTTCTTCTCCTACATATATCCATGCACGCATGCATTAAATCCAAATTCTTTTTCTTCCCTTTTTATTAACATGCATTTAGTCTTTAAGAAAGAAGAAGAAAGAATGAGATTAAAATCGAATCCCTTACCTTTACAAACTCCCTTTAAAAACATTTAAATTAACTCTAATGCAATAGATTTTCCCTTCGAAATTTTTGAGATGAAAGGATTAATTTTCTTAAGAGAGAAATGAGGGATGAGAGATCGAAGAGAGAGGAGGTGGCACTCCAACTCAAAGAACACCCAATGCATGTAATTATCTCTCCTCATGCATTAATTTAGTATTTTTAAAAGGGAAGGAAAAGTTCCCTTTTGGTCCTCCCTTAATTTGCATGTAATGAAACTAACCCCCTTTTTTAATTCCTTATAACATTAACCCCAACTTGTTTCTACCTTTTCAAAATTTACCCCACATGTGACACCTTTATAATTTGACCCCACATTTATGATTCTATACTTTAATTGCACCCTTAAATACATTGAATTCATATAATAAAATAAAATTATCACATGTCCTACAAATTAAATACAAATATGACATATTTAGTTTGATTTTAATCAATATAATTTAGCCAAAATCATGATGCATTTTCAACTAGGGTCATAATTGGCCTTACAATTCTCTCCCCCTTAAAGAATTTCGTCCTCAAAATTCTTACCTATTTTAAACACTTGAGGATGTTGTTCTTTCATAGCTGCTTTTGGCTCTCAACTAAATTCTTGCAAATCATGATGTTGCCAAAGCATTTTGACTAGAGGAATTTGTTTGTTCCTCAGCTGTTGAACTTCTCTAGCCAAAATTGCTATCGGTTCTTCATCATATGTGAAATCTGGTTGCACTTGATTATCTTGTACTGGCAATACGTGAGATTCATCAGAACGATATCTTTGAAGTATAGACACATGAAATTCATCATGAAGTTTGGCTAGTTTCCTAAGGAGAGCCAATCTATATGCCACTGGTCTAACTCTTTGGGGGCCAATATACCTCGGGCTTAATTTACCTTTTTTTCCAAATCTTAATACATTTCTCCAGGGGGACACTTTCAAAAACACTTTCTCAACCACTTGATATTCAATATCTTTTCTCTTCAAATAAGCATAAGACATATGTCTATCACTAGCTTCTTTCAATCTCTACTTGATAATTTGTACCTTCTTATTTGTATCTTTAACAATGTTTGGACCAATAATTATGCACTTCGATAATTCAGTCCAATAAATAGGAGTTCTACATTTTTGGCCATATAGGCCTCATATGGTGCCATCTCAATACTTATCTGATAACTGTTATTGTAAGCAAATTCCATTAAAGCCAAATATCTTTCCTAACTTCCTACAAAATTCAAGGTACATCCTCTTATCATATCCTCTAAAATTTGGATAACCCATTCAGGTTGTCCATCTATTTGAGGATGAAAAGCTATACTGTAATGAAGCTGAGTTCCTAGCGCTTGTTGTAAACTTTGCCAGAATCTCTTTGTAAACCTTGAATCTCAATATGAAATTATTGACACCGGAATGCCATGTATCCTAACAATCTCATTTACATAAAGTTTCATCCATTTATCCACAGAGTAATCCATTTAAACTGGTATGAAATGAGTTTATTGAGTCAGCTTATCAACTATAACCCATACTGCATCATGCTTTATTTTTTTGTGTAAAGGGCAATCCTATCACAAAATCCATGGTAATGTCTTCCCATTTCCATTGTGGAATTTGGATGGGATTCAACAATCCCAAGGGCAATTGGTGTTTTACTTTCACTTGTTGACAAGTTAAACATTTGGAGAGATATTCTACCACATCTTTCTTCATACTAGCCCACCAATAACATCTTTTCAAGTCCTAGTGCATCTTATTCCCACCAAGGTGCATAGTGAATACTATATTATGAGCTTCATATAATACTATTCTTTTCAATTCCTTATCATCTGGAACATTTAATCTATTATGGTAATACACAACCCAATCCTCTTTCACTTTATACTTAGACTGGATCCCTTTATGTGAAGATTTCATAATCTGTTGTACTTTTCATCATGTTTTTGAGCATCGATCACTGATTGCCCTAAATAAGGTCTAGCCCTCAATTGAGATATTAAAGAACCATCCAATGCAAATTTCCATCTACACTAATGTAATATCATAGCAACAATCATCTTGGGACTTAAGGCATCTGCTACAACATTAGCTTTGCCTGGGTGGTAATCAACTATACAATAATAATCCTTAAATAGTTCTAACCATCTTCGCTATCTCAAGTTGAGTTCCTTTTGAGTGAGCAAATACTTGAGACTCTTATGATCTATATAGATTTTGTATCTTTCCCCATACAAGCAATAATGCCAAATCTTTAAGGCAAACACTACCGCTGCCAACTCTAGGTCATGGTTTGGATAGTTTTGTTTATGCGGCTTCAATTGCCTAGATGTATAGGCCACTACTTTCAACCCAAACCAACTTTAGAAGCATCATTGTACATGGCATACTCTTTTCCTAAAACTAGTTGTGTCAAAATTGGAGCCTTTATTAATATTTTCTTTAACTAATCAAAGCTTGCCTGACATCGACTAGTCCACTCAAATTTTATACCCTTTCTTAACAATTTAGTGAATGGTGCAACAATAATTGAAAAACGTTTCACAAAATGATGGTAATATCCTCCTATGCCAAAAAAATTTCTCACTTCTGTCACATTCCAAGGCGGCTTCCAATTCACAACTACCTCAATTTTAGCTGGATCAACTCTAATGCCTTTAGAAGATACTACATGCCTAAGGAAAGAAATTTCCTTAAGCCAAAAATTGCACTTACTCAACATAGCATACAATTTATTCTCCATTAGAGTCTGTGGTATAATTTTTAGGTGTTCAACATGCTCGACTCCATTTCTTGAATAAACCAATATGTCATCTATGAACACAACGACAAACTAGTCTAAGTAGGGTCTAAATACCCTATTCATATGATCCATAAATGCTGCCGGTGCATTTGTTTAACCTAAATGGCATTACTAGAAATTCATAATGCCTATAAAAGGTTCTAAATGCTATTTTGGGAACATCAACATCCTTTACTCGAAGTTGATAATATCCCGATCGTAAGTCAATCCTGGAAAATACTCCAACACCCTTTAACGGATCAAATAGATCTTCAATTCTAGGTAAAGGGTACTTACTTTTCACTATCACCTTATTTAGCTATCTATAGTCTATGTACATTCTCATAGACCCATCTTTCTTCTTCACAAATAAAATTGGTGCACCGCAAGGCGGTGCACTAGGCCTAGTGAAGCCTTTGTCAAGCAACTCTTGTAACTGAACCTTTAGCTCCTTCAATTCCAAAGGAGCTTTCATGTATGGTGCCTTAAAAATAGGGGTTGTATCTAGTAAAATTTCTATAAACAGCTCAACATCCCTCTTAGGTGGAAGGCTAGTTAAGTCTTCAAGGAACACATCAGGAAATTCTTTCACCACTGGAATCTCCTGAAAGTTTACTTTCTCTCTTCTTGAATTAAGTACTAGGGCTAAGAAAGTTTCACACCCTTTTATAAGAAATCACTTAGTTTGCATAGCCGTTATTACATTAGCTAATAGTTTAGTTTGAACGCCCTAAACTGTAGTTTCTTTACCATCAGCATCAATAAGAGTTACAATTTTAGCTTCATAATTAATCACTGTATGATGTCTAGACAACCAATCCATACCTAGTATAATATCAAACTCCCGAAAGGGCAATTCAAAAAGATGGACACTATTTATATACTTTATTAACAACAACATTGTGACCCAAAGTATTGGTGACAAAAATAACATAATCCAGTTTATGTATAGTAGACATATTTCTACCCATATCCCGGTGCAGGCATAAGAATGAGTGGAACTAGGATCAATTAGTGCATGCATATCAGAATTAAAGAGATAGAAAATACTAGTTATAACCTTTCATTCATTTTGATCCTCTCGAGCTTTCATTGCATAAGACCGACTAGGAAAAATTAGAGTTGTAGGTTTATCAATTGATTTAGACATAATCTTGTACTGGGATCCTTGATGATTCAATCCCCCATGTCCTCTGCCTCTACCTCTTCTAGAAGAGGATGCATTAAAAGCTCCCTTACTACCATGGGGCCCAAAACCCTACTCCCGCTTTAAGGGACAATTGGCCATAAAATGATCAGTACTATTGCATCTAAAGTAGGCTCTAGCTAATTTCCTGTAATTGTCCTAATGTTTCCTAGTACAGTGGGGACATATTAGTGGTTGCTCCCCACTCTGCTTCCCTGAAGTTTCTTTACCCAGCTTAGATGCTGCAGAAGATTCTTATCTTTTGTCCCTTTTTGTAGAATTATAGCTAGACTCAGCTGGTTTATTCCCTTGAGCTCCTATAACTCTTTTCCCAGTGGAAGATCCACCTTTGGACCCAATTCTTCTCTGCTCTCTCACTCTTGGCTATCTCATTCTTTTCGACTTGTAAAGTTGTTATAACAAGTTGAGTGAAATTAACCATATGTGGAGATGTAGGTCCAATTAACTTCTCTATGATCCGATTATTTAATCCTTCTTTAAACTATACACATTTAAAAGCATCAGTTACCATCTCATCAGGATTGCACAAGTGACTGAATTCTTTCTCATACTCAGCCATAGACATAACTCTCTATCTCAAGTTTAAAAATTATTTTAGCTTCTCTTGTTTGTATGCTTTAGTAACATACTCTTTCCTGAATTCAACTTTGAAAAATTTCCATGTGAAGGGATCTGGTAATTAAGTTTGCTTTAGAACCAATTTTCACCAGTGATAGGCTGCACCCTAAAGTAAGGGCATAGCACAAGACACCTTATAACTTGTTAGACAGTGCATTTCATTAAAATTTCTCTCTAGCTTTTCCTAAAAAAATTTAGCTTCCTCTAACTAGTCCAGATTAGAGCCTAAAAACTCCTCTACATCGTGCATTATAATTTTAGATATTGGAGCTTTGGTTCCTGTCATCTTTTGAAGAATTTAGGCCATGCCTTTAGATATTTTTAACAATGCTTCTACAAAAATGGCTGTATGGATCACATTTTGATTGGATGATGAAGATCTAAGATTGGAAGGATTTGTTTTAGCCAGCCTATTACTTTCAGCCGACTCCTCAATAGCATCTCTAGAGTTCTCCATCTACTATCTATAAAAAAATAAGGACTTATGTATTAGACTAACAAGACACTATACCATATTATAAAATCCTAGGTTCTTATTACCTAGAAAAGGCTAAACCTTGTCTCTGATACCAAAATTGTACCCCTCTATACTATTATCCCATTAATCATACCACTTAATCATATTAATCATACCTTTCATTATTATCATGCCTATATAGCATCAATCCTATAGTCATCATGTTACCATTACTCATACCATGCTATATTATTTAAACATGTGGATGCTACTTTAACTGTTTGTATACTTTATCTCATGTTTAGCATCATGCATACCATGTTATGTATATGTTACTTTAGGTACTACGTGCACACATGTTCTTGCTTATTCATATTGTGAGTTTGTTACAATTAATTATACATATATTAAATACATCCTCATATGCCGATTAGCCTTAATAAAAAAAATTTCCCTACATCAATTACTATCAGTCTTAAGTTGGCCCTTTCTGATGTAGAGAATATTCCTGAGCAAAATTCCTATCTACTAAACCTACACGGATAAAATAACCATGCTAAGCTATAAGCTTAGCAGGGAAATAACTCATCATGGATGAACACTCATAACAGTCATTAGGATACACAATCAATATATATCACAAGCAATATAACATATCAATGATAACAAGTTTGTAGCTTTAACAATATCTCAAGTATATATGCATTAAAGCAACGAGGACAACAAATCTCCTAATAAACATAATTCATATAGTTGACAATTACTCATCTGAACATTTACATTTGAGACATGATATTTTTATAATCAAACCAATCATATGGTCTAATAATAATATTTAAGCAAATCATGCTTTGATTCGAGAACTATGATCAGTACTATAAATAAAATTTAGCTTGCCTTAGTTGTAATAATGGATAATAGGAATTGTAAATACATTTATATATCAAAACAGTGGATATCAAAAGATATCAAATCGATAGACCCAAACGGAGCCAAATTATACTATAGACCGATCAAATGGACCCAAACACGGTCGGTTAATAACCCAATCAGGGCTATTCATGATCCAAATGGGATCAACTATACTCTAGACCCAATTAGGCCAAACTGTGGTAGCTGTAATTTTCCATATAGATGCCTATCTATCCACATTTAAACTCTATTTGCAGGTAATACTATATTCATATTCATTTTGTATATCAAAACTATACTTATATTATACCATTTTCACATGTACATAATCATGTACAAATATTTCCTTTCTAGTGCATAAACATATATGCACAATTCATAAAACTTATGTATACAATCACATGACAAGATACACCACCTCTAATGTATACACTTGTATACATAGTTTCATATAACATTGCAATCATATACTTTAACAAGATTTTAATGTACTTATTTCAACATTCGATCATGCCAATTGCTTTACACTACGATAGTATCAAATATTTAATGCATGTGTTCCTTATTATGTGTTGTTTTAATGTCAAGATATTCTCTATAATTATTTAAAAGGTTTAGATGGAATTTACTATCAATGTGGGACCTAGAAATCACATGTTATTCTTGCTTAAAACCTTTATCTTTATGCTTCCTGATAATCTTGTTTTTAATGTTTATTTTCTGGATAATTTTGTGTGTTTTAGTGCCCCATCTTGCATGCTTTTAGTGCTTTAATGCTAAAATATTTTTTCTTATGTTTATTTTAGTCATTTTGATAAATTTAAAGTTTTTGGGTGATTAATGGTCTTAAATTTCATTTTATGCAGGAAATTCTGCTAAGGCACGACTGAGACAAACAGTCCTAGGCGTGTCCAACACAGGAGTCAAAACTCACCGTTTCACCAAGGGTCCCAGCTGAGAAAAATTGTCCCAGCCGTGGCCATTGCAAAATTCAAAACACGCCGTTTCATCAAAGGTCACAACTGAGATAAACTGTCCCAGCCGTGGCCATTGCAGCCTGCGAACACACTTTTGATCCAGAAGCTCGCCACAGCTGAGACCAATTGTCCCAGCTGTGCCCATGGAAAATTACCACTTTGTCTCCTTCTATCGCGGCTAAGACAAAAGTGTCCCAGCCGTGGCCTCTTAGATAGCTCTATAAAACTGCAATATTTTTTGCTTAGAAAAAGTCTTTTTCTAGGGTTTCATGCATATGGCATTTAGGTAGAGAAAAAAACGCAGTTTTTCATAGTTTTAGGGTTTTTCATACTTAGTATTAGAGTTTTACTTGTAAAAATTGCTCTTTTAGTTTAGTTTTACTTCAAGAACACAAAGATAGTCATAGTTTTAGTTTTTAGTTTTGAGGATTACAACTTACAATCAAAGTGTTGTTTGGAGAAGAAGAGAAAGAGATTCATTAACTTCAAATCTTCAGCTTCAAATGGGTTTTATAGTTTTCACTCTTACTTTGTTCATCTTTTACATTATGGATAGTGAGTAGTTATCTTTATTGCTTGGGGAAGCTTTGAATCCCCTACTCACAATGTGAATATTGAGCATATTTTGAGTTTTACATGAATGAATGGTCTATTTCACTCTTACTTATTTATATTTCATGGACTTTTAATCTATTGAGTTAATTTCCATACATGGATGAATGATGTTTATCATATATTTTTGAATGTGTATTGAGTCTAGTGGTTTGAAGTCTATGAATGATCTTGCTCATTTTTTATTTCATAAATGCTTTATTATTTTAGACGGCTTTAGAACGGGATTTTAAATGTGCATTAATTGTGATCTTAGGACTATAGTGTGGAGTGAAATGAATGAGAATTGGGTTGTTTGGCTCCAAAATGGGAAGGCAAACCAAACTTAGGATGTTAGACCAGTGCATAGGCTAGTTGTTGGGCTAGCTCCGGAGTGGAAAGTTTAGCAACTAGAATAGCTAGCTCTGGAATGGGAAGCTTGGGTTAAGAGGGTTATCCCGAATTCGTTCATGTATAATTTAGGATAAAATTAATTCATAGTGGGTATGGGGTGGATGAGTGAACCTAAGCAACATTTTAATTTATATATATTTTCATACTTGTTAATTTTTCTGAATTAAATACATACTCAATTCACTGTTATTAGAATTAAATTTTCCTTCATTACATATTTTAGTTTTTAAAATTGCATTACACAAATTAAGCAACTCATACACACCAAATTTGGAATTCTTAAGCATACAATTAATTTCCACAGTTTTCACACACATTTCCCTCTGGTTCGATATTTACGAGTCCTAACTATACTCCACTTTATTACTTGTCGATCTATTGCACTTGCTAGGGTCGCAACAAGTTTTTGGTGCCATTGCCATGCAATTTGGCATTGTTAGAAAGCTGAGATTATTGTTTGCATGTGTTTTCCTTTCCTAATTTTATTTTTCTTAATTCTTTTTAGGTGAAATTGGTACACGAACAAAACAAGACAAGAGCAATTACTACCTTTTGATCTTGAAATCGATAGGACCCTACACCAAAGAATGAGAGATAATAGAGATAACGAGATGGAGCACGATCCTCCTCATGATGAGTTTCCTCCTGAGAATGAACAAGTATTGAGGGCATATGAACAAGTGCTAGGGGAAATAAGAGAAGAAGTGCCTAGGCAAAGAACCATAAGAGACTATGCTGTGCCAAGGTGGAATGAAGACCATCGAACAATTGTATTGCCGAGAGGAGTACAGTTTGAGCTCAAGCCAGCCACCATCACTATGGTGCAGAGGAATCAATTTTTTGGTTCAGAAGTAGAAGATCCAGCTCAACATATCGATATATTTTTGGAAGCTAGTGACACTGTTTAAAATTTGGGTGTTAGTACGGATGCAGTAAGGTTGAAGCTATTTCCATTTACATTGATTAGCAAAGCAAGAGAGTGGCTACAAATGTTACCATGTCAGTCAATATGGTCTTGGGATCAGATGCAAGAAAAGTTTCTAATGAGATTTTTCCCTCCAATAAAAACTGCAAGCATTCGAAATAGCATCATGGGTTTCCATCAAATGAATGAAGAGCCTTTTCATGAAGCCTAGGAGAGGTTTAGGGGATTATTGAGAAGCTATCGACATTATGAGGTAGCAGTTTACCAACTGATGACCATCTTTTATGCTGGAGTTACACCTCAAACAGGGTCATTATTGGATGCAGCATCAGCAGGATCTTTCTTGAACAAGCTACCTGAGGACGTTTTTCAGTTGTTGGATGAGATGGCGCCAAATGACTCTCAATGGACTACCCCTAGATCGGTCCCAAGGAGACAAGGTTTATACAATGTGGATGAAGTGGCATTGTTAAAAGCCCAGCTAGAATTGGTAAAGAAGGTGTTAGGTGGCATGAAAGTTCAAAATGTGGCTGTAGTAAATCAAAGACATAGGCCATTTGAAAGTGGGCAAGTTATCCAAGAAGGAGGAGTTGTAGGAGATGTAAATGCATTAGGCGATTTTAGAAGGAATGATCCCTACAGCAATTCATATAATCCGGGATGGAGAAATCACCCAAATTTCTCTTTAAAGGATGGAAATCAACAAGCTTCACCTTCTCAACCACAAACAATAGCCCCTTACAACACAAATGCTTATCATAGTCATGCTCAGCCCCACCAACCACAAGCCACCAATCACTACCAAGCTCCTTATCTACCAAACCACCATCAAGGACAAAGCTCTAATCATTCCCAACCTCAATCATACCACGCATCGGGATTCCAATCAAGACCACCCTTTCAAAAAAAGAAGCCCAACTTAGAAGACATGTTTGCTAGCTTTATGAATAGCTAACGATAATTCCTGACAAGTCAAGAATCAAGATGGAAATCTCAGGAGCAATGGAACCGAAACCAAGATGCTTCATTGATAAATTTGGAGACTCAATTGGGTCAACTTGCAACTTTATTGTCAAACAGATAACCAGGGACATTTCCTTCAAATGTGGATTGCAATCCCGAGGAGGAGGCCAAAGCAATCACTTTGAGAAGTGGCAAGGAAGCAGCACGAGAGGAAGAAAAAGGTAAATCACCAACTTCATCAACTGATTTGGAGGAACCAATGCGGAAGGTAAGTATTTCTAACTCTAGAGTAGAGGTAGATATGGATGCTTAAAGGAATGATAAGGGAATGAGTATTGTGAATCCAAACATAGAGGGTCTTGATATCAATAGGTTGCCATTTCCTGATCTAGCTAGGAAGGAGAAAAAAATGAGCAATTGGCTAGGTTTGTAGAAATATTTAAGAAATTACATATTAACTTACCTTTTACTGAAGCCCTAACAGACATGCCCAATTATGCTAAGTTTATGAAGGAACTTTGTTCTAACAAAAAGAAATTATAAGGGTATGGAACTGTGCAACTCACGAAAAACTGTAGTTCAATTATCATGAATAAGATTTCGGAAAAATTGGAAGATCCAGGTAGCTTTACTCTGCCTTTTAAAATTGGTGAGACCATTGTTAGAAATGCCTTATATGATCTATGAGCCAGCATTAACTTAATGCCTTATTTTATGTGCAGGAAACTCAACTTAGGGGATCTCAAAGAAATAGGAATGAGACTCTAACTTACAGATAGATCAACGAGAAAGCCTAAGGGAGTTATTGAGGACTTACTGGTGAAAATGGGAAAATTTATTTTCCCTGTGGATTTCATGGTCATGGAAATGGAAGAGGATAGGAATATACCACTTATTGTGGGTAGGCCATTCTTAAACACTGCAAAAGCTCTAATTGATGTCTATGGGCAAAAAGTCACTCTTCGATTCAACAACGAAGAATTGGTGGTAGATATGAACAAGTCTCAGAAATATCCATCAAGTGATCTAGAAGAGTCGATCTATTTCATGGATAAAATTGATGAATGTGTATAGGAGATGCAAGAAAAAGTGTTACTGAATGATCCAGTGAATTTAAGCTTGATGCATTCATTGGAGAGTGAAGAGTTGGATGGAGTAGAAGAAAAATGGATAGCAGCTATGCAGAAGGGATGCGAATAGGAGAATCTGAAGCAAGAGAGAACTATTTTACAAGAGGGGGAGTTGAAATCCGAACTTAAACCTCTTCCACCTCATTTAAAGTATGTAATTTTGGAAAACGAAGAAAAGCCACTAATTATCTCTTCTTTGTTGATAGGTGTTAAAGAGGAGACACTGCTCAAGGTGTTGAAAAAGCACAAAGAGGCTATAGGATGGGAGACAACGGACTTAAAGGGCATTAATCCAAGCTATTTCACTCATTGGATTCTTATGGGGAAAGATTGCAAACCAGTAGCTCAACCCCAAAGAAGGCTCAATCCAGCTATGCAAGAGGTTGTAAAGAAAGAGGTATTTAAACTACTTGATTCAGGTATAATCTATCCAATCTCTGATAGTAAATGGGTTAGCCTAGTGGTAAAGACTATAGGAGACTAAACCATGCCACTAGGAAAGATCATTTCCTAGTTGTAAAGAATGAATTAGACGAACTCATTCCAACTCAAACAATTATGGGTTGGAGGGTGTGTATAGACTTTAGGAGATTGAACCATGCCACTAGGAAAGATCATTTCCCATTGCCATTCATTGATCGGATGTTAGAGAGGTTACGGGGAATAGGTTTTATTGTTTTTTAGAAGGGTATTCGGGATACCTGTAAATCCCCAAAGCCCTTGAAGATCAAGAGAAAACAACCTTTACCTGCCCTTATGACACATTTGCCTATAGGAGGATGCCTTTTGGCGTATGTAATGCACCGGCTACGTTTTAGCGGTGTATGATGGCAATCTTTCATAATTTTATAGAAAATTTTATGGAGGTATTCATGGATGACTTTACCATTTATGGGCTAGACTTTGAGAGCTATTTAGACCATCTTGATTTAGTAGTGGGTAGGTGTAAGAAAACCAACTTAGTATTAAATTGGGAGAAATGCCATTTTATGGTAAGGGAAGGTATAGTTTTGGGACAAAAAATTTCTGAGAAGGGGATTGAGGTAGACAAGGCAAAGATAGAAGTTATAGAGAAGCTTCCACGACCAATAAATGTCGAGGGAGTTAGGAGTTTCCTAGGCCATGCAGGTTTTTATCGTTGGTTCATAAAAGATTTTTTGAAAATTGTAAAGCCTTTATCAAATTTGTTAATGAAAGATGCCCCTTTTGAATTTAATTCTGAATGTTTATTGGCTTTTGAATTGTTGAAGCAAAGGCTTATTTCAGCTCCGGTGATCATATCTCCATATTGGAATTTGCCCTTTGAGCTAATGTGCAATGCAAGTGATTTTGCAGTGGGAGCAGTACTCGGACAAATGCAAGAGAAAGTATTTTGTATAATTTATTATGCAAGTCACACTTTGACAGGAGCTTAATTTAATTACACTACAACTAAAAAGGAGCTTCTTGCTATTGTATTTGCCTTTGAGAAGTTTCGATCATATCCACTTAAAGTAAAAGTTTTGGTATGGTCTGACCATGCAACATTAAGGCATCTCTTTGCCAAGAAGGAATCTAAGCCAAGATTGATAAGATGGGTACTCATCTTGCAAGAATTCGATTTGGAGATCAAAGACAAAAAGGGAGCAGAGAACCATGTGGCAAATCATTTGTCAAGATTGGAGCATGATCATGTTAAAAAAGGGGAGATTGTGGACTTATTCCCTGATGAGCATATTTGTGCATTATTTGTTTGTGAAATCTTTGTACCTTGGTTCGCTAATGTGGCAAATTTTCTCGCAGGTGGTTATATGCCAAGGGACTTCACATGGCAACAAAGAAAGAAGCTGCAAGCCGATGTAAAGCATTACATTTGGGATAATCCTTACCTTTTTCAGCTTTGTACTGATCAAGTGCTAAGAAGGTGTATCCTTAATGATGAGTAAGCAGCGATTATACAAGCCTATCATAGTGGAGAAGCTAGTTGACATCACGAACCTAATAGGACGGTATCAAAAATTCTCTCTTCTAGATTTCATTGGCCTACCTTATTTAATGATGTTAAATTATTCATTCAAACTTGTGATCGATGTCAAAGGATGGGAAATATAACTGGGAGAGATGAGATGCCATTGACCAATATGCTTGAGATTGAAATGTTCGATTTATGGGGAATAGATTTCATAGGGCCTTTTCGGTTTCTTATAGGTTTGAATATATCCTAGTGGCAGTAGATAATGTGACTAAGTGAGTAGAAGCTGTAGCTACTAGGACTTGTGACGCAAATGTTGTCCTAGAATTCTTAAGGAATAATATATTCACCCGTTATGGAGCCCCGAGAGCTATTATCAGTGATGGTGGGAAACACTTTGTTAATCACCAATTCAAGACCTTGTTGAAAAAATTTGGAGCGAGACATAAAATCATTACCCCATACCCTGCCCAAGCCAATGGCCAAGTTGAGCTGTCCAACCGAGAGTTAAAAGCCATATTGGAGAAAACAATCAATGCATCTAGGAAGGACTGGTACTTTAAGCTAGACGAAGCCTTGTGAGCATATAGGACAACCTTTAAAACACCAATAGGAATGTCACCTTTTAGGTTAGTGTTTGGCAAGTCCTGTCATCTACCAATGAAATTAGAGCACAAGGCTTATAGGGCTACTAAGTTCTTAAATCTTAATCTTGAGAATGCAGGAAAATGTAGGTCCTTGTAGTTAAATGAGTTGGAAGAGATTTGATTCTAGGCTTATGAACATGCAATGAAGTACAAGGAGAACACGAAGAACTGGTATGATCGTAAAGTCGCCAAGAAGGAATTTGTGCCAGGAATGAAGGTACTTCTTTATGATAGCAGATTGAGGTTGTTTCCTGGGAAGTTGAAATCAAGGTGGAAAGGACCATTTGAGGTTGTCAAAGTCTCTAGCTATGGAGCAGTAACCATCAGACATTTAAAAGAAGGTCATGGGCGTGAGTTTAAAGTAAATGGTCACCGATTGAAGTCATATCTCAATTCCAAGTATGAGGCTGCATCAGTGATCCTCACTTTAGAAGATGATCCATGAGAGCTATAAAAGTCGAGCTGGTGACTTGTTAAACCCATAACTTTTTCTTACCTTTAAACTAAATTATTTTTCTTTTCAATTTATCTTTAATTTCTTGTAAGTTTATCATGTTTAGTGTTGTTTATTTTGTCTAGAGAATGGTTACTAGTTGTTGTTGTTAGGTTGATTTCATTTAGGAGAGGAAGAGATTTTAATAGGGCAAAAATTGTGTTGGTCGCGGCTGAGACAAATAGTCCCAGCCGTGGCCCATTAAAAATTTTGTTGAGTCAGAAGATAGCCACGGTTGATACTAATTGTCCCAGCCATGGCCAATTCCATGTTTTAGAGACAGAAGGTAGGCATGGCCGAGACATTTAGTCTCAGCCGTGGCCAATTTCGTGCCATGTTGCACTTTGGAGTCCAGTAGGTAAGCACGACTGAGATAATTAGTCCCAGCTGTGGCCTATTATAAAAAAAAAAGAAAAAAATTTAAATTAAAAATTTAATAATAGTACTTAAAAAAATCAAATCACATAGGGGAATTAATTGGGACACGGCTAAGACAATTAGTCCCAGCCGTGCCTTTTGTTTCAAATCAAAACTCTTGGGATGCTACAATCCCAATTTGACAACCAGTTCCCGCCTCCACAGCCGCCTTCCTCCCCATGATTTCAGGGATTTTTCCTCCACTCATCACTCCCATGTTCTTTATACTCTTTTGGTCTTTTTCTGGGGACAACAAACGTTTTAAGTGTGGGGTGAGGGTTCGAGGATGAAGACTGTTTAACTTAGTTTTTATATTTTTGCTTTTGATGTTATTTCTTTCTAGTTGTGGGATGTTTTTAGCTATTTGCTGTTGTGTTATGACTGTAGTTTGCTAATCTAATTTCTTTCATGTTTTCCATATTTTTTCATAGTTTTTATCTTGGATGTTTGATTTTGGTATTAGTTCTTTTCTTTTGTGTTTGAAATTTGCGTTACATTATGCATTCATTTAGTGTCGATTTAGTTTAGTTTCTTATGTTGTTAATTACTCTTGCAATTAGCCTGAGCTTGCTAGTTAATCTTGTTTTGAATCAATTTGAACTTAAAATTTGAACAGCTTATTTAGGAGGTTGAGTAGCCAGAGAGTAGTAGTATTGTTCAGGGAAGTTCTTCTTTTGAATTGATCTCAATTAATTATATACCATTCAATTTCTAACTTAATGAGCACAGTGGGGTAAGTTTTATGAAATTAAAACCAGTGAGTAAAAGCATTCGAGTGAAGAAATTCTGGAATAGTTAGAACCTTCCTCATCACCCTTCGAAATGAATATTCAACTCAGATAAGATTAGGATATGACCCAGGCAGCCTTCTTTGGTAACCAACTTTTATATGACTTTTGACCTACCTTTAGTAAATTTTACCATTGTTAGCCCTTTTGAGCTTAATTGGTATGCTAAAAGCATACTATTTAATTTTTCTTGATTACACTTATGCTAAACCATACAGCCTAAAATGCCTTTGTCTATCCCACTTTGGAATTGGCCACTCTAGGTTGGGTAATGAAATTTGCATGTTAGGTCTGATAAATTTTTGATTATTAGTTCAGAAGTAAAGGGAAGTTGAAGTTTTTTAGGGATTATTGAGCTTAGACGTTCTAATTATTTTTGGATAAGGATGATAAACAATTAGTGCTTTTGATGCCCTTCTTAGTAAGTGAACGAAAAATTCACTATTACTTACTAAAAAATCAGTTATTATGCTGCATAAAATAAGTGTGGGGTACCTAGCATTTATAGGAAGTGTCATTTATCTTGGTTCCTACTATTTTGAGAATCCAACTAATGTCCTGAGGTTAGTTTTCCCTTCTTGCAATGATAGAGCATGGATTTTTAAGGAGTTATTTTCTTGAGAAAGTTAGGTGGTTTGTATTTCTGGATAGTGTGGCTAATTCTGTCTTACTAACCTTACCAAAATTTTTTGGAACCTTTACCTTATCCCCACTACAACCTTAATGTAAGCCCTGGTGATCTTGTTTTGTTTTGAGTTGTTTAGTGGAGATGACCTTTATTGTTCAGGAGCTAAAGGAGAGGCTTATGAATGTTATGATTTGCAAGCACAAAATTGTTGTAATTCCCTATTTCCTTAATTGTTGGAATTCACTAGTAGTTTTAGTTTTTGGGAGAAAATAGATCTGTTTTAGCCTTGCACACACACACACAAGAAATTGTATGGCATAGATCAGTTTGAGTCTTTTTAATTAAATTCTTCATCTGAGTGTCTTCTACTAAGTTTTGCTACAATCTCTCTGAATTTTCTTGTTCTAATGTGGAGTTTGAATTTTCAAGATTATGGATGATTTGTTTGCTTAAGGGCGAGCAAAAAGGTAAGTGTGGGGTAGTTGATAATATTGTTTTTAATGTTTATTTTCTAGCTAATTTTGTGTGTTTTAGTGTCTCGTCTTGCATGCTTTTAGTGTTTTAATGCTAAAATATTTTTTCTTATGTTTATTTTAGTCATTTTGATAAATTTAAAGTTTTTGGGTGATTAATGGTCTTAAATTTCATTTTATGTTGGAAATTCTGCTAAGGCACGGCTGAGACAATACATTGTTATAATCATTCTAATGATCTTATATTATTAAACCTTTATATTGAATAGGTTTTTCTCACTACTTCAAATACTTTAGTTACACATGTATTGATAGTGTAAGCCCTAGCCCCAATACATTGTTATAAAGCATTTAATTTAATAAATGAGGCATTTGTTTTATCTATTGTATTCTTGTGCATATCAATTGATAGAACTATCCAATAATGTTATTTCAGTTTAAGTTATCATATGTGAGGCACATGGTTGTAAGACCTTGAAACAATAGAGACTTCATTCTGAATATCCCTAGTCAATCATAGTTATGGGAATAACAAATGAATTAAGGCAAGTATGCTCTCTATGACAAGTTGAGTTCTGTCTTACGGATCATAAGGATAAGAGTGTCAATAAGAGATCGTAGATACATGTTTAGAATATGGTATATGGATTCGATCCATTCATGAGAACATTACATGGTACAAGTCATAAGTGTTTTCCATATGCAAGTTTTACATCAGAGTTCTTAGACCTAAAATCTTTATGAAACTCTTTATGAGTTACTGTGTACTTTGACATACACCTAACATGCTCGTAACAGGGTGAAAAGCATGGGTATGAACTGATCCATGTTAGAGAACATGAGAGAAGTGAAGGGATTACCCCTCTCGATAAGAGAGAAAATATCATCGGCCACTTGATCAGTGAACTGAGAAGTGTATGGCCATACCGAGATGAAATAATAAGTAATCATTATTTATCTGAGAGTTCAGTATCACTGGAATATCAAGAAAGGAATTAATATATATAAGGATGACTAATTCCATGCCTTGTATTAATTCTGATATTTAAGGGTAAGGGACTATGCAAAATTGCATTAGGTCACTAAATGTTATTTGCATTTTCATTTAATTTGGAATGCTATAATATCTTGCTAGAGAATATATATAGCCTTTGAATTAATTCATTAATTCATTGCCAATATTAAATGGACCTATAGGATCGCACACAAAGCATTGGGCTTAAAATATTTAAATAGAATATTGGACATTAATTTAGGCTTTTATTTAAAGTCAAATTAATGTATGTAATGGGTATTAAAATTGCTAATTAGACCTTGGTATATAAGAGAGGGAAATTCGGCCTATGTAGATTTAATTTCAATTAATTAATTGTCTTAGACTAATTAAGTTAATTGAGTATTAAATCCTAAATTTTATTTGAATCAAAATAAATTAATTAAATGGGAGATAATGTGACAAAAAATCCAAGGTAGAATCCTAAGGAATTTCGGCAACAATAAATCCCTAATAAAGTGATTTGTTTTGATTAAATGTCTTATGATTATTTTAAATTAATTTGAATTTAAAATTTAAAGGAATTTGATTTACTATATGTCACTTAATTCGAAAGTGATGGAGGCTAAATTTACTACCTAAAGATAGTAAATTTCGACATTTACACTTGACCTAAACAAGAGATGTATATTTATGAACCAAAAAGAAATAAAACCCTAGGCGTTTTTCTTGCTCTTTCTCACTCTTGGCCAAAATACACAAGGGGAAAGAATTCTTTCTTTTTCTCTTGTGTTTTTGGTTAGCAATAGCAACCTTAAGAAGAACAAGATTAGGTCTTGTGTCCTTAGTTTAGTACCCATTGCCATATACAAAAAGATTAGAGCTAGCACTCTAAGTTTTAAGCCTTCCATGCAGTTGTGTGTGTGAACATAGAGAGGAGTGGCGTAAAGGCTGTTTTTTTGGCATTGATGATCAAGATCTGAGGCATATAAGTTCATCCTATTTGCTGGTCATCATCAAAATTAAGATTTAAAGTGCATCTAAGATTGTAAGTTTCAAAACCCTAAAATTTCATGTTTTCGATTCTTGTTATGGATTGCCGTGGCATGTATGATCCATTTTTTTATTTTTCCGCTGCATGATCATCATGTATATGCCATGTTATATTCCATCATGTATAACTACTCACCATACAAGCCACTTATCATATTCATGCTACATACATCTATCTTAGTTTTATATTCATTATCATGCATAGCATTCAACATTCCATATCATATATATATATAAGCATTCTAGCTCCTATATGCATGCATATACTAGCATTCTCCTGATGAGCTTATTACAACATTATCTTCCACATGAAATATATATATATATATATATATATATATATATAACCTTTTTATACATATTAAACATGTTAAGAAACTTGTACAAAAATTAACCAAAATATCCCCACATCAACTTATATAAACTAGTGTTGGCCTATCCTGATGCAGAGAGTGTTCCTATACAAAAGCCTTGACTATAGAACCTACACAGATAAAATAATCCGTGCTAAGCTATAAAGCTTAGTGGGGATAATAAATATGAAAGACAACCACTCACAGTGATTGTCAGAATCATTAAATTATACATAATTTGAAATCATTTAATGTAACATATAAAAGATAAGTATATAATAAAAATATAATGTTTTAATCAACAATGTAATCCTACAATCAATTTAGCATCCATAAATTTCAACATTTCTTAAAATGATCTACATACACACACACACACACACACACACACACACACACATATATATATATGTATATATATATATATAATAAATGCATTAGAAATCATAGCTAAACATGTTATTCCATATATCATATGCATTATTTATATTGTAATTGACTATGATGTATTTATATTTTAACTTAGCCTACTTAAGTTCTAAAGGTGGATAATGGGAACGGTTGATACCTTAGGGTATCAAAATTATAGATATTAGAGGATATCAAAATTATAGACCCAAACAGGGTGGACTGTATGGTGAACTGGTCAAATGGACCCAAACCGGGTCAGCTAACAACCCAAATGGGGCTGTTCATGATCTAATAGGATCAACTTTACTCTATACCTAAATAGGTCAACGGTGGCAGCTGCAATATCACTTATAGAGCATCTTGATCCTTTTGTGCTTTCATTGCATAAGCCTAACTAGAAATAATTGGAGTTATGGTTCGATCAACTGATTCAAACATATTTCTAGACTGGGATCTATGATGAATTAATCCACCATGCTTTATACCTCTACCTCTGCTAGATAAGGGTGCATTAGAAGCTCCTGTGCTACCTTGTTGTCTAGAACCTTATTCCCATTTTGATGGATAATTTTTCATAAAGTGGTTAGTACTACCACATCTAAAACATGCTTCTGCCAATTTTCTGCACTCACCCTAGTGCCGCCTAGTACAATGGTGACATTCTGGTAGTTGACCCCCACTCTATCTCCCTAAAGCTCTTCTATCATGTTTAGACCCTACAGATGAGTCTTGTTTTTTATCCCTTTTTGCTGGACTATACCCAAACTCAGGTGGTTGATTCCTTTGATCTCCTCTAACTCTCTTTCTAGTAGAAAATCCACCTCTAGACCCATTTCTTTTATGTTCTCATTATGTTTTAGCTACTTCATTCTTTTCTAGCCTCGTGGCTGCTAAAACAAGTTAATGAAAATCCACCAATTGCAAGGTTGTGGATCCGATAAGCTTTTCTTTAATCATATCATTCAAGGCATTTTCAAATTGTCTGCAGTTAAAAGCTCCTGTTAGCATTAGGTCAGGAACATATTTAGCTGCAGTCATGGCTTTCTGTCTCAAATTTAAGAATTACTTTAGCTTCTTTTCTTTATATGCCTCAGTAACATATTTCTTTCTAAATTCAGCTTTAAAAAATTCCCATGTAAGGGGATCTAGTAACTAACGTTGTTTTAGTACTAATTTCCACTAGTCATAAGATGTTCCTTAAAGTAAAGACGTAGCACAAGACAGTTTATGAGTTACTAGGTAGTGAATTTCATCAAAGATTCTCCCTAGCTTTTCTAACCATAATTCAGCTTCCTCTGACCGTTCTAGATAAGTGCCTAAAAATTCCTCTACACCATGCTTTCTTATTTCAGATATTAGAGCTTTAGGTGCAATCATTCTCTTTAGAATTTAGGCCATATCCTATGAATTTTTTAACAGTGCTTCACCAGGAATGGCTGAAGGATTCTCATTACGATTAGAGGTTGATGATCTTGGATTGGAACGATTTGATCTAACCGGTAAATTGCTTTCAGCCAATTCTTCAAAATCTTCTCTAGAATCCTATATCTTTAATCTATATAAAAATAAGGACTTCTGCAATAGGCCAACACCATAATGTATTGTATTATGGAATCCTAAACTTTTATTGCCTAGAAAAGGCTAAACCTATGCTCCGATGCCAAATTGTAACACCCTCATATTATAACCCTATTAACCATGTCCAATTAATCATATTAATCATTCTTTTCATCACTATCATACCTATATATTACAAATCATATGATCATTATGTTATTGTTACTCATATCATGCTATATCATATAATCATATAGGTGTTACTATGACTATTTTCATACCTTATCTCGTGTTTAGCTTCATGCATACCATATTATTTTTATGTTACTTTATGTTTGGCATGCGCACATGTACTTACCGAGTCATATTGTGAGTTGTTTACAATTAAATATACACATATTAACTACATCATCATATGCCTTCAACCATAATACAAAATGTTACAAAATACTTATATAAGAACTCCCAACCTCAACTCTTTCAATCTTGTGTTAGCCTTTCCTGATGTAGAGTATGTCCCTGAGCAAAATTCTTGTTTACAGAACCTACACGGATAAAATAAATCCATGCTTAACTATAAAGCTTAGTGGGGACAAATTATAATGGATGACCACTCACAGTGATCGTCAAAATAACACGTAATACATAATCACATACATGTGCAGATATACATGTCCATGGCAATCATACTATGTCTCAAAAATAGCACTATAACGATACATGTGATTTACATTGAAACAAATTCAACTAGCCTCTCAATATATATACATAAAACTTAAAGATATGACTCAATTTCTTCTCATACTCTGCCGCAGTAATGGCTTTCTGTCTCAGATTTAAGAACTGCTTTAGCTTCTTTTCTTTATATGCCACAGTAATAAATTTCTTTCTAAATTAAGCTTTAAAAAATTCCCATGTAAAGGAATCTAGTAACTGAGGTTTCTTTAGTACTAATTTCCGCAAGTTATAAGTTGTTCATTTAAGTAAGGACGTAGCACAAGATACTTTATAAGTAACTTGGCAGTGAATTCCATCAAAGATTCTCCCTATCTTTTCTAAACAAAATTTAGCTTCCTCTAACCATTCTAGATTAGTGCCTAAAAATTCCTATGCACCGTGCTTTCTCATTTCAGATATTGAAGCTTTAGGTGCAATCATTCTCTTTAGAATTTGGGCCATATCCTATGAAAGTTTTAACAGTGCTTCACCAGGAATGGCTGAAGGATTCTCATTACGATTAGAGGTTGATGATCTTGGATTGGAACGATTCGATCTAACCGGCAAATTGCTTTCAACCAATTCTTCAAAAGCTTCTCTAGAATCCTATATCTTTAATCTATAAAAAAATAGGGACTTCTGCAATAGGCCAACACAACAATATATCGTATTATGGAATCCTAAACTCTTATTGCCTAGAAAAGGCTAAACCTATGCTTTGATACCAAATTGTTACACCCTAATATTATAACCCTATTAACCATGTCAAATTAATCATGTTACTCATTCTTTTCATCACTATCATACCTATATATTACAAATCATATGATCATTATGTTATTGTTACTCATATCATGCTATATCATATAATCATATAGGTGTTACTATGACTATTTGCATACTATATCTCATGTTTAGCTTTATGCATACCATGTTATTTTTATGTTACTTTATGTTTGACATGCACACATGTACTTACTGAGTTATATTGTGAGTTTTTTACAATTAAATATACACATATTATAATGGATGTCCACACACAGTGGTCATCAAAATAACACGTAATACATAATCACATACATGTTCATATATACATGTCCGTGGCAATCATACTATGTCCCAAAAATAGCACTATAACAATACATGTGATTTATAATGTAACAAATTCAACTAGCCTCTCAATACATATACATAAAAATTAAAGATACGACTGAGTTTCTTCTCATACTCTGCCACAGTCATGGCTTTCTGTCTCAGATTTAAGAACTGCTTTAGCTTCTTTTCTTTATATGCCTCAGTAACATATTTCTTTCAAAATTAAGCTTTAAAAAATTCCCATATATGGGGACCTAGTAACTGAGGTTGCTTTAGTACTAATTTCCACCAGGCATAAGTTATTCCTTGAAGTAAAGACGTAGCATAAGATACTTTATGAGTTACTAGGCAATGAATTTCATCAAAGATTCTCCCTAGCTTTTCTAACCAAAATTCAGCTTCCTCCAACCCTTTTATATTAGTGCATAAAAATTCCTTTGCACCATGCTTTCTCATTTCGGATATTAGAGCTTTAGGTGCAATCATTCTCTTTAGAATTAGGGCATATCCTATGAAAGTTTTAATAGTGCTTCACCAGGGATGGCTGCATGATTCTCATTACGATTAGAGGTTGATGATCTTGGATTGGAACGATTCGAACTAACGGGCAAATTGCTTTTAGCCAATTCTTCAAAAGCTTTTCTAGAATCCTATATCTTTAATCTATAAAAAAATAGGGACTTCTGCAATAGGCCAACACCATAATATATCATATTATGGAATCCTAAACTTTTATTGCCTATAAAATGCTAAACCTATGCTTTGATACCAAATTGTAACACCCTAATTTTATAATCTTATTAACCATGTCCAATTAATCATGTTAATCATTCTTCTCATCCCTATCAAACCTATATATTACAATTCATGTGATCACTATGTTATTGTTACTCATATCATGCTATATCATATAATCATATAGGTGTTACTATGACTATTTGCATACTTTATCTCATGGTTAGCTTCATGCATACCATGTTATTTTTATGTCACATTATGTTTGGCAAGCATACATGTACTTACCGAGTCATATTGTGAGTTTGTTACAATTAAATATACACATATTAACTACATCATCATATGCCTTCAGCCATAATAAAAAATATTACAAAATACTTATGTAAAAACTCCCAATATCAACTCTTTCAATCTTGTGTTAGCCTTTCCTGATGTAGAGAATGTCCCTGAGCAAAATTCTTGTCTACAGAACCTACACAGATAAAATAAACCCTTGCTAAACTATAAGGCTTAGTGGGGGACAAATTATAATGGATGGCAACTCACCGTGAGAATCTTTAATACTAAATTGTAACACCCTCATATTATAACCTTATTAACCATCTCCAATTAATCATGTTAATCATTCCTTTCATCCCTATCATACCTATATATTAATATTCATGTGATCACTATGTTATCGTTACTCATATCATGCTATATCATATAATCATATAGGTGTTACTATAACTATTTGTGAAACACCCTAATCTAATACCTTTATCATGTATCATATTATATCTTTCAATCACATAATAGTAGGTTATTAACCCAAATTTGTATACATTTATCATATCAAATAGCCTATTTATATAGGTATCCTACACGTCAATTAGATATTTCCCATAACTTCAGTCTCTTAATTATGTATGCATAATGGCTTATTCTATAACATACTCATCATTTTCATATTAGTCATAACCATCTTAACTTCATATCTTATCATGCATAACATTTATCCATTAATCTAGCATATTTATGACTAAGCATTCTAGCTACTATATGCATGCATGCTTTAGCATTCTTTCACTGAACTTATTACATCACTTACTATATATTACATATATATATATATATATATATATATATATATATGATAGCCCTTTTATACATATTAAACGTGCATAAGAAATTGCACCAAAATCGAAAAGAACCCTACATCAACTTCTATGACCTAGGTCTTGGCTGGTTCTGATGCAGAGATCGTTCCTGAGGAAAAGCTTTCACAGCAGTACCTACATGGGATTAAATAACCCATGCTAAGCAATAAAGCTTAATGGGGATGCTAATTTTGAAAGACAACCACTCACAACAATTGTCGAAAAAAAATATAACATACAAGAGTTAATAATAACAAGAATGACATATTTATAATAAATAAAGGACAGAATAAAATATCATCATCAACAATCAAAATCTCATATTTATATTAACATGCTTGAAATTAAAGCATAACAAAGGAGGATCAGTATCAAAAATATCCAACTATCACTTATGCAATGGAATATAGAGTTAAATATACTATCTCATGTATCATGCTTTATTTATCTAAAATTAACTGTAACGCAATAACACAATCGTTTAGCCTGCTTAAGTTCTAAAGGTGGATAACGGGATCGGTGGATACCCGAAGCTATCTAAAGGTTGGATATCCAAAGATATCAAAACTATGGACCCAATCAGGGCCAACTGTACGATGGACTGGTCAAGGACACAAATGGGATCAAGAAATAACCCAAATGGGCTGTGCAAGATCCAGCAGGATCAACTATACTGTGGAACTAAAAAGGTCGACTGTGGCAGCTGCAATATCCCTATAGGCACCTATCTATCCATAATTGAACAATAACTGTAGGTAAACTCTATTTAATCTTTCTTTTCATATATCATGCTTACACTTATGGTGTTCATTTTGCACATGTATAATCATATGATAGCTATATTGTTACGATGACATAACTGCATATGTAAGTTCATTTAATGATAAATTAGTTTTTACCAACCATCATTAGATATCTAATATTAGCATAATCATGATATGTTAATCAAGTAATGAATCATACCTATTCAAGTGCTCATCATTAATACTTTACAATATAGCATATCGTATATATATGTGATCATGTATACAAATTCATAATCCCTAGTGAATAGGAATATATAACATCATAATAATATACTTCATTATGTTATCATTCAAGCATCACACATGAACATAGTCATCTATCGTAAATCTTGTTTCACAGTATAAGCGTGCGTTCAAATATAATGCACTCTATCATTAGAGTATGAATATGTAAGATTAATTGCATAAAACAATCATGTACGCAAATTTCATCACAAATATATGTGAGATATTTTCATCACAATTCCTTACCCAAGTACACGTGTGAATGTATATGTATACATATAATCATGTATTAATAGTCATATTATCTGCTCTATCCAATTCACTTTGTAACCACATAAACGCATATTTAGTTCAATTAGTTGAAAATCATAAGATAAAGTACATTAAAAATTTGCACAGGGGCAGCATTCTGGACTCAACTTGTGAGCCACAAATGAATTTGAAAATATCATTTTTGGGCTAAATTATCATCCACAATATTATTCCCCTATTTGTCTAGTTTCCAGAGCATCAGATTTCACCTTAATATCTTAACTATAACTCAAGATATTTGAGAAATACTATAGACTGTTCATAAAATCAAAACAGTATTTACTTTCACTTATAAAAATTCATAGCATAAAATTAAGGGGGATTTAGACGAACATTTCTTCATAAAAAACGTACTCCTAGGTATCTAGTTTACCCAGATTTTTACGGAATAAGAATTTGACCTCTCTACTAATACTTATGCCCAAAATACCAACATCTGTACCTTAACAGTCCAAACAGACTCAACGAATTTCATGCTAATTATTTGACATACTTAGAAATAAAATTAGACATTACTTCTTTCATATAAAATGTTTATTTATAAGTCTATTTTGCATAGGAATTAATTTCATGTCATTATGATCATTGTAAATACAGATATATCAATTTTTCCCCAACCTGGTCTAGAATCCGAATTTAAAAGTTCTTCTAAATCCAATAAGTCATAAAAAATATCTAGAGGTAGAATTGAAGGTAGGTTCCTTCTTCAATCTTGTAGGCAAATGTCTTATATAACTACAGATATTTTATTTGTTAGAATTAGAGGTCTCTATTAAAACTTACACTGAATTTTGAGTCACTAGGTCAGAATTTTTATCTCATCCCTTCATGCACATTTCATACATTGAACTCTCTTTAATTACTATAAATTCAAATTAATCACAACAAGTAAGTTCCAGCAACCATATTCACATGCAACCAAATTCACATGCATTAAGGTAGCTCTAATCCCATACCTTGGCCTAACTTTCCTTTAGCCAATTAATCTCTAGCAAGACCTTTTCCTTTATCTTTTCTATCTTATCCTTCTTTAACTACAACACAAATCATCCTTTAACCCATTATTTCCAGCAGCCTATCCCAACCAATATCCACATAAAGAATGAAGAAGGAGAAGATGATGATGAAGATAACCAAAATTAAACCATACCTTATTAATCTATATCAATATTTTCTTGAATAATCTCACATGCATGCAATTGTCTTCCTAAATTTATGAGTGAATTGAGAGATGAACATGGAAATTGAAAGAGATGAAATATAGTGAATTCTCTCCTTCAGGTGCCGTCCCACTCTCTCTCACCTTCTCTTTCATTCCACTAAAAACCAACATATATATAGTGCTTTGGTAAATGTCTTTCTTGGTCCTTCAAAGTTTTGCATGTCACACTAAAGGCACACACTTCTTTGCATGCTATAAATTGTCCCCACCAAATAGTCTATTTCATAAATCAACCCAACATTTAACCCTTTCCTTAAATTGGCCTCTCTATTATTATTTTATTCATATTTGCCCCAAAAGATGCCGAAATTATAAATTGACCCCAAATTAATACTTTTTACTTTGATTATACCCTCAATTAATATTAAACCACACTATTAAATTTTCATTTTCATGCAATTAAAATAATAAAAACATAATTTATCCCTTGTCCCATACTTATATGAAATTCTCATTTAATTTTACTCTTAATCAAATAAAAATCCTACTACAAACATGAAATTTCAATTAGGGTCATGTTAGGGGCCTTACAATTCTCTCCCCCTTAAAGAATTTCGTCCTTGAAATTCATACCTGATTCAAATAATTGAGGATATTGCTCCCTCATGGCTGCCTTTGGTTTCCAAGTCACTTCCTGCACACCATGATGTTGCCAAGAGTACTTTGACTAGAGGAATCTGCTTGTTCCTTAATTGCCTGATTTCCTTGGCAAGGATTTCCTTGGGTTCCTCATCATACGTGAAATCCGGCTGTAATTGAATATCTTGAACTTGTAACTTATGAGATTCATCAGAGCGATATCTTCGAAGCATAGACACATGAAAAACATCATGAAGCATGGCTAATTCCATAGGAAGAGCCAACCTATAAGCTACTGGTCGATTCTTTGAGAATTTCATACGGACCAATGAATCTCGACTGAGTTTTCCCTTTTTCCAAATCTAAGCACTTTTCTCTTGGGACATACCTTCAAAAATACTTTGTCACCCACCTGGTACTCGATATCTTTTCTTTTCAAGTCAGCATATGATTTTTGCCTATCACTAGCTTCTTTCAGCCTCTGGTTGATAACTTGAACTTTTTCCTCTGTATCTCTAACAAGGTCAGGATCAATTAACTTACATTCAGTCAACTCAGTCTAGCAGACTGGAGTTCTACATTTCCTACCATACAAAACCTCATATGGTGCCATTTGAATACTCTTCTAATAGCTATTATTATAAGCAAATTCCATTAAGGCTACGAATTTATCCCAAACTTCCAGAAAACTCTAAAGCACATCCCCTCATCATATCTTCGAGAATCTAAATAACCCTTTCGAATTGTCCATCCATTTGAGGATGAAAAGTTATACTGTACTTGAGCTGTGTTCCCAAAGCTTGTTGTAGACTCTGCCAAAATCTCGATGTACACTTGATCTCGTATCCGAAATTATAGACACAGGTATACCATGTAATCGTACAATCTCATTCACATATAATTCTGCAAGCCTATCCATGGAATAATCTATTCGAACTGGTAAAAAGTGAGCTACTTTTGATAACTTATCCACTATTACCCACACAACATCATATTTTCTTAGAGATAGAGGTAAACCAGTAACAAAATCCATGGTAATGTCTTCCCACTTCCACTATGGAATCGGAATAAGATTCAAGAGACCTGAAGGAAACTGATGTTCTGCTTTCACTTGCTAACATGTTAGACATTTAGAAACATAATCAACAATATCCTTCTTTATGCCAGGCCACCAGTAAAATTGTTTCAACTCTTGATACATCTTGTTCCCACCAGGATGTATAGTAAATGCAGTATTATGTGCTTCATGCAACAATATTCTTTTCACTTCTTTGTCGTCAGGAATACACAACCTGTTATGGTAGTATACACCACCATCATCTTTCACTAAAAAATTTGATTGATCTCCTTCACAAACTGCTTTGACAATCTGTTGTAACTTTTCATCACCCTTCTGAGCATCTATCACTGTCTGCCTAATCATGGGCCTAACTTTAAGCTATGCTAGTAAGGCACCATCCGAAGCAAATTTCCATCTGCACTGTTTTAACTTCAATGCTGCCATGGACTTACGACTCAAGGCATCAGCAACCACATTGACTTTTCTTGGGTGGTAGTCAACTATACAATCATAATCTTTGAAAAGTTCCAACCATCTTGTCTGCCTCGAATTAAGTTCCTTCTGAGTAAGCAAGTACTTGAGGCTTTTATGATTAGTATAAATCCTACATTTTTCCCCATACAAGTAATGTCGCCAAATCTTTAAAGCAAATACCACAACTACCAATTCTAGATCATGAGTCAGGTAGTTCTGTTCATGTGTTTTCAACTGACTAGATGCATAAGCTATAACTTTACCATCTTGCATTAATACAAAACCCAAACCAACCTTAGAAGCATCACTATACATCGCATACTCTTTCCCTGACATAGGTTGAGTCCACACTGGAGCTTCAGTCAACATCTTCTTCAACATTTCAAAGCTTGCTTGACAATGATCAGACCATTCAAACTTAGTGTTCTTTCTTAACAGCTTAGTGAGGGGTGAAACAATGACAGAAAAAACCCTTCACAAAACGACGATAGTAACCTGCCAACCCGAGAAAACTTCTAATTTCATGTGCATTCCTGGGTGGTCTCTAGTTATCAATAGCTTCAATTTTACTTGGGTCAACCCTAACACCAGCAGATACAACATGACCTAGGAAGGAAACTTTCTTAAGCCAGAAGTCACATTTACTCAATTTGGCATACAATTGATTTTCTTTCAAAGTTTGCAATACAATTCTCAGATGTTCAACATGCTCAGCTTCATTTCTGGAGTAAACTAATATGTCATCAATAAACACTACAACAAATCGATCCAAGTAGGGTCTTAATACCCTATTCATGAGATCCATGAATGTAACAGGTGCATTAGTAAACCCAAATGGCATCACTAAGAATTCATAATGCCCATAACGAGTTTTAAATGCAGTCTTAGGAACATCCCCATCTTTAACTCTGAGCTGATAATATCCTGATCGTAAATCTATCTTTGAAAACACACCAACACCACTTAACTAATCAAATAAATCCTCAATTCAAGGAAAAGGATACTTGTTCTTCACTGTCACTTTGTTTACTATCTATAATTGATACACATTCTCATAGACCCGTCCTTCTTCTTAACAAATAAAATCGGAGCACCCCAAGGTGACACACTAGGTCTGATGAAGCCTTTGTCTAACAATTCCTATAATTGAACCTTTAACTCTTTTAATTCAGATGGAGCCATTCTGTATGGTGCCCTGGAAATTAGGGCTATACCAGGTAACAAATCAATAGACAACTCAACATCTCTTTCTGGAGGAAGACCAAGTAATTCCTCAGGAAATACTTCTGGAAATTCTTTCACAATCGATATATTCCCAAGCTTCACTGTACCCCTTTTTGAGTCAAGAACTAAAGCTAAAAATGCTTCACATCCTTTTCTAAGACAACACCTAGCTTGCATTGCTGATATAACATTAGTTGATAGCTTAGAACAATTGCCTTCTACTACCACTTCCTTTCCTTCATCATCCCTGAAAGTTACTGTTTTCATTTCACAATTTACCACTGCATGATGCTTGGATAACCAATCCATTCCCAAAATTACATCAAACTCATTAAAAGGCAACACATTCAAATCTGCTGGAAACTCTCTCCCTTGAACTACTATAGGACAGTTTTTACACACTTTATTAACAATTATACTATGTCCCAATGGACTAGTTACACATAAATCAAAATCTAACTGTTATGTTTTAAACCTATCTCTATCTGAAACCCAAATACAAACATATGAGTGAGTAGAGCCAGGATTAATGAGTGCATGTATGTTACAATTATAAAGAGAAAAAGTACCAGCTATAACTTCTGGAGCATCCTGTTCCTCCCGACCCTTCATGGCATAAGCCCGTCAAGCAACCATTTGAGTAGAAGGTCTATCAACTGTTTCTGACATATTATGGGACTAAGATCTATGATGAGTTGATCAAAACCTTCCTCTTCCTCTACCTCTTCAAGATGGGGGTGCATTAGAAGCCCCCCTGCTATTCTGTTTGTAAGGCCCCTAACATGACCCTAATTTAATTTGCATATTATTGTAATTAAGTAAGGGGGTAAATTAACATGTTATTATGTTAATTGCATGAAAATATAATAAAAGAGTATGGTTTAATGTTAATTAAGGATGCAATTGAGGATAAAGGTATTAATTTGGGGTTAATTGGTATTTTTGGCATTTTGGTGGCCAATTGTGTAGAGAAGCATTTAATTCAAGGTTAAATTGAAAGAATGCTTAAATGGATAGGTTAATGTTTGAAAAAGAATTAGTGGAGGGGTTAAAGTCTAACATGCATAAAGGCTTGTGGCATTTGTGTGACATGCAAAATGATGAAGGACTAAAGAGGAGATTGTCATGTGGGTATAAAAGGCTTGGGTTAGAGAATTTGATGGTGAGAATCGGCATTTGTTGAGAGCAAAACCAGAAATTCATCTTCTTCTTCCTCTTTGATTTCCATAGATTTATCTCAAGCATTTAGATGTTAATGGTGCATGTTGGTTAATCAAGAGTTTAAGGCTCTAAGCTAAGGTAATTAAACTCTCAATTTTAACACTGCATCATCACCATCTTCTTCTTCATTTTCTGTTGACTGAGAATATGTCATTTGCTGGAAATGTATGTTCATGGCGATGGTATTTATAAAGGAGAAGAGGAAGGAAGAAGGATCAAAGGAAAGGGAATTGATAGAGGTTGAAGACGTTGGGTTTATCAGCAAAGGTATGGGAATTTAGGCCATTCATATTGCATGTAAAATGGATTACTGGAAGTGAATAGGATTTACAGAATCGAATTTACATTTTTCTGGAAGTTTATCGTTGAATGGTTGAAGAAGACAGACTTGCCGAGTCGTGAATGACTTCACGAGTCGTGAACATCAGTCCGACTCGTGAAGCTCTTCACGAGTCGTGAAGTCGAGTCTTTCTTCTTCACTCGTGAGCTTCTTCACGAGTCGTGAAGAGTTCCTTTGTTACCTCACTCGTGAAGCTCTTCACGAGTCGTGAAGTTCAGCTTTTCTTCCTCACTCGTGAGCCATTTCACGAGTCGTGAAGTATAGTTCCTTCTCCACTCGTGAACCCCTTCACGAGTCGTGAGAATCACCTTATTTGCTTCACTCGTGAATCCCTTCACGAGTCGAACTCCTCTTCACGACTGAATGACCTGTCTTGAATGTTTTGCTCATAAGTTGAGCTATAGAAAAGCAAATTGAGTGATTCTTTTTGTATTGAAAAATAGACTTCCATACCTATATTTCACATGAAGAAACCTAAGCTTGAATCTATCTCTATGTACATGTAATCTATAGTTGAATCCGGACTAGTTTTCTAGACTACTCTATGTAACAGAAATTGCTAGTATGAACAGATTGTTGCTACACTTGATAATATGATTCTTAAATGAATAAGGCATGTAATATGACTATCAATAAAGGAATTGTATGCATACACATGCGTTCATTTGTGAATATGAATAAAGACTAGAAAGGAATTATCGAACACATACATGTAATTAATCTTGTGCATGATGGTCATATGCCAAATTGAGATAAACCTACCCATGTAAATCTTATGACATGAAAGTGCACCTTTTGATATGCACTTGTGATATGAAAAAGAGAATAATAGCATGACCTTGGCATGTGTATATGCCATATGAAAACATGTTGATATTTTGTACAGCATATGACTTGAATGATGATAAAGGTATATATATATATGTGTTGGAAACATGCTCATAAGAATAAATCGACTATATGCGAATGTACCCACAGGTATGTACATTTATGATTATGTATATGAGTATACGAGCATGTAATTGCCCTATGAGATAGAAGATGAATTAGCATGACTATGAACATGTGAAATGCTTAATGAGGGCATGATCAAGTCTATGATATGATGATTATATGTCATGCTTATATGATATGATGCAAATGATATAGTCATACAGATATAGATGAGCCAGATATATATCTTGGCATATGAAATGTGCATGTATCTGATTATGCACCAGAGAATTCACAGGTTGATAAGACTATGCATATGTGCAAACAGTATACTATAAATACAGTATTAAAATGTGAATTGAATACGAATATAGTTCCGCCTGCGATAGAGTTTTAGATGTGGATAGATAGGCGCCTATAGGGAAATTACAGCTGCCATAGTTGGCCCATTTGGGTCCATAGTATATGATCCCGTTTGGATCATGATCAGCCCCGTTTGGGTTGATAGGCTACCCCGTTTGGGTATGCTTGACCGGTCCATAGTACAGTTGGCCCCGTTTGGGTCTATAGATTCGATATCTTCGGATATCACTCATTTGATACCATTGTGTATCCATAGTTCCCGCATCCACTGATAAAGCTAAGGCAGGCTAAACGTTATTCATAGTAATGATCAAAAGTAAACAGTTAAAGTTATTTGACTAAAGATTGATATGTGGCTTATATTGTTGGTTTACCACAGGAATTATGCTTCAATTGAATATGTTCACATGGAATATTGCCATCTATATGAATTATGAAAAAGAAATATGTGTTTCTCTCTCTTGGGTACAATGCTTATGTACATGAGAATATGCTTATGCTTTAAAGTATATGTTATTGTTGCCATGTTATGTTGGACATGTTGATTATAGTATATGAACATATTGTATATGTATGTTTTGATGGCCTTGTGTATGGCCATCCATCTGTAGATATTCCCCACTAAGCTTTATAGCTTAGCACGGGTTATTTATCCGTGTAGGTACCTTCTAGAAAGACTTTTGC
Organism: Excoecaria agallocha; assembly: GCA_037975025.1. NCBI lineage: Eukaryota > Viridiplantae > Streptophyta > Magnoliopsida > Malpighiales > Euphorbiaceae > Excoecaria > Excoecaria agallocha. The sequence continues at coordinate 85,974,609 of CM075808.1, read as the reverse complement.
TCAGGGACGTTCTCTGCATCAGGAAGGGCCAACCATCGACTTATAACCTTGATGTAGGATGTTTTCTTTGTAATACAGCTATCATATGTTTTGTATAATGGCCAGTCATATTTTGATATGTATATAACCTATGTGGGATAATGTAACTCACTAGTAGTAAAGCTACGAAAGAACATGTGTGCATGTGATATGCATGAAGTAATATCCATATAGTTAGTATGCATGATACTAAGCATGAAATGAAAAAAAAAACAGGAACAGACAGGTGGCACAAATAATAGTATATGAAATGGTATGAGCATGATTAATAGTATTCATGATACATGTGAAAATAGGGTATTTGCATGAGGGGTGCTACAATTTTGGTATCAGAGCATAGGTTTAGTCTTTTCTGGGTAAAGATGAACCTAGGATTCTATAGTATGATATAGTGATTGCTGGCCTGATGCAGAAGTCCCTGTTTTCTTATAGATCAAAGATGGAAAGCTCTAGAGATGCTTTGGAGGAATCGGCTGAAAGTAATAGGCCGGTTAGAACTAATCCTTCCAATACTGGACCTTCATTCTCCAATCCAAATGAGGTCCCAGCAGCCATCCCTGCAAAAGCATTGTTAAAGATATCACAGGATATGGCTCATATTCTTCAAAGAATGACAGCACTTAAAGCTCCAATCTCTGAAATTAGGAAGCATGGTGCTGAAGAGTTTCTAGGCACTAATCTGGAACAGTCTGAGGAAGCTGAATTTTGGCTAGAAAGACTAGAGAGAATTTTTGATGAAATCCACTGTCCAGTGGGTCATAAGGCATCTTGTGCTGTGTCCCTATTGCAAGTAGCAGCTTATGATTGGTGGAAGTTAGTGTTGAGACAACCCCAGCTACCAGATCCCCTTACATGGGAATTCTTCACAGCTGAATTCAAGAAAAAGTATGTTACAGAGGCATATAAGTAAGAGAAGTTAAAGCAGTTTCTCAACTTGAAATAGAGAGCTATGTCTGTGGCTGAATATGAGAAAGAATTCAGTCACTTGTGCAAATATGTTCCTAATGAGATGTTGATTGATGCTTTTAAATGTAGACAGTTTGAAGATGGGTTGAATGAGCATATCAGAGAAAAGTTGATTGGGTCTACATCTTTGCAAGTGGTTAACTTCACTCAATTGGTTACAGCAGCCTTGCGAGTTGAAAAGAATGAAATGGCAAAGAGAGAAAGAGAACAGAGAAGAAGTGGGCCCAAGGGTGGATCTTTTACAGGAAAGAGAGCTAGAGGAGCACAAGGAAATCAGCCAGTTGAATCTGGCTATAGTTCTGCAAAGAGGGACTGGAGACAGGAGTCTTCTGTAATGTCTAAACAGGGAAAGGGAGCTTCAGGGAATCAGAGTGGGGGGCAACCTCCAGAGTGTTTCCATTGTACTAGGAAACATTGGGGTAGTTGCAGGAAATTGTCTGGAGCATGTTACTAGTGTGGTGGTACTGGTCACTACATGGCAAGCTGTCCTTCGAAAAGGGACCAGGATGTTGAACAATAGGGCAGTAGAGGAACTTTTAATGCACCATCTTCTGGTAGAGGCAGAGGAAGAGGACTTGGGGGATCGAGGCCCCAGGGATCCCAGTCCAGGAACATTTCTGAATCCGTTGACAAGCCCGCAGCTCCAGTTGTTCCTATTCGGGCTTATGCATTGAAAGCTAGAGAGGATCAGAGTGCTCCGGAAGTCATAGCTGGTATTTTCTCTCTTTTTGATTCTGACATGCATGCACTTATTGATCCTGGCTCCACTCATTCTTATGTTTGCACTGGGGATTTGGGTAGAAATGAGTCTACTGTAGATGAAATGGAATATGATATATGTGTAACTAACCCTTTGGGCCACAGTGTTGTTGTTAATAGAGTGCATAAACAGTGTCCTATAGTAATTCAAGGGAAAGAATTCCTTGCTGATCTTATTGAGTTACCATTCCGGGAATTTGATATTATACTTGGTATGGATTGGCTGTCTAGACACCATGCAGTGGTTAATTGTGAAGCTAAAACTGTAACTCTTATTGGTGCTGATGGTAAAGAAACATTAGTTCAGGGAATCCGATCTAAACCCATAGCGAATGTGATATCAGCTATGCAAGCTAAGCGATTTATGAGAAAAGGGTGTGAAGCTTTCTTAGCACTTGTGCTTGATTCAAGAATAGAGTATGCAAATCTTCAAGAGATTCCAGTGGTGAAAGAGTTTCCTTATGTGTTCCCAGAAGACTTGCCTAGTCTTCCACCTGAAAGGGAAGTTGAATTGTCTATAGACATTCTACCGGGTACAGCTCCTGTTTCGAAGGCACCATACAGGATGGCTCCTTTGGAATTGAAGGAACTTAAAGTACAGCTACAGGAGTTGCTTGACAAAGGCTTCATTAGGCCTAGTGTGTCGCCTTGGGATGCACCGGTTTTGTTTGTGAAGAAAAAAGATGGGTCTATGAGGATGTGCATAGACTACAGACAGTTAAATAGGGTAACAGTGAAAAATAAATACCCTTTACCAAGAATTGAAGATTTATTCGATCAGTTGAAGGATGCTGGAGTGTTTTCCAAGATTGATTTGCGAACGGGTTATTATCAACTCCGGGTTAAGGATGTGGATGTTTCCAAAATGGCTTTTAGAACCCGATATGGGCATTATGAGTTTCTGGTGATGCCATTTGGGTTAACAAATGCACCGGCTGCATTTATGGACCTTATGAATAGGGTATTTAGACCCTACTTGGATCAATTTGTTGTTGTGTTCATAGATGACATTTTGGTGTATTCGAGAAATGAAGCGGAACATGCTGAGCACTTGAGAATTGTTCTATAGACTATGAGGGAGAATAAGTTATATGCTAAGCTGAGCAAATGTGATTTTTGGCTTAAGGAAATTTCTTTCCTTGGTCATGTTGTGTCTTTTGAAGGCATTAGAGTGGATCCAGCAAAAACCGAGGCTATAGTGAATTGGAAGCCACCTCGAAATGTGATGGAAGTGAGAAGTTTTCTGGGTTTAGCAGGTTATTACCGTCGTTTTGTGATAGGCTTTTCAGTTATAGCCGCACCACTCACTAAACTGTTGAAAAAGGGTATAAAGTTTGAGTGGACTGATCGGTGTCAAGCAAGTTTTGATCAATTGAAGAAATTTCTGACTGAGGCTCCAGTTTTGGCACAGCCAGTTACAGGAAAGGAGTATGCTATGTATAGTGATGCTTCTAGAGTTGGCTTGGGTTGTGTGCTAATGCAAGATGGCAAAGTAATTGCCTATGCATCTAGACAGTTGAAGCCACATGAACAAAACTATCCAACCCATGACCTAGAGTTAGCAGCAGTAGTGTTTGCTTTGAAAATTTGGCGACATTATTTGTATGGGGAAAAGTGCAAAATCTACACAGATCACAAGAGTCTCAAGTATTTGCTCACTCAAAAGGAACTTAACTTGAGACAACGAAGATGGTCAGAACTGTTTAAAGATTATGATTGTATAGTGGATTACCATCCCGTCAAAGCTAATGTTGTAGCTGATGCCTTAAGCCGTAAGATGATGGCTGCTATGATTGCACATCGTGGTAGATGGAGACTTGCTTATGATGGTACTTTAATAGCACAGTTGAAGGCTAGCCCTTGTTTGAGGCAAACAGTGATTGATGCACAGAAACATGATGAAAAGTTGCAACAGATTTTAAAGTCTTCACATGAAGGGACCCAGTCTGAGTACTCAGTGAAAGAAGATGAGGGTGTGTATTATTAGAATAGATTATATGTTCCTGATGACAAAGAGTTAAAGAGAACAGTATTGAATGAGGCTCACAATACAGTGTTTACTATGCACCCTGGTGGGAATAAGATGTACCAGGATTTGAAACAAAGTTATTGGTGGCCTGGCATAAAGAGAGATGTGGTAGCCTATGTCTCCATATGTTTGACTTGTCAACAGGTAAAAGCAGAGCACCAGTTACCCTCTGGTTTGTTGAACCCCATTCCAATTCCACAATGGAAATGGGAGGATATTACCATGGATTTTGTAACAGGATTACCCCTTACACAGAAAAAGCATGATGCAGTTTGGGTTATAGTTGACAAGCTGACTAAATCAGCTCATTTCATACCAGTTTGGAGGGATTACTCCCTGGATAAGTTAGCAGAACTTTATGTAAATGAGATCATCAGATTGCATGGCATTCCGGGTGTCAATAATCTTCGATCGAGATCCGAGATTCACATCGAGATTTTGGCAAAGTTTACAACAAGCTTTGGGAACTCAGCTTTGTTACAGTACAGCATTCCACCCTCAGACTAATGGGTAATCTGAGCGGGTTATTCAAATTCTAGAGGATATGATGAGAGGATATGTTTTGAATTTTACAGGAAGTTGGGAAAGATATCTACCCTTAATGGAGTTTGCCTACAATAATAGTTATCAAAGGAGCATCGAGATGGCACCTTATGAGGCCTTGTATGGTCGGAAATGTAGAACTCCTGTTTACTGGACTGAATTGTCTGAGCGCAAAGTTATTGGTCCTGATATTGTCAAAGATACAGAGGAAAAGGTACAAGTTATCAAGCAGAGATTGAGGGAAGCTAGTGATAGACAGAAGTCTTATGCTGATTTGAAAAGAAAGGATATTGAATATCATGTGGGTGACAAAGTGTTTCTGAAAGTGTCCCCTTGGAGAAAAGTATTAACATTTGGGAAAAAGGGTAAATTGAGCCCGAGGTTTATAGGCCCATATGAGATTCTTCAAAGAGTTGGGCCAGTGGCATATAGGTTGGCTCTCCCTATGGAACTAGCCAAACTTCATGATGTGTTTCATGTTTCTATGTTACGGAAGTATCGTTCAGATGAATCTCATGTGATACCAGTTCAAGATGTGCAAGTACAGTCAGATTTCACTTATGATGAAGAGCCTATAGCAATTCTGGCTAGAGAAGTTAGACAGCTTAGAAATAAGCAAATTCCACTTGTTAAAGTGCTCTGGCAACATCACGATATACAAGAAGTTACTTGGGAGCCAGAGACAGCTATGAAAGAACAGCATCCTCACTTATTCAACACAGGTATGAATTTTGGGGACGAAATTCTTAAGGGGGAGAGAATTGTAAGGCCCCTAACATGACCCTAATTTAATTTGCATATTATTGTAATTAAGTAAGGGGGTAAATTAACATGTTATTATGTTAATTGCATGAAAATATAATAAAAGAGTATGGTTTAATGTTAATTAAGGATGCAATTGAGGATAAAGGTATTAATTTGGGGTTAATTGGTATTTTTAGCATTTTGGTGGCCAATTGTGTAGAGAAGCATTTAATTCAAGGTTAAATTGAAAGAATGCTTAAATGGATAGGTTAATGTTTGAAAAAGAATTAGTGGAGGGGTTAAAGTCTAACATGCATAAAGGCTTGTGGCATTTGTGTGACATGCAAAATGATGAAGGACTAAAGAGGAGATTGTCATGTGGGTATAAAAGGCTTGGGTTAGAGAATTTGATGGTGAGAATCGGCATTTGTTGAGAGCAAAACTAGAAATTCATCTTCTTCTTCCTCTTTGATTTCCATAGATTTATCTCAAGCATTTAGATGTTAATGGTGCATGTTGGTTAATCAAGAGTTTAAGGCTCTAAGCTAAGGTAATTAAACTCTCAATTTTAACACTGCATCATCACCATCTTCTTCTTCATTTTCTGTTGACTGAGAATATGTCATTTGCTGGAAATGTATGTTCATGGCGATGGTATTTATGAAGGAGAAGAGGAAGGAAGAAGGATCAAAGGAAAGGGAATTGATAGAGGTTGAAGACATTGGGTTTATCAGCAAAGGTATGGGAATTTAGGCCATTCATATTGCATGTAAAATGGATTACTGGAAGTGAATAGGATTTACAGAATCGAATTTATGTTTTTCTGGAAGTTTATCGTTGAATGGTTGAAGAAGACAGACTTGCCGAGTCGTGAATGACTTCACGAGTCGTGAACATCAGTCCGACTCGTGAAGCTCTTCACGAGTTGTGAAATCGAGTCTTTCTTCTTCACTCGTGAGCTTCTTCACGAGTCGTGAAGAGTTCCTTTGTTACCTCACTCGTGAAGCTCTTCACGAGTCGTGAAGTTCAGCTTTTCTTCCTCACTCGTGAGCCACTTCACGAGTCGTGAAGTATAGTTCCTTCTCCACTCGTGAACCCCTTCACGAGTCGTGAGAATCACCTTATTTGCTTCACTCGTGAATCCCTTCACGAGTCGAACTCCTCTTCACGACTGAATGACCTGTCTTGAATGTTTTGCTCATAAGTTGAGCTATAGAACAGAAAATTGAGTGATTCTTTTTGCATTGAAAAATAGACTTCCATACCTATATTTCACATGAAGAAACCTAAGCTTGAATCTATCTCTATGTACATGTAATCTATAGTTGAATCCGGACTAGTTTTCTAGACTACTCTATGTAACAGAAATTGCTAGTATGAACAGATTGTTGCTACACTTGATAATATGATTCTTAAATGAATAAGGCATGTAATATGACTATCAATAAAGGAATTGTATGCATACACATGCGTTCATTTGTGAATATGAATAAAGACTAGAAAGGAATTATCGAACCCATACATGTAATTAATCTTGTGCATGATGGTCATATGCCAAATTGAGATAAACCTACACATGTAAATCTTATGACATGAAAGTGCACCTTTTGATATGCACTTGTGATATGAAAAAGAGAATAATAGCATGACCTTGGCATGTGTATATGCCATATGAAAACATGTTGATATTTTGTACAGCATATGACTTGAATGATGATAAAGGTATATATATATATATATGTGTTGGAAACATGCTCATAAGAATAAATCGACTATATGCGAATGTACCCACAGGTATGTACATTTATGATTATGTATATGAGTATACGAGCATGTAATTGCCCTATGAGATAGAAGATGAATTAGCATGACTATGAACATGTGAAATGCTTAATGAGGGCATGATCAAGTCTATGATATGATGATTATATGTCATGCTTATATGATATGATGCAAATGATATAGTCATACAGATATAGATGAGCCAGATATATATCTTGGCATATGAAATGTGCATGTATCTGATTATGCACCAGAGAATTCACAGGTTGATAAGACTATGCATATGTGCAAACAGTATACTATGAATACAGTATTAAAATGTGAATTGAATACGAATATAGTTCCGCCTGCGATAGAGTTTTAGATGTGGATAGATAGGCTCCTATAGGGAAATTACAGCTGCCATAGTTGGCCCATTTGGGTCCATAGTATATGATCCCGTTTGGATCATGATCAGCCCCATTTGGGTTGATAGGCTACCCCGTTTGGGTATGCTTGACCGGTCCATAGTACAGTTGGCTCCGTTTGGGTCTATAGATTCGATATCTTCGTATATCCCTCATTTGATACCATTGTGTATCCATAGTTCCCGCATCCACTGATAAAGCTAAGGCAGGCTAAACGTTATTCATAGTAATGATCAAAAGTAAACAGTTAAAGTTATTTGACTAAAGATTGATATGTGGCTTATATAGTTGGTTTACCACAGGAATTATGCTTCAATTGAATATGTTCACATGGAATATTGCCATCTATATGAATTATGAAAAAGAAATATGTGTTTCTCTCTCTTGGGTACAATGCTTATGTACATGAGAATATGCTTATGCTTTAAAGTATATGTTATTGTTGCCATGTTATGTTGGACATGTTGATTATAGTATATGAACATATTGTATATGTATGTTTTGATGGCCTTGTGTATGGCCATCCATCTGTAGATATTCCCCACTAAGCTTTATAGCTTAGCACGGGTTATTTATCCGTGTAGGTACCTTCTAGAAAGACTTTTGCTCAGGGACGTTCTCTGCATCAGGAAGGGCCAACCATCGACTTATAACCTTGATGTAGGATGTTTTCTTTGTAATACAACTATCATATGTTTTGTATAATGGCCAGTCATATTTTGATATGTATATAACCTATGTGGGATAATGTAACTCACTAGTAGTAAAGCTACGAAAGAACATGTGTGCATGTGATATGCATGAAGTAATATCCATATAGTTAGTATGCATGATACTAAGCATGAAATGAAAAAAAAAACAGGAACAGACAGGTGGCACAAATAATAGTATATGAAATGGTATGAGCATGATTAATAGTATTCATGATACATGTGAAAATAGGGTATTTGCATGAGGGGTGCTACACTATTGCTTAACACCTTGATCCGATTTCAAAGGACAATTTGCCATAAAATGTTCAGCACTGCCATATCTAAAGCATTCTCCAGCCAGTATCCTGTAATTACCCCAATGGTGCCTGGAACAATGTGAACATTCAGGTGCTTGACCCCCACTCTGTCTTCCTAAAGCTTCATTCTCAAATTTAGACTTGGCAAAGGACTCTTGTTTCTTTCCTTTACTAGCAGAACAGAAAATAAATTCTGCAGGCTGACCTCTTTGAGTTCCTCTAAATCTTTTTCCAGTAGATGATCCTCCCCTGGAACCACTTCTTTTGTGCTCCCTCTCTCTTTTAGCTATCTCATACCTTTCAATTTTCATGGTAGTTGTAACCAGTTGATTAAAATTTACCACATTTAGAGATGTAAATCCAAACAAATTTTCTTTAATTCTGTCATTCAACCCATCTTCAAAGTGCCTGTATTTAAATACTTATGTCAACATCTCCTTGGGAACATATTTTCATAATCGGCTAAATTCTTTTTCATATTCGGCCACAGAGAGAACTTTTTGTCTCAAACTCTGAAACTGCTTCAATTTCTCCTCCTTGTAAGCCTCAATAACATATTTCTTTCTGAACTCCCCCTCAAAGAATTCCCAGGTAAGTGGATCAGGTAACTGATTTTGCCTCAAAATCAACTTCCACCAATCATAAGCCATGCCTTGAAGTAAGGACACAACACAAGATACCTTGTGATTTGTAGGACAGTTTATTTCATCAAATATCGTCTCCAGCCTTTCTAACCAGAACTCAGCTTCTTCAGATTGTTCTAAATTAGTATCCATAAATTCTTGTGCCCCATGATTTCTAATTTCAGATATTGGAGCTTTGGGCATAGTCATTCTTTGCAGAATCTGAGCCATATCCTTAGAAATTTTTAACAGGGCCTCTCCAGGAACTGTGGTAGGAATTTCATTTTGATGTGATGATGAAGTCATTGGATTAGGAGGAATTGATCTAACCAGCAAATTACTTTCAGTTGATTCTTCTATAGTATCCCTAGTGGAGTTCTCCATCTTAAATCTATAAGAAAACAATAACTTCATCATTAGGCCAACACATCACTATCTCATATTAATAGTCACATTGCCCAAAAAAGGCTAAACCTAGACTCTGATACCAAATTGAAATACCCTAATCTAATACCTTTATCATGTATCATATTATATCTTTCAATCACATAATAGTAGGTTATTAACCCAAAGTTGTATACATTTATTATATAAAATAGCCTATTTATATAGGTATCCTACGCATCAATTAGATATTTCCCATAACTTCAGTCTTTTAATTATGTATGCATAATAGCTTATTCTATAACATACTCATCATTTTCATGTTAGCCATAACTGTCTTAACTTCATATCTTATCATGCATAACATTTATCTATTAATCTAACATATTTATGACTAAGCATTCTAGCTACTATATGCACGCATGCTTTAGCATTCTTTCACTGAACTTATTACATCACTTACTATATATTACATATATATATAAGATAGCCCTTTTATACATATTAAACGTGTAAAAGAAATTGCACCAAAATCAAAAAGAACCCTACATCAACTTCTATGACCTAGGTGTTGGCCTGTCCTGATGTAAAGATCGTTCCTAAGCAAAAGCTTTCACAGCAGTACCTACACAGATTAAATAACCCGTGCGAAGCTATAAAGCTTAGTGGGAATGCTAATTTTGAAAGACAACCACTCACAACAATTGTCGAAAAAAGTATAACATACAAGAGTTGATAATAACAAGAATGACATATTTATAATAAATAAAGGACAGAATAAAATATCATCATCAACAATCAAATCTCATATTTATATTAACATGCTTGAAATTAAAGCATAACGTAGGAGGATCGGTATCAAAAATATCCAACTATCACTTATGCAATGGAATATACAGTTAAAAATATTATCTCATGTATCATGCTTTATGTGTCTAAAATTAACTGTAATGCAATAACACAACTATTTAGCCTGCTTAAGTTTTAAAGGTAGATAACGGGATCGGTGGATACCCGAAGGTATCTAAACGGTGGATATCCGAAGATATCAAAACTATGGACCCAATTAGGGCCAATTTTACGGTGGACCAGTCAAGCACCCAAACGGGGTCAAGAAACAACCCAAATGGGCTGTGCAAGATCCAGTAGGATTAACTATACTGTGGACCTAAAAAGGTCGATTGTGGCAGCTATAATATCCCTATAGGCGCCTATCTATCCATAATTGAACTATAACTGCAGGCAAACTCTATTTAATCTTTCTTTTCATATATCATGCTTACAGTTATGGTGTTCATTTTGCACATGTATAATCATATGATAGCTATATTGTTACGATGACATAACTGCATATGTAAGTTCATTTAATGATAAAATTACTTTTTACCTACCATCATTAGATATCTCATATTAGCATAATCATGATATGTCAATCAAGTAATGCATCACACCTATTCAAGTGCTCATCATCAATACTTTACAATATAGCATATCGTATATATATGTGATCATGTATACAAATACATAATCCCTAGTGAATAGGAATATATAACATCATAATAATATACTTCATTATGTTATCATTCAAGCATCACACATGAACATAGTCATATATCATATATCTTGTTTCACAGTATAAGTGCACGTTCAAATATAATGAACTCTATCATTAGAGTATGAATATGTAAGATTAATTGCATAAAACAATCATGTACGCAAATTTCATCATAAATATACGTGAGATATTTTCATCACAAGTCCTTACCCATGTACACATGTGAATGTATATGTATACATATAATCTTGTATTAATAGTCATATTACCTACTCTATCAAATTCATTTTGTAACCACATAAAAACATATTTAGTTCAATTAGTTGAAAACCATAAGATAAAGTATATTAAAAATTTTCACAGGGTAGCATTCTGGACTCAAATTATGAGCCATAAATGAATATGAAAATGTCATTTTTAGGCTAAATGATCTTCTACAATATTATTCCCCTGTTTGTCTAGTTTCCAAAGCATCAAATTTCACCTTAATATCTTAACTATAACTTAAGATATTTGAGAAATACTATACTATTCATAAACCAAAATAGTGTTTACTGTCACTTATAAAAAAATCATAGCATAAAATTAAGAAGGATTTAGACCAATATTTCTTCATCAAAAACTTACTCCTAGGAATCTAATTTACCCATAATTTTACAGAATAAGAATTTGATTTCTCTACTAATACTTATGCCCAAAATACCAACATTTGTATCTTAACAGTCCAAACAGATTCAACGAATTTCATGCTAATTATTTGGCATACATAGAAATAAAATTAGACATTACTTCCTTCATATAAAATGTTTATTTATTAGTATATTTTGGATAGGAATTAATTTCATGTCATTATGATCATTGTACATATACATATCTCAATTTTTCCCCAACCTGGTACAGAATCCGAATTTAAAAGTTCTTCTAAATTCAATAAATCATAAAAAATATCTAGAGGCAGAATTGAAGGTAGGTTCCTTCTTCAATCTTGTAGTAAAATGTCTTATATAACTAAAAAATTTGATTTGTTACAATTAAAGGTCTCTATTACAACTTACACTAAATTTTCAGTCACTAGGTCAGAATTTTCATCTCATCCCTTCACGCACATTTCATACAATGAACTCTCCTTAATTACTACAAATTTAATTTAATCACAACAAGTTCCAGCAACTATATTAACCATGTCCAATTAATCATGTTAATCTTTTTTTTCATCTCTATCATACCTATATATTAAAATTCATGTGATCACTATGTTATTGTTACTCATATCATGCCATATCATATAATCATATAGGTGTTACTATGGCTATTTGTATACTTTGTCTCATGGTTAGCTTTAAGCATACAATGTTATTTTTATGTTACTTTATGTTTGACATGCACACATGTACTTACCGAGTGATATTGTGAGTTGGTTACAATTAAATATACACATATTAACTACATCATCATATGCCTTCAGCCATAATACAAAATAGTTATATAAAAAATCCCAACATTAACTCTTTCAATCTAGTGTTAGCCTTTCCTGATGTAGAGAATGCCCCTGAGAAAAATTCTTGTCTACAGAACCTACACGAAAAAAATAAACCCGTGCTAAACTATAAAGCTTAGTGGGGACAAATTATAATGGATGGCCACTAATAGTGGTCGTCAAAATAATACGTAATACATAATCACATACATGTGCAAATATACATGTCCATGGCAATCATACTATGTCTCAAAAATATCACTATAACGATATATGTGATTTACAATGTATCAAATTCAACTAGCCTATCAATATATATATACATAAAACTTAAAGATACGATTGAGTTTCTTCTCATATTCTGCCGCAATCATGGCTTTTTTTCTCAGATTTAAGAATGCTTTAGCTTCTTTTCTTTATATGCCTCAGTAACATATTTCTTTCTAAATTAAGCTTTAAAAAATTCCCATGTAAGGGGATCTAGTAACTGAGGTTCTTTAGAACTAATTTCCACCAGTCATAAGCTATTCCTTGAAGTAAGGACGTAGCACAAGATACTTTATGAGTTACTAGGCAGCAAATTTCATCAAAGATTCTCCCTAGCTTTTCTAACCAAAATTCATCTTCCCCTAACTGTTCTAGATTACTGCCTAAAAATTCCTCTATATCGTGCTTTCTCATTTCAGACATTGGAGCTTTAAGTGGAATCATTATCTTCAGAATTTGGGCCATATCCTATTAAAGTTTTAACAGTGCTTCACCAAAAATGGCTACAGGATTCTAATTACGATTAGAGGTTGATGATGTTGGATTGGAACAATTCGATCTAACTGGTAAATTGCTTTTAGCCAATTCTTCAAAAGCTTCTCTAGAATCCTATATCTTTAATCTATAAAAAAATAGGGACTTCTGCATTAGGCCAACACCATAATATATCATATTATGGAATCCTAAACTCTTAGTGCCTAGAAAAGGCTAAACCTATGTTTTGATACCAAATTGTAACACCCTCATATTATAACACTATTAACCATTTCTAATTAATCATGTTAATCATTCTTTTCATCACTATCATACCTATATATTACAATTCAAGTGATCATTATGTTATTGTTACTCATATCATGCTATATCATATAATCATATAGGTGTTACTATGACTATTTGCATACTTTACCTCATGTTTAGCTTCATACATACCATGTTATTTTTATGTTACTTTATGTTTGACATGCACACATGTACTTACTGAGTCATATTGTGCATTGTTTACAATTAAATATACACATATTAACTACATCATCATATGACTTCAGCCATAATACAAAATATTACAAAATACTTATATAAAAACTCCCAACATCAACTCTTTCAATCTTGTGTTAGCCTTTCCTAATGTAGAGAATGCCCCTGTGCAAAATTCTTGTCTACAAAAGCTACATAGATAAAATAAACTCGTACTAAAATATAAAGCTTAGTGGGGACAAATTATAATGGATGGCCACTCACAGTGGTCGTCAAAATAACACGTAATACATAATCACTTACATGTACATATATAAATGTCCAAGGCAATCATACTATGTCTCAAAAATAGCACTATAACGAGACATGTGATTTATAATGTAACAAATTCAACTAGCCTATCAATATATATACATGAATCTTAAAGATACGACTGAGTTTCTTCTCATACTCTGCCGTAGTCATGGCTTTCTATCTCAGATTTAAGAACTGCTTTAGCTTCTTTTCTTTATATGCCTCAGTAACATATTTCTTTCTAAATTAAGCTATAAAAAATTCCTATGTAAGGGGGTCTAGTAATTGAGGTTGCCTTGGTACTAATTTCCACCAGTCATAAGCTGTTCCTTGAAGTAAGGACGTAGCACAAGATAATTTATGAGTTACTAGGCAGTGAATTTCATCAAAGATTCTCCCTAGCTTTTCTAAGAAAAATTTAGCTTCCTCTTACAGTTCTAGATTAGTGCCTAAAAATTCCTCTGCACCGTGATTTCTCATTTTAGATATTGGAGCTTTAGGTGCAATCATTCTCTATAGAATTGAGGCCATATCCTATAAAAGCTTTAATAGTGCTTCATCAGGAATGGCTGCAGGATTCTCATTATGATTAGAGGTTGATGATCTTTGATTGGAACTATTCGAACTAACCGGCAAATTGCTTTTAGCCAATTCTTTAAAAGCTTCTCTAGAATCTTATATCTTTAATCTATAAAAAAGAATAGGGACTTTTGCAATAGGCCAACACCACAATATATCGTATTATGGAATCCTAAACTCTTTTTTCCTAGAAAAGGATAAATCTATGCTTCGATACCAAATTGTAACACCCTCATAATATAACCCTATTAACCATGTCCATATAATCATGTTAATCATTCTTTTCATCACTATCATACCTATATATTACAAATCATGTGATCATTATGTTACTGTTACTCATATCATGCTATATCATATAATCATATAGGTGTTACTATGACTATTTGCATACTTTATCTCATGTTTAGCCTCATACATACCATGTTATTTTTATGTTACTTTATGGTTGACATGCACACATTTAATTATCGAGTCATATTGTGAGTTATTTACAATTAAATATACTCATATTAACTACATCATCATATGTCTTCAGCCATAAAACAAAATATTACAAAATACTTATATAAAAAATTCCAACATCAACTCTTCCAATCTTGTGTTAGCCTTTCCTGATGTAGAGAATGTCCCTGACCAAAATTCTTGTCTAGAAAATGTACACGAAAAAAATAAACCCGTGTTAAACTATAAAGCTTACTGGGGACAAATTATAATTTATGGCCACTCACAGTGGTCGTCAAAATAACACGTAATACATAATCACATATATGTATAGATATACATGTCAATGGCAATCATACTATGTATCAAAAATAGCACTATAACGATACATGTGATTTACAATGTAATAAATTCAACTAGCCTATCAATATATATACATAAAACTTAAAGATACGACTGAGTTTCTTCTCATACTCTGCCGCAGTCATGGCTTTTTATCTCAAATTTTAGAACTACTTTAGCTTCTTTTCTTTATATGTCTCAGTAACAAATTTCTTTCTAAATTTAGCTTTAAAAAATACCCATGTAAGGGGATCTAGTAACCGAGGTTGCTTTAGTACTAATTTCCACCAGTCATAAGCTATTGCTTGAAGTAAGGATATAGCACAAGACACTTTATTAGTTACTAGGCTGTGAATTTCATCAAAGATTCTCCCTAGCTTTTCTAACCAAAATTCAGCTTCCTCTGACCATTCTAGATTAGTTCCTAAAAACTCCTCTGCACCATGCTTTCTTATTCTAGATATTGGAGCTTTAGGTGCAATCATTCTCTTTAGAATTTAGGCCATATCCTATGAAAGTTTTAACAGTGCTTCACCAGGAATGGCTGCTGGATTCTTTTTACGATTAGAGGTTGATGATCATGGATTGGAATGATTCGAACTAACCGGCAAATTGCTTTTAGCCAATTCTTCAAAAGCTTCTCTAGAATCCTATATCTTTAATCTATAAAAAAATAGGGACTTCTACAATAGGCCAACACCACAATATATCGTATTATGGAATCCTAAACTCTTATTGCCGTGAAAAGGCTAAACCTATGCTTTGATACCAAATTGTAACAGCCTCATATTATAACCTTCTTAACCATGTCCAATTAACCATGTTAATCATTTTTTTCATCCCTATCATACCTATATATTACAATTCATGTGATCACTATGTTATTGTTGCTCATATCATGCTATATCATATTACAGGTGTTACTATGACTATTTGCATAATTTATCTCATGGTTAGCTTCATGCATAGCATGTTATTTTTATGTTACTTTATGTTTGAAATGCACACATGTACTTACCGAGTGATATTGTGAGTTGGTTACAATTAAATGTACACATATTAACTACATCATTATATGCCTTCAGCCATAATACAAAATATTACAAAATACTTATATAAAAAATCCCAACATCAACTCTTTCAATCTTGTCTTAGCCTTTCCTGATGTAGAGAATGTCCTTGAGCAAAATTCTTGTATACAGAACCTACACAAAAAAAAATAAATCCATGCTAAACTATAAAGCTTAGTGGGGAAAAATTATAATGGATGGCCACTCATAGTGGTCATCAAAATAACACGTAATACATAATCACATACATATGCAGATATACATGTCCATGGCAATCATACAATATCTCAAAAATAGCACTATAACGATACATGTGATTTACAATGTAACAATTTCAACTAGCCTATCAATATATATATATAAGTAAAACTTAAAGATACGACTGAGTTTCTTCTCATACTCTGCCACAGTCATGGCTTTCTGTCTCAGATTTAAGAACTGCTTTACCTTCTTTTCTTTATATGCCTCAATAACATATTTCGTTCTAAATTAAGCTTTAAAAAATTCCCATGTAAGGGGATCCAGTAACTGAGCTTTCTTTAGAACTAATTACGACCAGTCATAAGCTATTCCTTGATGTAAGCACGCAGCACAAGATACGTTATGAGTTACTAGGTAGTGAATTTCATCAATGATTCTCCCTAGCTTTTCTAACCAAAATTTAGCTTCCTCTTACAGTTCTAGATTAGTGCCTAAAAATTCCTCTGCACCGTGCTTTCTTATTTCAGATATTGGAGCTTTAGGTGCAATCATTCTCTATAGAATGTGGGCCATATCCTATGAAATTTTTAATAGTGCTTCACCAGGAATAGCTGCAGGATTCCCATTACGATTAGAGGTTGATGATCTTGGATTGGAACGATTTGAACTAACCGGCAAATTTCTTTTAGCCAATTCTTCAAAAGCTTCTCTAGAATCCTATATCTTTAATTTATATAAAAATAGGGACTTCTGCAATAGGCCAACACCATAATATATCATATTATGGAATCTTAAACTCTTATTGCCTAGAAAAGGCTAAACCTATGCTTTGATACCAAATTGTAACACCCTCATATTATAACCTTATTAGCCATGTCCAATTAATCATGTTAATCATTATTTTCATCCCTATCATACCAATATATTACATTTCATGTGATCACTATGTTATTGTTACTCATATCATGCTATATCATATAATCATATAGGTGTCGCTATGACTATTTGCATACTTTATCTCATGGTTAGCTTCATGCATACCATGTTATTTTTATGTTACTTTATGTTTGACATGCACATATGTACTTACTGAGTGATATTGTGAGTTTTTTAAAAGTAAATATACACATATTGACTACATCATCATATGCCTTCAACCATAATACAAAATATTACAAAATACTTATATAAAAAATCCCAACATCAACTCTTTCAATCTTGTCTTAGCCTTTCCTGATGTAGAGAATGTCCCTGAGCAAAATTCTTATGTACAAGACCTACACGAAAAAAATAAACCCGTGCTAAACTATAAAGCTTAGTGGGGAAAATTATAATGGTGAGTGGTCATCAAAATAACACGTAATACATAATCACATACATATGCAGATATACATGTCCATGGCAATCATACAATGTCTCAAAAATAGCACTATAACGATACATGTGATTTACAAAGTAATAAATTCAACTAGCATATCAATATATATATATACATAAAACTTAAAGATAGGACTGAGTTTCTTCTCATACTCTGCCGCAGTCATGGCTTTCTGTCTCAGATTTAAGAATTGCTTCAGCTTCTTTTCTTTATATGCCTCAATAACATATTTCTTTCTAAATTAAGCTTTAAAAAATTCCCATGTAAGGGGATCTAGTAACTGAGGTTTCTTTAGAACTAATTTCGACTAGTCGTAAGCTATTCCTTGAAGTAAGGACGTAGCACAAGATACGTTATGAGTTACTAGGTAGTGAATTTCATCAATGATTCTCCCTAGCTTTTCTAACCGAAATTCAGCTTCCTCTTACAGTTCTAGATTAGTGCCTAAAAATTCCTCTGCAACGTGCTTTCTCATTTCAGATATTGGAGCTTTAGGTGAAATCATTCTCTATAGATTGTGGGCCATATCCTATGAAATTTTTAATAGTGCTTCACCAGGAATGGCTGCAGGATTCTAATTACGATTAGAGGTTGATGATCTAGGATGGGAATGATTTGAACTAACTGGGAAATTTCTTTTAGCCAATTCTTCAAAAGCTTCTCTAAAATCCTATATCTTTAATCTATAAAAAAATAGGGACTTCTGCAATAGGCCAAAACTAAAATATATCATATTATGGATTCTTAAACTCTTTTTGCCTAGAAAAGGTTAAACCTATGCTTTGATACCAAATTGTAACACCCTCATATTATAACCTTATTAGCCATTTCCAATTAATCATGTTAATAATTATTTTCATCCCTATCATACCAATATATTACAATTCATGTGATCTCTATGTTATTGTTACTCATATCATGCTATATCATATAATCATATAGGTGTTACTATGACTATTTGCATACTTTATCTCATGGTTAGCTTCATGCATACCATGTTATTTTTATGTTACTTTACATTTGACATGCACATATGTACTTATCGAGTTATATTGTGAGTTGTTTACAATTAAATATACACATATTGACTACATCATCATATGCCTTCAGCTATAATACAAAATATTACAAAATACTTATATAAAAAATCCCAACATCAACTCTTTCAATCTTGTCTTAGCCTTTCCTGATGTAGAGAATGTCCCTGAACAAAATTCTTGTGTATAGAACCTACAAGAAAAAAATAAACCCGTGCTAAACTATAAAGCTTAGCGGGGAAAATTATAATGAGTGGCCATCAAAATAACACGTAATACATAATCACATACATATGTAGATATACATGTCCATGGCAATCATACAATGTCTCAAAAATAGCACTATAACGATACATGTGATTTACAATGTAACAATTTCAACTAGCCTATCAATATATATATATACATAAAACTTAAAGATACGACTGAGTTTCTTCCATACTCTGCCGCAGTCATGGCTTTCTATCTCAGATTTAAAAACTGCTTTAGCTTCTTTTCTTTATATGCCTCAATAACATATTTCTTTCTAAATTAAGCTTTAAAAAATTCCCATGTAAGGGGATCCAGTAACTGAGGTTTCTTTAGAACTAATTTCGACCAGTCATAAGCTATTCCTTGATGTAAGGACGCAGCACAAGATACGTTATAAGTTACTAGGCAGTGAATTTCATCAGTGATTCTCCCTAGCTTTTCTAACCAATATTTAGCTTCCTCTTACAGTTCTAGATTAGTGCCTAAAGATTCCTCTGCACCGTGCTTTCTCATTTCAGATATTGGAGCTTTAGGTGCAATCATTCTCTATAGAATGTGGGCCATATCCTATGAAATTGTTAATAGTGCTTCACCAGGAATAGCTGCAGGATTCTCATTACGATTAGAGGTTGATGATCTTGGATTGGAACGATTCGAACTAACCTGCAAATTTCTTTAACCAATTCTTCAAAAGCTTCTCTAGAATCCTATATCTTTAATCTATAAAAAAATAGGGTCTTCTTCAATAGGCCAACACCACAATATATCATATTATGGAATCCTAAACTCTTATTGCCTAGGAAAGGCTAAACCTATGCTTTGGTACCAAATTGTAACACCCTCATATTATAACCTTCTTAACCATGTCCAACTAATCATGTTAATCATTATTTTCATCCCTATCATACCTATATATTACAATTCATGTGATCACTATGTTATTGTTGCTCATATCATGCTATATCATATTACAAGTGTTACTATGACTATTTGCATAATTTATCTCATGGTTAGCTTCATGCATAGCATGTTATTTTTATGTTACTTTATGTTTGAAATGCACACATGTACTTACCGAGTGATATTGTGAGTTGGTTACAATTAAATGTACATATATTAACTACATCATCATATGCCTTCAGCCATAATACAAAATATTACAAAATACTTATATAAAAAATCCCAACATCAACTCTTTCAATCTTGTCTTAGCCTTTCCTGATGTAGAGAATGTCCCTGAGCAAAATTCTTGTATACAGAACCTACACAAAAAAAAATAAACCCGTGCTAAACTATAAAGCTTAGTGGGGAAAAATTATAATGGATGGCCACTCATAGTGGTCATCAAAATAACACGTAATACATAATCACATACATATGCAGATATACATGTCCATGGCAATCATACAATATCTCAAAAATAGCACTATAACGATACATGTGATTTACAATGTAACAATTTCAACTAGCCTATCAATATATATATAAGTAAAACTTAAAGATACGACTGAGTTTCTTCTCATACTCTGCCGCAGTCATGGCTTTCTGTCTCAGATTTAAGAACTGCTTTACCTTCTTTTCTTTATATGCCTCAATAACATATTTCGTTCTAAATTAAGCTTTAAAAAATTCCCATGTAAGGGGATCCAGTAACTGAGGTTTCTTTAGAACTAATTACGACCAGTCATAAGCTATTCCTTGATGTAAGCACGCAGCACAAGATACGTTATGAGTTACTAGGTAGTGAATTTCATCAATGATTCTCCCTAGCTTTTCTAACCAAAATTTAGCTTCCTCTTACAGTTCTAGATTAGTGCCTAAAAATTCCTCTGCACCGTGCTTTCTTATTTCAGATATTGGAGTTTTAGGTGCAATCATTCTCTATAGAATGTGGGCCATATCCTATGAAATTTTTAATAGTGCTTCACCAGGAATAGCTGCAGGATTCCCATTACGATTAGAGGTTGATGATCTTGGATTGGAACGATTTGAACTATCCGGCAAATTTCTTTTAGCCAATTATTCAAAAGCTTCTCTAGAATCCTATATCTTTAATCTATAAAAAATAGGGTCTTCTGCAATAGGCCAACACCACAATATATCATATTATGGAATCCCAGACTCTTATTGCCTAGGAAAGGCGAAACCTATGCTTTGGTACCAAATTGTAACACCCTCATATTATAACCTTCTTAACCATGTCCAATTAATCATGTTAATCATTATTTTCATCCCTATCATACCTATATATTACATTTCATATGATCACTATGTTATTGTTACTCATATCATGCTATATCATATAATCATATCGGTGTTACTTTGACTATTTTCATACTTTATCTCATGGTTAGCTTCATGCATAGCATGTTATTTTTATGTTACTTTATGTTTGACATGCACATATGTACTTACTGAGTGATATTGTGAGTTGTTTAAAAGTAAATATACACATATTGACTACATCATCATATGCCTTCAACCATAATTCAAAATATTACAAAATACTTATATAAAAAATCCCAACATCAACTCTTTCAATCTTGTCTTAGCCTTTCCTGATGTAAAGAATGTCCCTGAGCAAAATTCTTATGTACAAGACCTACACGAAAAAAATAAACCCGTGCTAAACTATAAAGCTTAGTGGGGAAAATTATAATGGATGGCCACTCACAGTGGTCATCAAAATAACACGTAATACATAATCACATACATATGCAGATATACATGTCCATGGCAATCATACAATGTCTCAAAAATAGCACTATAACGATACATGTGATTTACAAAGTAATAAATTCAACTAGCATATCAATATATATATATACATAAAACTTAAAGATAGGACTGAGTTTCTTCTCATACTCTGCCGCAGTCATGGCTTTCTGTCTCAGATTTAAGAATTGCTTCAGCTTCTTTTCTTTATATGCCTCAATAACATATTTCTTTCTAAATTAAGCTTTAAAAAATTCCCATGTAAGGGGATCTAGTAACTGAGGTTTCTTTAGAACTAATTTCGACTAGTCGTAAGCTATTCCTTGAAGTAAGGACGTAGCACAAGATACGTTATGAGTTACTAGGTAGTGAATTTCATCAATGATTCTCCCTAGCTTTTCTAACCGAAATTCAGCTTCCTCTTACAGTTCTAGATTAGTGCCTAAAAATTCCTCTGCAACGTGCTTTCTCATTTCAGATATTGGAGCTTTAGGTGAAATCATTCTCTATAGATTGTGGGCCATATCCTATGAAATTTTTAATAGTGCTTCACCAGGAATGGCTGCAGGATTCTAATTACGATTAGAGGTTGATGATCTAGGATGGGAATGATTTGAACTAACTGGGAAATTTCTTTTAGCCAATTCTTCAAAAGCTTCTCTAAAATCCTATATCTTTAATCTATAAAAAAATAGGGACTTCTGCAATAGGCCAAAACTAAAATATATCATATTATGGATTCTTAAACTCTTTTTGCCTAGAAAAGGTTAAACCTATGCTTTGATACCAAATTATAACACCCTCATATTATAACCTTATTAGCCATTTCCAATTAATCATGTTAATCATTATTTTCATCCCTGTCATACCAATATATTACAATTCATGTGATCTCTATGTTATTGTTACTCATATCATGCTATATCATATAATCATATAGGTGTTACTATGACTATTTGCATACTTTATCTCATGGTTAGCTTCATGCATACCATGTTATTTTTATGTTACTTTACATTTGACATGCACATATGTACTTATCGAGTTATATTGTGAGTTGTTTACAATTAAATATACACATATTGACTACATCATCATATGCCTTCAGCTATAATACAAAATATTACAAAATACTTATATAAAAAATCACAACATCAACTCTTTCAATCTTGTCTTAGCCTTTCCTGATGTAGAGAATGTCCCTGAACAAAATTCTTGTGTATAGAACATACAAGAAAAAAATAAACCCGTGCTAAACTATAAAGCTTAGCGGGGAAAATTATAATGAGTGGCCATCAAAATAACACGTAATACATAATCACATACATATGTAGATATACATGTCCATGGCAATCATACAATGTCTCAAAAATAGCACTATAACGATACATGTGATTTACAATGTAACAATTTCAACTAGCCTATCAATATATATATATACATAAAACTTAAAGATACGACTGAGTTTCTTCCATACTCTGCCGCAGTCATGGCTTTCTATCTCAGATTTAAGAACTGCTTTAGCTTCTTTTCTTTATATGCCTTAATAACATATTTCTTTCTAAATTAAGCTTTAAAAAATTCCCATGTAAGGGGATCCAGTAACTGAGGTTTCTTTAGAACTAATTTCGACCAGTCATAAGCTATTCCTTGATGTAAGGACGCAGCACAAGATACGTTATAAGTTACTAGGCAGTGAATTTCATCAGTGATTCTCCCTAGCTTTTCTAACCAATATTTAGCTTCCTCTTACAGTTCTAGATTAGTGCCTAAAGATTCCTCTGCACCGTGCTTTCTCATTTCAGATATTGGAGCTTTAGGTGCAATCATTCTCTATAGAATGTGGGCCATATCCTATAAAATTGTTAATAGTGCTTCACCAGGAATAGCTGCAGGATTCTCATTACGATTAGAGGTTGATGATCTTGGATTGGAACGGTCGAACTAACCTGCAAATTTCTTTTAGCCAATTCTTCAAAAGCTTCTCTAGAATCATATATCTTTAATCTATAAAAAAATAGGGTCTTCTGCAATAGGCCAACACCACAATATATCATATTATGGAATCCTAAACTCTTATTGCCTAGGAAAGGCTAAACCTATGCTTTGGTACCAAATTGTAACACCCTCATATTATAACCTTCTTAACCATGTCCAACTAATCATGTTAATCATTATTTTCATCCCTATCAGACCTATATATTACATTTCATGTGATCACTATGTTATTGTTACTCATATCATGCTATATCATATAATCATATCGGTGTTACTTTGACTATTTTCATACTTTATCTCATGGTTAGCTTCATGCATACCATGTTATTTTTATCTTACTTTACATTTGACATGCACATATGTACTTATCGAGTTATATTGTGAGTTGTTTACAATTAAATATACACATATTGACTACATCATCATATGCCTTCAGCTATAATACAAAATATTACAAAATACTTATATAAAAAATCCCAACATGAACTCTTTCAATCTTGTCTTAGCCGTTCCTGATGTAGAGAATGTCCCTGAACAAAATTCTTGTGTATAGAACCTACAAGAAAAAAATAAACCCGTACTAAACTATAAAGCTTAGCGGGGAAAATTATAATGGATGGCCACTCATAGTGGTCAACAAAATAACACGTAATACATAATCACATACATATGCAGATATACATGTCCATGGCAATCATACAATGTCTCAAAAATAGCACTATAACGATACATGTGATTTACAATGTAACAATTTCAACTAGCCTATGAATATATATATATACAAAAAACTTAAAGATACGACTGAGTTTCTTCTCATACTCTGCCGCAGTCATGGCTTTCTGTCTCAGATTTAAGAACTGCTTTAGCTTCTTTTCTTTTTATGCCTCAATAACATATTTCTTTCTAAATTAAGCTTTAAAAAATTCCCATGTAAGGGGATCCAGTAACTGAGGTTTCTTTAGAACTAATTTCGACCAGTCATAAGCTATTCCTTGATGTAAGGACGCAGCACAAGATACGTTATAAGTTACTAGGCAGTGAATTTCATCAGTGATTCTCCCTAGCTTTTCTAACCAATATTTAGCTTCCTCTTACAGTTCTAGATTAGTGCCTAAAGATTCCTCTGCACCGTGCTTTCTCATTTCAGATATTGGAGCTTTAGGTGCAATCATTCTCTATAGAATGTGGGCCATATCCTACGAAATTGTTAATAGTGCTTCACCAGGAATAGCTGCAGGATTCTCATTACGATTAGAGGTTGATGATCTTGGATTGGAACGATTCGAACTAACCTGCAAATTTCTTTTAGCCAATTCTTCAAAAGCTTCTCTAGAATCCTATATCTTTAATCTATAAAAAATAGGGTCTTCTGCAATAGGCCAACACCACAATATATCATATTATGGAATCCCAGACTCTTATTGCCTAGGAAAGGCTAAACCTATGCTTTGGTACCAAATTGTAACACCCTCATATTATAACCTTCTTAACCATGTCCAATTAATCATGTTAATCATTATTTTCATCCCTATCATACCTATATATTACATTTCATATGATCACTATGTTATTGTTACTCATATCATGCTATATCATATAATCATATCGGTGTTACTTTGACTATTTTCATACTTTATCTCATGGTTAGCTTCATGCATAGCATGTTATTTTTATCTTACTTTATGTTTGACATGCACATATGTACTTACTGAGTGATATTGTGAGTTGTTTACAATTAAATATACACATATTGACTACATCATCATATGCCTTCAACTATAATACAAAATATTACAAAATACTTATATAAAAAATCCCAACATCAACTCTTTCAATCTTGTCTTAGCCTTTCCTGATGTAGAGAATGTCCCTGAGCAAAATTCTTATGTACAAGACCTACACGAAAAAAATAAATTCGTGCTAAACTATAAAGCTTAGTGGTGAAAGTTATAATGGATGGCCACTCATAGTGGTCATCAAAATAACACGTAATACATAATCACATACATATGCAGATATTCATGTCCATGGCAATCATACAATGTCTCTAAAATAGCACTATAACGATACATGTGATTTACAAAGTAATAATTTCAACTAGCATATCAATATATATATATATACATAAAACTTAAAGATAGGACTGAGTTTCTTCTCATACTCTGCTGCAGTCATGGCTTTCTATCTCAGATTTAAGAATTGCTTCAGCTTCTTTTCTTTATATGCCTCAATAACATATTTCTTTCTAAATTAAGCTTTAAAAAATTCCCATGTAAGGGGATCTAGTAACTGAGGTTTCTTTAGAACTAATTTCGACCAGTCGTAAGCTATTCCTTGAAGTACGGACGTAGGACAAGATACGTTATGAGTTACTAGGCAGTGAATTTCATCAATGATTCTCCCTAGCTTTTCTAACTGAAATTCAGCTTCCTCTTACAGTTCTAGATTAGTGCCTAAAAATTCCTCTGCAACGTGCTTTCTCATTTCAGATATTGGAGCTTTAGGTGAAATCATTCTCTATAGATTGTGGGCCATATCCTATGAAATTTTTAATAGTGCTTCACCAGGAATGGCTGCAGGATTCTAATTATGATTAGAGGTTGATGATCTAGGATGGGAATGATTTGAACTAACTGGCAAATTTCTTTTAGCCAATTCTTCAAAAGCTTCTCTAAAATCCTATATCTTTAATCTATAAAAAAATAGGGACTTCTGCAATAGGCCAAAACTAAAATATATCATATTATGGATTCTTAAACTCTTTTTGCCTAGAAAAGGTTAAACCTATGCTTTGATACCAAATTGTAACACCCTCATATTATAACCTTATTAGCCATTTCCAATTAATCATGTTAATCATTATTTTCATCCCTATCATACCAATATATTACAATTCATGTGATCTCTATGTTATTGTTACTCATATCATGCTATATCATATAATCATATAGGTGTTACTATGACTATTTGCATACTTTATCTCATGGTTAGCTTCATGCATACCATGTTATTTTTATGTTACTTTACATTTGACATGCACATATGTACTTATCGAGTTATATTGTGAGTTGTTTACAATTAAATATACACATATTGACTACATCATCATATGCCTTCAGCTATAATACAAAATATTACAAAATACTTATATAAAAAATCCCAACATCAACTCTTTCAATCTTGTCTTAGCCTTTCCTGATGTAGAGAATGTCCCTGAACAAAATTCTTGTGTATAGAACCTACAAGAAAAAAATAAACCCGTGCTAAACTATAAAGCTTAGCGGGAAAAATTATAATGAGTGGCCATCAAAATAACACGTAATACATAATCACATACATATGTAGATATACATGTCCATGGCAATCATACAATGTCTCAAAAATAGCACTATAACGATACATGTGATTTACAATGTAACAATTTCAACTAGCCTATCAATATATATATATACATAAAACTTAAAGATACGACTGAGTTTCTTCCATACTCTGCCGCAGTCATGGCTTTCTATCTCAGATTTAAGAACTGCTTTAGCTTCTTTTCTTTATATGCCTCAATAACATATTTCTTTCTAAATTAAGCTTTAAAAAATTCCCATGTAAGGGGATCCAGTAACTGAGGTTTCTTTAGAACTAATTTCGACCAGTCGTAAGCTATTCCTTGATGTAAGGACGCAGCACAAGATACGTGATAAGTTACTAGGCAGTGAATTTCATCAGTGATTCTCCCTAGCTTTTCTAAGCAAAATTTAGCTTCCTCTTACAGTTCTAGATTAGTGCCTAAAAATTCCTCTGCATCGTGCTTTCTCATTTCAGATATTGGAGCTTTAGGTGCAATCATTCTCTTTAGAATTTGGGCCATATCCTATGAAAGTTTTAACAGTGCTTCACAAGAAATGGCTGTAGGATTCTCATTAGGATTAGTGGTTGACGATCTTGGATTGGAATGATTCGAACTAATCGGCAAATTGCTTTTACCCCATTCTTCAAAAGCTTCTCTAAAATCGTATATCTTTAATCTATAAAAAAATAGGTACTTCTGCAATAGGCCAATGCCACAATATATCGTATTATGGAATCCTAAACTCTTATTGCCTAGAAAAGGCTAAACCTATGCTTTGATACCAAATTGTAACACCCTTATATTATAACCTTATTAACCGTGTCAAATTAATCATGTTAACCATCCTTTTCATCACTATCATACCTATATATTACAAATCATGTGATCATTATGTTATTGTTACACATATAATACTATATCATATAATCATATAAGTTTTACTATGACTATTTGCATACTTTATCTCATGTTTAGCTTTATGGATACCATGTTATTTTTATGATACTTTATGTTTGACATGCACACATTTACTTATCGAGTCATATTGTGAGTTGTTTACAATTAAATATATACATATTAACTACATTGTCATATACCTTTAGCCATAACACAAAATATTACAAAATACTTATATAAAAACTCCCAATACCAACTCTTTCAATCTTGTGTTAGCCTTTCCTGATGTAGAGAATGTCCCTAATCAAAATTCTTTTCTACAAAACCTAAACAGATATAATAAATCTATGCTAAACTATAAAGCTTAGTGGGGACAAATTATAATGGTCAAAATAACACGTAATACATAATCACATACATGTGCATATATACATGTCAATGGAAATCATACTATGTCTCAAAAATAACACTATAACGATGCATATGATTTACAATGTAACAACTTCAACTAGCCTCTCAGTATATATACATAAAACATAAAGATACGACTGACTTTCTACTCATACTCTACCGCAGTCATAACTTTCTGTCTCAGATTTAAGAAATGCTTTAACTTCTTTTCTTTATATGCCTCAGTAACATATTTCTTTCTAAATTCAGCTTTAAAAAATTCCCATGTAAGAGGATTTAGTAACTGAGGTTGCTTTAGTAATAATTTCCACCACTCATAAGTTGTTCCTTGAGGTAAGGACGTAGTACAAGATACTTTATGAGTTACTAGGCAGTGAATTTCATGAAAGATTCTCCTTAGCTTTTCTAAAAAAATTTAGTTTCCTCTAACTATTCTAGATTAGGGCCTAAAAATTCCTCTGCACCGTGCTTTCTCATTTCAAATAATGGAGCTTTAGGTGCAATCATTCTCTTTAGAATTTGGGCCATATCCTATGAATGTTTGAACAGTGCTTCACAAGGAATGGCTGCAAGATTCTCATTACAATTAGAGGTTGATGATCTTGGATTGGAACGGTTCGAACCAACTAGCAAATTGCTTTTGGGCAATTCTTCAAAAGCTTCTCTATAATCCTATATCTTTAATCTATACAAAATAGGGACTTCTATAATAGGCCAACACCACAATATATCGTATTATTGAATCTGAAACTCTTATTTCCTAGAAAAGGCTAAACCTATGCTCTGATACCAAATTGAAACACACTCATATTATAACCTAATTAACCATGTCCAATTGATCATGTAAATCATTCTTTTCATCACTATCATACCTTTAAATTACAAATCATATGATCATTATGTTATTGTTACTCATATCATGCTATATCATATAATCATATAGGTGTTACTATAACTATTTGCATACTTTATCTCATGTTTTGCTTCATGCATACCATGTTATTTTTATGTTACTTTATGTTTGACATGCACACATGTACTTACCAAGTCATATTGTGAGTTTTTTTCAATTAAATATACACATATTAACTACATCATCATATGCCTTCAGCCATAATACAAAATATTACAAAATACTTATATAAAAAATCCCAACATCAACTCTTTCAATCTTGTTTTAGCCTTTCCTGATATAGAGAATGTCCCTGAGCAAAATTATTTTCTACAGAACCTACACGTATAAAATAAACTGGTGCTATGGATGGCCACTCAGAGTGGTCGTCAAAATAACACGTACTACATAATCACATATATGTGCAGATATACATGTCAATGGCAATCATACTATGTCTCAAAAATAGCACTGTAACGGTACATGTGATTTACAATGTAACAAATTCAACTAGCCTCTCAATATATATACATAAAACTTAAAGATACGACTGAGTTTCTTCTCATACTCTGTCGCAGTCATGGCTTTCTATATCAGATTTAAGAATTGCATTAGCTTCTTTTCTTTAAATGCCTCAGTAACAGATTTCTTTCCAAATTAAGCTTTAAAAAATTCCCATGTAAGGGGATCTAGTAACTAAGGTTGCTTTAGTACTAATTTCCACCAATCATAAGCTATTCCTTGATGTAAGGACGTAGCACAAGATACTTTATGAGTTAGTAGGAAGTGATTTTCATCAAAGATTCTCCCTAGCTTTTCTAACAAAAATTCAGCTTCCTCTGACCATTTTAGATTAGTGTCTAAAAATTCCTCTACACGGTGCTTTCTAATTTTAGATATTAGACCTTTAGGTGCAATCATTCTCTTTAGAATTTGGGCCATATACTATGAAAGTTTTAACAGTGCTTCACCAGGAATGGTTGTAGGATTCTTATTACGATTAGAGGTTGATGATCTTGAATTGGAACGATTTGATCTAACTGGTAAATTACTTTCAACAAATTCTTCAAAAGCTTCTCTAGAATCCTATATCTTTAATCTATAAAAAAATAGGGACTTCTGCAATAGGCCAACACCATAATATATCATATTATGGAATCCTAAACTCTTATTGCCTAGAAAAGGTTAAACCTATGCTCTTATACCAAATTGTAACACCCTCATATTATAACCCTATTAACCATGTCCACTTAATCATGTTAATCATGCTTTTCATCATTATCATACATATATATTACGAATCATATGATCATTGTGTTAGTGTTACTCATATCTTGCTATATCATATAATCTTATAGGTGTTACTATGACTATTTATATACTTTACCTCATGTTTAGCTTCATGCATATCATGTTATTTTTATGTTACTTTATGTTTGACATGCACGCATGTACTTATCGAGTCATATTGTGAGTTGTTTACAATTAAATATACACATATTAAGTATATCATCATATGCCTTTAGCCATAATACAAAATATTACAAAATACTTATATAAAAACTCCGAACATCAACTCTTTTCAGTCTTATGTTAGCCTTTCCTGATGCATAGAATGTCCCTGAGCAAAAATCTTGTCTACAGAACCTACACAGATAAAATAAACTCGTGCTAAACTATAAAGCTTAGTGGGGAGAAATTATAATGGATGGACACTCATTGTGGTCATCAAAATAACATGTAATACATAATCACATACATGTGCATATATACATGTCCATGGCAATCATACTATGTCTCAAAAATAGCACTATAACAATACATGTGATTTACAATTTAATAAATTCAACTAGCCTCTCAATATGTATACATACAAGTTAAAGATAAACCATATAATATGTACCTTATTTTATTGATACATTTATAATATTTATTGTCTCATTTTTATCTATATAGAACATAAATGGCATCCAATGATATACGTTCATGATTCAATCCAGTAATTTTAGCCATATCTGTAACTAGAAAAATTCACATACTTAATCAATAACATGCATCATATGCAACATAATGATAATATGTTTGTAATTATAGCAACATTTCAAGTATATAAGCATTAAGGCAACAAAGATAAACAAATAACATTTTAGTAAATCATGCTTTGATTCAAATACTGTGCCATTTTTATAATTGGAATTTAGCCTGCTTAAGTTCTAAAAGTGGATAACGAGAACGGTGGATACCTTTAGGTATCAAAATGGTGGATATTCAAAGATATCAACTTAGTTGACCTAAATGAGGCCAAACTATATTGTGGACCAGTCAGGCGGACCTAAATGGGGTTAGCTAACAACCCAAACGGAGTTATTCGTGATGCAAATGGGATCAAATATACTATAGACCCAATGGTGCCAAACTGTAGCAGCTGCAATTATCCCTATAGGCTCCTATATATCCACAATTGAACTCTATTAGCAGGCAATACATTAATTATGTTCATTTCATATATCAAGACTATACTTATAATATTCCAATTGCATGTGTACATAATCATGTAAATATATACCTTCTCTAGTTCATAAACATATATGCACAATTCATATAACAATTTCAATCAAGTAAGTAATTAATGGAAAACTATACCATCTCTAATGTATATACTTGCATACATAGTCTCATTTAACAAATTGATCATATACTTTACTAGATTATTTATAATTAAGATGCTTCCCTGTAATCAAACTTTATCATATATTCATGTAATATCAAAAAGACACATAGTCCCTAACACATAGACATGTATTCTAATCTTCATCTAACAATGTAATCAAATTATACATGGTGCATTTATATCTCAGTAATCATACAAATATAAATTGACATTCTTAACATATAAACATGTCATATAATTATAACATATAATCATACTTATGTTATATCAATAAGGTGAATAATAGCATACCTCTATTATAAATATGCTTCAACAAATAGTCAAGTAGTCATGCTTACAATAGGATATTATTTTATATACTAAAGACTTATCTCTCTTAATGTGTTAGTTTTCCATTATAGATGTGCTTAAAACACTTAACATCATTTCTGCATATAGTCAAGTCATATTTTGCATATTACAAAAACATTAAGGACTGTTCTTGGAAAAACTGCTTCCAATAGTTTCGGATTCAAGTAATTTTTTGACAAATTTAGAAATAGAATCAAATTAAGATTTCTTTATATAAATTGTATACATATAAGTCTGGCTTAACAAAAAATTGGATTCATAGAATTCTGACCTCTTTAAACAAAGATACAGTCAAATTACTAAAATCTATTCCTGTTCTCTAAACAGCAATTCACTGTACCCCATTCGATTTTTATCTTCACTTAGACAATTCCTTGTATAAAATGGGTACAAA
Source organism: Excoecaria agallocha (assembly GCA_037975025.1). Lineage (NCBI taxonomy): Eukaryota > Viridiplantae > Streptophyta > Magnoliopsida > Malpighiales > Euphorbiaceae > Excoecaria > Excoecaria agallocha. The sequence continues at coordinate 85,941,778 of CM075808.1, read as the reverse complement.
ATTTTGACAACATTCCTTCATGAAAGTTATACTTATATGAATATATTTTATCAAAAATTTAGTCTCAATGGACTTTGACTTCTCTACAAAAATTATGTCAAAAATATAGCAATATCATCATAACCACTAGGCAAAAACTTAAAACAAACTTCAAGTTACATTTACGAGCACTTAGCATCATAATCAAAGATTGGTTCCTCAAAAAAAATTTAGGTCTAAATCTTAGGAAAAAGTACCAACTTGATTCATGTAAATTAAGGTTCCATAGCTCGAGATATTTTTAAATTATAGAAGCTTATTTCAACAATTCTTTTCATGCATTGCTTGTTTACAAGTCCTATCTTATATTTGAATTAATTCTTTTAGGTTTATTAACTCATGCCATAAACCACATCTTTACATAAATTCCTATCTTGAAATACACTAAAAACAACCACAAAACACTCATTCCTATACCTTGGTCGAATCAAACCTAGCTAAAGCCTTTAGCTATCTCCTTGCCTTTCTTCTTCCTCTTATCTTCCTTCTCTACAAATCATATTTTCAAACAATCATGTATCAAAATTACAGAATTTAATCTCTTTAGGGAAGCCATCCAACAAGATAGAATGAGAAGAAGAATAAATAATTTAAAGTCTTAAATCTATACCTTGATGATTTCACTAAAAACTTCTAAATCATCCACATGTAAGAGATTTACTCTTAAATAATTAAGAGGATTAGAGATGAAAGATGAAAAAGAGAAGATGAATTATTTTCTTCAAAAATTCATCCATCCAAAGAACACTAACCAATTCTGGCATTTCTCTCTCCTACATGTATGATTTTAGACATTATAAAGGGGAGGAGAAGTCCCCTTTTCATCCTTTAAAAATTTACATGTAAAACGATGTCCCCTCTCCTTTATTCTTCTTATAGATTCAACCCCATCATTTTATCCTTCAATTTGTAATTAACCCCAAGTTATTTCTACTTTTTAAAATTTAGCCCACATAAGCCACCTTTATAATTCGACCCCAAACTTGTTATTCTATACCTCAATTGCACCCTTAATTATTTTTATGCCAAATAATTCACATTCAATTCATATAATAAAATAAAATTTTCACTACTGCCATAACTCATGTACAAAATTCACTTTTTAAATTTTATTTTAATCAAATGTAATTCTATAAAATCAAGCCTTTTTTACTAGGGTTTTAATTGGGGCCTCATAGTGATTCTCCCTCACACGAGGTGAATACTTCTTCCTTTGATTTGCCTTCCTTTCCTCAGGAGATGGCTTGTTCCCTCAAGAGATGAACTTTATTAACTCTAACCTTTCACTCTCCCCTTTCCTAAGGAGCAAGCTTCTACTATTCAATGTGAACTTCCTCTCTATAAATCAAAAAAAGCTAATTTCCTCCTTTTCCTTTAAACTTTCTCTTTTCTTCAGTTTAGTATCTAAAAACACCAAAAATTGTAATTAAGCCCACAAACACAAAAATTGAGAAATTAATCATGAAATTAAAGAAATTAACACTAAATTAACAAATTAAACACACAAAACATAGTAATAACACTGTTAAAATTTACAACTATCAAATACTTAATACTTAGTTTTTTCTCTCCCTAAAGCAAATTTAAACAAACCAACTTCTTAAAACAATCAACCTTTAACAAGGAATTATGAATTTTAAAGTCATGCTTTGTAATTTAACAAAATCATTTAACAAAACTCTAACCAAATTAGATTCAACCAAGAAGATACACTACAAGAAAAAAATGTAACGCCCCAAGTTATAAAGACCCGAATAGTATGGTTGGATCGATCCGGTTTCAGAAACGATCCACTAAAATAAATGGATAAAAATAAGAATAATACTGATAATACTAATAAATAAAATAAAGTAATCAAATTAGTTGGATAAGTGAGGTTTAATTTTAAGGGTCTCTAGAATTTTTGATTATGTGTAAAAAAAAAAAACAGCAATTAAAAGAGAAAAGAAGAAAGAAGAGAAGGGAAGGGAGGAGGGAGAACAGGCCACGATCGAGGAGGGGAAGAGCATCACCATCCAGCCACCACCACGTGCGACTCCGACGAGGAAGCCAGATCGCCGCTGCCACGGTCCTCCGATCATCCCCGCGTGCGTCGTTTCTCTTCGGTGGCGCCACTCCTCTGTTCCTTCTCCCCCTACCGTGGTCTCCACTCTCCCTTCTTTTCGGTGATTCTTGACGGCGGTGGAGAAGGCTGACGGTACCGGTGGGATCCCGAGGCTGAGGCAGTTTCTTCGGTTGCTACCGCTCGCCGGCAGCAAGTAGATCGATGATGGTGAAGGTAGGACATTTAAGTTTCGATCCAGGCTAACTCTGGTGGCTGTTGGGCATGTGACCACCCATAGTGGAGTCCCCCGGACCAGGATCTTCAAATAGACACTATCGGTGCATTTTTCGGGGAGTCTTCCGCGAAACTCCGACGATGTTCCAGTGACGTTCTGGTGAGTACAAAAATGGACAAAATGCACAAATTTTGAAGAAATAGGTATGTGGCTGTGTACTATGTGCATTATTCAGTATAACATATTATTAGTTTAGGTTGTTGATAAGATTTAGTTGGGAATTTTAATATTTTGATCATGATTTAGATTTAGAACGAAAAAGGGTAAGAAACTCCGTAGCACTGTTGCTGTTAGTATTTGGTTGATATGGAGTTATTGTATTTTGTTCCTCCTAGTTTAATTTGCTCCTGTTAAAGAGTTATTTGAAATACTTCATTATGAAAGATAATAGTATTGGTTAGAACTCCTTTCATTATGTGAATTTATTGAATAGTGTGTGAATATATTGAATAGTAGTGAATTGTCAGATCTTGCATGTGAGTTCTTTAGGTTGAGACTATATGTTTGCTACTTGTGTATGTAATCAGAGTGTATGAATTAAGTTTAAACTTGGATTTGCATGTAATGAGTTTGGAATAACAGTGATAGAAGGTTTTGAAGAAGCAATAAAGGCAATCATGTGAGGTATAGGATTCTAAGCATTAATACCACTGGCATGTTTGTTTTTCGTTAGTTATAATAAATCCTTGATTTGGGTTAAACCATTAAGTAGGATTTTAAGAAATCCAAGGCATGCAAGTTTAATTGGTATAGTTTAAGCTTTTAAATTTTTACATAAAGATTCATCATTGATGTTGAGCTAGAGTTTTGACTTATAATAGTATTCTATACACTAATTAAAGTATAAGAGTTACTTAGTTGAAAACCAGATATACAGCATGTTATAAACTAATCTTGAACAATTCGGTATTAAAGAATGATTTGATATCCATAACTAATGGTACAACAGTTAATTATAAGGGAATACACCATGTGAATGCTTAGCAGTTAGATGATGAATGGTTATCTTTCTAGTTCCATGAAAAAGTATTTCTATTTCATGAGTAAATTTAGTTGAGAAGTCAAATTAATATATTTATTTAAAGCTAAGTGACAATATAAACTTGTGGTCCAATTGGTTATAAATGTGAAACTATCGCAGTTGATGAGTAAATGGCAGTAAGGAGTTACTATCATATATATATATGGCATAAAGTCCTATAAGAGTAGAATGCTCTTCTATACAATTAAGCTAGACTATAAAAACATTCATGGTTAAATATGCTGGTATTATTATGAACCTTTAAATAATTTTTGTTAATTATATTAGTCTAATTAGAAGAGATTAACAAGTTAAGCCAATGCCTTAATTATGATTATTATATAATGGTATAGGAATGTGATATGATATAAAATTTAATATTGCCCTTAGTGTTCAGTGGTTGATCCAGGACCCTAGGATATAATGGCTAGCCATAGGGACCTGCATACTACGGTAAAATCATCCAGTAAGAATTTTTAGCGAGGCATGATTACGATTTCGTGGTCACCTCACCCATACAGTCATACAATAATTTCATACAGTCATACAGCCCTCGTCCCGCATATCCGGTTCGAGGATTTCCACTGATGACAACTAAGGGCAAAATGGTAATTACATGATAAAGTAAGGGTAAAATGGTAATTTGACATAAAAAGAAAAGTGTAGTAAAACCTATACTTATAGTGTTTAGCACTTATGTGTATCGATATATATATATTTGTGTAATTATGTAACTATATATGAGTATAGTAAGGAATATATTACTATTTTTATTTTGGAAATGACTTTACCAATAATAATATAATGATTATGTGTATCAATTGCCTACAAATGCATGATTTATAGTATAGGGCCATTCTTAACTTTTAATATGAATAATTTAGAATATAGCAAATATTTATGATGATGATTTAAATGTATTTGAAATGATTAAAACAACATTAATTATAAGAATGGAGGTACCATGATAATGAATTTTTATGAATGTGCATTAGTATGTGAAGTTTGATTTGAAATATAGACATTATGTTGATTTGGTGATGTTTTCTCACTTTGGATTAAATAAAACTTGAAAATGCTATGTTGAACTATAGAGTAGAAGAACTACGTGGTTCTGATTCCCTAAATGGGATACGTAGGAAGCTTAAGAATTGATGTCTCAAGTCCGAACCAAATTATATTCATATAATTATATACGTGGTAATAAGTACATTGGATCCTGATAATGAAATTCTTAGTTATATAATAATGTATATGAGTATATGTTTATAATTATGGAAAACTAAGTTTCTATGTTGAGGCCAATTATATGACTTGTGTCAACGTGACTTGTATATGAAGAAATTTATAATATATGTATAAACCATATAAAGGATTATAAAAATTTGTTATAAGTGGGCATTTATTTAAACATTAGATGAAATTATAGAATTGTTGTGTTGTTGATTGAAGTTCTGGAGTTAGAGGAATGATATTGGGAGTGAAAAATTAAGTTGTTGCAGGTTTGGGTAGCATGAATTTTAAGCTGTTATGCTGTCGAAATTTTATTTAATTGCTTAGTAAAATTAATAGCATTTGAAGTGACAATGAATTGAGATTCTAAAAGTAGTTATAAAATCTTATAAATGTTTTATATCTTTTTTTTTCACAGGAAATAGCCATTAATAAGGGGAGATCTTGTCGAAATTTTGATAGAATAAATAATATGTTAAATTAATAAACCTGTTTAAATTTAGACAAACCTTAGAGTTGATCCTTTCAAAGAGATCCAAACCCGGGGGTGACATCCGATATTCGGGTCTTTTAACTGGCCGGGTACAGGGTGTTACAAAAAAGGTCTATAAGGATGGAAGGTAGGTCCCTAAAAGTGTCAATCTGGTCCCTAAAATCATTATTTAGGACTATATTTTTTGTCCTTAATAATATAGCTCATGTGACCATTTAGGTTATTAAAGACCAAAAATCTGGTCCATAAAAAGATAACAATGACTACAAATCTAGCCTCTAAAAGAAATCATTAAATGACCATATTTTTCATTCTATATTAGTTTCTAAATAAAGAAATTTTTCCATCATATATTTTCAATTATAATTTACGTAAAATATGTAATAAATGCATATACACAAAATTGTCGATAGTATTATACTTTTATTTAAATTTTGTAATTAATTACAAATAATAAATGTCATTTAGAAAATAGCACTGTCTTGTTTACATTGGTCACTGGCCATCCCTTAGAAAAATGCTACAATTTTATTTCTAATATTCATAGCAAATCAACTTTGTATGAACCTTTAAGTCTTAAAGTTGAACTTAAATATCTAAATCCTGCAAAAAGCAAATCAACTTTGTATAAGCTTTTAAATCTTTATGTTGCACTGCATTTACTATATAATTAGATCTAATAATTATAGAGCACAACATTTACAAAGGCAAACAAAGAACATGAGAATATGACTCATAGGAAAGATTGCTTATGAGATGTCTACAAAGCCAAAAGTGTCCAAACACATAACTAGAGATGTAGACAGGTACATGCAATGAATGTATAAATTTATCCCTTCTCTATTTGTGAATCGGTATGAGAATGTATGTTTCCTCGTTTAGAGCAATACTCTAGTAAAATATCGCCAATACATTTTAAATTACTTCCTTATCATATTAAGATTGTATAAAAGCCTCTCAGACTCGTTGATTTAGAACCATGAAAGGCATACCAAAATAGTGGGTTAACTCTCAAGTTCACTTTTTAGTATTTAAAACAACCTAATATCTAAAGAGCTATAAAAATTTGCATTGTACCATAAAATAAATCCTTACCCTAAAGAGCTATAATATTTCACTAAATTAAATTTTTTCTAATTTAAAAAAAATTCAAATCATTGTGTCAATAAGCATGTTTTACCTGGCTTGATGATGCTCAGACAAAACACATGGAAATACTTTCTACAAGCAGGCCTTAAGACAACATTGTCTGGTATAACACATTTAAATGAATATCGGTTATAATCAATTTTCCTAAATAATTAAGGGTGAGAGTTAGCAAGTTTGCCATTATATATACCAACCTAATCATAAAACCAACACATGAATATCGTACTACAAATATAAATTTCATTTAGCTATGACTAACCTATTATCATCTACGTTATTCGAGAATTTATGGGTATAAGAGTTTTGGCCATCTAAATTACCTTTTAAATTAATTATACAAACTATGAATTATTAATGCATGAAACTGTGGATAAAATGGTGTAAACTTGAGTAAGTTATTTAGGCATGAAAGGGAATCTTTACAAGAGTTTGTTAGAGAGTATGCCCTAGAGCCCATGTAATAGGGATGTTTTTCATATGTATGAAATTTATATTCTTAATAAAAGGCATCATTCATTTATTAATGCTATGTTTGAATAAATGAGTTTGTAAATCTTAAATTAATAAATGAAGTCCTAGATATTATAAACACAGTGCAAAGGCAATTATGAAGGTGTTCATGATGTGAGATGTCTATCGCATGCAAATGTGTTAATATCTAAATATCCCTAGTCATAGAATTAACAAGATAGGACATTGTTAATTCGGACAGACTAGCACATGTTATGCTTCTTGAATGGTTCAAGCAGTGGTTCTCATAACTGTGATTATGGACGATATTCAAAGCTAACATGCGGATGTTTGTTAGAGGAACAAGTTCATTGGAGACCTGCAAAGAGAATCCTCATATGGATATTAAATCTATGTCAGTGAGGAATCTCTTCATAGCGGTTGTGTAAGTATCCTTAGACTTGAGATCACCAAAGTTATCTTAAGTAGCAAGTGGTATACTTTGACTCCATAACTGATTACTTCCAACTGGGAGTGAAAATAGTTAGGAGATTGGGTATATCATCACCTACTTGAAGATAGTTGAGTGATTGAAAAAGGATTCACCATCCCAGATTTAACAAGGAAAGTTATCTCGCATGATTCTATAATTGCCTTGTTCAGAGATTCTCTGGCCAGAGTAATATGCCGAGATGGATGGAGATCCATGAAGGGCATTTTAGGAACAATGGTTAAATTAATAGAACATACATAATTAGATTTATATGAGTTGACAGAAATCCATACTCATAATCTAATTGAGATAAGAATGGTGAAAGGAGTAATTGCACGGTAACTGTTTCTATGGAAGGGTACAGTCAAACCACATGACTTTCTTGACATTTGGGTAGTCATGATGCCTAGCTAGAGGCCAATCATGACTTGTATAATGATGTATCAAAATATCAATAGAGATTGATAAAATGATTTAAAGGAGCTTAAATCATGTGAGTTTTGAATAGAACTCACAATTACATATTATACTGCCAATATGGACAGGAACCCAACAGGTCACACACATATAGAGAAAAGGGTAAAATGGTAAAATGACAAGGATAATAATATTTGATATTATTATGAAGGTATAGAAGAGAAAATGATAATAATTAATTAAAGAGTTTAATTAATTATGATCAAATAAAATTGTTCGCGGAACTTTTGAGAAATATTCAGTAAATTAGACCTAAATGAAATAATGTATTTCATGATTAATTATTATTGTCTTATAAGTGTTATAAGACTACTATAATTGTTATAGGACTGATATAATAAATAATAGGACCATTGGAGGAATTATTAAGGGCCAGAGGAATGAAGAAAGTTGGCGAAAGCCCTCCAGAAGAGGGCCACATGCCAACTCCATACAGAAGGGGTTAGAGGACTTTTTCTTGGACAAAATTAATTTATATATGTTACATAAGTGTTATGGAACTCACATATTTAATTTGGTTGGATTTGGAATCCATTTGGGTATTTAAATCCAATTAGATGCACAAAGGGCCTAGTTTGTGGATTTTGTGCATGGTCTTTTATGAAAAGATTTAATTTGGATTTAATTAAGCCCAAATGATTATAATTAATTCCAGAGGCCTAATTAATAATTCTCCAGCAATTTTAAAGAGCCCAATCTCATTAAGGAGTTGGAATTTTAACCTAACTATAAAAGGCCAACTAATGAGAATTAGGGTTAAGTGATTAAAACAAAAAGAAAGTCTTTTCTCTTAATATCTCTCCCTTTTTGCGCCACTTCCATTGCTAGCCTCTTGGATTTTGGCCACTCCTTGTATTACACCAATTTGTTGGTTCAATTTACCCCTCTCTAGTGTGGATTATTCATTGGAGGTGTTCGATTTTGGACACTGTGGTTTGCGACAACTCGGTGCAAAGTAAAATCAACTGTTCAACAAAAATCAAAAGTGATTTTTCTTATTCTCATATAGTTATATTGTGTATTCATGCCAAGATCAGATCTAATGGTTAAAAAATTTTAAAATTTCGCTTATGTATATAATGCATGTAACAGTTAAAATCCAACAGAGTTGTTATTGTTGAAAGGATATTGGAATTGTATAATCCGCATCTATCGTGCTTGCAACCATAGTTGCGCTCACAACAATGCAGTATCTATACGAGCTTTTATTTTTTCCTTAGTTATGCTCAGGACCGTAGTCGCGCTCGCGATAATGTAGTATATGTGGTATTTTAATTTTGTCTCTATCATGCTCGCAACACTTGTCGTGCTCGCAACTTTCCTATATAACATGTATTCTTTTTTTATTGCAATACTTTTGCATGAGAAAATTTGCTATGCGATCTCAGTACCTCTATTGTATATGAAGAACACTATAGTATGCCAAAAACCCATATGAGCATAGTATTAGTTTATGTCAAGTTAAAGTATGACCAAAGAATTCATTGATTTATATGATAAAAATGAAATTGAATGTTATTACATGTTATAGAGTTCCATATGTGAGGCATGTGTTGATAAGCAACCAAACAGGTATGTTCCACTACTTGATTGAAAATGTATGCAAAGTTATTGAAAGTATGTTAAAAGAACACAAAAGGCTATATGATAGATGCTTTTGAAATAAGTGACGCTTTAACACGAACATATGTAATGTCTAATGATAACATACTTAAGTATATGACCATGCTGATATGTTATATGTGTGTTAACTTGGAAGAACATTGAATTATGCATGGCGTATGATATGTTTATTGATAAAGGTATATATATATATATTCATATATGATAGACTTGTGAAAACGCTTGTTATATGAGAATATACTTAAATGTAGATATAAATACATAGATGATAGTTAATATTAAAATGTTACCCACAACTGTTCATTTAATGTTAGAGTATATGAACCAAAAAAAAAGAAAACATGTCATGTTATATATATTCATATGTAAGTTTGAAATGTTAACTTTACGTGTATAAAGAAGTAATATGTTTTGTAGATTATATGTGCACATATAAACACACACATATATATATATAATGATCTTATATGATTGGGTTTGAATCTTGAAAGATGTTTTAGTGTAATAATTTAAAGAATATGTTTTAAGTGAAATGTCTTTAATTAATGATAACATAGATATGTACATGCATTTGCATATAATTATATTTTAACATAATAATATAATATAATTATGTATATTGTGATTAGAGTCAATCAATATAATATGATGATAAATGTTGTTCATGTGGAGATACATGCCTTGTTCTCCTTGCAATTAAAGAGCTGTAATACTTAAAGGTGGAAATGATTGCATGTCGATTTCCTTACACAATTTCATCAAGAATACATTTTTATAAATGTGTATATATATATATATATAGTATGATATTTGAATAAAGTTATGAAATTAAGTGAAGCGAGTTTTACAAAGAGATTTTAACTGCCTGTGTTAAGTCTAGGAAGTGGATAGATATGCATGCCTATTAGTGTACCATGTAGCTGTGATAGTTTCAACCCAATTTGGGTTGTAGTCAACCTTATTTGGGTGACTAAATAGACATGGTCCCATTTGGATCATTGGTGCCTTCAGGTGACCTATTATTACAGTAGTGCCTTTGGGTGACCTATTATTACAGTGGTGCCTTCAAGTGACCTATTATCTCTTTGGTGCCTTCGGGTGACCCGATACCTTTGAGTGCCACCGTATAACCCTTTATCCACCTCTTTGGAGTAGTGCAGGCTTTACACCAAAGTTAAGAAAAGTTTGATATTAAAGTTTCCTGAAGCATGACAATTCCTAAATTGACTTCATAATATATATTATATATGAATTTTCTTTTTATAACACATGGAAATTATGATATTAAAAGAGTTTGCAATATACACTTATGCATAATGTTTACATGTAAAAGTTGTATGTATAGAGTTATATGAATAAACTATTGCATCACTAATATCTAGTTATGGATTATATTAGAGATAGTATGTTCCCTATAGGAATATGTTGCTTGCTTGAACTAGTTAAATGATTTGTATGATTCATCATATATGCAAGCTATGAAAATGCTTTTACAATATAAGTGTTTTTTTTGCAGTGGAATATAAGAGTTATGTTAGGCATTCATGTTGGTGATTGCCTTTCAATTAATAGATTGGGTTATATGTTTTCCTTATAACTTCTCGTTCCTGCTTTCTATTGGGAAATAAAGTACAATGTCTTGTATGCAAACATAAAATATTTACGGATCTATAAGTGATAAACTCAATATGATATTGGTATTTGAATGAAAGTAAGTTAGTAATTCAATGGATGCATTCGTACATTAAATATATAAAATACATTTTAGATTGATAAATGAAGAACTTATTTAGTACTAATGCTCTGTCTTTCTCACGAAGATACATATATGTTCTTGCTAATCATATGCTTATATTTGTGCATAAGGTATACTTGTAGTTCATGTTGTATGCTTGTTGGTGATCACTATGAGTGGTCATTTATCATATTTTGTGTTCCCCACTAAGCTTTATAGCTTAGCATGGGTTCTTTATCCGTGCAGGTTGCAAGGATAGGACTTTCTCACAGGACTGATATCTGTAACAGGTTGGCCAACACAAGTCTTAGAAGATTGAAGTTGAGTCTTCCTTTTGTTCTTTTATTTTGTGGTTAAGGAAATTTTAATTATTTTTTAAATTTTTGTATAAGTACAAATGTTTTGTTTGAGAAAACATTGTAATGTATTAAGGACTCTTATATAAATTAAGGTATTACTCTTAAGTTCATGATATGATTTTAAATTTCTTCTATAAGTTATCTAATAAGAAAAATTTTCGGCTTGAGAACATAGTAATACATGTCTTATGATGCAAGATTTAGTGGTAATAGCTAAGTATAGAATTTGGGTGTTACACTATGAGACAGAGATGTATAAATTAGAAATAGCATAAATTATAAATAGCAGGTGAATGCTTCCAAGTTGTAACATAGCCATAACTAAACACTAGGAGAACTATAAAATTAGGGATCACAAGACTATAAATCAGATATTATTTATTTACTCACGCATAAACTCTCAACAGTTGTACCAAACAAGTTCTATTGATGGAAACAAAAACCTCAGATGTGAGTGACTTACTTGCAAAATCAAATCTCAAAGATACAAAATAAAGGAAAGAATAACTCAAGTCAAGAATTCAATGTCATGTAGTTTTAAAGTAGCACAACCGGCATTGGTAAAAACATTTTAAAGTTAGTGTAATTAGATATTTTTTTTGAGTTTGTTATAGTACTCTACCACTAATAAATCATGTAGTAAAGTTTCAAAATAAATAAATTAAAAAAAAAATTTTTTCACTTTTGAGTTACATTCCAGTAAAAATTACAAGTATTTCATTCCAAGACAAAAGACTTTAAGAGGATATATTCACGCAATAAGTTATGAAATGCAACTAGTTTTGCTTCAAAGTTGAACCACTGCAATTTATATTCCCATAAAAAAATTAGCTAATCCATTGCAGGGCAAAAGACATTAAAACAACATATTGTTTTTGCTTGTAAAAAAGGAAAGCAACCATTTGTTAAAGCTACTCTAACTTGAAGATCTAGAAGTTCAACCGGAGATAATTATTTATAAGAAATAATTCTTCACAAGATAAAATAACTATTGAGGCTAACATATTATTAAATCCTAAGAACAACATAGCCTATAGAAAATTGAAATTTTTTTTAAACAAAGGTATAAGACTACAATATTCGAGGCATCAAACAAAGAAAAATTAGTTTTCAAACCTTGAGTAGGAGCTTCCTAGCGCCTAATACATAACCTACATCAGTGTTACCAATGCCAGTTGCAAATTAGTCAAATGCCCCAGCAATGCATGTGTGAGAATCCATACCTAACAGGACTTGAGGATAGTGAAGTATTATTAATTGCTATTATGAAATAAAATGAGCAACTTTTAATTTCATTTTGCACGGGAACCTAACTGTACAACAAGCAAGGCAAAACCTCATAATTTTAGGTCCAACTTTTAGCTTAAAGAAATAAAAAATGGTAACCATCCCAATTAGGCACATCAAATTTAGTTAAGAATATCACTCACCCAATTCATTCTGCATGCAATTGAACACAAAAACTCAAAAGGTAGAAAAGCAAATTAAAACAGCAATGAGAAAATGCCACATAAACTTTGCCACTTTCCAGTACAAATAGTTTTGTAGAGTGACAAGATCAAGAAAGCTTGGAACAAAAACTGGCAATAACATCCTTATTTTAAATGCTAAAGAATGGACTTTGTAGGAGTTCATACTATTGCTGCTATAATTATCTATAGAAGAGTAGAAAAATGAAGTATTTAAGGTTTAGAGTGTAGAATCCTTCTTGTGCCTATGTTCCACTTACCCATCTTGCATAAAACTAGCACTTTAAGTAGCACCATGGTAACCATGAAAAGCTGTCGTGTTCCTCAGTTTTAGCCTATTTTTTTAGCTTAAAGTAAGACCAATAGACCCCAATAGTTTAAATGTCTTTAATTAGTATTTGGGTAAAAAGGCCCAATATTTTAGATATTATTGACCGGATTCTAGCAAGTGTACTAGATCGGCTAGTAATATAGTGAAATATAGATTAAGACCCCAAATATCATATCCAAGGGAACATGGATTGCTAAGAATAATACCTATGTATGAATTAAATTAATCCGAGATTGTTTCCTAAATGTTTTTGATTCAAAAGCAAAAATTAAGCAAAATAAACAATTAAACAAAACAAAAGCTAAAACATAAATTAAAAACAAAACAATAACTGGAATTCTCTTGCTAAGGAAACTATCCACCTTAACTTTCATCGTAATGACTTAAATTCAAATAATAACACCAATGATTATGAAGAATTCAGATAAATAAACCCAGATAACTTTATTCAAGATTATCATTCCAAGCATTAAACTCCCTTATTCAGAACAATTCAATACTTGGCATAAAAGTCTGAATTAATCCTCCTAGATGTCTATTAAAGCCTTTCTCAAGAGATTCAACTTTCACCCATTCTTAGTTCTTCCTCTCTTAGTATTAACCAATAAAATTCATACATAATCATTTCATATTTCGGATAATAATCATGCATGAACATTAAAGAGTTAACCCAAGAACATGCAAATCATTAACTATGTCAAAACCAATTCTTAGTTATTTATTCAATAAACCAATAACCAATCTTAACACAATCAAAGATAAGAATATGCTTAAAACCAAGAAATAATCAACCGATATTGAAATTAAGCTCAAAATAAAGTCATAACAATGAAAATGTAAGATTTCAAGAATCCATTAGCAAAAGTAGAAAAACTACTTCTTAAACATAATTAAAAACTAAAACAAAGTGTTGAAGAAAACAAGAAAAACTAAGAAACGTAAAATAAACTAAAGAAAAGTAAAACTTAATTCTAAGGGTTTTGATCCCTAATTCCCTAATCCGATCCCATTCCTCCTCCTTTCTTTGGTGTTTTAGACCGCTATTTATAGGCAAAAATGTGGTAGATTTCTTCCAAAACTGCAGAAACCAAATAGGAAGTGAATTCTACTCAAAACAGGAAGTCGAAAATCCTTCGCGCAATTGGAGAATCAGATCACGTGGCCACGTCTTTTAGTGTGTATTTCTACGTGACCACGGCTCATTTAGTTCCTCTTCCACACATGGCCACGTGTGTTCCTTCACTAGGAATCCACGTGGTCACGTCTATGCATTGTTTTCTCCTTTTAGTCTTTCACGTGGCCATGTGTAATTTTGTTCTTTGAAACACATGGCCATGTGTTCCCTAGTGTATTTTCACACGTGGCCATGTGTTGGTTTCTTCTTCAAATCACGTGGTCACTTGTTTCTCTTCTTCTCTTCTTCACATGGCCACTCATCTCCCTTTGATAATTCACACATGGTTACGTCTAGCTTTGTTCAATCTCTCACGTAGCCATATGATCCTTCCTTTTACATTTCACGTGGGCACGTATAACTCTTCTGGAATTCACGCTAATATCTTAACATGAATTTTCCAATTTCATAGTTTTGACCCAAATCTTCTTGCCTTTTTACAATTAAGTCCGTTTTTTTCTTGCAAATTAACCCTGAAAAAACACCAAAATTTACAATTAACTCCAAAAACATAAAACTAACAAATTAAACTCAAATTAAACCTAATTAACACAAAATTAACTTAATTAAATACCTAAAAACATACTAAAAACATCATATAAACGACTATTATCAATTATATCCTAGACCAATTTCTTATATACCCTCCATTTGACCAGCTAGATCATTCACATTATTGCAACCACTACATTAGAAATGCAAAAGCACCAATAGTAAGGGACCCCAACTCTGAGAATAATAAATAACATATTATAACACTAGTTTGGCAAGTCCCTTTTTAAATAATTCAAACACTTCTAGAAGCTCTAATTATCAATGGATTTCAATCATTTGATAGATTTAACACTATTCAAATTCAAATTAATGAATGAGTGATAATATTTATTTGTCTTTATGAACTGGCAAAACTATTAACCTTGAACATGATTACACTAGCAACAATTGTTAGTGATGTAAACATAACATAGTATATGGGAGATATGATGGCCCCTCTTACTTTACAGATTATAGCTTAAATGTAAAAGAATAGGAAAAGGAGAACATACCTTACCATACATAACATCATCCCTCCTTGACCCTTATAACACATCTCTATTGCTGAAGCAAAATGAACCAAGACCCAATCTCTTACCATAACGCCACATACCATCATATATGCTTCCATCTTCAAGGGTAAGATGGACTTGTATAAGTTGAAAATTTCAAATTATACTCCCTAGAAATACTAAACTTTCTAATTGTGAAACACCTAACAAATAATTAAACCAAAAAGAAAAAATAAAAAAAATAATTGAATTAATAAGAGACAAATAAAATCATAAAACTAAAAGGGGAGTGAGTAAATTACTGATTATAAGGAAAATAGTAGTGAGAAGTAAGACAGCAGCAACAACATAGAGCTGGGAAGGTGGTATCTAATTCACAAATTCAATTCTTTGATCCAACAATTGCTTCACCTCATTTATCCACTACTCTACTCCTTCCATTTTCATGGTACTACAAATTACAATTAAAGCCCAATTCGAAAAAAATAAAATTGAAAAAAAGAAAAATGTAGAAATCTAGGGGCAAATTATACCTGGTTAGAGTCGAAGGATAATGAAGAAGAAGAAAAAATTCAAATTTTTTTGTGTGCTTTCTAACTATGAGGTATGTATTTTGTTTAGGCCTCATTATATCCTAAACAAAACTACGAGACACCATCAGTAGAAATGTGGCATTAGCCTATAAAATTTTCATTATGTGATTTTATTAAGAATCATGATTCCTATGCTAGCTAATAAAAATCTGTATTAGCTCAAAGCAATTAGATTTAACCATTCTTCTAAGAAGGTGTCTTGGCCCATAAAGTTGCAAAACTATCAAAGGAATTCAACTATTTGCTTACATAAAAACTGAGTGCAGATGAGAAAATGTGATCTCTAAATTCAACCACTACCAAAGTTATCTCCTCCTTCTAACATTAATATTTGTTGATAACTATCTCCAGCTAGTAAACATGTTATGTGCGAATCCTCGTATTGTCCCGCACTTGAATTTCTGCATTTTCTATTTGAAACCATGGTGGCTTTAATAAACTTTGACAGTAATATATTCAAATGCTTAAAAATAATGTTCTCCCTATGATTTTTTATTGTTTAACATAGTTTAATTTGTAATGGTTTTATAATAGATATTCTTTTCCCTTTATACAACTAAGACAAACTTGTAATCCATTGGTTTCTGTCCAATTTTTCTTATAATGGGAAAACATCTCTATGTTTGTTTGTCTATTTATACATCTATTTATTACAAAAATGCAAATATTGAAATTTGTACTAAATTTTATATCATAGTAGAGAGACTTTCTATGAAGAGATTGGCAGTTTGAAGGAGTTGTCCAAAATGATAGATACTGACAATAGTGGGACAATAACTTTTGATGAATTAAAAGAAGATTTAAGGCATTTAGGCTCTGAACTTATAGAGTCTAAGATAAAGGATCAAATGGTTGCAGTAAGAACAACTAATTCCAGCCAATAGAAATCAGCTTTAGGTTCTCTTTTGCTTACCTTCTTTAACAAGAAATGGATGTTTCTAATGTTTGTAGGCTAATATCGACAATGGTGGAATAATAGACTATGGTGAATTCCTTATTGCTACTTTGCAATTGAACAAGTTAGAAAGAGAGGGGAATTTGGTGTCAATTTTCTCTTTCTTTGGCAAAGATGGTAGTGGTTACATAACCATTGATGAGCTTTAGCAAGCTTGCAAAGTGTTTAGTATAAGTGAGCTTCACCTTGATTTCTTGAAATAAAAGTGAGAAATTGAAAAAGTTAAATAAATAATAAAATGTATTATCCTTGTCCTGGATCTTGGTCTTGACATTTTCCATAGTATCACTACCCTCAACCTCAAGATTTATGGTCTTCCTAGCTAGGATTTTAACGAATATCTACATCTTTATTCTCTCTCTCCGATTTAGCTACCTGCCCAAAGCAAAGAACTTTGGGTTTGTTATCATTAGAATTTAATAGTTAGGGTTGAAGGAGTTATAGCTCAAGCAAGTTTCGTAGTGGCAATGTCCGCATTAGAAAAAAAAAACAAAAGATTTAGTAACAAATAAACATTAGGAAAAAAAATTAGTAGAGGGATTTTTGATGTAAAGGGTCCTTGAGACTGAAATAATTTCCCTTTACCTTTCTTATAACCCAAATTAATTTAGTAAACAAAGAAATGAAGAATAAAGAACCCTTTAGCTCATCAGCCAAGTACAGATGAAAATAACATGAAAAAATAAGATAAAGCAATTCTTACCCATCAAAATAAACCTCAAGCTACAATAGAGATAAGAGAAATTGGTCCCCCCTTCTAACCCTTTTTTCTAGTGAGAAAAGTCTTCATAACAACTATCAATGGTGGAGCGCATCATCTTGGACCTGTCGATGGTGGAGCAAATTGTATCAAAGCTATCGATAGTGAAGCATGGAAGAAGAGTCCATCAATGGAAATAAAAAGTAGTGCATGTATGGAGTCTAAATCATGTGAAACCCATTGTTAGGGTAGAAGAAGTTCTATTAGAAAAAAACATAAAGCAAATGAGCAAATAGGTTTTGTGAAAACAAGAAAGTTTTTTTATTTTATGTTTTAGGAGTAAAGCTAGTTTATCCTGCCTAAATTTTTTTTTTATTTTAGGGACCAAAAATTAATAATTTTTAGGACTAGTTTTTACCCCCGCACAAATAATATGGATTAAAAATAAAATTAATGACCATATGAAAAATTAGTCCTTATTGGTATATTTTTAAAGACTAAAAAATTGATTGTTCCATAAACTGTGGTGTTTAATAAGCCTTTTTCTTGTAGTGATATACACTAGTTTCCATGTGTGTGTGCATGACCAAAAAATTTTAAGCATTTTCAAATCAAAACATCAATGCATTTCATAATCAATCTTTAGAATTGCTACACACCTAAGTGTACAAGTGGTTTCGCACTTGAAACTCTAAAAACACCACAAGCCTCTCCTTTAGCATTAAAATCTGAAGGTCATCTCCACTAAATAACTCAAAAGTAGACATAGACTCACTAGGTCTTCATAAGTTGTAATGGGGTTAGGGTGTTGGTTATCAAAGATTAGACAAAAGATAATAAAAAAGAATAGCCACTCTATGCTTGAATAGACCCAATTTCAAAAATTTCAATCGACTAGAATATCCCCCTTTAACATACTTACTTACTAAATCCCCTACACATTATGCACTTTTAAGAGAGAACATAATTGAAATTCATCCTAAATTTTCCAAATCAACCTTTTTTAAGACACCAAAATTCTCTTTCCCTTGTAAATACCCCACACTTAAAATTTTTCCATCTAATTCTAGCTTTATTTCAAATTTTTCTTTCTTTACATCTTTCGTACTAGTTTTATTGCTGCTAATACAATATTACATGGGCAGTTACAAGGTAAATCTTAACTTTTTACTTTACTTCATCCATAGCCCTTGAGATTAGTACCAAAACTCCTTTTCTAATTACACTCTTTAAGATATCTAACTTATGTTAATCCATCCAGTCCTAGAGTGGCTACTCATATAAGGGAAGATAAAAGCTATTTAGGCTATATGGTAAAATAAATGAGTGTAATAAGAAAAATAATCATGGCATGCCTTAAGCATGCCTCATTAGGCTCAAAATGGCTAACAAGGGAAAAATGTACAAAAAGGATAGGAAATAATCTAAGATATGGCTAAAAAAGAAATATATTGTCTAAATCACTTTCTAGCTTGTTTGAGTTATTTCTATGATTTAAAGGGAGATGAAAAAGGTTCTAGTGTCCTAAAATTCCTTGCTGAACTATTTCAATGCATTGTTTTTCTTTTATTTTAAAATTGGTCTTTTAGTGCTAAAAAAGTGAAAACTAACAAATATCGGTCAAGTTGAACACTAAATTAGCTAAAGTTCCAACACCATGCTTGTCTTAATACTAAACAATGGATTTTGAACATTGCACATTCTAAGTTAAAGTTCAATATGTTCAATTTTGAGAAAAAATCTAGGGGGAACTAAGCTTAATGCAAACTAAGTGATAATTTGGACTAATTATACTACTTACATAACCAAAAACATATGAAACAATTTAAAGTACTTAAAAAACTAGTAATATAAAGAAAAACATTACTAATAACATTAAAACAAAATAAAAAGTCACTAAGATTAAGATTACAATAAAAACAACTAAACCAATAAATAGGAAAAAGATAACAAAACAAACAAACTAAGCACAAAGCACAAAAAAATTTTTCTTAAATAAAAAAAGGAAGATTAAAATTCTACTTCCTAAATCTGCCAAAATCTAAACTTAGATAAGCTCTATCCCACTCTCAAAACTTTGCTATCCACAGCAAAAGTAAAGTCTAATCGCTGCGGTGGTGACGGTGGTGGCATTGGAAAATGCTCCCAAGATTTGGTAGTGAACTGCTCAATATGGGTAGTGAGATGTGTTAAGCCCTCTTTCAAGCTATCACTCTATGCAACCTGCACATCTAATTGATCATTAACCTCATTCATGAAGGCAACCATCTGTGAAGAAGGATCCGCTGCAGCTGCCTTTAGATCTTGTTCTCTACGTTAGCAACCCCTGATCAACTGTAAGTATTCATCTCTATCCATCCAATGTTGATGCGATTGATTACACAATACCTTTAATTTCTTTAACATAGTAAAGTCCATGAACTGAACTTGACCAAAAGGATCCCTCTTATCTAATTGATTCACCTCTTTAGCCATTATTTTGGTGATCCAACCTAAAAAAATCAGCTTAACTTTACTAGACTTCCTCTGCAGATCTTCGATCTTACACCATAAAGGATTGCCCTATTCAATTTGATTTCCTCAACCATATACCTTAAAATCATCAACTCACCTATACCACTTAGTCCCCCTAGGAAATTATAAAAGTTGATAGATAAAACTTGTGGAGGACCTTTAAGTCATGATCTCTGAAAGAAGGAGCTTTGGTCCTATTGGATTTTTATAGAACGGGGTCAATAGGATTGTAGATTATTTCCCAATTCTTACTCGGAGTGAAATTTAGCAATTGCTTAATACCCAATAAAGAGAATCCCAAGCATCTTGAAAAGTTAGGAAAACTCATTGTATAGGTCCTACGGCCAAATTTGAAATAGATAGTGCCATGGTTATACTCATCTTCAAACTTGCAACTAAAGGAGTAGAGAAAATCCCTTATGAGTGAAGGGTAAACTTTCGAAGACTTTTTGATAAGTGCTTCCCATTCGATATTCTGAACTAAAGCCTTAATTTCTAACAAAAGATCCTCAGTTGCAATGTCAAGAGAAGTCTTAGTCGAATACAACAATTTCACATAAGTCGTAGTCGCAAAATAATCATAAAGCTTCATGTGATCCTTATCCACATAAGGTGGAATATGTAAACCTAAGGAGTTTAAAGCACCAGCATGTCGTATTTATTTTAGAGCCACTGCACAATGTAAATAAACAAAAGTGAGTGCTTAAAAATGAAGGTTCAACACATTAACTCAAGAGAAACAAGTGAATTTAACTCAAATGCATCACATTCCATTGCATGTTTTCATGTGGCTAACAATTGCATATCAAGTGTGGGTATAAGACAACATCATATGAGATTGATCTAAGATGGTTGAGATTAAGAAAATTAAAGAATAATAAATGAACTAAGTCATTGGGGCATTTTTATTAAAAATGTTATGTGCACAAATTGACTAAGCCATTTGAAATTTAAAGTTCACAATCAATCAAAAAGTAGGCACAATGCAATTAGAATCAAGGATTGCAACAAATTAGCTCAAATCAAAGAATGTAAGTATCCAAGTTTAAGAGCAATAAACCCGTGCAAATTGTAATCAAATATTAAGATGGAAGAAATAAATAAAATAGAGTGTAGTTACTTGATGATTTGATGAAGAAAATGATGAAAAACCAAGAAAAATTTTAAATGCCTTGGGAGAGGAATAAAAAGCTCGAGAGAGGAAGAGCAAAATAGGAAGAGAAATGAGAGTAGCTTGATGAAGAACGAAAAATTGGGGCTTTAGAGATCAACTCCCTCAGTAGAGGGGAAATCCCCTTTCTCAAGGTGAGTGGTTCAGCTTATCTAGCTGAGAGTCCCTCATTGGTGGCTAAATCCCCTCTCTCGAGGTGACTTCTTCTGTACAAAAAGGAGTAAAAGGCTTAGAAATGCACAAAGCACATATATAAGTCCCTCAGTGGAGGGGAAATCCCCTATCCTAAGGCGATTTTTGTTGGACACAAACTAATAGGTCCCTTGGTATAGGGGAAATTCCCTCCCTCGAGGTGACTCTCTCAGGAACACCAGAAGACACAAAACACCAAACACCTTCTTCCATGCATTTTAAGCCTTAAACTCGAAACCAAACTTTATTTTCATTTGTTATTCATTAGTCCTATTATAAATTAAGCCTTTTCAAGATTAATTAACTCCACTAAACATCTCAACTACTTAAACACAAATTCACAAATTTACTTCTACTTACTCTCCTCTATAAATAATTAACCCAAAACACAGTCAAAACTAAACATGCATTGAATGAAAACATGTAACTTTGCTAAACCACATATCAATTCCTCTCCTAAGTTAAAATATGAACAACTACTCCTATTATTCATGAAACATCAAACACTTAAAAAAATTATCAAACAAACTCACACTTTAACAATCAAACACTAAAGAAATACACAAACAAATCAAAGTAAATTGAAGAAATACTAAACAAACTAATGCAAATAAAGAGTTTAGTTCTGAATTTATCAAGTCTTCAGCTAGACTTTTAGAACCACCTTACTTGTCGTGGAAGACCAAAGATGCCTTACCAACCTCCTAATGAGAACCATAATAAGGTTTTAACCTATGGCTATTAACTTTATAGTCATGCCCATCCTTTGGATTTCCATTGGTGATCACTCCAAAATCATTGTTTGAAGATACTTGATATGGCCTAAACCATCTAGATTTCATCTTACAAGGGAATAACCTTAATTGACTACTGTATAGCAAAACAAACATCTCAGGAGCAAATTTCATTTGATTTAGCTTCTTGTCATGCCAATGCATTTTTTTCTTCTTCTATAGAGTAGTATTGCCATAGGACCAATGTTGAAACTCATTAAGTTAATTGAGCTACAAACATCTTTTTTCTCTTGCACATCTCAAATCAAAATTAAGCAGTTTTATAGCAAATATGCCTTATGCTCTAGCTCAACCGATAAATGACACTTTCCCAAAAATCAACCTAAATGGAGTCATGCTTATATGTATGGATCCAAAATAGGCACTAGTAAATTTCAAGGGCATTATCATTTTATTAATGTCTAATCAAGCCTAATTAGATGAATTATTATAAGTTAAGACATTTATAATTATTGTCTTTAAGTGAAGGAGGGTAAAATAATTATTTTACCATATGTATAATTGGAAATAAAAATATAGTTAATGGGGTCAATTAGGTTATAACTATGATTAAATGGTATTTGTATTATATGTTGTGTATGTGAATTATAAGGCATGATTTAATAAGGGTAAAATTAAATATGGAAAAATAGTTTGAGGACTAAATTCAAAGAGCAGATAGTAATGTTAGGGCCAATGTTAAAAGAAGGAATTAGTTAGGGATTGATTTCATAAGAGAAAGAAATATAGGGTTTGAACTTTGAAATAAAAAGCGAGTGAGGGAAGATTTTAAACATGCAAAATGTTTGAGGACCTAACAGAGACTTATCCTCCCACTTTACACTTTGGATTATTGCAATTTGGAGAGGGGAAAACCACTTTTAGCATATAAAAAGGTTGAGGGATGAATTTTGAAGGAATAACACATATTTTCCTTCATCTCTCCCATCTCTCTCTAAAGGAATAGCTCTCTCTCTATTTTATCAAGGAATTCCTATTGTATCTGGATGGATATAAGGTTTTTTAAGGTTATATATTATGGTAAAGGGTTAATTTCATCATTACTTTATCTTATTTCTTATTTATAGTAATATATTTCAAGAGATAAATTATTAGACATTGATGCATGTATGAAATGTAAATTGTAGAAGAGGAAGTTGAGAAGAACAAGAGTAAAGGATTTGAATAAAGATTGAAGAAGAGTGGAAGCCAAGGTATGGGACTTGGTGTATATGTGTTTGCATGTAGATTTTAGATGTTGATTTTGATGAAATTAAGACTTAATCATAGTTTAGAGATGAGAAATCTTGTATATGTTCATGTAAAAGGGGTTGTATGAATAAGGAAGGTTAAACCTTATACTAAAATTTTAAAAGTAGAATTCAAAGACCAATTTATAAGGGAAATGTGTTAATAGTAATCTCTAATTAGATAAATTTTCAATTTAACTTAAGTGTATCAAAATGCCTTAAAAAAATCCCTTAGTATAAAAAATTCATATTTGAGTTCTCCTGACCTAGTGAGCTTGTTTTGCTCATATCTAGAGCTACCGATATGTAGATTGGGAAATTCAAATTGGGTTAGAAACTATATTTCCATATCTACGTTTTCTATATAAATTGTCTAAATCTAGTTCGAAAACCGAAAAAATCTACTGCCCTATCACTAGAATAGCTCTTAATATTTTTGTAATATCTTGAAATATAAAAATGATAATTAGCTAATTCTTGTTGGGTTATAAAATAGACTCTCATATCTAAAATTTTTATGAATGAAAAAAAATTCTATTTATGCCTCTAAACATGTCTAAATTTAGCTTGAAATCTGAAATCATATGCTGCCTGTCATAATGAATAGTCATCAGTAATTTCTAATTATCTTGAGTTATAGAAATGATATTGTAATGATTTTTAATGTTACATAAACTAGAAACATATATGATCATGTTTGTAAAAGATCATTTTTGCCTGAAATGGTGTTTGGTAGGTCAAAGATAGCTTCAAATATAAGCTTAAAAATCTATCTCTCTGAGGATTATTGCAATAATTTATCACCCATTTTGCTATGCATTTTTGGAATATTCTTATGCATTTAAATAAATTTAAGCATATCTAGAACATCATTTTGACTATATTCAGAAATGATCTTAAGTATTTTAAGCACATTTATAATGGAAAAGTAACACATTGAGAGAGATAAGTCATGAGTATATAAAGTAATATCATATTGTAAGAATGTAAGTATGACTACTTATTGAAGCATATTTATTATAAAGGTGTGTTATTATTCACATCATTGACATATCATGAGAATGCTTATATGTCATTGTTATATGACATGTTTATAAGTTAAAAATGTCAATGTATATTTGTATGACTACCGGGATATAAATGCATCATGTATAAGTTGATCATATTGTTAAATAAAGATGAGAATACATGTCTATGTATTAGGGACTATGTGTCTTTTTTATATCACATGAATATATGATAAAGCATGATTACATGAAGTATGTTAATTATAAAGAATCTAGTAAAGTACATGATCACTTTGTTAAATGAGGCTGTGTATACAAGTATATACACTAGTGATGGTACAACATTTCATTGATTACTTACATGAGAAAATTGATCAAATTATGCTATAAGGTGTCATACATGCTTATGCACTAAATATGGTATGTCATTTACATGGTTATATACATGTCTATGTATATTTGTTTACCTAATAGAGATTATGATACATGTATAGTAAAAGCATGTATATGTCTCTTTTAATACCACATGATATTCCATACATGTTTATATGTTAGTATACCAAATGTATAGTCACAAGGTTATTACTTGAATGAAATAGTATGGCTATGTATATGTGATTCCAAATGTTAGCATGTTAAAGTACATGAACACATGGAAGTATAGTCGATTATAGATAATATGACTGTTAGTCTAAGCCCTAGCCCCAATGCATTGTTATAAAACACTTAAGTTAATAAATGAGGCATTTGTTCTATCTATTGTATTCCTATGAATATCAATTGATAGAACTATCCAAGAATGTTGTTTCAGTTTAAGTTACCATGTGTGAGGCATATTGTTGTAAGACCTTGAAATAAATGAGACTTTATTCTAAATATCCCTAGTCAGTCATTGTTAAGGGAATAAAAGTTTAATTCAGACTAGTATGCTCTCTCAAATAATTTGAGTTATGTCCTACGAATCATAAGGACTGGAGTGTCAATCAGAGATCATAGATACATGTTTAGAACATGGTATCTGGATTCGATCCGTTCATAAGAACACTACATGGTACAAGTCATAAGTGTTTCTCATGTGCAAGTTTTGCATCGAAGTTCTTAGACCTAAAATCTCTATGAAACTCTTGATGGAATATGACATGATATGTTCATGGTAATCGTGCAGCAGAAAAATGATAAAAACGATCATACATGCCAAATAATTCCATGACAAGAATCGAAACATGCAATTTTAGGGTTTTTTAAATCTTGAATTTGGTGATGACCAGCAACTAAGATGACTTTATCCGCCTTAGACCTTGATCACCAATGCCAAGGAACAGCCTTTACGCCACTCCCTCTATTCTCACACACACAATTGCACCGACAGCTTTAAATCGAGATTGCTAGCTCTCTTTTAAGGTATTGTGTAATGGTAATGGTTTTAAGCTACAAGATCTAATCTTGTACTTCCTTTAGATGCTATTGAAATCTAAGAACACAAGAGAATGAAGAAGTATATTTCTCCTTGAGAAACTCGGCCAAAATAAATTTTGTGAGTGAGAGAAGAAATTCATGCCAAAAACCAAAAGAAAAACTAGGGTTTTTTTCTTTTCTCTCTCATTCAATATATATCATTTTTATTTTAAGTGATAAATCTAAAATCCACTACTTAAAGATAATTAATTTTAGTCTTTATCACTTCTTTAAAATAAGAGATATATATTGATTCAAATTCTTTTTGATTTAATCCAAGATAAAAACATAAGACATATTAATCAAATAAATCACTTAATTAAATAAGCATGTGCCGAAATTCCATGGTATTTATCTAGGAATTTCGGCCAAGTCTATTTCCATTTAAGTGTTTTAATTTGATTATAATTCTTTTAGGTATTAATACTCAATTAATTAAATTAATACAAGACATTTAATTAATTGATATTAAACCTTGTGGGTTGAATTTCTCTCTCTCATGGACAAAGGTCCAATAGGAATTTTAAAACCCATTACACACATTAATTTGACTTTAATTAAAAGCCCAAATTAATGTCCAATACTTTATTTAAATATTTTAAGCCCAATGTTTTGTGTGCGATCCTATAGGTCCATTTAATGTTGGCAATGAATTAATGAATTAATTCAAAGGCTATATATATATTCTCTAGCAATATATTATAGCATTCCAAATTAATTGAAAATGCATATGACATTTAGTGACCTAATGCAATTTTGCATAGTCCCTTACCCATAAATATCATAATTAATATAAGGCATGGAACTAGTCATCCTTGTATATATTAATTCCTTTCTTCACATCATAGTGACACTGAACTCTCAGATAAATAATGATTATTCATTATTTCATCTCAGTATGGCCATACACTTCTCAGTTCACTGATCAAGTGGCCGATGATATTTTCTCTCTTATTGAGAGGGGTAATCCCTTCACTTCTCTCATGCTCTCTAACATGAATAAATGCATACCCAATCATACCCGTACTTGTCACTATGTTACGAGCACGTTAGGTGTATGTCAAAGTACACAATAATTCATAAAGAGATTCATAGAGATTTCAGGTCTAAGAACTCTGATACAAAACTTGCATATGAGAAACACTTATGACTTGTACCATGTAGTGTTCTCATGAATGGATCGAATCCAGATACCATGTTCTTTAACATGTATCTATGATCTCTGATTGACACTCTTGTCCTAATAATCCGTAAGACAGAACTCATAATATCAGAGAGAGCATACTAGTCTTAATTCATTTGTTATTCCCATAACAATGACTGACTAGGGATATTTAGAATGAAGTCTCATTTGTTTCAAGGTCTTACAACCATATGCCTCACACAAGATAACTTAAACTGAAACAACATTGTTAGATAGTTCTATCAATTGATTTGCACAAGAATACAAAAGATAAAACAAATGCCTCACTTTATTAATTCAAAGTGTTTTATTACAATGCATTGGGGCTAGGGCTTACACTAACAATCTCCCACCAGCACTAGTCCCAATTGGGCATAGCACTAAGACCGAACGCTCTCAAATGAGCTTCGTGCAGATTTGGATGCAACTGTTTCATCAAAGGATCTGCTACATTGTCTTCACTTGCTATCTTGCTAACCTTGACGTCCCTACGATCAATGATTTCTCTGATCAGGTGGTACCTCCTGAGTATGTGTTTGGATTTCTGGTGTGACCGGGGCTCGTTGGCCTGTGTGATGGCCCCGTTGTTATCACAGAAAATTTCTAATGGATCTAGGATGCTTGGGACAACTCCTAATCCAGAAATAAAAGTTTTAATCTAAACAGCCTCTTTTGTAGCCTCACTCACTGCAATATACTCAGATTCTATATTTGAGTCGGCAATGGTCTCTTGCTTCGAGCTTCTCCAGCTGACAGCACCACCGTTCAAAACAAAAACAAAACAAGATTACGATCTAGAATCCTGAGTACCGGTCTGAAAAGTAGCATCGGCATATACTAAGAAGTGATTTTTAGTCCTTCACAAGTACTTTAGAATCCCTTTTACAGCAGACTAGTGCTTCTCACCAGGGTCTTGCTGAAACCTACTGGTTATACTCAGTGCATGAGCAACATCCAACCTAGTACATAACATAGCGTACATGATAGATCCAATAGCAGATGCATATGGGATTCTACTCATGTTATCCCTTTACTCTTTGGTTATAGGGCACTGTTCTTTAGTCAAAGGAACTCCCAAAGCCAAAGGTATGTGCCCTTTCTTTGAGTCTCCCATACTAAAATGCTTTAGTACTTTGTCTATGTACTTTTCTTGACTTAGACCCAAAAGTCGATTCGATCTATCTCTATAGATTCGAATGCAAAGTATTGTCTCAGCTTCACCTAAATCTTTCATTGAGAAACATTTTCCTAGCCATTGCTTAACCTTTTGCAATGTTGGAATGTCATTCCCAATGTGAAGGATGTCGTCCACATATAGGACCAGAAATACTACTATGCTCCCACTAACCTTCTTGTACACACAAGGCTCATCTTCGTTCTTGATGAAGTAAATTCTTTGACTAGCTCATCAAAATGAAGATTCCAACTTCGAGATGCTTTCTTTAATCCATAAATGGATTTTTGAAGCTTGTAAACCTTCTTAGGATGCTTGGGATTGACAAAACCTTCAAGCTGTGTCATATACACATCCTCAAGTAAATTTCCATTGAGGAAAGCAGTTTTGACATCCATTTTCCATATCTCACAATCATGATATGCAGCTATGGCAAGCAAGATCCTAATGTACTTGAGCATGACTACAGGCGAAAAGGTCTCGTCATAGTCTACACCATGAGTTTGTCGAAAACCTTTTTGCTACTAGTCTACCTTTGTAGGTCTTATCAACTTTGAGTTTAAATAGCCACTTGCATTTAATTACCTTAGCACCGTTCGGTGGATCAACCAAGGTCTAAACCTGGTTATCGTACATTGATTGCATGGCTTCAAGCCAAATTTTTTAATCTGGGCTTTCAATAACTTCTCGATAGGTAGTAGGATCCTCACGATCTACTAACTCAATAGTGTCACTTTCATTGATTAGAAATCCATATCTCTCAATTTCCCGACGTACCCTACCAGACCTTCTAGGTTCTTGTGTAATGGGTTTTTGTTCCATAACTGGTTGTGAACTTGATCCCATTTCCAACTCATCCTCTATAGGAGTTTGTGGTGCTTGAATTTCTCCAAGTTCTACTTTACTCCCACTATCCTTCTTGACAAGGAACTCCTTTTCTAAGAAAACAGCCTTACGAGCAATAAATACTTTGTTCTCGACTTGTGAGTAAAAGTAGTATCCATTTGATTCTTTGGGATAACCCACAAACAAGCAAACAATGGATTTGGACTCTATTTTGTCAGATGTTAATTTCTTAACATGTGCTTCACAGTCCCAAATCCTGAGAAATGACATATTGGGTTCTTTCCCAGTCCATACCTCTTATGGTGTCTTCTCAACTGCTTTAGTTGGAGTACGGTTTAGTAGAAACGCAATAGTTTCTAATGAATAACCGTAAAAAGAGATAGGAAAGTTAGCTTGACTCATCATAGATCGAACCATGTCCAACAGTGTTCGATTTCTCCTTTCGGACACACCATTCCATTGTGGCGTTCTGAGAGGAGTGAGCTATGAAATAATACCACACTCTTTTAGATGACTGTCAAATTCTTGGCTTAAGTATTCGCCACCTCGATCTGATCGAATGGCTTTTATACTTTTGCCAAGTTGTTTTTCTACTTCATTCTTAAACTCCTTGAATTTCTCAAAAGTTTTAGATTTGTACTTCATTAGATAGACATAGCCATATCTACTGAAGTCATCTGTGAATGTCACAAAGTAGCTAAAACCACCTCTATCTTGTGTACTTAATGGTCCACATACATCGGTATGTATTAGTTCCAATAAGCCATTAGTCCTTTCACCTTTCTTGTTAAAAGGACTCTTTGTCATTTTTCCAGGCAAACATGGCTCGCATGTATCATAAGGCTCTAAGTCGAATGACCCAAGCACTCCAGTTTTGTGGAGTCTTGAAATGCATTTTTTGTTTGCATGTCCTAAATGACAATGCCAGAAGTAAGTAGGGTTTAATTCGTTTGATTTAACCCTCTTTGTATTAATGTTGTATATGGACTCTTTGTTTTGTAAATCAAGGATATAAAGGCCATTTTGCAACATGGCATTGCCATAAGAAATGCCTTGGTGACGAATATGAGCATTGCCATTTTTAATAACAAAATCAAATTCATCAAAATCCAAAAATGAAACTGAAATAATGTTTCTGCTCATAGCAGGCACATAATAACAATTTTTTAAAAATTAAACAAAGTCCAGAAGGTAAAGTGAGTTGATAGTCACCTATCACCATGGCAGCAACTGGTGCTCCATTCCCCACACGGAGGTCCACTTCATTCTTCCCAAGTAACCGCCTATTTCTTAGCCCCTGCACATTTGAACAAATGTGAGAACCACAACTAATATCCAATACCCAAGTGGTAGAAATAGAAAGGTTAATCTCAGCCACAAAAATACCAGAACTGGATGACTTGGATCCATTCTTCTTTTGTTCTTCCTTGAAGAGATCGCAATTCTTCCTCTAATGCCCTATCTTGTTGCAATGGAAGCAAGTGCTCTCACTCTCTTTGAGCTCTGTGCCTTGGGCTTGGATTGGGCCTGAGGTGTACTCCCACTTGACTTGAACCGAGCTAGGTCATTCTTGGGTTTTGCCTTTCCCTTTCCCTTTCCCTTAGTGGGTCCCTTTTTAATGCCTCCTTGAACCATCAATACGGGATTGGTCTTTCGAATGTTCCCTTCAGCATTCTTAAGCATCCCATGGAGCTCAATGACTGACTTTTTCATTGCATGCATGTTATAATTCATTACAAATGGGTCATAATCATCTGTCAATGATCCTAAGATCAAGTCAGTGGCCAATTCCTTTGGCACTTATACCTCAAGGTTCTCATGAGCATCAAGATACCCTTTCATCTTGAGGACATGGGTACTAATAGGAGTACCCGCAGCCATCTTACAAGAAATCAAGGCCTTTGTTTTCACGAACCTCTCGTGACGAGCTTGCTCTTGGAACATCTCCTTGAGGTGCACCATGATCGTATAAGCCTCTTGGTCTATAAATTGCTTTTGCAAGTCAGGCACCATAGTGGCCAGCATCAAACAGGTCACATCATTGGACTCATTCTTCTTGGTCTCAAAAGTTTCCTTTTGAACTGTAGAGGCATTCCTAGCAGGTTCTTCAGGCAAGGGTGCATCCAAAACATACGACTTTTTCTCTTACTTAAGAACTATTCTTAAGTTTCGAGACCAGTCTACAAAATTGGTGCCATTTAATTTGTCCTTTTCAAGGACCGATCGTAATGAGAAATTGTTCTT
This sequence comes from Excoecaria agallocha, assembly GCA_037975025.1. NCBI lineage: Eukaryota > Viridiplantae > Streptophyta > Magnoliopsida > Malpighiales > Euphorbiaceae > Excoecaria > Excoecaria agallocha. The sequence continues at coordinate 85,910,290 of CM075808.1, read as the reverse complement.
TGAAGATGCCATTTTCAATCTACAATAAAATTTAGCAAGAATAAATGAGGTCTTATTTATAATCCCACAAACTAAATTAATATCCCTTTAAATAATTTGCGTTAGTGATTTAATGTGGGCCAAAACTACTTTCCTCAATGGAAATCTACTTGAGGATGTGTATATGACACAGCCCGATGGTTTTGTCAATCCTAAGCATCTTAAGTATGTTTACAAGCTTCAAAAATCTATTTATGGATTAAAGCAAGCATCTCGGAGTTGGAATCTCCATTTTGATGAAGTTGTCAATGAATTTAACTTCATCAAGAACGAAGATGAGCCTTGTGTGTACAAGAAGGTTAATGGGAGCATAATAGTATTCCTGGTCCGATATGTGGATGACATCCTTCTCATTGGGAATGACATCCCAACATTGCAAAAGGTTAAGCAATGGTTGGAGAAGTGTTTCTCAATGAAATACTTAGGTCAAGCCGAGACAATATTTGGTATTCTGATCTATAGAGATAGATCGAACCGTCATTTAGGAGTAAGTCAAAAAAAGTACATAGACAAAGTACTAAAGCATTTTAGTATGGGAGACTCAAATAAAGGATACATATGTTTGGCTTTCGGAGTTCCTTTGACTAAAGTACAGTGTCCTAAAACTAAAGAGGAGAGGGACAACATTAGTAGAATCCCATATACATCTGCTATTGGATCTATCATTTACGCTATGTTATGTACTAGGTTAGGTGTTGCTCTTGCACTGAGTATAACTGGTAGGTTTCAGCAAGACCCTGGTGAGAAGCACTGGTCTACTGTAAAGGGGAATCTTAAGTACCTACGATTGGCTAAGGATCACTTATTGGTGTATGGTGGTCAAGAAGAGCTCATCATACAAGGTTATGCCAATGCTGCTTTTCAAACTAGCACTCAGGACTTAAGATCGCAATCTGGGTTTGTTTTTATTTTGAACGGTGGTGCTATCAGCTGGAGAAGCTCGAAGCAAGAGACCGTTGCCGACTCAACTATAGAATCTGAGTATATTGCAGCGAGTGAGGCTGCAAAAGAGGCAATTTGGATTAAAAATTTTATTTCTGGATTAGGAGTGGTCCCAAGCATTCTAGATCCATTAGAAATTTTCTATTACAACAACGGGGCCATCGTACAGGCCAAGGAGCCCCGGTCATACCAAAAAATCCAAACACATACACAGGAGATACCACCTGATCAGAGAAATCATTGATCGTAGGGACGTCAAGGTTAGCAAGATAGCAAGTGAAGAAAATGTAGCAGATCCTTTGATGAAACAATTGCGTCCAAATCAGCACGAAGCTCAGTTGAGAGCGTTTGGTCTTAGGGCTATGCGCAATTGGGACTAGTGCTAGTGGGAGATTGTTAGTGTAAGCCCTAGCCCCAATGCATTGTAATAAAACACTTTGAATTAATAAAGTGAGGCATTTATTTTATCTTTTGTATTCTTGTGCATATCAATTGATAGAACTATATAAGAATGTTGTTTCAGTTTAAGTTATCATGTGTGAGGCACATGGTTGTATGACCTTGAAACAAATGAGACTTCATTCTAAATATCCCTAGTCAGTCATTGTTATGGGAATAACAAATGAATTAAGACTAGTATGTTCTCTCTGATATTATGAGTTCTGTCTTACGGATCATTAGGACTGGAGTGTCAATCAGAAATCATAAATACATGTTAAAGAACATGGTATCTGGATTCGATCCGTTCATGAGAACACTACATGGTACAAGTCATAAGTGTTTCTCATATGCAAGTTTTGTATCGGAGTTCTTAGACCTGAAATCTCTATGAAACTCTTTATAAATTACTGTGTACTTTGACATATACCTAACATGCTCGTAACAAGGTGACAAGTATGGGTATGCACTAATCCATGTTAGAGAGCATGAGATAAGTGAAGGAATTGCCCCTCTCGTTAAGAGAGAAAATATCACCGGCCACTTGATAAGTGAACTGAGAAGTGTATGGCCATACCGAGATAAAATAATTAGTAATCATTATTTATCTGAGAGTTCAGTGTCACTGGAATATCAAGAAAGGAATTAGTATATATAAGGATGACTGATTCCATGCCTTGTATTAATTTTGATATTTAAGGGCAAGGGACTATACAAAATTGCAATAGATCACTAAATGCCATTTACATTTTCATTTAATTTGGAATGCTATAATATCTTGCTAGAGAATATATATAGCCTTTGAATTAATTTATTAATTCATTACCAATATTAAATGGACCGATAGGATCGTACATAAAACATTAGGCTTAAAATATTTAAATAGTGTATTGGAAATTAATTTGGGCTTTTATTTAATGTCAAATTAATGTATGCAATGGGTAAATAGATTTTTGCCTTAAAAAACTTTTTATTTTAGGCAAAAATGTTCAACAGGTTTTTTTGCCTAAAACAATTAGCTATTTTAGGCAAATCTGTTAAGTTGTTATTTTGCCTAAAATAGCTAGCTATTTTAGGCAAATATGTTCAGCTGCTATTTTTTGCCTTAAACAACTAACTGTTCAAGGCAAATATGTTAAACAGGTTTTTGGCCTAAAATAGCTAGCTGTTTTAGGAAAAATTTGTCAAACAGTTGGTGCACGAGAGAGATTTATTGGCATGTGCTAGATTTAATTTCAATTAATTAATTAACTTGGATTAATTTAGTTAATTGAGAATTAAATCATAAATTGTATTTAATCAAAATATAATACTTGAGAGGGAATTAATGTGGCCAAAATTCAAGCTAGTTCCCTGGTTGAATTCGGCACATATTAAATCCTAAACAAGTGATGCATTTTGACTAAATGACTAATGCCATTTGAATTTGAATTCTAATATAATTTGAAGTAAGATATATCCCTTAATTAGGAGTGATGGAGGCTAAAATTACTACTTAATTGTGGTAGATTTTGACATTCACACTTGACCTAAAAAAAGGAATATATATATTAATGTATGAAAAGAAAAAATAGAGGCTTGCCGTTTTTTTTACTTTTCACTCTCTCATTGCCAATTTCAACAAGAGATAGAATTGTTTCTTGATCTCTTATGTTCTTAGGTAGCAAGTGCAACTTAAAAGAAGAACAAGATCAAATCTTATGGCTTCAATCCATTCCCATTGTCAAATACACAATCATAGAGCTAGCACTCTTGTTTTTAAGCTATCTTTGTAAGTGTGTGTGTGAGCATAGAGTGGTGTGGAACAAAGGCTACTCCTTTGGCATTGGTGATCAAGATCTAAAGCATATAAGTTCACCCGATTTGCTGGTCATCATTAAAATCAAGATTTGAAGTGTATCTAAGGTTGTAAGTTTCAAAACCCTAAAATTGCATGTTTTCGATTCTTGTTGTGGATTGCGTGGTATGTATGATCAATATTTTTTTTTTCCACTGCATGATCATCATTGATATGCCATCTGATATCCCATCAATGACAAAGTATATGACGGCATTTTTATAGACGGTATATACACTAAAGATTGTATAGATTTCCATTGATTACTTATTTAAGTGTAATTGTAATTAATTATGTGTATATGTAAAGCTTTCACAAGATTATAGTGTGATGAAAATATCACAAAAAGTGAGGGATAGTAAAGCATGTATGTACATATATGATCACAAAAGCATGCAGTTAACCAGATATGATTATAAAGTATACTTCGAAGGTAATTATGTTATGAACATGTTTATACACATTGTTGATTAAAGAAACTCAATAGGGCATGATGTTATGTATCTTCTTATTACATATGTGAAATATTTATATGATTTAATAGGATTACAAGTACAAAATAGTGATACTTAATTGTGCTCAAGATAATATGTTTATAGAAAGATTTATACATGTATTTGTATATGATATCATGCTCATAGTTAAACATGAATTTATATGTATGAATATCTATATGCATATGATGAGAAAAGATAAAAGTACATAATAGCAATACCCAATAGTGCGCATGATCACATGTTTATAGAAAATTACACATGAGCATGTATATGATTACATTATTCATAATTACACATGAGTATACATGTACATATATGAGTATGATTGAATAAAGTAAAGATAAAGTAAAGAGATTAAATTACCTATGTCTGTGTCTATGTTGTGGATAGATATGCATGCCTATAAGGGTAACTTACAACGGCTAGAGTATAGATTTGACCCCATTTGGGTCAGCTTAAATGCTAAAGTACAATTGAACCCATTTGGATCATAAAGTACAGTGCAACTTGACTCTGTTTGGGTCATATTATACAGACATGGTCCCATTTGGATCATAAACAACCCCATTTGGGTTGTAATCGACCTCATTTGGGTTCACTTGATCGATCTACTGTACAGTTTTGTTTTTATAAGGTGGCCATCATTTATTACCTTTGGGTATCTTATTTGTACCTTCGAATGCTACCGTTATAATCAAATAGTTTTGTACCTTCGAGTACCACCGTTATATTTTAACCAATTATCCACTTCTATAGAATAGGGCGGGCTTGATAAAAAGTAAAGAATATGCATCATACAAAGCTATAGAAAATAGAGATAATAAAATTCTAGTCATGAGTTGTATATGATCTTTAAATGAATCAAAGTATAATATAGGGAGAAATGTATTAGTAAGTGAACTTGCATACAATATATGGACATAGTGCTTTAATATCATTTACGTAGTCATTAATGCACATTGTTTCTTATATTTTTTATGACAAGTTTTATGAATATTAACATGTGCTTTGTTTATGATTATTATATTTATATTAATTAAACAACACAATTGATAATTGGTTGTTCTTGATTGACATGAATGACTTTTGTATATAAGAATAATCAGATGATGGGTGCATAATTGATATGTTTGAATAGTAGACATGTTACTATAGTACGCTTAGTGTATGGAAGCATGAATAACATTATATATGATAGTACACACTTAAGTAACAAATTAATCATATGCTAAATGAAAACATAGAATTGGCAAATGGATTAAGGTTGTAATTAGCAAAGATGTTAGAGAGGAAAGGTAAATGTATCCTAATACTTATTAAGATGAAATTTAAGAGTGGTAATGAGTGCAGATAGCTAATCATTTGTATGATAAGCTAGAAAATACTATAGTACCAGATTTATAATAGTTAGTCTTGCTCGATTAATTAATAGGATTTTCTACATGTTTAACTTGGGTATTACATATGTACTAGAAAGATTACTTAAGTACCAAGACTGAACAAGTTGATACGTTAAGGAACAAAAGTGTTAAATTGTGAAGTGATACTTAAAGATATTTAAACATTTGATATAAGGAAAGAAATTGAATAACCATTAATTGGATTGTTAATTAAGTGAAGAAGTAGTAGATAACAGTTTATAGCATTGGTACTATATTTTGTTATGAGTGATGGTAACCCTTTTAAATTCAAATGTTTGATTTATTGGTCTAAGCTATTTATATTTGTATGATTATATGTTTTGAATGCAAAGCATCAAAGTCAATTATTATTAATAAATTCACATGATTCTCACATGTTGATACAGATATAGATTCTTGTTACTTTCTTGGCTTTGTATCTTTGACATTAAATCATATGTTTTAATTGTGGTACATGTTGAGTGCTTGTTAACGATCTCTGTGAGTGGTCGTTCATCATGCTTTATTGTCCCACTAAGCTTTATAGCTTAGCACAGGTTTTATCCGTTTACGTTGCAAGGATAGGTTTTCTTCTTGTTAGAGAGTATGCCCTAGAGCCCATGTAAAAGGGATGAATTTCATATGTATGAATTTATATTCTTAATAAAGGGCATTATTCATTTATTAATGCTATGTTTAAATACATGAGTTTGTAAATGTTAAATTAATAAATGAAGTCCTTCATATTATAAACACAGTGCAAAGACAATCATAAAAGTGTTCATGATATGAGGTGTCTATTGCATGCAAATATGTTAATATCTAAATATCCCTAGTCATAGAACTAATAAGATAGGACATTGTTAATTCGGACAGACTGGCACATGTTATGCTTCTTGAATGGTTCAAGCAGTGGTTCTCATAACTGTAATTATGGAAGATAATCAAAGCTAACATGTGGATGCTTATTAAAATAAGAAGTTCATTGGAGACCTGCATAGAGAATCCTCACATGGATATTAAATCTATGTTAGTGAGGAATCTCTTCGTAGCGGTTGTGTAAGTATCTTTAGACTTGAGATCACTAAAGTTATCTTAAGTAGCAAGTGGTATATTCTGACTCCATAATTGATTACTTCCAACTGGGAGTGAACATCGTTAGGAGATTGGCTATATCATGACCTACTTGATGATAGTTGAGTGATTAACAAAGGATTCACCATCCCAGATTTAATAAGGGAAGTTATCTCGCATGATTCTATAATTGCCTTATTCAGAGAATCTCTGGCCAACGTGATATGCCAAGATGGATAGAGATCTATGGAGGGCATTTTGGAAAAAATGGTTAAATTAATAGAACATACATAATTAGATTTATATGAGTTGACAGAAATCCATACTCAGAATCTAATTGAGATAAGAGTGGTGAAAGGAGTAATTGCACGGTAACTATTTATATGGAAGGGTATAGTCAAACCACTTGATTTTCCTGACATTTAGGTAGTCATGATGCCTAGCTAGAGGCAAATCATGACTTGTATAATAATGTATCAAGAATATCAATGGGGATGGATAAAATGATTTAAAGGAGTATAAATAATGTGAGTTTTGAATAGAACTCACAATTACATATTATACTGCTAATATAGATAGGAACCCAATAGGTCACACACATATAGAGAAAAAGGATAAAATGGTAAAATGACAAGGATAATAATATTTGATATTATTATGGGGATAGAGAAGTGAATAAGAGAATAATTAATTAAAGAGTTTAATTAATTATGATCACGTAAAATTGTTCGCGAAACTTTTGAGAAATATTCTATAAAATTGGACCTAATTAAAATAATATATTTCATAATTAATTATTATTGGACTATAAGTGTTATAGGGCTGACATAATAATTAATATATCCATTGGAGGAATTACAGAGGCCCAGAGAAGTGAAGTTGGCGCATAAACCCTCTAGAAGAAGGGCCACATGCCAACTCCATACAGAAGGCCTTAGAAGCCTATTTCTTGCACCAAAATAAATTAAATATTTTACATAAGTGTTATGGAGACTAAATATTTAATTTGATTGGATTCGGAATTCATTTGGGTAATTAAATCTAAGTATATGTACAAAGGGCCTAGTTTGTGGGTTTTGTGCATAGTCTTTTGTGAAAGGGCTTAAATTTGATTTAATTGAGCCCAAATAATTATAAATAATTTTAGAAGCCCAATTAATAATTCTCCAGTAATTTTAAAGAGCTCAATCCCATTATGAAGTTGGATTTTTTATGACCCAAAATTTCGAACCCAAGGGAAACTTGTGCTTGTATGTGCTATTTCAATTTCAAAACCAATTTTTGTGTGTAAAAGAAAGAAAAAAATCCCAAAGTTGTGATAATTGAGGTTTTAAAATTAAAAACAAAATAAAACAAAATAAAGAGTTAAAATAAATAAATATCTAATAAAAGCAAGTAAATTGAATGAGGTAAAAATCAATATTAAAAACAACTTTCACTAAAGGACTATCCACCTTAACAAATATTGCTATGACTTAAACAAAATAAAACATACAAGTGATTATGAAGAATTCAGTTTATTAAACCCAGATAACTTTATTCAAGATTATCATTCCAAGCATCAAAATTTTCCTATTCAGATAAACTTAACACTTAGCATAGAGAACTGAATTAACTCTCCTAGATGTCTATTAAAGCCTTTCTCATGAGATTTAACTTCCACCTATTCTTAGTTACACTTTTCTCAATCTTAACTTACGCAAATCAACACATAATTATAGCTTATTCAGATTATAATCATGCATTAATCCAAATAAATTAACCTAAGAGCATGCAAGCCATTAATAAACTCAAATCAATTAATTAATCAATGCTTAATCAAGTTAAAAATCAACTTTAAAAATGAGTAAAGACAAGACTATGTTTAAGAACTAAGAAATAATCAACTTGTATTGAATTGAAGAAAAAACTCAAGTCATAACAATACAAGTTAAGGATTCAAGTATCCTTTAGCAAAAGTTAAAGAAAACTACTCATAAACCATTCTTATAATTAAAACAAAGCTTGAAGAAAAACAGTAAAAACTAAGTAACGTAAAAACAAACTTAAAGAGAATAATGCCTAATTCTAATGTTGATCTCTCCAATTGATCTCCTTTGATCTGATGTTTTTTACTGCTATTTATAGGGCAAAATCGTAGTAGATTCCTTCTTAAACTCCAAACATAGAATAGGAAGTGAACTCTACTAAAACAGGAAGCTCGAAATTCCTTCACGAAGTGGGAGTAGAAATGTGGCCACGCCCTTCTCTTTGCTTTCTCTACACGTGGTCATGTGTCCCTTAGGCTTCCCTCACACGTGGTCACGTGTGGAATAAGCTTTGGGAACACGTGGTCATGTGTCCATCATCCTTTCATCACACGTGGTCACGTCCTTCTTTACATTTGTCCAATTTTTTCTTCACGTGGCCATGGGTCTTCAATCTTCACTCCTTCACGTGGCCACAGGTTGATCAGTTTATTGTTTTCATGCGGTCATGTGTAAAGCTTCTGGACTAAACGCTCAATTTTCTTGCATCAACTTCCAATATTTGTACTTTTGGCCCTAATCTTTGCACTTTTTACAATTTAAGCCCTTTTATATCAAACTTAATCCTGAAACCAAAAAAAACATGAAATTAACCTCAAAAACATAAATATTAACAAATTAACTCTAATTTAACCTAAATAAAACCAAAATAACGAAATAACAAAACTAAAAACATATCAAAAACTATATATAATTCACACTTATCAAATACTCCACATTTAAACCTTGCTTGCCCGCAAGCAAACTAGAACAATCCCACCTTTAAAACCATCAAACTTGTACAATGATATGCAATTTCAAAAGCAAAATTAGCATTCTAACAAAAGCACTTAATATAATCTCTAAATAGATCAACTTCGAACAAGAGAATATAAGTTAGTTTCCTTGAGTGTGTGCAAGACCAAATCATTTTAAGCAATTTTGAAAATCAAAACATCAACACAACTAGATAATGAAATATAGAATAAATGAATGCATAAGCATACAACCGGTTTCGCACTTGAAACTCTAGAAACATAATAGGCCTCTCCTTTAGCACCGAAACCTGAAGGTCATCTCCGCTAAACAACTCAAAACAAGCTTAAAATCACTTAGGTCTTTCAGAGGTTGTAATGGGGCTAAGGTATTGGTTAACAAAGAATGAATTAAAGATAATCAAAATAAATAGCCACTCTAAGATAAAATAGATTACTAAACCCCAATAACTTCAACAACATATTTTGCTCATTCTTGCCTCACTTTCAAACTTTCTTTTAAGAGATAATATGCCCTTTTACCAATAAATCATTATTTTATTTTTATTTTTCCTTGTATTACCCTACACTTATATTTTTTTCATATTTGCTAGCTCTCTTTTTCTTTATTTTTCCTTTTCTCAAACTTCAAACGTTTTTTCTTTTTTTTTTTAAGAACTAGCATTCAAAAGCTAATTTGAATAATCTCAAAGTATACAAGGTAAATTTCTCACTTGATAAGACTTTCTTGCTAAACCCAATAAAACTTTTAATCTCCTCACATATCCATTTAATCCTAAAGTGGCCAATTCCATAAGGTGAGATAAAAGCTTTTTAGGTTATATGGTTAAAACATTAGGTGTAACAAGAAAATATTAATGGTACGCCTACAGCATACCCTATAGGCTCAAAATGGCTTAACAAAGGACAATTTCATCAAAGTATGACAAATAGTCTTTAAGACAGTTTATCAAGAAAATTGCTGCCTATATCATTTTCTAAGTTGTTTGAGTTATTCATATGCTTTGAAGGGTGATGAGGAAGGTTCTAGTGCTCTAAATTTCCTTACTTCACTACTTCATTGTATTGATTTTTTCTCTAAGTAAAAACTTTGTCTAAGTGCTTTCAAGAATTTGGAAACTAACAAATATTTACAAGCTCAAGATTAACCTATCTAAAGATTTATTAAATAACATAAATGTTCTCTTGCTAAGCAAAGGTTCAAAACATACATATTCTATATCCAAGCTTAAATTGTTCAAAGTTTTGAAGTCAACGAGGGAAAACTAAGTTCTCATGCAAACTAAGTGAAAAGGCGAGCTACATAAGTCTTCAATACATTTATCAAACTTATAAAAACAAACAAAACATAAATAACACAAAATAACAGAAAACAAAACACAAAACACAAAATAACAAAACCCGATTCATGAAAAAGAAAAAGAAAAGTTGAAGACAAACTCCCTAAAAGGAGGCTACCCCCTTCTCAAAATTTTTCTGTGCACAGAAAATGAAGATCTATTACGGTGGAGGAGGAGGTGGAGGAAACCGCTGCCAAAAGTGGTGGACAAAATGCTCAACAATCCTATTACCCGCCATCACCATATCCCAAAACATGTCCAATCTTCCTTGCATTTGATCTAGCCTAATTTTTTGAGCATCCAAACGGCTACTTAATTGATTAAATTGACCTTCCCATTCAAGTGTTGTAGGTTCATTGATGGGGGAAGGTACAGCTGTGGCAATATACTCCTCATTTGGCTCTTTCTGCTCCACCTCAATCTGAATATTATTCTCTCTTAGGTATTCCTCCCGGATTGCCCAATGAGCTCGAGGCCTAAGAATCAAAATTTTCATCCGCTTGAGCATCTTATAATCAATGCAAGGTAAATCTCCTGGAAGTGAGTCTCAATAACCCGGATGTTCAACTGCAATTGCTATCACTGTAGCTATCCACCCAAAGGAAATAGTATCCATATGTCCTGGCATTTTTTGCATTTCCTTAATCCAAGCTGCTATAATTCCTACTCCATTGATTGCTATGCCATCCATCATGCATCGGAGAACCATTGCATGAGACACACTAATAGTGCTTGCATTCTTCAAATCATTGTACATACTTTTTGCCAAAAACCGATGAATGATTCTTAATGCATGATTCCGTAAAGCATGTACCTTGCATTGTCCCCCTACCTATGGCTCATCTAATTCAAGATCCTTGATTCTTTCCAAATTCTCCACAGGGGATGCATCTTTCAATTCAGTTGGGGCATTTGGCACAAATCCTAAAATTTCAGAAAACTGATTGAAAGTCAAGGAATACCCTTTCTTACCAAACTTAAAACCGACTGTGCCGTCCTCCGCATCTCTCTTAAAGTAGCATTCAAAAGAATACAGAAAATCCCATGCCATATCTAGATATACTTTCGGTTTCTTTGCAATGAACTACTGCCAACCAATATTTTGGATCAATGGTTCTATATCATAATCCCACAGATTTCCAGCTGGAACATTGAGGAACAATTGACTTAAATAGGCAGGCTGGACATAGGTACACTTGCTAAAGTAGTCAAATTTATTGATCTTAGCCTTGTCCACATATGACGGAATGCGTACACCGAAAGAGCTTGCTACATTAGGATATTTAGTTCTTCGAGGTGCCACTAAAAAAAAGGAAAACATAATGTAAGTGTCAATTCATAACCCAAAATATACTAAGGTGTAAGCACATGAATCATGAATTGAATGAACCGAAGCACACTTGGATGAAATGAAAAATTAATAGCATAAATGCACCGTATATATGTGGAGATCAAAATGATAGGCATAAAATGCATTCAACAGTTGGGTATAAAGAATATGTCAAAAATAATGCCTATTTTGTATGAATAAAGTCATGAACCAATCTTTCAGGAGGTGAACTAGGTTGTACTGCGTCAATGAAAATCATAAACATGCTATCTAAAGAGTGAAAGTTTAATGTTTTGAAAGAGAAACTCATTGGTGCATTTCATCGAGCATGTTGTGGGCACAAGTTTGAGCATCAATTTAAAGATCATAACAAAGATTGTTCCTTACCCAATTACATACCAAGCATCTATGACATGCATGTAATACTCATAAATATCCAAAGAGACAAAAGGAATTAAAATGAAAGCAAAATGTTAAGTGTAAAGTAACCTCAAAACTAAACATTCATAAGCAATAATGGCACAAAACAATGCAATGGATGATATGGAAATGATAAATAAGAAGCATGGAGAGTAGATACTTACTTGAAGATGAGAACTAAACCAAAATACAACACCAAGTTGAAGTGGTGTGTGTGAGTTGTGAAAAACCCTTGTTTAGTGGAGAACGTGTGGAAAAGGAAGAGATGATAGGTAGGAGAGAGAGAGAAAAATGACAAAAAGATAGCAAATAGTGGTCGGAGATGGTGATGATCGATGGTGAGTGAAAATCCGTGGTCACGGGTGAATTTTGTGTTAGTGAGGTGTGAGCACGGTAAGTGCAAAAGCAAGATGAAGACGAAGAAAGAAAATATCGTGAAGTGTTTATGAGGGGCAGAAGTATGGGGCGTGGCCACGTGAAGTTCATGGGAAGAACCACACGTGGTCACATGTGCCATTGTTTATGGGGCATGCATGGCCACGTGATGCTTTGCCTTTGAACTTCACGTGGTCACGTGTTGTTGAAAATAGAGGAGCAAAACTTCAAGCCAAGGTCACGTGATGTTCTTCACTTGGAATACACGTGGTCACGTGATTTTGATGAACTGGAACAGTAACTCAACCCATGGTCATGTGATGGCAAAGGGAAAGCCACACGTGGTCACGTGTATATGTATTTTCTCTACCTCCTTTTGCATCTTTTAAAACATATACGCACAATTAAGCTTCCTTAAATGTAATTTGGCAAGTTTAAGCTTTAAAAACACCAATTATTTTCCAGGAAAAACATGTCTTCATTTTTTTAAAACCTTATTTACTCACTCTTTTCGTGAATCAAAACATACAAACACACACAAAATATGAAAACACAAAGACTAAAGAAATAAAAGAGGGATAGATTAAAAGTTCTGAGTTTTTAAAGTCTCCAGCTAGACTTTCTAAACCATTTCTTAGGTATCTTGAAGAACCATGGTTGCTTCAGCAACCTCTTATTGTCCGATTTGGTATGGTTTGAGTCGATGACCATTGACTGTAAATTCACGTCCATCCTTTAAGCTTTTGATCGTCACTACACCAAAATTACTGCTCGACATCACTTGACATGGTCCAAGCTACTTTGATTTCAGTTTTCCTGGAAACAAAGGAAGACGACTATTATAAAGAAGCACTAACATTCTCGGAACAAAATCTTTTACCCTTAAATGCTTGTCATGCCATCGTTTGGTCTTTTCTTTATGAAGCACAGCATTGTTATATGACCATTGTCGAATTTCATCGAGTTCATTGAGCTGTAATTTTCTTCTTTCTCCTGCATTTCTCAAATCAAAGTTAAGAAATTTTATAGCCCAATAAGCTTTATGTTCTAATTCGACTGAAAGGTGACATGCTTTTCCAAAAACAATTCTAAAGGGAGACATACCTATAGGAGTTTTGAATGCAGTTCGATAAGCCCATAAAGCCTCATCTAACCTAAGAGACCAATCTTTTCTAAAGTTATTCATTGTTTTTTCTAAGATTGATTTCAACTCCCTATTAGATACTTCCATTTGTCCATTGGCTTGAGGGTGGTATGGGGTTGTGATTTTGTGCTTAACACAAAATTTCTTAAGCAAGGACTTGAATTGACGGTTGACAAAATGTTTGCCTCCATCACTTATAATAGCTTTAGGTGCTCCGAATCTAGTGAAAATATTCTTCCTAATGAATTCAAGCACAATTTTTGCATCACATGCCCTAGTAGCTATTGCCTCTGCCCATTTACTCATATAATCCACTACTACCAAGATATACTCAAACACAAATGAATTTGAAAAAGGTCCCATAAAATCAATGCCCCATACATCATATATTTCTATTTCTAGCACATTGTTCATAGGCATCTCATCTCTTTTGGATATATTTCCTACTCATTGGCATCTATCATAAGTTGTTATAAAATATTTTAAATCTTCAAATAAAGTAGGGCAGAAAAAACCTGATTGGAGTATCGTTTGAATTGTTCTATTTGCCCCGTGATGTCCCCCAACTTCACCTCCATGGCATTGTTGCATGATAGATTTTTGTTTCAATTCCAGTAAACACCTTCTTAGTACTTGATCCGGGCATATCTGGACAAGATATGGATCGTCCCAAAGGTAATGCTTGGCATCCGCTATGAGCTTTTACTTTTGTTGCCAAGTAAAATCCTTAGGAAGATAGCCACCTGTAAGAAAATTAGCTATATTAGCATACCATGGAACTGATTTTTCATATGTATAACAAGCACAAATATGTTCATCGGGAAATAAGTAAGAAATTTCCCCCTTTTCAATGCTAGCATGATCCAATCTAGATAGATGATCAGCTACAAAATTTTTTGCTCCATTCTTATCTTTGATTTCAACATCAAACTCTTGTAGTAGTAACACCCATCGAATAAGTCTTGGTTTGGAATCCTTCTTGGCAAAAAGATGTCTCAATGTAGCATGGTCCGACCACACTGTAAATTTTGATCCTAAGAGGTAAGACCTAAATTTCTCAATTGACAAGACTATTGCCAAGAGTTCCTTCTCCGTAGTGGTGTAATTTACTTGGGCTCCGGTGAGTGTATGGCTAGCATAGTAAATGTTGTAGAAAATCTTCTCCTTCCACTGTTCGAAGACTGCTTCAACTGCATAATCACTTGCATCACACATAATTTCAAATGGTAAGCTCCAATCGGGTGATGCAATGACCGGTGCACTAACTAATTTTTGCTTCAATAGGTAAAAAGCCTGCAAACACTCAGCATCAAAGTTAAATGCATCATCTTTAAGCAATAAATTAGAAAGTGGTTTGGCAATTTTAGAAAAGTCCTTAATAAACCGACGATAGAACCCGGCATGACCAAGGAAACTCCTAATGCCCTTTACACTAGTTGGTGGAGGTAATTTTTCTATCACATCAACTTTTGCTTTATCAACCTCAATGCCTTTTTTCATAAATTTTTTGCCCTGAATCAATGCCTTATCTAACCATGAAATGTCATTTTTCCCAATTTAGCACAAGATTATCAAAACCAATGCTAGATTATGCAAACAAGATTCAAAATCATGACCATAAATAGTGAAATCATCAATGAAAACCTCCATAAATTTTTCAATAAAGTCATGAAATATGGCCATCATGCAACATTGAAATGTGGCAGGTGCATTACAAAGACCAAACGGCATTCTCTTATATGCAAATGTTCCATATGGACATGTGAATGTGGTCTTTTCTTTGTCTTTCGGGGCTATAGGTGTTTGCATGTACCCCAAATATCCATCTAAGAAACAATACAATTTATTTCGTGCCAATCTTTCTAACATTTGGTCATTAAAGGGCAATGGAAAATGGTCTTTTCTAGTGACATTATTCAACCTCCTATAGTCAATACATACCCTCCATCCCGTTACCGTGCATGTAGGAATTAATTCATTATTTTTATTGTTTACTACAGTCATTCCCCCCTTTTTAGGCACACATTGAACAGGACTTACCCAATTACTATCAGAGATAGGATAGATAATACCTGCATCCAGTAATTTCAATACCTCCTTTTTCACTACCTCTTGCATAGTTAGGTTGAGCCTTCGTTGAGGTTGCACCACCGGTTTAAAGTTGTCCTCCATGGGTATACGATGTGTATAATAGCTGGGGCTAATCCCTTTCATGTTGGATGTTGCCCAACTAATTGCTCCTTTGTGCTTTTTGAGGACTCCGATGAGCATTTCTTCTTCCAAATATGTTAATGAAGATTAAATAATTATCGGATCAGCATTATCACTTAAAAATACAAATTTCAAATGAGATGGAAGTGTTTTAAGTTCAGAATCTCCCTTAGGAGGGGATGGTTCATCCTCCATTTCCTTATCTTCATTATGCTCTTGTTCCAGATTTTGTATCAATTCTTTCTCCTTTGTATCCAGCTCTTCCATTCTCTTCGGATGCATTAAGCAACTTTGAAGTTCATCATTGAGAATTATTTCCTCTTTTTTTGTGTTGGCACATTCTTGAACTTCATCAACAAAGTAGATGGATTCTTAAAAATCATACGAGGGGTGTTTTAAAATTTTATTAACATTGAAGATCATTTCCTCCTCGTTGAATCTTAAAGTAACCGTTTTTCCGTGAACATCGATTAGCTCTCTTGCTGTGTTCAAGAATGGCCTCCCCATAATTAATGGCACCTTCCTATCTTCTTCCATGTCCATGACCACAAAATCAACCGGAAAGATAAAATTTCCGACTTTCACCAATAACTCCTCAATGATTCCTTTTGGCCTTTTCACCGATCTATCTGCCAATTGAAGCATCATTCGGGTTTCCTTCAAATGACCTAGATTCAATTTCTTGCAAATTGAATAAGGCGTCAAGTTAATACTAGCACCCAAATCACATAAAGCATGCCCAACAAAATTTCCTCCTAATTCTCAAGCCAATGTAAAACAACCAGGATCTTCTATTTTTTCAAGAATTGTATTGGTTAATGTGGCATTACAATTACCGGATAATTGAACCATTCTTATGCCTTCTCGCTTTTTCTTATTAGTGCACAATTCTTTCATAAATTTAGCATATTTAGGCATGTGTAATAAAGCTTCAGCAAATGGTAAATTTATATGTAGCTTCTTAAACATGTCTAAAAGTCTACTCAATTATTCATTTTGTTTTTCTTTTCTAGCTAGAACAGGAATGGTAACTTAGATTCATCAAGTACAATAGAAACAAGTTTTTCTTTACCTTTACCCTTCTCAACCGTAGAAGACACTTTTTTAGTATTTTTTGAGTTAGAACTACTTACCTCCATTGTCAGTTCCACCCTTGGGGAAGAATTCTTACCAATTTCAGTCTTTTCTAGCTCTTTCCCACTGCTTAAGGTGATTGCTTTGGCTTCCTTCTTTGGATTTCGGTCTATATTGGATGGAAATGTCCCTTAAGTACAGTTAGATAAAGAATTAGCAAGTTGGCCCATTCATTTTTCTAGATTCCTAATGGATGCCTCTTGGTTTCTCATCCAAATAACTTGCGATTTCCATCTAGCATCTTGGCTAGCTAAAATTGAATTTTGGGAGGCCATAAAGTTTGCAATCATTTCTTTAATGTTTGATTTCTTTTCTTGAGGAGGAGGAGGTTGAGATTTTTGAAAATCGGGTGGTTGGTGGTATGATTGTGATCGGTATTGGTTTGGGTAATGTGGTGGAGCTTTGTTTTGGTATAGGAGTTGATTATTAGGAGGTTGATTATGGTTAAATTGAGGTCTAGGATTAGGGTTAGAAGAATAACCTTGATTACCTTCCCTCCAATAAAAATTTGGATGGCTTCTCCATCCTGAATTATAAGTGTTGCTATATGGGTTTGTGCATTTACTTCTTATACCATTCCTTCATTATTCTTCATTCCCAAAGGTCCTGAAATCCCTGCATAAGAATCAACTTTATTAGATAGCATAGAAACATTTTTAGTTTAAGCTCATTTATTTCTTTTAAATGTCTCTTTTCCATTAATTCTAATTAAGATTTTAACATAGCTATTTCATCAATATTATAAACTCCCTGTTTCTTTTGATTTGCTCTAAAGGTTGCCCATTGAGCATCATTGGTAGCCATCTCATCAAGAAGGAAAAATGCATCTTCGAGAATTTGGTTCATGAAACTACCATTTGAGGCTACATCTAGCAAAGATCTTGTTGTTAGATGGGCACCTGCATAAAAATTGTGCATTAATTGAAAAAAAGGAACTTCATGATGATGACAACTTTTTAAAAGTCTCCTAAATCTTTCCCATGCTTCGTGGAATGGCTCCTCATAAAATTGCTAGAAGTCACAAATTTGTTTTCTAATGAGGGCAATCTTAGTAGGTGGGAAGAATTTGCACGAAAATTTTTCGTGCATTTGTTGCCAAGAATGGATGGATTGATTTGGTAGCATTTGTAGCCAATCCCTAGCTTTTCCTATAAGGGTGAACGGGAAGAGTTTCAACCTAATTGCATCTGTCGATACATTAGGAATTTGCATAGTGTCACTCACTTCTAAGAACATATCCAAATGTTGTGCAGGATCCTCTATGTCCGAACTCGAAAATTGATTTCTTTGTACCATAGTGATGGTAGCACGTTTAATCTCAAAGGGTTAGTGGTGAGGAATCCTAATAGTTCTATGTTCTTCATTCCACTTAGGAATAGCATAATCCCTAATGGTTCTAGGTCTATACCCATTCCCAAGACTTGGTGGGGTATGTGTTGCTCTTTGATCCTAGGTGGTAGATCATTCATAGGTTGTTCTATTTCTGGGTCATTCATGTTGCCTCTTAACCTTCTAATCCTATGAAATTTCCTTTCAATTTCAGGGTCTAATGGTAGGATGGGTTTTTCTCTCACCATAAACCACTAGTCACCCAAAAAGAAAATAAGAAAATAAGAAAATAGATGAAGAAGAGAAGAAAAAGACACAAAAATAACTTTAAAATCAAAATAAATAAACAAACGCCAATGTTTCCCCGGCAACAGCACCAAAAACTTGATCTAATGCTAGCAAGTGCACTAGATCAGCTAAGTAATATAGGGAAATAAGATTATGACCCAAAATATCGAACCTAAGGGAAACTTGTGCTTGTATGTGCTATTTCAATTTCAAAACCAATTTTTGTGTGTAAAAGAAAGAAAAGAAATCCCAAAGTTGTGATGATTGAGGTTTTCAAACTAAAAACAAACTAAAACAAAATAAAGAGTTAAAACAAATAAAGATCTAATAAAAGCAAGTAAATTGAATGAGGTAAAAATCAATATTAAAAATAACTTTCACTAAAGGACTATCCACCTTAACAAATATTGCTATGATTTAAACAAAAGAAAACATACAAGTGATTATGAAGAATTCAGTTTAATAAATCCAGATAACTTTATTCAAGATTATCATTCCAAGCATCAAAATTTTCCTATTCAGATAAACTTAACACTTAGCATAGAGAACTGAATTAACTCTCCTAGATGTCTATTAAAGTCTTTCTCAAGAGATTTAACTTCCACCTATTCTTAGTTACACTTTTCTCAATCTTAACTTACTCAAATCAACACACAATTATAGCTTATTCAGATTATAATCATGCATTAATCCAAATAAATTAATCTAAGAGCATGCAAGTCATTAATCAATTAATTAGCCAATGCTTAATCAAGTTAAAAATCAACTTTAAAATTGAGTAAAGACAAGACTATGTTTAAGAACTAAGAAATAATCAACTTGTATTGAATTCAAGAACAAACTCAAGTCATAACAATACAAGTTAAGGATTCAAGTATCCTTTAGCAAAAGTTAAAGAAAACTACTCACAAACCATTCTTATAATTAAAACAAAGCTTGAAGAAAAATTGTAAAAACAAAGTAACGTAAAAACAAACTTAAAGAGAATAATGCTTAATTCTAATGTTGATCTCCCCAATTGATCTCCTTTGATCTGATATTTTTGACTGCTATTTATAAGGCAAAATTGTAGTAGATTCCTTCTTAAACGCCAAACATAGAATAGGAAGTGAACTCTGCTAAAACAGGAAGCTCAAAAATCCTTCGCGAAGTGGGAGTAGAAATCACGTGGCCATGCCTTTCTCTTTGCTTTCTCTACACGTGGTCATGTGTCCCTTAGGCTTCCTTCACACGTGGTCACGTGTGGAATAAGTTTTGGGAACACGTGGTCACGTGTCCATCATCCTTTCATCACACGTGGTCACGTCCTTCTTTGCATTTCTCCAGCTTTTCCTTCATGTGGCCACGGGTTGATCACTTCATTGTTTTCACGTGGTCATGTGTAAAGCTTCTGGACTAAACGTTCAATTTTCTCTCAACTTCCAATATTTGCACTTTTGGCCCTAATCTTTGCCCTTTTTACAATTTAAGCCCTTTTATATCAAATTTAATCCTGAAAACCAAACAAAACATGAAATTAACCTCAAAAACATAAATATTAACAAATTAACTCTAATTTAACCTAAATAAAACCAAAATAAGGAAATAACAAAACTAAAACATTTCAAAAACTATATATAATTCACACTTATCAACCTCCAACCTCTCCTTTGTGACATAGTCTTATAATGTCCATTTGCTCCTCCTTCGGAATGCATCTCTTAACTACTTGATCGGGACATAGCTTGAATAAAAATGGGTCATTCCATAGGTAATTCCTTGATGTCTTTAACTTCTTCTTTTGTTGCTATGTTAGGTCCTTTGGAAGGTAACCTCCTGCAAGAAAATTTGCAATGTCAGCAAACCAAGCAATCAAAATTTCACAAGAATAAATTGTAAAAATATGTTCATATAAAAATAAATAAAAAAATTTTCCCTTCTTCTACATGAGTATGATCCAGTATAGATAGATAGTCGATTATAATGTTTTTAGCTCCCTTTTTATCATTAATCTCCACATCAAATTCTAAAAGTAACAAAACACATCTTATGAGCCTTAGTTTGGAATCGTTCTTTGCAAAGAAATGTCTAAGAGCTGCATGATCTTACCACTCTGTAACATTGGAACTAAGGAGATATGGCCTAAATTTTTTGAAACAGAACGCTATTACCAATAACTCATTCTTTTATGACGGTGTAATTCACTTCTGCTCCCATGAGTGTGTGACTTACATAGCAAATGGTGTGAAAAATCTTCTCCTTCCACCAGCCTAAATCTGCTCCCACTTCACAGTCACTAGCATTACAGATAATTTTAAAAGGTAAACTCCAATCCAGTGATGCTATATGATTTGTACTGTGATTAACTTTTGCTTCAAAAAATTAAAAGCATGCAAACAATCATCATGAAAGTTAAATACAACATCTTTAAGTAATAAATTAGAAAATGACTTAGCAATTTTAGAAAAAACCTTCATATATCGATGATAAAAATTGACATGACTAAGGAAACTCCTAATGCCTCTAACACTTATAGGGGTGTAATTTTTCAATCATAACTACTTTTGCCCTATCAACTTCAATTCCTCTCTCAAAAATCTTATGCCCTAAAACTATATATTTCCTCACCATAAAATGACATTTTTCCCAATTGATGACAAGGTTAGTTTCTTCACACATTTATAAGACCAATGTAGGGTTAGACAAAAAAGACTCAATAAAATAATGAAAAATGGCTATCCTACATATATCACCCTTAACCTATTCTTAGGTATAACACTTTAACCTGTACCATTAAACATGCTTTTCCATTTATTAAATCATTAATCATACTATACAGAGATCTTATAAGACAAATTAAAACATGGTATTTGAAACTTAACTATTAAAACTTTACTTATAAGAGAGTCTCTTAAAACATTAAAGTATTTACATCTATTAAACATCTTTAGTATACAAAATTCCCAACACAAATTACAAACTTCAAAGCCAAAAGAAATCAAACTGAAGACTAAGTACATTAATATCTTTCAAGACTTTTGTTTGTCATCCCCTATAGATATCAATCCTAAGAAGAAAATGAAGTCCTATCCTTGCAACCTACACGGATAAAACACCTGTATTAAGCTATAAAGCTTAGTAGGCAACATAAAACATGATGATAAACCACTAACAATGATCACTAATAAGCACTCATCAAGTACAATAGTTAATCCATGTGATTCAATATTAGAGATACAGTTCCAAGAAATGAGATGAGAATCAACATTTATATCAACATGTGACATGTGATTTATTGATAAAGATTTGACATTGTTGCCATACATTCATTGTGAAAAATCGTACAAATGAAAATATCTTAGACCAATAAATCGATCATTTAAAATAAAAAGGATTACTATCACTCCTGTCAAGAGATAAAACCCATACTTTAAAATTCTTATCTACTACTTCTTCACTTATTAACAATCAAATTAGTTAACATACAAATTATTAGATGTAAGTACCTGTTATAAATCTTATATTTCAATCTCCATGGGTATTAAGATACATTTACATCTTTGTTAATTACAACTTTAATCCATTTTCTAGATCTATGTTTCTACCTAGCGTATGATTATTTTATTACTTAAGTGTTTACTATCACACATAAAGTTATTCCTATTTCAACAAACTAAGTGTAGCATAGTAACATGTCTACTATTCAAGAATATCAATTATGCATCCTTTACTTGATTAATCTTATATAGAAAAAGTCACTCATGTCACTCATCCATAACAATCAAGCACATATTCATATTCATAACACTTGTTATCAAAATATAAGAAAAATTATGCATCAAAGATTAAGTGTAGGATATTAAAGTCATATGTACTTATATTACATGCAAGTTCACTTACTATTAGATTACTCCATATACTAAACATTGATTCACAATAAGATCATATGCAATTCAAGACAAGAATTATCATGTTTCCATTTTCTTTAGCTTTGCATGGTGCATATTCTTTACTTTTTATCAAGCCTGCGCTATTCTTTAGAAGTGGATAACGGGTTAAAATATAACGGTGGTACCCGAAGGTATGAAACTATTTGGATATAATGATAGCACCCTAAGGTACGAAGCTGTTTGATTATAATGGTGGCACCTAAAGGTATGAATAAGATACCCAAATGTATTAAATGGTAGTCCCTTATAGGGATGAAACTGTATGGTAGACCGGTCAAGTGGACCCAAACAGGGTTGGCTACAACCCAAATGGGGTTGTTTATGATCCAAACGGGACTATATTTGTATAATATAACCCAAATAGGGTCGAGTTGCACTATACTTTATGACCCAAATAGGTTCAAATGTACTTTAGCTTTCAAGAGGACCTAAACGGGGTCACATCTATACTCTAGCAGCTCTAAGTTACCCTTATAGGCATGCCTATCTATCTATAACCTAGACACAGATGCAGGCAATATAATCTCTTTACTTTATCTTTAATTTATTCAATCATGCTCTTATATGCACATGTATACTCTTATATAACTATGAACAATGTAATCATATACATGCTCATGTGTAACTTTTTGTAAATATGTGATCATGCGCACTATTGGGTATTGCTATTATGTACTTTACTCTTTTCTCATCATAGGCACGTAGATGTTTATACATATATATTCATGTTTAACTATGAGCATGATATCACATACACGTATATGTATAAATATTTCTATAAACATATTATCTTAAGCATAATTAAGTATTACAATTTTGTACTTGTAATCCTATTAAATCATGTAACTATTTCACATATGTATTTTAATGATACATAACATCATGCTCCATTAAGTTTCTTTAATCAACAACGTGCATAAACATGTTCATAACATAATTACCTTTAAAGTATACTTTATAATCATATATGCTTAACTGCATGCTTTTGTGATCATATATCTACATACATGCTTTACTATCCCTTTTTGTATGATATTTTCGTCACACTATAATCTCGTGAAAGATTTACATGTGCACATAATTAATTACAATTACAATCAAGTAAGTAATCAATGGAAATCTATACAATCTTTAGTGTATATACTTGTATTTACCATTTTGTAAAAATGCCATCACATACTTTGTCATATTATTTATAATCGAATATGCTTTCGTGTATTCATGTACTTTTGCATGTTAACATTTGGCATCACATATGCATGGCCATACTATTTCAATCAAGTAATATCCTTGTGTGTATACCTTTTGTATACTAATATATAAACATGTATATAATATCATATGGTATCAAAAGATACATATACGTGCTTTTACTATACATGTAACACAATCTCTAGTATGTAAAAAATATATATAGACATGTATATAATTATATAAATGGCATACCTTCTCTAGTGCATAAGTATGTATGCACAGCTTATATCATAATTTGATCAATTTGCTCATGTAAGTTGTAAGGCCCCTAACATGACCCTAATCTAATTCGCATATTTGAATGGAATTTTTATTTGATTAAGATTAAATTAAATGAGGAATTTGTATAAGTATGGGTCAAGAGGGGGTAAATTATCATGATATTATGTTTTGCATGAAAATAAAATTTTAAAGCATGGTTTAATGTTAATTAAGGGTGAAATTGAAGTAAAAGGTGTTAAGTTAGGGTAAATGTATTGTTTTGGATAGTCAAAGGTCAAATGTGGATAGAAATGATTATTTAAAGGTCAATTTGAGAGAAAGGAATTAAATGGAGAGGTTAAAGTTTAACATGCAAAGATTTGCTAGGTTAGTGTGTAGCATGCAAAAGGTTAAAGGACTAAAGAGGGAATTATCCTTTGCTATTATAAAAAGCCGACTTTGAAGAGAGAGAAGAAAGAATGGAATGGCATTTCTTCAAGAAAAAACACAAAAATGTTTCTTTCTCTCTCTTTTATGATTCAAAGTTGATACCTTAAGTAATCTTGAAGAGGAAATTGTGCATGTTGATTAATCAAGTGTATAATGCATTAAACTTAAGGTAATTAAACTGTTAATTGGACCCTTCATCATCTTCTTCTTCTTCTCTTCATTTTAACTGAAAAGAACGTTAACAGTGCTGGAAACTTGTATGTCGTTCATTTTGTGAAGGAGAAGAGGAAGTAAGGAAGAGCAAAGGAAAGGGTATTGCTAGATATTGAAGACTTTGGGTTTGTCAGCCAAGGTATGGGAATTTAGGCTATTCATATTACATGTGAAATTGATTGTTGGAACTGGGCAGGATTTAAAAAATTCAAAGTTACGTTTTGCTGAATTTTATCGATGTGAGGTTGAAGAAGACTGTCTTTACCGAGTCGTGAATGTAACATCCCTCATGCAAATACCCTATATTCACATGTATCATGAATACTATTAATCATGCTCATACTACATGTTCAATTAACCATCACTTAGCCATTAATCATGCCATACGATTTCATATACTATTATTTGTGCCACCTGTCTGTTCCTGTTTTTCATTTCATGCTTAGTATCATGCATACTAACTATATGGATATTACTTCATGCATATCACATGCACACATGTTCTTTCGTAGCTTTACTACTGGTGAGTTACATTATCCCACATAGGTTATATACATATCAAAATATGACTGGCCATTATACAAAACATATGATAGCTGAATTACAAAATATCCTACATCAAGGTTATAAGTCGATGGTTGGCCCTTCCTGATGCAGAGAACGTCCCTGAGCAAAAGTCTTTCTAGAAGGTACCTACACGGATAAATAACCCGTGCTAAGCTATAAAGCTTAGTGGGGAATATCTACAGATGGATGGCCATACACAAGGCCATCAGAACATACATATACAATATGTTCATATACTATAATCAACATGTCCAACATAACATGGCGACAATAACATATACTTTAAAGCATAAGCATATTCTCATGTACATAAGCATTGTACCCAAGAGAGAGAAACATATATTTCTTTTTCATAATTCATATAGATGGCAATATTCCATGTGAACATATTCAATTGAAGCATAATTCCTGTGGTAAACCAACAATATAAGCCACATATCAATCTTTAGCCAAAATAAGTTTAACCGTTTACTTTTGATCATTACTATGAATAACGTTTAGCCTGCCTTAGCTTTATCAGTGGATGCGGGAACTATGGATACACAATGGTATCAAATGAGGGATATCCAAAGATATCGAATCTATAGACCCAAACGGGGCCAACTGTACTATGGACCGGTCAAGCATACCCAAACGGGGTAGCCTATCAACCCAAACGGGGCTGATCATGATCCAAACGGGATCATATACTATGGACCCAAATGGGCCAACTATGGCAGCTGCAATTTCCCTATAGGCGCCTATCTATTTACATCTAAAACTCTATCGCAGGCGGAACTATATTCGTATTCAATTCACATTTTAATACTGTATTCATAGTGTACTGTTTGCACATATGCTTAGTCTTATCAACCGGTGAATTCTCTGGTGCATAATCAGATACATGCACATTTCATATGCCAAGATATATATCTGGCTCATCTATATCTGTATGACTATATCATTTGCATCATATCATATAAGCATGACATATAATCATCATATCATAGACTTGATCATGCCCTCATTAAGCATTTCACATGTTCATAGTCATGCTAATTCATCTTCTATCTCATAGGGCAATTACATGCTCGTATACTCATATACATAATCATAAATGTACATACCTGTGGGTACATTCGCATATAGTCGATTTATTCTTATGAGCATGTTTCCAACACATATATATATACCTTTATCATCATTCAAGTCATGTGCTGTACAAAATATCAACATGTTTTCATATGGCATATACACATGTCAAGGTCATGCTATTATTCTCTTTTTCATATCACAAGTGCATATCAAAAGGTGCACTTTCATGTCATAAGATTTACATGTGTAGGTTTATCTCAATTTGGCATATGACCATCATGCACAAGATTAATTACATGTATGGTTCGATAATTCCTTTCTGATCTTTATTCATATTCACAAATGAACGCATGTGCATGCATACAATTCCTTCATTGATAGTCATATTACATGCCTTATTCATTTAACTTTATATCACATAAGCAATTAGCTGTCTCAATCAATTTAAGAATCATATTATCAAGTGTAGCAACAATCTGTTCATACTAGCAATTTCTGTTACATAGAGTAGTCTAGAAAACTAGTCCGGATTCAACTATAGATTACATGTACATAGAGATAGATTCAAGCTTAGGTTTCATCATGTGAAATATAGGTATGGAAGTCTATTTTTCAATGCAAAAAGAATCACTCAATTTGCTATTCTATAGCTCAACTTATGAGCAAAACAGTACTAATAGATCATTCAGAAAATCACACACGTGGCCATGTGCAAAGAAGAAGAAAAACTCACGTGGCCACGTGCAATGAATGAAGTTTTATGCAGAAGAAACCAGAAGTGGCCACATACAAGGGAAAGAAAAGGCTCACGTGGCCACGGGTAAGAAAGAAATATACATATGCGTGGCTACGTGCTTCACGCAGAGAAACTATCCAAATTTTCACTATCAGATAATGAAAATCAGTTCTCAATTCTTTCTACAAAGTTGTATATATATTTTTCTAGTTTTTAAAACATCAAAAAATCAACCCAATCAGAGCTCTCAATCTTAAGATATACCCTAAAAACCGAAGACTGCTCTCAAAAACAAAGGCAGCAAGCAAGACCCGGATTCAAGCCTATTTTATCTATCATAAAAATTGATTCAGATTTCGTGTTCTTCATATGAAATGAAGGTCTGTGAGTCTAGTTTCATATCCAATTGGAATTTCTCAATTTGAGTCACGGAAACTCAAGATATAGCAAAAATACTACAGACTGGTCATATGATCCTTAAAACAGATTTTTACATCTTTCAATCAAACGTGTATTTTTCCTTTCTAAACCACTTCCAAGCTTGAGATTCACATATAAAACATGTAATAGAAGCAGTAAAGACATCTCTCATGCTAACACATCAAGCATACACACACTTATGCAAGTTCCCATACCTTAGCTGATAAACCCAATGTCTTCAACCTCTATCAATACCCTTTCCTTTGCTCTTCCTTCCTTCCTCTTCTCCTTCATAAATACCATCATCATCATCATATATTTCCAGCATATTTACATTTTCTCAGTCAAAATGAAACAAGAAGAAGATGATGATGAAGGGTTCAATTAATAGTTTAATTACCTTACGTTTAATACCTTGTACTCTTGATTAATCAACAAACATCATCCTCAACTTGTTTGAGTTAAATCAATGGAAATCAAAAGGAAGAAGAAGATGTTTTTTTTTTGGTTTTCTCTCTTCAATTTGCCGACTCCTTCACACACACAGCCACCTACATTCCACTATCTTCTTTCTATTTATATAAGTGGCAAAATTTCCCTTTACTCCCTCAACATCTTGCATGTCACATAAATACCTTGCAAATCTTTGCATGAATGACTTTAACCCCTCCACTAACTCTTTTTCAAACATTAACCTATCAAATTAATCATTCTTTCAAATTAACCTATAATTAAATGATTTTATTCACAATTGGCCATTAATATGCCACAATTACAAATTAACCCTAAATTAATATCTTTTTACTTCAATTACATCCTCAATTACTATTAAACTATATTATTTTATTTTATTTTCATGCAATTAACATAATAACATGATAATTTATCCCCTTAACTTAATCATAAAAATATACAAATTAAATTAGGTCATGTTAGGAGCCTTACAATTCTCTCCCCCTTAAGAATTTCGTTCCCGAAATTCATACCTGTTTGGAATAAGTGAGGATGTTGTTCCTTCATAGCTGCTTCTGGCTCCCAAGTAACTTCTTGTAAATCATGATGTTGCTAGAGTATTTTAACAAGTGGAATTTGCTTATTTCTAAGCTGTCTAATTTCTCTAGCCAGAATTGCTATAGGTTCTTCATCATAAGTGAAATCTGGCTGTACTTATACATCTTGAACTGGTATCACATGGGATTCATCTGATCGATACCTTCGAAGCATAGAAACATGAAACACATCATGAAGCTTGGCTAATTCTATAGGAAGAGCCAATCTATATGCCACTGGCCCAACTCTTTGAAGAATTTCATATGGGCCTATAAACCTCGGACTCAGTTTACCCTTTTTCCCAAATCTCAATACTTTTCTCCAAGGGGACACTTCCAAAAACACTTTGTCACCCACTTGATATTCAATATCTCTTCTTTTCACTGAGTACTCAGACTGGGTCCCTTCATGTGAAGACTTCAAAATCTGTTGCAACTTTTCATCATGTTTCTGTGCATCAATCACTGTTTGCCTCAAACAACGTCTAGCCTTCAACTGTGCTATTAAAGCACCATCATAAGCAAGTTTCCATCTACAGCGATGTGCAATCATAGCAGCCATCATCTTACTGCTCAAAGCATCAGCTACAACATTAGCTTTGCCTAGATGGTAATCCACTATACAATCATAATCTTTAAACAGTTCTAACCATCTTCGTTGTCTCAAGTTAAGTTCCTTTTGAGTGAGCAAATATTTGAGACTCTTGTGATCTGTATAGATTCTGCACTTTTCCCCATACAAATAATGTCACCAAATTTTCAAGGCAAACACTACTGCTGCTAACTCCAGGTCATGGGTTGGATAGTTTTGTTCGTATGGCTTCAACTGTCTAGATGCATAGGTAATTACTTTGCCATCTTGCATTAATACACAACCCAAGCCAACTCTAGAAGCATCACTATATATAGCATACTCCTTTCCTGAAACTGGCTGTGTCAAAACTGGAGCCTCTGTCAGAAATTTCTTCAATTGATCAAAACTTGCTTGACACCGGTCAGTCCACTCAAACTTTATACCCTTTCTCAACAGTTTAGTGAGTGGTGCGGCTATAACTGAAAAGCCTTTCACAAAGCGACGGTAATAACCTGCTAAACCCAGAAAACTTCTCACTTCCGTCACATTTCGAGGCGGCTTCCAATTCACTATAGCCTCGATTTTTGCTGGATCCACTCTAATGCCTTCAAAAGTCACAACATGACCAAGGAAAGAAATTTCCTTAAGCCAAAAATCACATTTGCTCAGCTTAGCATATAACTTATTCTCCCTCAGAGTCTGTAGAACAATTCTCAAGTGCTCAGCATGTTCCGCTTCATTTCTAAAATACACCAAAATGTCATCTATGAACACAACAACAAATTGATCCAAGTAGGGTCTAAATACCCTATTCATAAGGTCCATAAACGCAACCGGTGCATTTGTTAACCCAAATGGCATCACCAGAAACTCATAATGCCCATATCGGGTTCTAAAAGCCGTTTTGGAAACATCCACATCCTTAACCCGGAGTTGATAATAACCCGTTCGCAAATCAATCTTGGAAAACACTCCAGCACCCTTCAACTGATCGAATAAATCTTCAATTCTTGGTAAAGGGTACTTATTTTTCACTGTTACCCTATTTAACTGTCTGCAGTCTATGCACATCCTCATAGACCCATCTTTTTTTCTTCACAAACAAAACCGGTGCACCCCAAGGCGACACACTAGGCCTAATGAAGCCTTTGTCAAGCAACTCCTGTAGCTGTACTTTAAGTTCCTTCAATTCCAAAGGAGCCATCCTCTATGGTACCTTCGAAATAGGAGCTGTACCCGGTAGAATGTCTATAGACAATTCAACTTGCCTTTCAGGTGGAAGACTAGGCAAGTCTTCTGGGAACACATAAGGAAACTCTTTCACCACTGAAATCTCTTGAAGATTCACATTCTCTATTCTTGAATCAAGCACAAGTGCTAAGAAAGCTTCACACCCTTTTCTCATAAATCGCTTAGCTTGCATAGCTGATATCACATTAGCTATGGGTCTAGATCGGATGCCCTGAACTAACGTTTCTTTACCATCAGCACCAATAAGAGTTACAATTTTAGCTTCACAATTAACCACTGCATGGTGTCTAGACAGCCAATCCATACCAAGTATAATATCAAATTCCCGGAATGGTAACTCAATAAGATCAGCAAGGAATTCTTTCCCTTGAATTACTATAGGACACTGTTTATGCACTCTATTAACAACAGCACTGTGACCCAAAGGGTTAGTTATACATATATCATATTCCATTTCATGTACAGTAGACTCATTTCTACCCAAATCCCCAGTGCAAACATAAGAATGAGTGGAGTCAGGATCAATAAGTGCATGCATGTCAGAATCAAAGAGAGAGAAAATACCAGCTATGACTTTCGGAGCACTCTGATCCTCTCTAGCTTTCAATGCATAAGCCCGAATAGGAACAACTGGAGCTGCGGGCCTGTCAACGGATTCAGAAATATTCCTGGACTGGGATCCCTGGGGCCTCGATCCCTTAAGTCCTCTTCCTCTTCCTCTACCAGAAGATGGTGCATTAAAAGTTCCTCTACTGCCCTGTTGTTCAACATCCTGGTCCCTTTTCGAAGGACAGCTTGCCATGTAGTGACCAGTACCACCACACTTGTAACATGCTCCAGACAATTTCCTGCAACTACCCCAATGTTTCCTAGTACAATGGAAACACTCTGGAGGTTGCCCCCCACTCTGATTCCCTGAAGCTCCCTTTCCCTGTTTAGACATTACAGAAGACTCCTGTCTCCGGTCCCTCTTTGCAGAACTATAGCCAGATTCAGCTGGCTGATTTCCTTGTGCTCCTCTAGCTCTCTTTCCTGTAAAAGATCCACCCTTGGACCCACTTCTTCTCTGTTCTCTTTCTCTCTTTGCCATTTCATTCTTTTCAACTCGCAAGGCTGCTGTAACCAATTGAGTGAAGTTAACCACTTGCAAAGATGTAGACCCAATCAACTTTTCTCTGATATGCTCATTCAACCCATCTTCAAACTGTCTACATTTAAAAGCATCAATCAACATCTCATTAGGAACATATTTGCACAAGCGACTGAATTCTTTCTCATATTCAGCCACAGACATAGCTCTCTGTTTCAAGTTGAGAAACTGCTTTAACTTCTCTTGCTTAAATGCCTCTGTAACATACTTTTTCTTGAATTCAGCTGTGAAGAATTCCCATGTAAGGGGATCTGGTAGCTGGGGTTGTCTCAACACCAACTTCCACCAATCATAAGCTGCTCCTTGCAATAGGGACACAGTACAAGATGCCTTATGATCCACTGTACAGCGGATTTCATCAAAAATTCTCTCTAGTCTTTCCAGCCAAAATTCAGCTTCCTCAGACTGTTCCAGATTAGTGCCTAGAAACTCTTCAGCACCATGCTTCCTAATTTCAGAGATTGGAGCTTTAGGTGCTGTCATTCTTTGAAGAATTTGAGCCATATCCTGTGATATCTTTAACAATGCTTCTGCAGGGATGGCTGCTGGGACCTCATTTGGATTGGAGAATGAAGGTCCAGTATTGGAAGGATTAGTTCTAACCGGCCTATTACTTTCAGCCGATTCCTCCAAAGTATCTCTAGAGCTTTCCATCTTTGATCTATAAGAAAACAGGGACTTCTGCATCAGGCCAGCAATCACTATATCATACTATAGAATCCTAGGTTCATCTTTACCCAGAAAAGACTAAACCTATGCTCTGATACCAAAATTGTAACATCCCTCATGCAAATACCCTATATTCACATATATCATGAATACTATTAATCATGCTCATACTACATGTTCAATTAACCATCACTTAGCCATTAATCATGCCATACGATTTCATATACTATTATTTGTGCCACCTGTCTGTTCCTGTTTTTCATTTCATGCTTAGTATCATGCATACTAACTATATGGATATTACTTCATGCATATCACATGCACACATGTTCTTTCGTAGCTTTACTACTGGTAAGTTACATTATCCCACATAGGTTATATACATATCAAAATATGACTGGCCATTATACAAAACATATGATAGCTGAATTACAAAATATCCTACATCAAGGTTATAAGTCGATGGTTGGCCCTTCCTGATGCAGAGAACGTCCCTGAGCAAAAGTCTTTCTAGAAGGTACCTACACGGATAAATAACCCGTGCTAAGCTATAAAGCTTAGTGGGGAATATCTACAGATGGATGGCCATACACAAGGCCATCAGAACATACATATACAATATGTTCATATACTATAATCAACATGTCCAACATAACATGGCGACAATAACATATACTTTAAAGCATAAGCATATTCTCATGTACATAAGCATTGTACCCAAGAGAGAGAAACATATATTTCTTTTTCATAATTCATATAGATGGCAATATTCCATGTGAACATATTCAATTGAAGCATAATTCCTGTGGTAAACCAACAATATAAGCCACATATCAATCTTTAGCCAAAATAACTTTAACTGTTTACTTTTGATCATTACTATGAATAACGTTTAGCCTGCCTTAGTTTTATCAGTGGATACGGGAACTATGGATACACAATGGTATCAAATGAGGGATATCCAAAGATATCGAATCTATAGACCCAAACGGGGCCAACTGTAGTATGGACCGGTCAAGCATACCCAAACGGGGTAGCCTATCAACCCAAACGGGGCTGATCATGATCCAAACGGGATCATATACTATGGACCCAAATGGGCCAACTATGGCAGCTGCAATTTCCTTATAGGCGCCTATCTATCCACATCTAAAACTCTATCGCAGGCGGAACTATATTCGTATTCAATTCACATTTTAATACTGTATTCATAGTCTACTGTTTGCACATATGCATAGTCTTATCAACCTGTGAATTCTCTAGTGCATAATCAGATACATGCACATTTCATATGCCAAGATATATATCTGGCTCATCTATATCTGTATGACTATATCATTTGCATCATATCATATAAGCATGACATATAATCATCATATCATAGACTTGATCATGCCCTCATTAAGCATTTCACATGTTCATAGTCATGCTAATTCATCTTCTATCTCATAGGGCAATTACATGCTCATATACTCATATACATAATCATAAATGTACATACCTGTGGGTACATTCGCATATAGTCGATTTATTCTTATGAGCATGTTTCCAACACATATATATATACCTTTATCATCATTCAAGTCATGTGCTATACAAAATATCAACATGTTTTCATATGGCATATACACATGTCAAGGTCATGCTATTATTCTCTTTTTCATATCACAAGTGCATATCAAAAGGTGCACTTTCATGTCATAAAGATTTACATGTGAAGGTTTATCTCAATTTGGCATATGACCATCATGCACAAGATTAATTACATGTATGGTTCGATAATTCCTTTCTGATCTTTATTCATATTCACAAATGAACGCACGTGCATGCATACAATTCCTTCATTGATAGTCATATTACATGCCTTATTCATTTAACTTTCTATCACATAAGCAATTAGCTGTCTCAATCAATTTAAGAATCATATTATCAAGTGCAGCAACAATCTGTTCATACTAGCAATTTCTGTTACATAGAGTAGTCTAGAAAACTAGTCCGGATTCAACTATAGATTACATGTACATAGAGATAGATTCAAGCTTAGGTTCCTTCATGTGAAATATAGGTATGGAAGTCTATTTTTCAATGCAAAAAGAATCACTCAATTTTCTGTTCTATAGCTCAACTTATGAGCAAAACAGTACTAATAGATCATTCAGAAAATCACACACGTGGCCATGTGCAAAGAAGAAGAAAAACTCACGTGGCCACGTGCAATGAATGAAGTTTTATGCAGAATAAACACACGTGGTCACGTGTTTTCACAAGAGGAACCAGATGTGGCCATGCACAAGGGAAAGAAAAGGCTCACGTGGCCACGGGTAAGAAAGAAATATACACATGCGTGGCTACGTGCTTCACGCAGAGAAACTATTCAAATTTTCACTATCAGATAATGAAAATCAGTTCTCAATTCTTTCTACAAAGTTGTATATATATTTTTATAGTTTTCAAAACATCAAAAATCAACCCAATCAGAGCTCTCAATCTCAAGATATACCCTAAAAACCGAAGACTGCTCTCAAAAACAAAGGCAGCAAGTAAGACCCGGATTCAAGCCTATTTTATCTATCATAAAAATTGATTCAGATTTTGTGTTCTTCATATGAAATGAAGGTCTGTGAGTCTAGTTTCATATCCAATTGTAATTTCTCAATTTGAGTCACGGAAACTCAAGATATAGCAAAAATACTATAGACTGGTCATATGATCCTTAAAACAGATTTTTACATCTTTCAATCAAACGTGTATTTTTCCTTTCTAAACCACTTCCAAGCTTGAGATTCACATATAAAACATGTAATAGAAGCAGTAAAGACATCTCTCATGCTAACACATCAAGCATACACACACTTATGCAAGTTCCCATACCTTAGCTGATAAACCCAATGTCTTCAACCTCTATCAATACCCTTTCCTTTGCTCTTCCTTCCTTCCTCTTCTCCTTCATAAATACCATTATCATCATCATATATTTCCAGCATATTTACATTTTCTCAGTCAAAATGAAACAAGAAGAAGATGATGATGAAGGGTTCAATTAACAGTTTAATTACCTTACGTTTAATACCTTGTACTCTTGATTAATCAACAAACATCATCCTCAACTTGTTTGAGTTAAATCAATGGAAATCAAAAGGAAGAAGAAGATGTTTTTTTTTTTGGTTTTCTCTCTTCAATTTGCCAACTCCTTCACACACACAGCCACCTACATTCCACTATCTTCTTTCTATTTATATAAGTGGCAAAATTTCCCTTTACTCCCTCAACATCTTGCATGTCACATAAATACCTTGCAAATCTTTGCATGAATGACTTTAACCCCTACACTAACTCTTTTTCAAACATTAACCTATCAAATTAATCATTCTTTCAAATTAACCTATAATTAAATGATTTTATTCACAATTGGCCATTAATATGCCACAATTACAAATTAACCCTAAATTAATATCTTTTTACTTCAATTACATCCTCAATTACTATTAAACTATATTCTTTTATTTTATTTTCATGCAATTAACATAATAACATGATAATTTATCCCCTTAACTTAATCATAAAAATATATAAATTAAATTAGGTCATGTTAGGGGCCTTACAGTGAATGTCTTCACGAGTCGTGAACTTTTGTTTGACTCGCGAAGCTCTTCGCGCGTCGTGCATCTTCTTCCAATGTTGGGTCACTCGTGAAGCTCTTCACGAGTCGTGAACATTAGTTCAACTCATGAAGCTCTTCACGAGTCATGAAGTATAGTTTTTCTTATCCACTCGTGAAACTCTTCACGAGACATGAGTTTTGGCCTTGTAAGCTTCACTCGTGAACCTCTTCACGAGTCGAACATATCGTCACGACTGAATGACCTCTCTAGAATGTTTTACTCATAAGTTGAGTTATAGAATAACAAATCGAATGATTCTTTTTGCATTGGAAAATAAACTTCTCTACCTATATTTCATGTGAAGTAACCTAGACTTGAATCTGCCTTTAAGTATATGGAATTTAAGATTGAATCCGAACTTGTTCCCTAGACTTCACACAGAAATAGAATTTATAGAAATGGGCATATCTTTTTGTAGAGATGTTGAAATGATACAAAATGAAATTCTAGAAAAATTAGAGACATGAAAGTCTAACTTTAATGAAGAAATGATGGTTTAAATCCTTCTAAATTTTACATTATAATTTGTTCTAAATGACAGTCCACACGATTTGGTTTTTAAAACAGCTTGTAGTACTTTTCAAATAACTCAAGCTATAGGTTAGATATGGAGATGAATTTTAATGCTCTGGAAACTAGACACATAGGGGGATAAAATTTTAAAAGATCATCTTGACTAAAAATGACTTTTTCCTTTCCAAGTGTGGCTCACAAGTTAAGTCAGGTATGCTGCCCTATACAGATTGTTGATGCACTTGACTTTATGACTACTAATTAAATTGAGACAAATAGTTGTTTTTATTATAGTAAAATAGAATTGGACAGGGCATGTAATACGACTATCAATGAAAGAATTATATGCATACATGTACATTCATTGTGTATATGAATAAAGATTAATGATGAAATACCTAATCTATCCATGTAATTAAACTAGTACATGATTGTCATGTGCCTAATTGATGTGTACATATGTAATCCTATGATATGAAAGTGCACATGATCTAAATGATGATAAATACATAGATATATATATATATATATATGTAAACATGCTTATAGGAATAAGCCTACTATGAGCGAATGTACCCACAGGTATGTACATGAATGTATGAGCATGTAAATGCCCTATGAGATAGAAGATGTTGTAGCATGACTATGAACATATGAGACACTTAATGAGAACATGATCAAGTATATGATATGATGATTATATGTCATGCCTATATGTCACGATGCAAACTTATAGTCACATAAAATGGATGAGCTAATTGTGTAATTTGGCTTATGAAATCTGCATATATCTATTTATGCACCAGAGAACTTATAGTTTTATAAGACTCTATATATGTACAAACAGTATACTATGAATACAGTCTTAATATGTGAATTGAACATGAATATAGTTCTGCCTGCTATAGAGTTTTAGATGTGGATAGATAAGTGCCTATAGGGAAATTGCAGCTGCCATAGTTTGGCCCAATTGGGTCCATAGTATATATGATCCCATTTGGATCATGATCAGCCTCGTTTGGGTTGATAGGCGACCCCGTTTGGGTCTACTTGACCGGTTCATAGTACAGTTTGGCCCTGTTTGGGTATATAGATGTTGTCTTACTTTTCTTTTGTGGCTTCATACAATTTGCAATAAAATGGTTTGTTCGTCCACAGTTAAAACAAGCCCTTTGTTGAAATCCAGACACACCCTAGTGGTTTTTAGAACAATATGAGCATTTAAGAGCTTCGGCTCCTTTACCTTGCCTTAATAACTTAGGTGTAGATTGAGATTAATTACTAGCATAACACTTTTCAATTATCCTTTTTCTTTTACTTACTTTCACTTGTTCAGTACTTTTATTTATATTTCCTATAATCTCACTTTTCCCTTCGACATCTCTTTATACCTTATGCTCAGATAACTCTTGTAAAATCTAGATCAGATTATAGTTTATTTCAATTAATCTACCTACTAAAGAAGTCAGTACTTCATTATGGGTTATAACCATAGAATTAGGGGTAGAAAAGTTTAAGGCCCTAGAGTTGTTGACTTTACCGATTTCTTTTCTAGTTTCTTTCAACTTATCCATCTTTCAATCTATAACAAAATAAAATAAGGATATCTACATTAGGCCAACACTCAAAAACTTCCTATGATAACAATTTGTAAACTCTTATTGTCCAGAAGCAACTAAACCTATGCTCTGATACCAAAATGTAAGGACTACCCTTAATTCTCCTATTACCTATCATCATTTATACTCTCTAGTACAAAATTGAATAAACCATAAACCATTTGCACAATTTCCATGTAAATTTATAATGTTCATATGCATACATACATCAACACATTGTGAGAGATTATACAAAGAAAGCTTTAGGTTACTTTACTTTGGCTCTTATCATATTCTTTATACTACATTCTACTTAGTACACTATGATAATTACAAAGACAAAACAAAATACAACATCATACTTAGTCTCTTCCTATCTCTAGTGTTGGCCTTGTTGTAGCAGATCTTGTCCCTTTAGGAAGAATTCTAGCTTCAAGTACTTACATAGATAGATACTCGTGCGAAGTTTACTAGCTTAGTAGGGAACAAAGAAAAATTGTGAAGACGACCTCCCATAGGAGTCGTCGATAACTCCCACACATATGCATATTATTAGTCAAATACAATCTTGAGCCAAAACATAAAATTTTCATGTCAACAATACAAGACTGTTTTATAAAGGTTGCAGGATTATAATGTAATTAATGATAATTAGTAAATAAATTATACGTGCTTATCTGTGCAAGTAAATATGTATGTAAATACAATAGTGTTAAGCGAAGAAAACATTAGGTATCTATACTCATTATTATCATATGCTAGAGTTACTATAGTATGATATACTTCATGTTAAAATGCAACTATATTCAATCTAATGCTTTCCATATGTTATATACATATGGGTTAAGTAAAACAATAATTGGATAAGATCATGGTATATCATATCATTTCTATTAAATTATTTTTCATATTCCATTACTTATATCCTGTAATAAGCCTGCACCTTTCTCTGATAGTGTGGATATAGCCAATACTAAGGTACCTAAAGGTACAAAAGGATAACAAAATGAATCCAACTATAGGCCCAAACGGGGCAAAATCTGTACTATAAATTGGTCATGCAGACCCAAATGGGGTAAAGGCATAGAGACCCAAATGGGGTTAAGGTATAGGGACCCAAATGGGGTCAAACATAGGGAAGCTACAATATACTCTTATAGGCTTGCCTATCTATCCACAACCTAGACACAGATGTAGGCAAAATAACCTCTTTCAATAATTTTCTACGTTACATACTTTCTTATCATATTTATATACCAATGAATAATTATCAGAAGAGTATCATGCATTACATGTTCTTGTATAATCTTTTATTGAGAATGATATCATACTTACATATGAATATACATATATGCTTAAGTACAAGCAATCTATACATTTACCCAATATTGTATCACATAATTATTGAATTACACTTATCAATATACTATTGTGAGTTACTTAATCCAAATGATACCTATAAAACAGTCTACATCCAGTTTGCTTCAAGACATACAACTAGATTTTAGAATCTTAAATTGAATATACTTATATTAGTCATGTTTACTTGAACATAATGACATTACACTTAATAGAATGTAATCATATAAACTATATGTGTATAAAACATCATTTATACATATTATCATTGCATAAGTACAAAGCTCTATAATTCTCTATGTCCATCACTCATGCCTTTTTATGCTTAATTACATCATCCCATTTGCATACTTATTCACAATTTAATAATGGCTAAACAAGCATCACATATTTACATGTACATCCAATCTCATGTATTGCATATACACTTGACTATCATACTCATATAATAAATTCATAATTGCATTCCTCGTTGATTGTAGTATTTTATCCACCTCCATGCTTAAAAAATACTATCATAGGTTAACCATAGAATATGAATGTACACAATAAAAGAGTGTAGTATCTAATCCAAGTAAGCTACCTTAATTGAGCAATATTCTCTAAAATTGATCATATGTATTATATTGATAAACATATACCTCTAGGTGTTACCATGCTAAATGGCCAAGTATTTAGTAGGTGATTTCCCTTTTTTATATCTCAAAATGTCTTAAAATATCTTATTTTTGTGTTTAAATTTAGTTTGTATGTACTTGAAGGATTTTATAGGAATTTCAAAGTAAAGATGGATTTTGTTGATTTATTGGATGGAAGAAGAATCAAGGAAAGAGGTACGTGTCATGCCATAGGGAATGACTCATGATAGAGATTGAAGTGGGATGAGTTGTGACACAAGATATAACTCGTGACAAGTGGGATGAGTCATGACACATGGGATGACTCATGATAAGACAGCATCCCTAGCTCATTTTTTTTTGTATTCTTGACATATTTCTAGCTAAATTTAGACAAAATGGTCTTTACAAAATCTCATTTTAATTTCAAAATCTCAAGATATTTACAAATTACAGAAGACTGCTCCTAATAATAGGGCAGTAGACAACCTCACAATTCAAGTTTGATTTTGATAATGTTAGAGGCACAATCCATCTTAGAATTCTTCACATGAAATTTAGGTTTATGATACTTTTCTAACCCAACTGGAATTACTCAATTTAGAGCACCCAAACTCTAGATATAGGTAAAACAGTTTGGATAGGTTTAGTGAACCTAGGGAAAGATTTTTGCTAATAAAAGGATATATCTCTTATTTCAATTCTTATGCAAAATCAATCATCATAGTCATGTATCCTTTCATTAAAGCTTTCAAATTAACATTTATAATCCATATATAAAGGCAAGCACTCATAAAAATTGCAAAAAGTTCCTATACCTTTGATAGCTCATAAAATCTCTTCACTCCATTGACAACTTCTTCTCCTCTCTGCTTGCTTAGATATTCTTCAATACTATATAATGTGCACTTTACCTGTAAATCCCCACTCTTTATTCTTAGCTTAACTTTAGATACTATGAATTAAGAAGAAGAAGAAGTTAAAGAAGAGAATAAATTTACCTTATACATCCTTAACCTTCCAACTTTTAATTTCTTCATCACCTTTCTTGCTTCAACAACATGAGAGGGAACTTTGAGAGAGAGAGAGAGAGGAATGGTAGAAAAAAATGAATTGAAGAAATGTTAAAGAAAGTGGGTCTCTATGATTGGTCGCCTCTTTTTCTTTTAAAGTCTAACTTTTACTTTATTCTATAAGGCTATATGCCACTTTTCTATTGGCCCACTTGTGGCCTTTAGAAGAAATTCCATTTTGATCCCCTAAAATTTTTATTTTCCTAATATTTTATCTCATTTATAATTTTGTTCAATTAAACCATCTTTTCACCACTTCTTAATCATACACATACATATTAGATTACCAAATTAACCCTACCTTTCATCATGATACCCTCTATATTTGATTTTGTATTTCTTCATAGCTTGTAATGTACCCTAAACATACCCAATTGCCACTAGGGTGTATGCTAGGGCCTTTCTCCATTAGCCAAGAAACTAATGTATAAGGCCACGAACAATGAAGCCAAATGGTTGGGTTGGCAACCTTGTTAGCTATGGGGGCAACATCCACAGAGGTGTTTGGAGACTTATCTTTGGTAGTCTATCAAGTGAAAGGCGAATGGTTGGTGAAAGAAGAACAATTATTGCCCTATGTTAAGTGTCTAAAAGCTTTGAGCAGCAAATTCGAGCTTTGTTCTTTTGGGTATGTGCCTAGAGAAAAGAACCAACTGGTAGATGCTTTGGCCACTATGATATCAATATGGAATAATCCAAAAGGTGTTAGTGTAAAGCATGTGTTGATTTTGAGTTCTGATAAGCCATGCTTGGAGGATGAGCAGATTATAGATATCGAAGTAGACAATGGAAAACCTTGGTACTATTGCATTCCAAAATATTTGGAAAGGTTTGTGCTTCTTGAGGAAGCTACTGAAAAAGACCAAAGAATGATCCACAAACTATCTACCCATTTTAATACTGTAGGTGGAGTACTTTATAAAAGATAGTATGATGGAATCCAATTAAGGTGTTTGGATGAACTAAAGGCAAGAAAGATCATGGAAGAAGTACATGTAGGAGTGTGGGGAGCTCATATGAATGGTTTTGCTTTGGCTAAGAAGATCATGCATCAAGGATTATTTTAGCTTACAATTGACATTGATTGTTCTAAGTATGTTAGAGAGTGCCAACTATGCTAACAATATGCGAAATTGAGGTATTTACCAATTTATGAGTTATGAAACCTCATGTCATCATGATTATTCACTGCATAGTGCATAGACATCATAGGCATGATCTATTTGCCCGCCTTGAAAGGACACAGGTTCATTCTAGTGGCCATTGACTACTTTACCTAGTGGGTAAATGTAAAATCTTTCAAAAAGATAGATGCAAGGGATATGGCCAAGTTT
Organism: Excoecaria agallocha; assembly: GCA_037975025.1. NCBI lineage: Eukaryota > Viridiplantae > Streptophyta > Magnoliopsida > Malpighiales > Euphorbiaceae > Excoecaria > Excoecaria agallocha. The sequence continues at coordinate 85,868,017 of CM075808.1, read as the reverse complement.
ATTAAAAGGAATTTGATATGTAGATACAACTTGCCACACCATATAGTGTTCTTTAATTGTTACAGTTCTCAAGTGAAACCAGGTAGATGCTCATTAGATATAAAGTCTAACATCATAAGTCTTCTCCTTATGGTATTCTAGCCTGGATGGTTTGAGCTTATAAAGATTGGGCTAGTAAGCTACCATCCGCATAGTGTTACAGGACAATAGCCAGAACTTCAACATGGGCTAATATTTTCATTAGTCTATGGAATAAAAGCAGTATTACTAGTAGAAATCGAGCATCAATCTTTGAGGGTAGTTTTGGAAGCTAAGATATTGGAACCAGGATGGGCTAGATAGAGACCATTGTAGCTCAACCTATTAGAGGAGGATAGAATGAGGACATATTATCAAAATTAAGTCTATCAAAAGCGGCTAGCTTGCTCGTTCGGGAAGAAGGTTAAGAAGCATCCATTGAAAAAAGGAGATATGATGTTCAAATAGATAAGGCTGGGAATTCCAAACATTCGAGGGAAATTTAGCTGAACATAGGAAGGACCTTTTATGCTAAAGAATTTATTATCCAAGGGAGCTGCTACTCTATTAGAAAGTAATGGCAATGAGTTCAGAGAACCAATAAACATAAATAGATTAAAAAGGTTCCATGGCTAAGACTAAAAGACAAAAAGAAGAGATTAAAAGCCTCATAGGTGAAAAAAATGCCAGCCTTGCTAAAATTGGATGCCTTCTCAAGGTGAAAACTGAAAAAAGACACCCTGGGCAAAAAATTGAAGCTGAAAGAAAATAATCAATCAAGAAAACTAGAGAGGGCTAATTAATGATAGGAGTTATAATGCTTGAATAATTTAAATTTGAGATTAAATAATATGTGTTATTGGGGTAATATTAAATACTAATCATGCGTATAGAAATTGGATAGAAATGTCATGTATGTATTAATAATACCATCAATGTAACTTAGAGTAGCATATTCTTTTCACATGTTCAAAATTTAAAAGTTGAATAAAAGAAAAAATATAATCTGTAACAATAACTTATCTAGTATATCTGTATCACCTCTCTCTCTCCATCCAGGTGCCTAAAAGTCGACAACATATTGTCAACCATAGAAGGTGACGATTGCTTATATAAAGTAGAGGTGGTGAAGTCAAAAGTGCCAATCTCAAGAATAGTGTTACTCACAAGGAGCGAGTCCAAATCCTCTTATAGTACTTTGACATAAAGGGAAAGATAAGTCTGCCACCTTGAAAGCCTAATAGACACCTAAGGGTATCCTATTGATCTTTGAACTAGCGAGCACAACAGGCAGTGGTCTAAAAAGTATAATGCTATAATTCACTTAGAGGGACACATCTAGACGATCCATCTTGGAGTACAAAAGTGATGGGTAGCTAGGTATACCTAAACATGATGTCATCATTTATTAGATGGCTCAACCAATCAACTCCATCTTGGGTCAATAAAAACTCATGCTATAGGCATATGAGTATGACAAACCTCATAGGGTAAATGCCTATAGTCCTGACTCAGGAAGGAGGTTCTGACAACAAATTTAACTTTTCATGAAGCCATACCTAAAAAAAGCCACTAGAGTGAGTTGGATTCATTTTAGGCAAACGCACAAGGGGCATGGTACCTTCAAAATCAAGGACATAATTGGGGCAGTTTGAGGTTGTCGGTGAACCGAGAGTGAGGGTTATCATGAACATTATCCAAGCTAATGATAATCTCTACTAGAACCAAAGGATATAGATTACACCTTCGAAGCTTGCCATAAACTATGCTGAATAACTCATAATCTCCAATCATGAGATCATCAGTGTGCATCAGGAAACACCGAGTAAAATAGCAAATTTGTATCACATTGAAGTGGAAGGTGGGTATGTCATCAAAGTTGGCCAATACGCCAAGCAATGGCTCTAGTGAGAATGTCTCCCTATAAGGTACCAAGCCCCTAGCCTCAAAAGGAAGGATGCCTAAGGCACAAGCTAGCTCCCTAGGGTACCAAGAAAAAGAAAAATTCAGGCATGGTCAGGTACTGAGCTCAAACGTAGCATCGACTATCTTAAAAAATTCCTTTAGTAAAGGGTATAATTCCTAGTGTGTGAACCTAAACATATGAAGCCTAGGATCCTAATGCTGAGCAGCAGCAAGTAATAAGTTCTTATCTAGAGACACTCTATTTAGAAATCTTAAACTGGAGTACGGAGCCAAAAGGGGGCCCTTCAAGGTTTTTGGGTCATCTAACAGTCTGTGTAATTTTGCAAGTTTAAAATCCATGGTAATAGGAATTTTTAAATGGTCTAAGTGTCAAATTAATGGAGGAAAATAAATAACTAAAAGGAAAAATAACCAAAAATAAACAAAAATAAAAAGAAAAAAAAGGAAAGAATGAAAAATACTTGGTAGAAGCTTCCTCGGAAAGGGAGAACTCAAAGGCATAAAGACCAAGAAAATTTAGGCACTATTTATCGAAAAGTGATGGCAGATGCTCATCCCTTGAGGATCGAGCCATGGCCAGCCTATCTATCACCTCTAAAAGACCAAAATGGATTATTTTCTGCATGTCCCATGCATTGCACGTACATACCATTGTATTTTATTTTGTTTTCATTTTTTTAGGTGAACCAAAAGCCCTATGATCAAGATAGATGGCTTTGAAAAATTTTGGATGCAAAAAATTATAAAATTGAAGAAGTAGAGTAAATTTTATGGAGTATTTTTAATTTCCAATAAATATGTAGAAATAAATAACGCATGTAAATAAAATAGTTAGGTATGTAAATAATGTTATTAAGTAAATAAATAATCCATGCAATAGGTTGAAAAAGTATGTAAATAGTAGTAAATAAAGGGATTTTTGTGTAAATAATGTAAAAAAATTAGAAATAAGGAATTAAAAATTGAAAATAAAAGAAAAAAGGCAAAATAATAATCTATCAATGAGGGACGGGACGTCCTAGATGCCCGTATGTCACTAGTGAATGATAGGCTTCCCATCTCCCACTCAAAAAATTGAATAAAAAGGCCTTTCTTCTTTATTTTTCCAATAATTGTCGTTTTTTCCATTCAAAGCTTATTCCTCTTAGTTTTTCTTCTATTTCTCCTCCATTCTTCATCCATTTTTCAAGTTTCTTGCACCTAAACTCTCTTGGGAGTGATGTGCACTTTAGGGAGAGATATATTTCTATTTTCTCTCATCTCCTATTCATTCTACAAGTAAGTACCCTTTAAACTTCTCTCTTATTTATTTATTTAGTTTGCTAATTTAAATTATGTTTAGACTTTTTATTTATTTTTTTAGGCTTTAGCAGTAGATTAATGTATATAAATATGCTATCCTATAGTTTAGAAATAAATGTTGCCTTTAGGAATATTAACTTTAATTATAAAACCTTTTTACATGAAACTGTAACTAGGAAAATACCTTATATATGAGATTATAAACTAGTAAATTCTTTTCAGCAACTAAAATAGATAGTTTTTATTTTATGTCTTCAAATGCATGATGAACTTAAGATTGTAATTGCAACAAGATAATTCTATATAAATTTTGTTTCTTGTGCTACTTGGTGACCGAGGATAGCTTATGTGTTGCTTTAGACTGATGTTTGTGTAGGAGGGAGTCACATTTCTAGCTGGAATGCTGCTAAAATTTTGTTAAAATTGTGATAAAATGTAAAATGTGTATTATGCTTTATTTGTTATTCATGTTTGCTAAAATGCTCATAATGGGCTTAGGATATTGTATATTGTGTTATTGTTGTCTCTCGTTTTGCTTAAATGTTGCCAAAATTTTGACAAATTTTTACATATTTGTTTATTTGTGACTTGATGACTCTGATTTAGTGTTTATTTTCAATGCATATTTATCAATGTTTTCATCTAATTTTGCATGTTTTTAACGTTTTAAGTGTTAAATTTCTCTTTTTATGCCAAATAGGATTATCTTAAAATTTTTGAAGTTTTTGAGTACTTATTTGTGTAATTTTGAATTTTGTACAAAAATATGGCTAGCACTCGGCTGAGACCATTTGTCTCAGCCATGTGCCTTATAGAGTTTTATAATGCACCATTTCACCAAGGGACTCGGCTGAAACCATACGTCTCTGTCTTGTGAAATGCAAATTTTGAGGATGATTCAGTCTAGGAGGGTGCACTTGGCTAAAACAAAAGTGTCTCAGTCGTGTCTTGAAGCTACAGTACTCTTTTAACAAATTGGACTCGGCTGAGACCAAAGTGTCTCTGATGTGTCCCTCTGCACACCTATATAAAAGCTGCATTATATTTGGTTTTAAAGGAGATCATTTTAGGTTTTTTAATTATAGGGTTTTTTTATAGATTAGCTCATAATTCGTCATACTTTTAGGTGATATACTCAGCTTCTATAGATTTACTTGTAGAAATTTACATTTTCAAAATAGTTTATACAAATATACAAAAATACATAGTCATAGTTTAGTTTATAGATTAAAGTTACAATTTTCAATAAAAGACCAATCTTAGGGAAGAAGAGGAAAAGCTATTGTAACTTCAGATCTACATTTCCAAATGGGTTTTATAGTCTCTTTTTATCTTTTCCTTCTTATTTTCATTATCAGTAGTGAGTAGTTCTTTTCTGTTTAGGAATCTTTAAATCCCCTAACCATGTAATGATATCAACTTATTTTCTCCAATATTTGTTTCATATATTTCTTTTCCCTTATGCTTATCTTTGTATGGTTGTCATACTAGTGTTTATGCTATTAATCATATTCAAGTTGATGGAAGGATGCTTGTTTAATAGTTAAATCATGCATGCTATGTTTTTCTTTATATATGCTATAGTTTTGATGGCATTTTCGGAATAAAAGTTGTTAGATCTAGGGTTTATGTGTTGTAAAAATCAGAAAAAAGAGAGGAAAATGAACAATTATTGGATTAGTAAGCTTCGAAATGGGATATTAGTTCATACCTAAGTCTTAAGACTTGTGCTTATGCTAACTATTGGATAGGCTCTAGAATGGGATATCTGGTAGTTAGAGTAGTAGGCTCCGGAATGGGATACTAAGGGTATAAATTGGTCATCTACATGAGAAATATATTAATTTTATGTTAAAATGAACTTTGCATGGGAATAGGGAGGACTTGGTTCCTACACAATGTCTTTAGCTATTGTTAATTTTATACATTTCATAATTTTTGATTTTATCATCTTAATTGTTTTATACTTTGTGTTTAATTTACCTTATTTTAATTGTCAATGGTACTAATTACCACACAACCAATAACAATTTTGTAGTTCTTTAAGTACACAACTCAAATCAATCATTTTTTTCTTATGTAAATCTTATTCCCTAGGGTTTGATACTAGTGGGTTATAAAAATACACCACTTTATTACTTGTCGATTCAGTACACTTGTTGATTGTCGACCAAGTTTTGGTCCCATTGTTGGGAAACTTTGGCATGTTTAATTGTAAATCTGATTGATTATTTTTATGTATTTTTCTTTTACTTATTTTTGTTCACTTATTCTTTTCAGGTGATTTTGGTGCATGAACAGACTTTGTCTACATCATTTTGCACCGTTTCATGCTAAAATCAAAAGGACTTCAAATTGGAGGAGACAAAATCAGCCCAAAGATATGAATATTCCACTAAATTTAGATATGCCTCTTGTCAATGAAGAAGGAGAAAGGCAACAACAACAAAATGAAAAATCATATTGGTCCTAGACCAATGATTGTCCATGATTGTTTAACTTTAAGATGTAATGAAGAGCATAGAACAGTAGTGCTTCCTCAACAATAACACTTTAAGCTAAAACCAGCAACGATCACCATGCTTCAAAGGAACCAATTTTTAGGATTAGATATAAAGGACCCAACACAACATTTAGACATTTTCTTGGAGATTAGTGATACTATCCAAATACAAGGTATGATGAAGGATACTATAAGGTTAAAGCTTTTTCCCTTCACTCTCATAAGGAAAGTAAGATATTGGCTGTCTATGATACAAAGCCAATCCATCCATTCATGGAAGCAAATGTAGAATAAATTTTTGGTTAGATTTTTCCCACCTACCAAGACAGCGAGCATAAGTAACAATACCTACAATTTCTAGCAATTAAATGATGAAACCTTCCATGAAGCTTGAGAGAGGTTTAGGAGATTGTTAAAGAACCATCCTCATCCTGAGATCACAATGCATTAATTAATGTCAAAATTCTATGCAGCATGTAACTTAACTACAAGGTTTTTAATTGATGATGCATCAGAGGGAAGCTTATTGAAGAAAATCCTGGAAGAAGTCTTTTTACTTCTAGATGAAATGGCCATGAATGAGGCTCCATGGTCTAGTTCAAGGGCACTAACTAAAAGACAAAGAGTTTACATTGTGGATGAAATGGTGATGTTGATAGCTCAATTGGAATTATTAAAGAAGGAGCTTAATGGATTAAAAGTTCATAATGTGTCAGCAATTAGCCAAGAAGGAAGTGTATTTTGGGGAGGAAATTCAAATAGTGATGCAAGGGCAATTAAGCCATACACCTAAGGGGTAGGAGAAGTGATTGTCTTGCATAAGTACAAAAGGAATGATCCATTTAGCAACCATTACAATCTCAGATGGAGGAACCACCAAAATTTCTTATAGAGAGATGGAAATCAATCCTCAACCTTAAACACTAACCAAAAAGTCCCATTTAATCCATCTTCAAATAACCAAGCAAATAACAATCATACTTATCATCATCAACACCAATGCACAACTGCGAATACCCATTATCAAGCACCATATCAACCACCACAAGCTCATCAAACACATTACTAACCTCATAGCTTTCAACCTAGGCAACCCCTACCACAAGAAAAGAAACCAAACCTCGAGGACATGTTCCCTGATTTTATGACTAGCCAAAATTAGTTTATGACAAGCCGAGAGGCAAGGTAGAAAGCTCAAGAGCAATGGTATAGGAATCTAGATGCAGCTATGAGGAACTTGGAGACATAAGTGGGTTAAATAGTAAATTCCATCTCAACAAGGCCAACGGGTGTTTTTCTATCAAATGTTGATCGAAACTCAAAGGAGGAAGTGGCAACTATCACACTAAGAAGTGGTAAACAATTGTGCTTAGAGGGTAAAGGTAACAATTCTTCTTCAATATTTGTGGAGCTTATGATGCAAGTATGTGATTCTAACCCCAAAATTTATATTGGTGAAAACAAATTTGTTGATCAAGGTAAGAACACTTCAATTGAAAAGGACCATGATATGGATGATTCTTCATTACCTTTTTATGTAATTGCTAGCAAGGATAAAAACAATGACCAATTAGCTATGTTTTTTTATATGTTGAAAAAGTTGCACATAAATCTCCCTTTTGTTGACGCTTTGCTACATATACCTATTAGTCATTATGCCCTAAGCAAAACATTAGGCCCGTTATTTAATGTCACATTTCATTTTATAAATTGGGTTTTCTTTATGTTATTATATTGTTGGCATGTTATATTATAATAATGTTTGTAAATAATAATTTAATGTTATTTTGACTATCCCTAGTCATTTATCATTAAATGATTAATGATAAATAAAGACTACTATAAGTTTGATTGATAATCATGGGATGATTATATATGGTGATATGAATTAAGCTTATAAGTACTTGTTAGAGAATAGAGTACTGGATAGACCCGCGATGAGATACTACTGTTAGTGTAAGCCCTAGCCCCAATGCATTGTAACGAAACACTTGAAATTAATAAAATGAGGCATTAGTTTTATCTTTTGTATTCCTGTGCATATCAATTGATAAAACTATCCAAGAATATCGTTTCGGTTTAAGTTATCATGTGTGAGGCATATGGTTGTAAGACCTTGAAACAAATGAGACTTCATTCTAAATATCCCTAGTCAGTCATTGTTATGGGAATAACAATGAATTAAGACTAGTATGCTCTCTCTGATATTATGAGTTCTGTCTTACGGATCATTAGGACAAGAGTGTTAATCAGAGATCATAGATACATGTTAAAGAACATGGTATCTGGATACGATCCGCTCATAAGAACACTATATGGTTCAAGTCATAAGTGTTTCTCATATGCAAGTTTTGTATCGGAGTTCTTAAACCTAAAATATCTATGAAACTCTTTATGAATTACTGTGTACTTTGACATACAACTAACGTGCCCGTAACAGAGTGACAAGTACGGGTATGATTGGGTATGCATTAATTCATGTTAGAGAGCATGAGAGAAGTGAAGCGATTACCCCTCTCAATAAGAGAGAAAATATCATCGGCCACTTGATCAATGAACTGAGAAGTGTATGGCCATACCGAGATGAAATAATGATTAATCATTATTTATCTGAGAGTTCAGTGTCACTGGAATATCAAGAAAGGAATTAATATATATAAGGATGACTGGTTCCGTGCCTTATATTATTTCTGATATTTATGGGTAAGGGACTATGCAAAATTGCATTAGGTCACTAAATGCCATATGCATTTTCATTTAATTTGAAATGCTATAATATCTTGCTAGAGAATATATATATAGCCTTTGAATTAATTTATTAATTCATTGCCAACATTAAATGGACCTATAGGATCGCACACAAAGCATTGGGCTTAAAATATTTAAATTGTGTATTGGGAATTAATTTGGACTTTTATTTAAAGTCAAATTAATGCATAAAATGGGTAAACAGATTTTTGCCTAAAACAGCTAGCTGTTTTAGGCAAATCTGTAAAAACAGTTTTTTTGCCTAAAACAGCTAGACTGTCAAGGTGCGATTTTGCCTAAAATAGCCAGTTGTTTTAGGCAAATCTGTTAAGCCACGATTTTCCCTAAAACAGCTAGCTATTTTAGGCAAAATTGTTGAAGTGTCTTTTTTCCTAAAATAGCTTGCTATTTTAGGCAAATCTGTTAACAGTTGGTCATGAGAGAAATTTGTTGGCATATGCTAGGTTTAATTTCAATTGATTAATTATCTATGTATAATTAAGTTAATTGAGTATTAAATCCTAATTTGTATTTAATCAAAATATAATACTTGAGAGGGAATTAAAGTAGCCAAAATTCAAACTAAAATATTAGTTGAATTCGGCAACTTATCACCTTAAATAAGTAAGTTTGTTTTGATTAAATGACTAATGCCATTTGAATTTAAATTCTAATGGAATTTAAATTAAGATATATCTCTTAATTAGGAAGTGATGGAGGCTGAAATTAACACTTAATTTTTGGCACTCACACTTGACCTAAATTGAGTGATATATATTAATGAATTAAATGAATAAAATGGTATGCCGTTTTGCTATTTTTCTCTCTTGGCCGAAATACTCAAGGGGAAAGAAATCTTTCTTGTTCTCTTGTGTTCTCGGGCTGAAACAGTAACCTAAAGGAAGAACAAGATCAGATCTTGTGGCTTCAAATCATTCCCATTGCCGAATACACAATCATAAAGCTAGCGCTCTTGATTTTAAGCCATCTTTGCAAGTGTGTGTGTGAGAATAGAGGGAGTGGCGTAAAGGCTGTTCCTTGGCATTGGTGGTGAAGATCTAAGGTGGACACATCCTTCTTGGTTGCTGGTCATCATCAAAATCAAGTTTTAAAGGCATCTAAAGTTGTAAGTTTAAAACTCTAAAATTGCATGTTTCGATTCTTGTCATGGAATTGTATGGCATGTATGATAAACATTTTTGTTTTTTCGCTGTGCTATCATCACATTCATACCATGTCATATTCCATCAGTGGTATCAGAGCCTAAACATGCTTATTTTAGTGCTTTAGATGCATGAAAAAATTTATTAAAAATCGTCATTATGAAAACATGCAAATCTGAAATTTTCTGTTTTGAGTTTTTTGCATTGTTTTGGTGTAAAAACGATTTTAATTGATTAGATAGGTATTATAATTAATATGACATGTTAATATACTGTCCTAAGATGTTATTAGGGCTGGTAATGGTCGGATTTAATTATTTATACCTGATGGTACATGTTAATTATGAAACTAGGTGCTTGTTGGCATGTAAATTGCTAATTTAACAACTAGTTTTCAAAATTAAATGTAAAAACGTTTTTGGGATGTTTGTAAGTGATTTTTAAAGATTAAATATCAGGTCTGGACATATTTTAAATTTTGTTTTAATTCTGGTCCATGACAATTTAATTGATTAATTTTAAAATCACTTAAAACTATGTCTAGTTTGTGTTTGTTACATGTTTAATCAAGATTGTTTGTTTTGTTTTGATTAAAATGGTAAAAACACATTTAGATCAGATTGGTACAGAATATTAAATCAATGTTTATGGACTTATTTAGATTATTAAATGACTCATAAAATTGATTTATATATTTGTGCATTTTATGGCATTACATAAGTATTAAACAACTAGTTTTTGTTGTTTGTTTGTTTTTGCATGAATGCCGTGTACTATATATGTGTTCTTCATAATTTTATTTTTAATTCATGTTAGCACATATTATATGCATTTTTAATGTTTATGGGCTGTATGACATAAAATTAAAAATGGCATAATTGGAAATTATACTAGAGTTGATTTATAGCACAAATCTAACTAGTTAGTGCTTTGGGCTTTTAAGAGAACTTATTCAATAAGAGGATTTAGTCCATTTGGGCTTTGGCCCAGGCCCATCTGGGGTCTTCTCTTAAAGGTTCAAGTACACAATTTCCATTAATGGGCTTGGCTAAATTAATTAAAATTGGACTTTGTTTTATCCATCAATGCTATGTATATTTATTTGCTAATTTGGTGTGATGAATGGATATGCATGGTGCATTCATGGGCCCTGGGTTTTGTAATTAAATATGGCCTGCGAGCCATTATATTTTATTGTAAAAGTTTTTCATTTATTTCTTAGAATAGAATATATTTGAAGACTTTGTAAATCAAGACGAAGCCCACCGGAGTGGAGAAGCCGAACTCAAAGATTCTTATGTAATAGTATAGAATCTTAGTTGTAGGTTTTTGGGCCCATGTTTGTCACGCTTTACTTTATGCAATTATATATATATGCATGCTATGTATGGATGACAAAGCGTATGCCATGTAAGCCGTAATAAAATGAATCCCCAAAATAGTAAGTCACAAAGTTGCCTTCCTAATTCGAAACATGTCAAGGCATCGATCATCGGTCAAGTAGACTAGGAGTCCTAGATGCGCCCGATTATCTTTGTGAGGCATGGGTTGTGAATGTAGGTTGGACTTAACATGGAAAGGGATGCCCGGACCTAGGCAACTAATAAATGGGTTGTGCTATAACATCTTAAGATGTTAGCCCATTTGATCCAAGAGTCATGTACGAGACATGATTGGAGTTTTCCTACCTAAGTAACTTAACTTGTTAGGTGTACAAGCTCAGCTTGACTAATAAGTTGTTGTGAAAAGCGGATCTTGGCCCACATTAAATCACTAACGTGAATTATTTAAAGGGATATTAATTCGGTTTGTGGGATCATAAATAAGACCTCATTTAATCTTGCTAAATTTTATTGTAGATTGAAAATGGCATCTTCAAACAACAATTTCTCATTGCGATCGGTCCTTGAAAAGGAAAAATTGAATGGCACCAATTTCATAGACTGGTCTCGAAACTTAAGAATAGTTCTTAAGCAAGAGAAGAAGTCGTATGTTTTGGATGCACCCTTACCTGAGGAACCTGCTAGGAACGCTTATGTGGTTCAAAAGGAAACTTTTGAGACCAAGAAAAGTGACTCTAATGATGTGACCTATTTGATGCTAGCCACTATGGTGCCTGAATTGCAAAAGCAATTTATGGACCAAGAGGCCTATGCGATCATGGTGCACCTCAAGGAGATGTTCCAAGAGCAAGCTCGTCACGAGAGGTTCGTGACAACAAAGGCCTTAATTTCTTGCAAGATGGCTGAGGGTACTCCTGTTAGTACCCATGTACTCAAGATGAAAGGGTATCTTGATACTCTTGAGAAGCTTAAGGTACTAGTGCCAAAGGAATTGGCCACTGACTTGATCTTAGGATCATTGCCTGCTGCTTATGATCCATTTGTGATGAATTATAACATGCATGCAATGAACAAGTCAGTCACTGAGCTTCATGGGATGCTTAAGAATGCTGAAGAAAACATTCGGAAGACCAATCCCGTACTAATGGTTCAAAAGGGAATTAAGAAGGGACCTGCTAAGGGAAAGGGAAAGGGAAAACCCAAGTCAGTTGGGAGTGCACCTCAGGCCCAATCCAAGCCAAAGGCGTCAAAACTCAAAGAGAGTGAGAGCACTTGCTTCAATTGCAACAACATAGGGCATTGGAGGAAGAATTGCGCTCTCTTAAAGGAAGAACAAAAGAAGAATGGAGCCAAGGCGTCCAGTTCTGGTATTTTTGTTGTTGAAATTAACCTTTCTATTTCTACCACTTGGGTATTGGATACCGGTTGTGGTTCTCACATTTGTTCAAATGTGCAGGGGTTAAGAAATAGGCGGTTACTTGGGAAAAATGAAGTGGACCTCCGTGTGGGGAATGGAGCACGAGTTGCTGCCATGGAGATAGGCGACTATCACCTCACTTTACCTTTCGGACTTTGTATTGTTTTGAATAATTGTTATTATGTGCCTGCTATGAGCAAAAACATTATTTCAGTTTAATGTTTGGATAATGATGAATTTGATTTTATTATTAAAAATGGCAATACTCATATTCGTCGCCAAGGCATTTCTTATGGCAATGCCATGTTGCAAAATGGCCTTTATATCCTTGATTTACAAAACAAAGAGTCCATATACAACATTAATACAAAGAGGGTTAAATCAAATGAATTGAACCCTACTTACTTCTGGCATTGTCGCTTAGGACATGCAAACAAAAAACGCATTTCAAGACTCCACAAAACTGGAGTGCTTGGGTCATTCGACTTAGAGTCTTATGATACATGCAAGCCATGTTTGCATGGAAAATTGACAAAGAGTCCTTTTAATAAAAAAGGCGAGAGGACTAATGGCTTGTTGGAACTAATACATACCGATGTATGTGGACCTTTAAGTACACGTGCTAGAGGTGGTTTTAGCTACTTCGTGTCATTCACAGATGACTTCAGTAGATATGGCTATGTCTATCTAATGAAGTACAAGTTTGAAACTTTTGAGAAATTCAAAGAGTTTAAGAACGAAGTAGAAAACCAACTTGGCAAAAGTATAAAAGGCATTCGATCAGATCGAGGTGGCGAATACTTAAGCCAAGAGTTTGACAGTCATCTAAAGGAGTGTGGTATTATTTCACAGCTCACTCCTCCTGGAACACCTCAATGGAATGGTGTGTCCGAAAGGAGAAATCGAACTCTGTTGGACATGGTTCGATCTATGATGAGTCAAGCTAATCTTCCTATCTCTTTTTGGGGTTATGCATTAGAAACTGCTGCGTTTCTATTAAACCGTACTCCAACTAAAGCAGTTGAGAAGACACCATACGAGGTATGGACTGGGAAAGAACCCAATATGTCTTTTCAGAGGATTTGGGGCTGTGAAGCACATGTTAAGAAATTAACAACTGACAAACTAGAGTCCAAATCCAGTGTTTGCTTGTTTGTGGGGTATCCTAAAGAAACAAAGGGATACTACTTTTACTCACAAGCCGAGAACAAAGTATTTGTTGCTCGCAAGGCTGTTTTCTTGGAAATGGAGTTCCTTCTCAAGAAAGACAGTGGGAGTAAAGTAGAACTTGGAGAAATTCAAGCACCACAAACTCCTATAGAGGATGGTTTGGAAATGGGATCAAGTTCACATCAAGTTGTGGAACAAGAACCCATTACACAAGAACCTAGAAGGTCCGGTAGGGTACGTCAGGAGATTGAGAGATATGGATTTCTAATCACTGACAGTGACACTATTGAGTTAGTAGATCGTGAGGATCCTACTACGTACCGAAAAGCTATTGAGAGCCCAGACTCGGAAAATTGGCTTGAAGCCATGAAATCCGAGATGCAATCAATGTACGATAACCAGGTTTGGACCTTGGTTGATCCACTGGAAGGTGCTAAGGTAATTGAATGCAAGTGGCTATTCAAACTCAAAGCTGATAAGACCTACAAAGGTAGACTAGTAGCAAAAGGTTTTCGACAAACTCATGGTGTAGACTATGACGAGACCTTTTCGCCTGTAGTCATGCTCAAATCCATTAGGATCTTGCTTGCCATAGCAGCATATCATGATTATGAGATATGGCAAATGGATATCAAAACTGCTTTCCTTAACGGAAATTTACTTGAGGATGTGTATATGACACAGCCTGAAGGTTTTGTCAATCCCAAGCATCCTAAGAAGGTTTGCAAGCTTCAAAAATCCATTTATGGATTAAAGCAAGCATCCCGAAGTTGGAATCTTCGTTTTGATGAGGCAGTCAAAGAATTTGACTTCATCAAGAACGAAGATGAGCCTTGTGTGTACAAGAAGGTTAGTGGGAGCATAGTAGTATTTCTAGTTCTATATGTGGACGACATCCTTCTCATTGGGAATGACATTCCAACATTACAAAAGGTTAAGCAATGGTTGGGAAAATTTTTCTCAATGAAAGACTTAGGTGAAGCCGAGACAATACTTGGTATTCGAATCTATAGAGATAGATCGAATCGGCTCTTGGGACTAAGTCAAGAAAAGTACATAGAAAAAGTACTAAAGCATTTTAGTATGGGAGACTCAAAGAAACAGTGCCCTAAAACCAAAGAGGAAAGGGACAACATGAGTAGAATCCCATATGCATCTGCTATTAGATCTATCATGTACGCTATGTTATGTACTAGATTAGATGTTGCTCATGCACTGAGTATAACCAGTAGGTTTCAGCAAGACCCTGGTGAGAAGCACTGGTCAGCTGTAAAAGGGATTCTGAAGTACCTGCGAAGGACTAAGGATCACTTCTTAGTGTATGGTGGTCAAGAAGAGCTCGTCATTTTAGACCAGCACTCAGGATTCTAGATCGCAATCTGGGTTTGTTTTTGTTTTGAATAGTGGTGCTGTCAGCTGGAGAAGCTCAAAGCAAGAAACCGTTGCCGACTCAACTACTGAATTTGAGTATATTGCAGCAAGTGAGGCTGCAAAAGAGGCTGTTTGGATTAAAAATTTCATTTCTGGATTAGGAGTGGTCCCAAGCATCCTAGATCCATTAGAAATTTTCTGTGACAACAACGGGGCCATAGCACAGGCCAATGAGCCCCGGTCACACCAGAAATCCAAACACATACTCAGGAGGTACCACCTGATCAGAGAAATCATTGATTGTGGGGATGTTAAGGTTAGCAAGATAGCAAGTGAAGACAATGTAGCAGATCCTTTGACGAAACAGTTACGTCCAAATCTGCACGAAGCTCATTTGAGAGCGTTCGGTCTTAGGGCTATGCCCAATTGGGACTAGTATTAGTGGGAGATTGTTAGTGTAAGCCCTAGCCCTAATGCATTGTAACGAAACACTTGAAATTAATAAAATGAGGCATTAGTTTTATCTTTTGTATTCCTGTGCATATCAATTGATAAAACTATCCAAGAATGTTGTTTCGGTTTAAGTTATCATGTGTGAGGCACATGGTTGTAAGACCTTGAAACAAATGAGACTTCATTCTAAATATCCCTAGTTAGTCATTGTTATGGGAATAACAATGAATTAAGACTAGTATGCTCTCTCTGATATTATGAGTTCTGTCTTACGGATCATTAGGACAAAAGTGCCAATCAGAGATCATAGATACATGTTAAAGAACATGGTATCTGGATACGATCCGCTCATGAGAACACTACATGGTACAAGTCATAAGTGTTTCTCATATGCAAGTTTTGTATCGGAGTTCTTAGACCTGAAATCTCTATGAAATTCTTTATGAATTACTATGTACATTGACATACACCTAACGTGCTCGTAACAGAGTGACAAGTACGGGTATGATTAGGCATGCATTAATTCATGTTAGAGAGCATGAGAGAAGTGAAGGGATTACCCCTCTCAATAAGAGAGAAAATATCATCGGCCACTTGATCAGTGAACTGAGAAGTGTATGGCCATACCGAGATGAAATAATGATTAATCATTATTTATCTGAGAGTTCAGTGTCACTGGAATATCAAGAAAGGAATTAATATATATAAGGATGACTGGTTCCATGCCTTATATTAATTCTGATATTTATGGGTAAGGGACTATGCAAAATTGCATTAGGTCACTAAATGCCATATGCATTTTCATTTAATTTGGAATGCTATAATATCTTGCTAGAGAATATATATATAGCCTTTGAATTAATTTATTAATTCATTGCCAACATTAAATGGACCTATAGGATCGCACACAAAGCATTGGGCTTAAAATATTTAAATTGTGTATTGGGAATTAATTTGGACTTTTATTTAAAGTCAAATTAATGCATAAAATGGGTAAACAGATTTTTGCCTAAAACAGCTAGCTGTTTTAGGCAAATCTGCAAAAACAGTTTTTTTGCCTAAAACAGCTAACTGTTTCAGGCAAAACTGTCAAGGTGCGATTTTGCCTAAAACAGCTAGCTGTTTTAGGCAAATCTGTTAAGCCACGATTTTGCCTAAAACAGCTAGCTGTTTTAGGCAAAATTGTTGAACTGTCTTTTTGCCTGCAAATCTGTTAACAGTTGGTCACGAGATAAATTTGTTGGCATGTGCTAGGTTTAATTTCAATTGATTAATTATCTATGTATAATTAAGTTAATTGAGTATTAAATCCTAATTTGTATTTAATCAAAATATAATACTTGAGAGGGAATTAAAGTAGCCAAAATTCAAACTAAAATACTAGTTGAATTCGGCAACTTATCGCCTTAAATAAGTAAGTTTGTTTTGATTAAATGACTAATGCCATTTGAATTTAAATTCTAATGAAATTTAAATTAAGATATATCTCTTAATTAGGAAGTGATGGAGGCTGAAATTAACACTTAATTTTCGGCACTCACACTTGACCTAAATTGAGTGATATATATTAATGAATTAAATGAATAAAATGGTATGCCGTTTTGCTATTTTTCTCTCTTGGCCGAAATACTCAAGGGGAAAGAAATCTTTCTTGTTCTCTTGTGTTGTCGGGCTGAAACAGTAACCTAAAGGAAGAACAAGATCAGATCTTGTGGCTTCAAATCATTCCTATTGCCGAATACACAATCATAGAGCTAGCACTCTTGATTTTAAGCCATCTTTGCAAGTGTGTGTGTGAGAATAGAGGGAGTGGCGTAAAGGCTGTTGCTTGGCATTGGTGGTGAAGATCTAAGGTGGACATATCCTTCTTGGTTGCTGGTCATCATCAAAATCAAGTTTTAAAGGCATCTAAAGTTGTAAGTTTAAAACTCTAAAATTGCATGTTTCGATTCTTGTCATGGAATTGTATGGCATGTATGATAAAATTTTTTGTTTTTCCGCTGTGCTATCATCACATTCATACCATGTCATATTCCATCAACTACATAGCTTAATGTCATTTGTGATCTCAAAATAGTTATGTTATCAATCCTTAGACCTGAGATTATCACAGTATCCTACATGACAAACATTATGTTTTGACATTATCAAACATTATCTTTAATTTGATAATCATAAAGGTTACGATTGGATCTAATGAGAATCATGCAGAGGATAGTGAATAATCAAGAAGGAATTTGTCCCTCTCTTATGAGAGAGATATCTATTAGGCCCTTCGATAAGTAAGACTGAGAAATTTATGGCTGTGCTCAAATGAATTAACGGAGTGATCAATATCATTTGATATTATCAGTTTACTTAGTGATTGAGAAATTATATGTTTGGACTATATAAGTTTGACATGGACCATGACTTATGTTTAAACAAGATATCATGTGACAAAGGGATTATAACAAGTTCTATTAAGGTTAAAATCGAATTATCGATATTCATATTATTTGGATAGTAATAATGTCTTGCTAGATGCCACTAATGACTTGTGGGCCCATGATGGGATTGGGGCCCATTGCCAATATAATATGAATCTATTGGGTCGTACACATAGAGTGTGATGAATTGACTAAGGGTTAATTCGGGCATTTCAAATTTTATTTTGTGATAAATTAAAATTTGAAATAAATAATAATAATAATAATTAATATTAATATTAATATTATTCTTATTCTTATTTTAAATAAGAAATAAGGTATTTCTTATTTTAATAAGAAAAGTGGGCCCAAAGTTTTATCTCTCTTAATTCGAGTTAGGTTAACTATATATATATATATATGGATGTATATCTAAAACCCTAATTAAGCATAAAGAGTGAGTAGTTGCCACTCAATAGAAAAACAAAAGAAAATTATTTTTCTTCTGTAATCTCAAAAGAGAGAAAACAAATCTTAGCTGCCAAAGAAGGGAGCTAGCACCCCACACGATTCTCTTCATTGCATTCGTGTGTGGATACCGGTAGAGGGTGTCATATCGTGTGAAGTTGCACCTACAATTCGATTTATCTACACTTCGAGAGGTTGGTAATCATTACATTCCTTTTTTTTATTGAATCAATTGGATCGCTTGGCTCTGTGGTGGGTTTCCTTTTTTGCTGGGAATTTTTAATCTAATATTTTTAAACCCATCAATACCAAAATATACTAAGTTTCTAAAGGAAATTTGTTCTAACAAAAATAAATTAGAAGGGTTAGGAATAGTCTATTTGTCTGAGAATTGTAGTGCTATCTTAACCAACAAATCTCTAAAGAAACTAAAGGATCCTGGTAGCTTCACGTTGCTATGTGAACTAGGGGATAACTTTGTTTGGCATGCTCTATATGATCTAGGTGTAAGTATTAATCTTATGCCTCATTCGATTTGCAAGAAGTTAAATTTAGGGAATTTGAAAGAGATGAGCATGCTACTTAATAGAAGGCTAACAATTCCATGAAGACACCCAAGGGAGTCATAGAAGTTTTGCTAGTAAAAGTTGGAAAGTTCATATTTCTAGTGGACTTCGTGGTGCTACAAATAGATGAAGATCAAACCATTCGCTTGATAGTTGGATGACCGTTTCTAAACACAATCAAAGCATTAATAGATGTGCATGGGAAAATAGTCACATTAAGATTCAATGATGAGAAGATGACTTTCGAAGTTGCCAAGATGACGAAACACCCATCATGTGAATTTATAGAGTCGGTTTGCTTTGTTAAAAGCTACCTTGGAGAGACCAAGATCAAGGCTAAAGAATTGTTGGTGGATGACATTTTGGGAAAGTGGCTAATGGATCCCAAGGAAGAAAAAAATGCAAGTTCAAAGGGTGAAAGTCTAACAACCAAGTGGTCCGAAGGGAATTTGCCAAAAAAGTATAAGATAAATGTTGAGGGAAGCCATGGTCATTTAACTCCATGCTTAAGTTTACAAGACAAATTTAAGTTTGGTATTAGGGCAGAGAAATTCGAGCCTTTGGACGTACCACAAGAACATAGAAAGTCAAGCTGGTGACTTGTTAAATCTAGAACTTCTTCGAATTTAAATCTTTGAACTTATTTCCTTTAATTACATCTTTAATTTCTATTTAAATTTGTTGCTTCATGTCCTTGTTTTTAATATTAATAAGTGGTTAATTTTATGTTATGAACTCTTGCTAAGTGTTGTAATGATTATATGCATGTGTAAAAGGGTGAAAATTTTCTAAGTATGCAAAAATTTTGTTAGACTCGGTAGAGACCAACTAGTATCCATCGTATCCAATTTATTGTTTAATTTCTGGAATAGGGCACTCAGCTAAGACCATTGGTCTCTACCATGTGCAATACCTTAGTTCGGTTACAAAAGGTATCACCCGGTCAAGACCAATCGGTCTCAGCCTTATGCAAGTTGAGTTTTTATTCTAGTAGGGTCACTTGATGTCATGTAATATGTCTACTTTTTAGTGTGTGTTTTCTCTTATTTATGTAACTAAGTATGTAATATTATGAGTATTTTATGTGTTTATATTCAACTTATGTGTTTATGTGTGTTTTTAGGTTAAAGATGGTGAAGTGTGAAGAAGAATGAAAAGAGGGTGAAGTGTAAAGAAGAATGAAGAGCTGGTGAAGATTCGAAGATGAAGATCACGAGTCGTGAAGTAGATCATGACCCGAACAAAAATTCACGAGACGGAATGGAGATTCACGAGTGAGGCAGAGAAGAAAGGCTCACGACTCGGCATCTTGTTCATGAGTCATGAAGTAGATCACGACTCAAAAGGAGGCTCACGAGTCCAGAAGATTAGGTGAAGTTTATCACGACTCGTGAGGCTGTTCACGAGTCGGACAAGAAACTGCTTCGCAAGCGTCGTCACTTTTGCACCCGATT
Organism: Excoecaria agallocha; assembly: GCA_037975025.1. NCBI lineage: Eukaryota > Viridiplantae > Streptophyta > Magnoliopsida > Malpighiales > Euphorbiaceae > Excoecaria > Excoecaria agallocha. The sequence goes on along the minus strand of CM075808.1, from coordinate 85,847,707 downwards.
TTTCAGCCAAACACTATGTCTTTTCAGAGTAGCCTTTCGTGGTTTCTAAGGGGACATATCTATAGAGTTAGACTCTATATAAATGGGAGAAAAACTCTAGTTAAGTGATCGAAAAAAAAATCAACAAATTCTTTTACTGTTTTCTTAAGAACATTTTAGTTGTTTTGGACAATTTCATTTTTACTTCGTTTTAGAGGATGAAAAAAGAGCAAAGCCAAATGAATAAGAGATTTATCAGAAGGTCAAAATAGAAAGTAAACCCTCGGGAGTGATGTTTTCTTGTCTCTTATTTCATCTTTATTGTAATTTTGTTTATGGCTAAGTTCTTTTGGTACATTATAACTAATTAATATAAGTTGTTATTCATCTACTTATCTTTGTCTATTGAATATTTATTTTATTTATGTATGAAGTATGATTTAAGTTTGTTTAAGTGCTTTGATTTGCTTAGTATGCTTGATCACCATATTAAGTATGTTAGTCATTTAATTCACAATGAGAGTTGGAATTCTTTGATGGAAAGTTAAATGAATTTACTTAAAGCATTGAATTCACTTAGAGATAAGGAATTCACTTTAAGGAGTTAAAGAATTGGCATAGAACTTCATAGTTTTTATTTATCTCTATAATGACATGAGAATGCTTATAGACTCTAAGTAAGAACATTCTTTATTGACAATGAGAATTGCTTTAAAGAATGTTGGCTAAATTCTCCATTCATACAATTATTAATTAATTCAAAGATGAACTTGTTTTTATTTGGTTATAATGTATGTCCATCCCACCTTTTAAGTAATCTATTATCCAAAATTAACTTAATATATTTTAAGTAGTTTAGTATTTACATTAATTGCATGATTTTAATTAAATTTGTTACCTATCCATTTACTTGTTATATCAATATAAAATTTGCCCCGTTCCCTTTGGAACGATACCCTACTCATACTATACGCAGTCTAGTGAGACTAAGGGTTCAATTAAATCCCAATCAGATTTTGGCACCATTGTCAGGGAACGGTTTAAATGAATTTTTATTGATTAATACAAAAGAGTAGATGTTTTAGGATATAATGATATAAATTAGTTATTTTGATGTACGAAATTTTATTTGGCATTTTGTTTGTTTTAGTATTAGAGTTTTTGTAATACTTTTAGACTAAAAGTATCTTTGATTTGTGTAGGGAACTTAGAAGGAAGCTACAAGAGGAAGTTAGATTGCAAGTAGAAGGAGAACAAAGTGCGAAGTTGGAGGAAGGTCATAATATTCCAATTATGGCGGGTGAAGAAAGGAGAACGCTTTGTGATTTTTCGATGCCAAATATTTCAAAAAGTTTTGGAGGGATAGTGGCACCGGCTATTGCTAATAACAATTTCGAGATCAAGCCAGGTGTCATTCAACTGGTGCAAAATAATCAATTTGGAGGTTTGCAAGGGGAAGACCCTTATGCTCATATCCTTGCTTTTCTTAATGTGTGTGCTACATTTATAATTAATGGAGTGAGTAATGATGCCATTAGACTTAGGTTATTTCCGTTTTCTTTAAAAGAAAAGGCTCAAATTTGGCTTGCTAGTATACCTAGTAGGACAATTACTACATGGGACAAATTAAAACAAGCTTTTCTTCTTAAGTATTTTCCGCCACATAAAACGGCAAAATTTAGAAATCAAATATCTACATTTAAACAATTGCCTAATGAAACCATTTATATCTCTTGGGAAAGATTTAAGGAACTTCAAAGGGAATGTCCTCATCATGGCTTGCCGAATTGGATGATTCGTCAAATCTTTTACAATGGGTTAATGAAGGAAAATAGAAATATTGTTAATGCTGCTTTAGGTGGGAAATGATTGGAGAAAACTGCTAAGGAAGCTGAAACTTTGTTGAAAGAATTAGCCTCACAAGGCTATATGGGAGAAGAACCCACTATGGCGAAGGCTAAGGGGTTTTTGGAATTGGATTCCATTAATCTTTTGACGGCTAAGGTAGAAGCTTTGACAAAAATGTTTTGCAAGTTGCCTCATATCCCTCCTATGGAAGATTCTCAAAAATTGAATCTTTGAGCAAGGATGAGGATATATCATCAAAGATATCTAAGGAGGAAATCAAGCTTGAACTCAAGCCACTACCAACAAGCTTAAGGTACGAATTTCTAGATGCAAATTCTCAATTACCATTTATTGTTAATTCATCAATTGCTAAGCATAATGTGGATGCTTTACGTGGTATTTTACTTGCTCATCGAAATGCTATGGGATATTCAATTAGTGATTTAAAAGGGATTGCACCTAAGGTTTGCATGCATAAAATTTTATTGGAGGAGGATTCTAAGCCGTCTATTAAAGGTCAAAGAAGGCTTAATCCAACTCTTAAAGAGGTTGTGAGGAAGGAAATAATTAAATTGCTTGATAATGGTATAATTTATTCTATAAGTGATAGCAAGTGTGTGAGCCCAATTCAAGTTGTCCCTAAGAAGGGTGGTTTGACTGTAATTCGTAATGATAGCAATGATTTAATTCCTACTAGGACTATCATGGGTTGGCTTGTGTGGACTATAGGAAGTTAAATAAGGCTACAAGAAAGGACCATTTTCCTTTACCCTTTATTGATCAAGTTATTGAAATATTGGCTAATTTATCTTACTTTTGCTACTTAGATGGGTTGAGTGGTTTCTATCAAATACCAATTCATCCATATGACCAATCTAAGACAACTTTTACATGCCCATATGGAACTTTTGCATTTAAGAGAATGCCTTTTGGTTTGTGTAATGAACCAGCTACATTTCAAAGATGCATGTTTTCTATCTTTAGTGATCTTATTGATCAACGTGTAGAAATTTTCATGGATGACTTTAGTGTGTATGGCACTAATTATGAGGATTGTTTATCTAATCTTTCTAAGGTGTTTGATAGATGTATGGAGCATGGTTTGGTTTTAAATTGGGAGAAGTGCCATTTTATGGCTCAAGAGGGTATTGTTTTAGGACATTTAGTTTCTAATAGAGGGATTGAAGTTGATAGAGCTAAAATTGAAATAATTGCTAATTTGCCTCCTCCTAAAAATGTTAGAGATGTTATAAGCTTTCTAGGCCATGCTGGTTTTATAGGAGGTTTATTAAAGATTTTTCTAAGATAGCTAAACCCTTATGCACGTTGCTAGGTAAAGATGTTTATTTTCGTTTTGATGAGGCATGTCTTAAATCTTTTGAAACACTTAAACATGCTCTTGTCACTTCACCGGTGTTACAACCACCAAATTGGGATCAACCTTTTGAATTGATGTGTGATGCTAGTAATTATTCGGTAGCGGCTGTTTTAGGGCAAAGAATTGATGGGAAGCCTTCTGTTATTTATTATGCTAGCAAATTACTAGATGATGCCCAAATTTATTACTCCACAACTAAAAAAGAACTCTTAGCTATTGTGTATGCTTTTGATAAATTTAGGGCTTATCTTGTAGGGCAAAAAGTTATTATCTATTCTGATCATGCTGCTCTTAAATATCTCTTAAGTAAGAAAGATGCTAAACCTAGATTGTTGAAATAGATTTTAATGTTACAAGAGTTTGATTGGGAAATAAGAGATAAAAAGGGGAAGGAGAATTTAGTTACGGACCATTTATCTAGGTTGACCCAATGTGTTTTCAAGATAATGATGATGGGGTACCTATTGATGAAGCTTTTCATGGGGAACATCTTTTTAGTGTAGTTTCCAAGGAAACTCCTTGGTTTATTGATATAGCAAACTACCTAGTAAGTGGTATGCTTCCTTATGGTTTAGATTATAGGCAAAGGAAGAAATTCCTTCATGATGTGAAGTTTTACTATTAGGAAGAACCTTTATTATATAGGAGATGTGCTGATTGATTGATTAGGAGGTGTCTTCCTCATGAAGAAGTTGGTGAAGTATTAGCTCATTGTCATTCTTATGCTGTAGGTGGTCACTTTGGGGTTTCTAAGACAGCTTTTAAGGTTTTACAAGCTGGTTTTTGGTGGCCTACATTGTTTAAGGATGTTAAGGACTTTGTATTAAGTTGTGATAAGTGCCAAAGAATGGGAAATTAGTCTAGGAGGAATGAAATACCTTTACATGGTATTTTAGAAGTTGAATTGTTTGATGTATGGGGTATGGACTTTATGGGACCATTTACTAGTTCTTTAGGGAATAGGTATATTTTAGTTATGGTGGATTATGTATCTAAGTGGGTGGAAGCAATTCCAACCATTACAAATGATGCCACGGTGGTTAAGAAGATGCTTAAGAAAGTTATATTTCCTAGATTTGGAACACCTAGGGCCATTATTAGTGATGATGGGTCTCATTTTTGCAATAAAGTTATAGAGCAATTATTGAGAAAATATAATGTGACTCATAAAATTGCTACACCTTATCATCCCCAAACTAGTGGACAAGTTGAGATTAGCAATAGAGAGCTTAAGTGGATTTTAGAGAAAACTGTCTCAAGGTCAAGAAAAGATTGGGCACTTAAGTTAGATGATGCTCGTTGGGCATATAGAACAACTTTCAAAACTCTTATAGGTCTTACACCTTATCAATTGGTTTATGGTAAGTCTTTTCATTTGCCGGTTGAGATTGAACATAAAGTTTATTGGGCAACTAGGGTGTTAAATTTTGATATGCAATAAGTTGGTAGGAAGAGATTGATTCAATTACAAGAGTTAGAGGAACTTCGTATGAATGCCTATGAAAATGCCAAGTTATATAAATAAAGAACTAAATCATGGCATGATAAACATGTACTAAAGAAAGAATTTCAAGTTGGTGACATGGTTTTGTTGTATAATTCTCGATTGAAGCTTTTTCCTGGAAAATTAAAGTCTAGATGGTCGGGACCTTTCAAGGTTGTTCAAGTTTTTTCTTATGGGGTTTTTGATATTGCTAATGATAAAGGAGAGATTTTAAAGGTAAATGGACATAGATTGAAGCCTTATTTCATTGGTGATGCATTGGTTCCTACTCATAAAGTTTCTTTGATAAATTCTTCTTTTGCCTACTCCTAATATTCTTTTTGTTTTTCCTTATTTCTTTTAGTTTGAATTTATTTATTTTATGGTTTGATTGTAGACTATATTATATGTTTTATATATTTTTTATGTTCCTTAGCTTATTTTTCTTTGTTACTTTAATTTTTGGATCAAGTTGTTAAGATTTTGTAAAGAATTACATCATGTTCATGAGTGCATCACGACTCGTGAATGTGTTCATGAGTATTCCAGAGGCTCTATCCATTCAGTCGTGAGCAAGATCACTAGTCATGAAGAGTATCACGCGTAGTACAGAAGCGAAAGGCTCACGAGTCATGAGATTCCTGCCAAGTCGTGACCATTGCTTCCTTAACACTCATTGCCTTCTCTTCACGAGTCGTGAGGAACATGCCGACTCGTGAAGCACTATTCCATGGGTTATGAGTCGTGATTTTTCACCTCTTGTTTTTATTTTTATTTCATTTTCATTTCTTTAATTCACTTTTATTTCTTCTAATTAGGAGTATTAGCGGTTTTTAATTGGATTAACTACCCTTTATTAACTTAAATTTAAGAGGGGGGATGGTTATACCTTAAATTAGGGTTTCTAAACGTCATCTCTTTTCATTTTTCCCTTCTTCTTCTTCTATAAATACTGTGGTAGTTTACTTTTCATTTTTTTTTACATTCTCTTTCTTTTACTCCTCTCGTACACTTCTTTCTCTTCAACTGTAACTTGCATTTCCTTTTGTCTCTTTGTTTTTCTTTCTCTGCAACATTTTCTTCCCATTTCCCTTATTTTCATTCACGTTACACATTGTTATCTCTGCTTCCTTTCTCTTTAACAACCATGGTAAGGACAAAGAACGTTGCAGCTTAAAGGGGTCATCAAGGAGAAGATGAAGCACCACTACAGAGTTTACAGACCGACTTTGGTGCTCCATTCCCTCTTTCTTCCATTCATGAAGGTAACAGATTCCTTGTTCTCAAAGATAAAGAAAAATCTCAATGTAAGTATTTTCCCACCTCTTTGCTTGAACAAGTGGGTGTTCTTGATGAAGTGAATGAGATGTTGTCTCAATGTGACCTCTTGCGTTTTGTTAATATGCATGAGCAGTTCTACACTGATTTAGTTTTGGAGTTTTACACAAATTTCAAAGAAAATGCTGATAATCCTAGACTTGTAGACTTACGATTGAATGGTGTTGATCATACTCTTACTTATTTCATGATGCATCGTATGTTTGGTTTTAAACCAAGTGGATTATGTACTCCTCCTAAGAGTTATAGACCTAATGATTTTTGGACCTTTCTTACTGGTTTGACTACACCATATAGGGCTAGAGAGGCTAAATCCATGTTTATATCGGACTTGAAATATTGAATTTTGCATAAGATTCTTGCCTTCATTGCCTTCAACAAGCCTGAATTTAATAGAGTTTCTAGTCATGAACTGTTTTTTGATGTGGTGTGTGTATAATCGTAAGTCTATATGTTGGTCTTATTGGATTTTCAAACAATTATTGAATTGTGTTGGTCACCCAGAGTCCCCTATCACATATGGTCATGTCATAGCTACTATTGCTAGGGGAATTGATATTGATTTGCGTATTTATGATGGTGTACTTCCATGCATATATTTTTCTAAGCATTTATTTGTAAGAGGAGAAGTCGCTAACAATTCCTTTCAATACATACCACCTATATATCATTCTTGTTGGAAGGAATTACCAAGCACTTCTACTCCCTAAGTGGCTGCTATGGAAAGTACTTCGAAAGAGTCAAGGCCAACGGAGTTAGGGCAAAGTGATGATCCTATGGAGGGTACACCTAGTCATTCACCTGTTTTCACACCAACTGCTAGATCTTATTCCAATATCACCACTTCCATGTTCAATCAATTGCTACACAATCAATCCACCATCCAAAATCAATTGGCTTCCTTAGAGCAAGCCACAAGTCAATTGGTTCATCGTCACCGCTGTCTTGAACACAAGGTGGACGCTTTCATCGCCCAAGCGGGCTATGAGGTCCTATCACCTCCACCTTCACCATGAATTTGAGGGGAGTTTTCTTTCCTCGCTTTTGATTATTTTTAATTTTCTTTTTGTTTGTGTGTTTGTTTTGTTTCTCCACATTGAGGATAATGTGTGTTCTAAGTGTGGGGGAGCACTTGTGTGTATATGTTGTTTGTTTATCTTTTTCTTTATTTAGACTAACTTTTATAGTGAGTTTTATTATAAGTATTGCTCATATTGTATGTAATATAGGTTGTTATGAAGATTCATCTACCTTTTATACTCATTTGATTAGTTATTCAAGATTTTTGGCATGTGTTTTATGTTTTTAAGTTATCTCTTTTTACTTCTTTCAACATTTTAGGTTATTTAGTCTCTTCATTAACTATGCTTTAAGGTTAGAATATGCTCATTTAGTTTAAGATTTTAGGATTTTAGTTGCTTCATGGAAACTATAGCCATAATACTTACCTTTAGCCTTTCAATAATGGATGAGGACCATTATATCTAAAAAAAAATGATGACAAATAAACTAAATAAAGCAAGATGCATATCTAAAAGCTTAATAAAGTATGGGATGGAGCGTAAAACGCACCCAATACTACATTCTCTTGTTATTCATGGGATAAAGTCTAAAAGTATACCCATGCTAAAAAAGAAGAAGAAAAAGAAAGAAAAGAAAAGAAAAAATATGAAAAAACATATAGTCTAAAAATTCCATGAGATAGGTTTAACGGTATGTGTGCTTTTTAATTGTCCAAAAAGGCAACTATAGTCTTAGAATCTTAGGCTTTATGATCATTATTCTCTCTTGAGCATGGTTAGTCTTGAGACTTTATATTCTTGATGTTGAATTTAGTAAATTTAGGTGACTTGATGATTTAAGATGCATGTTTTAAGTCTTGATGTACTAATATTTTGAGTGTTAAGGTGTTTGAATTCAAATCAATATTATCTTAAGTGACAATTGAGCAATGCTTTATAATGTAACTTACTTAGTTTGACTTGAGATTAAATTTTCTCACTTTTCTCTTTCTTGGGGACAAGCAAAGTTTAAGTGGGGGGGAATTTGATCTCATGTAATATGTCTACTTTTTAGTGTGTGTTTTCTCTTATTTATGTAACTAAGTATGTAATATTATGTGTATTTTATGTGTTTATGTTTAATTTATGTGTTTATGTGTGTTTTTAGGTTAAAGATGGTGAAGTGTGAAGAAGAATGAAAAGATGGTGAAGTGTGAAGAAGAATGAAGAGCTGGTGAAGATTCTAAGATGACGATCACGAGTCGTGAAGTGGATCACGACTCAAACAAGAATTCACGAGACGGACTAGAGATTCACGAGTGAGGCAGAGAAGAAAGGCTCACGACTCGGCATCTTGTTCACGACTCGTAAAGTAGATCACGACTCGGAAGGAGGCTCACGAGTCCAGAAGATTAGGTGAAGTGGATCACGACTCATGAGGGTGTTCATGAGTCGGACAAGAAACTGCTTCTCAAGCGTCGTGACTTTTGCACCCGATTTTTCAGCCAAACACTATGTCTTTTCAGAGTAGCCTTTTGTGGTTTCTAAGGGGACATATCTGTAGAGTTAGACTCTATATAAATGGGAGAAAAACTCTGGTTAAGTGATCAGAAAAAAATCAACAAATTCTTTTACTGTTTTCTTAAGAACATTTTAGTTGTTTTGGACAATTTCATTTTTACTTAGTTTTAGAGGATGACAAAAAGAGCAAAGCCAAAGGAATAAGAGATTTATCAGAAGGTCAAAATAGAAAGTATACCCTTGGGAGTGATGTTTTCTTGTCTCTTATTTCATCTTTATTGTAATTTTGTTTATGGCTAAGTTCTTTTGGTACATTATAACTAATTAATATAAGTTGTTATTCATCTACTTATCTTTGTCTATTGAATGTTTATTTTATTTATGTATGAAGTATGATTTAAGTTTGTTTAAGTGCTTTGATTTGCTTAGTATGCTTAATCACCATATTAAGTATGTTAGTCATTTAATTCACAATGAGAGTTAGAATTCTTTGATGGAAAGTTAAATGAATTTACTTAAAGCATTGAATTCACTTAGAGATAAGGAATTCACTTTAAGGGGTTAAAGAATTGGCATAGAACTTCATAGTTTTTATTTATCTCTATAATGACATGAGAATGCTTATAGACTCTAAGTAAGAACATTCGTTATTGACAATGAGAATTGCTTTAAAGAATGTTGGCTAAATTCTCCATTCATACAATTATTAATTAATTCAAAGATGAACTTGTTTTTATTTGGTTATAATGTATGTTCATCCCGTCTTTTAAGTAATCTATTATCCAAAATTAACTTAATATATTTTAAGTAGTTTAGTATTTACATTAATTGCATGATTTTAATTAAAATTGTTACCTATCCATTTACTTTTTGTTATATCAATATAAAATTTGCCCCGTTCCCTTTGGAACGATACCCTATTCATACTATACGCAGTCTAGTGAGACTAAGGGTTCAATTAAATCCCCATCATCACTCAGTAGTGACCAATTGATCGCAATCATGTGCTATTGAGAGTTAAATGTGTATAATTTTGGACACTCAGTTGAGACCATTGGTCTTAGTCATGTGTATATGAATCATTTTGGTACAGAATGGGTCTCAATCATGTGCAATCAGAGTTTTTCAAATTATAAGGGGGTGGCTCGACGGAGATCAATTAGTCTCAGCCATGCCTTTCAAAATTTCAAAAGCTGTGCATTTTGAGTCTTCTATCTGACTCGATCAAGACCATTTGGTCTTAGCCATGTCCCTACGGCACTCTATCATGTCTGCCTATAAATAAACCCATAAGATATGTCTTTTCAACTTACTTTTTCATTTCCCCTCATAATTTCTTTTAATTATAGAATTTCCCCACACAATTTATCCTCTTACTGTGCATCTTTGTCCTTATAAAGCCTTTAAAACAAGTAAGTATCCAATATGCCTTGTTTTCAATTTCATCTCTTTCTCTCATTTCTAACTTTTCTTAAGAATGCTTTAGGAGTAAAGATACCATTTTGAGCTTCCATGTGTGTGAAATCTGCTTTGAGTGTTTTATGTTTTTTACATGTTTAGAGTAAGGTTTAGATTTAATCATTCCAAATTACTTTCATCATCATTGAGGGCTGCTTCATAAATTGTTGCTTTGACCATTTTGAGTAATAAATTTTGCATTAACTTAATTTGAATTAGTGTATTTTAGTGTAAATATTATGTATGCATGGCATGTGTTTATTAAAATGTCTAAAAGAAGTGAAAATGCTATTTTTCTAACTTTTCCTCTTTGGCATATGTGATTTTTATTTAGAACAAATATTTTGTATCAAGTGTAATGGATGGATTTGCTTAAAGATTTATGCAATGCTCTATCTACTTGATGCCTTCAATGTTTTAGTGTTAGAATACAAATATTGTGTCATGTTATGTTATTTACAATGTCCTTTTTCTCTTTGATAGTTCTCCCTATAGCATTTTATTCTCTTTTTGTTTATATTAATTGTAGTTTTGTTGGTGTTTTGGCCTGTTGTTCATTGTTTTGTATAAGAAAGACTAGTTTTAATGTTTGTTGTATGAGGCATTGAAGTGTTCTTCTTATGATAGGCATTGTGGTTCTTATAATTTATTTTAGGCTTGCATGCTTGTTGTTTTTGCTCAAAGCACGTTTAACTGTTTTTTATACATTTATCAACCTATCATTTCCTAAGCAACTACTTTGTGCATTACACATTGAATTTCTTTTCTTGCTTAGTGTGTTAGACTTTTTATGGTTGAACCTTATTAAGAATTGTTTGCTTTTGTAGTGGCACCTAAAAGAACTAGAATAGAGGCTGGATCTTCATCCTCAGCCCCTCAGGAGTCAAGCAAATCAAAGACTCCACCCTGGGTTCCAAACAAATTCAAGGAACACTGGCTTACATTTTAATGGCAAGATTGCCTGACTGCTCCCTTATATTGACATGGACTTGATGCAAGAGATTCATATAAAGACTGAAATTGTGTGCTTAATTGAAGATGTTGGCTAGCAAGAATTTATAGGGTGAAAGGAGATGGTCTGCCCTAATCTTATAAGAGATTTCTTAGCCACATTTAAGGTCCACATAGTGAAAGATAGTCACGCTATCAGGGGAAATGTTAGTTTTTGGCTGAATAGCTCTTCACACCAAATGAGCTTCAACAAGCTCTCCACTATTCTTGGTTTTCATCCTTATGCTACGAGGGGGATCGAAGATTTGAATAGGTAAGAAATACGGAATGGGATTTTTCATGAGGACGAGCCCATAATTTTCGAAGCAAGTAATACCAAGGCCCATCACTTGAAGAACCATCTTTTGAGGATAATGCACAGGTTACTTAGCATTGGCAGTCTTCAGCCATTACGGAGTTCTTGGCAATATGAATTCCAATAGGGTGACCATACTTTATGCAATGGAAAATGGCATCTACTTAAATGGAGTTGTGTTTATTTCTACTAAAATTGATGACTTATGGACTTATAAAAAACGAGTCAGAAAAAATTGCCTTTAGAGGCATAGTCACCACTTTGGCTAGGGCAATCAACCTCATAAGCCTAGAAAAAGTTGTAAGGAATCCTATTATCATTGACCAAAAGATGCTAAATAAAAATGGCCATTCTTATAGATGATGAAAGGTTCCCAGGGTAAGGCTATACCGTGGTGTCAAGTAGGACAACCTATAGAGATAATGTAAGGAAGCGGGCTACGGAGCTCTAACAAGTGGAGGTAGCAGCCATTACATTATCTTTACAGTAGTATACTGCAATCACGAGCCATTTTGACAAGATGATTTAGTGGATGGATGACATTGTTGCTGCTCTTGGAGTAATGCAGTCGCACTTCGATGCCTAGTTTCCTCCTCTACCAGCACATGAGTGATTATTTATTGGGATATTCCTCAACCCCTAATTTTTATAATTATTATATTTGTATTTTGCTAAGGGCAGCAAAAATCTTAAGTGTAGGGTGAGGGTATTTTATGGAGATGTTTATGAACTTATTATGGATTGTTGGATATTTTTGCTTGTTCAACTCTAACACCACAATAGTTTTAATTTTCTTTTATGTCATTTTGTTTTTAGTAGTTAGTTTAGTTTGTTTGAATTTTCTTAACATTTAGTTATGTTATTTTATGCTTTTAAGTTTGTGTTTATTTACTTACCTTTTATAGTTTTAATTTATAATTCTTTAGTTTTTGTTTATCTTTTCACTTTTCAACTTTTGGTTGTTATTAGTTATTTTGCATCTTTTATTCATTTTTTAGCTTTAAATTGTTGTTTTAGTATTATTATTTCGATTTTATAGTTTGTTATCTTCGGTTGTTATTAAAGGCTTATCCATTTTAGTTTAGTTTACCTTTAGTTTTTCCCGTTGTCAACACTTTAACTTGGTTGGAGAAAAACTTATTTTAGGATAATTGAATGATCGGCGAGTAGCTAGTTGTTGAGTTCTTGCCTTCATTTATGTTTAAATAGATCAACACCAGTAGGTTTCCAAAAAAATATTGTGCACTTTATGCTTATTTTTAGGAAAATCAGAAAAATTAATGCATGAAGGTTATCGAATGGGAATTCTAGAGCATTATAACCTTCCTCATCACCCTTCAAAGCATTAATAGCAATTCAAAATTAAAGCTTGCAATGATTTTGGTAGGATTTTATTGTAAGCCTCTAAAAGACTTTTGACCTACCCGATAATAATTTGTTTCCTTTGCATAACCCCATTTGAGCCCATGGAGGTATGCTAAATGTGTACAAAATTTTTTAATTATGATACACTTATGTCATTGTCCTAGCTTTTAAGCCTTTTTCTTGCCCTTTTTGAACTAACCATTCTTAAAGTGAGTAAGAGAAAATTTTGGCACTAAAAGAGGTTTAAGTAAGATGAGGGTCAAATGTCAAGGAGAATTTTAAAATTGGATTATCTTGTAAATGTCTAAGATTAGTTTTAGAATGTAATGGCATCTAGTGACAATGTAAGTAAGCCCCCTTGAAAAAAAATCCAAAAGGAAGAGAGGAAAAAGAAGAATAGAATGAAATAAAGTTTTGATTATAGCTCGTAATAAGTGTTGGGTAGCTTGCTTAATTTAGAGAAGGGACTTTAGTGCTTATAATAATTGAGCAATGGCACAATCAATTAAACATTTTCATGTAATCCTTCTCTTAAAAATCTCATTTTGGAGCAATCATATTTTATATTTTGTGTAGCCTAACATGTAGCAACATTTTTGAAATTAAAAAAGGGCAGAATTTAAGCTGAAAAATTGTTAGAGTGTTTTTAAGGTGAGTGGAGTTTATTTGAATGGTTATTCTAACTTGCATATCTTCTACTTTTCTTTCTAAGCCAAACCCCGACCATGTTGCAACCTGCCTAAGACCTAATGATCTTGCTTTGTTTAGAGTTGTTTACGGAGATGACCTTCGAGTTTTGGTACCAAAGGGGAGGCCTATGGTGTCTTTTGAATTTCAACTGCAAAGCCACGTGTGCAAAATTTTGCATACAAATTATGTTATGTTATCGGATTGCACTAGAGTTTTATAATTAAGAAGTTATCATTAAGCCTAGTGCACACACACCGGGAGCCTAGCTAGTATGAATTAAGCTGAATTCTTTTATATTAAAGGCGATAGTTAGTGGCTTCTACTGTAGTGCTATTTAGCTCTCTTTGAATTTGTGATTTCTTTTTCTGAGTTTGGATATGTAGGAATTTGGTTTCTTTAGTTGCTCAAATGCGAGCAAAAGCTAAGTGTGGGGTAGTTGATAACTCTGATTAACTGTTTATTTCTAGTGTATTTTTATCTATGTTTTCATCTTGTTTTGCTTGTTTTTCATGTTTTATGTGTTAAATTTCTCTTTTTTTTTGCCAAATGGGATTACTTAAGATTTGTGAAGCTTTTGAGTACTTAATGGTGTAATTTTGAATTTTATACAGAAAAAGTAACTAGTACTCGATTGAGACTATCTGTCTTAGCCATGTACCTTGCAAAGGTTCAAAATGCAACGCGTCACCAAGGGAGTCAAACGGGACCATATGTCTCTGCCAAGTTTAATATAGAGTTTGAGGATGATTCAGTCCAAAGGGTGTGCTTGACTGAGACAAAATTATCGCATTCGTGTCCTAAAGCTACAATACTCTTTTAATCGATGAGATTCGACTGAGACCAAAGTGTCTCCACGATGTCCTTTTGTAGACCTATATAAAAGCTGCATTTTGTTTTGCTTTAAAGGAGATCTTTTTAGGTTTTTTAATTAGAGGGTTTTTCTCTATAGTTTAGCTCATAGTTCTTCATACTTTTATGGTTTATATACTTAGCTTTTATAGATTTACTTGTTGAAATTTACATTTTTAGAATAGTTTATACCAAAATACAAAAATACATAGTGATAGTTTTGTTTATAGATTAAAGTTACAATTTTCAATCAAGATCAAGCTTAGAGAAGAAAAGGACAAGCTACTGCAACTTCAGATCTACATTTCCAAATAGGTTTTATAGTTTCTTCTTATCTTTTCCTTGTTATTTTCATTATGAGTAATGAGTAGTTCTTTGTTGTTTGGGGATCTTTGAATCCCCTAACCATGCAAGGATATGAACTTATTTTCTTAAATATATGTTTTAGTTGTTTCTTCTTTATCTTGTAACTTATCTGTTAGGTATTGTGTTATACAAGTATTTATGCTATTTTATCTTATTCAAGTTGATGGACTGGATGCTTTTTTAATAGTTATATTCATACATGCTCTATTATTTCTCATATATGTTGTAGTTTTGATGGATTTTTGAAATGGGAGTTGTTAGATCTAGTGTTTATGTGCTGTAAAAATAAGAAAAATAGAGGAAACCGAATATGTATTGGATTATTAATCTTCAAATAGTTCATACCGTAGGTCTTGGGATCCCATGCTCTATGAGCTGACTATCAAATAGGCTCCCAAAATGGGATATCGAGTAGTTAGAGTCGTAAGCTCCAGAATGGGATACTAGGGGTATAGATGGAATTGTCCACATCATGAAATATGTTAATTTATGCCAACAATGAACATTGTATGGGAATGGGGAGGATTAGGTTCCTGAACAACATCTTTAGCTAATATGTTAATTTTATATATTTTCACAATTTTTGCTATTTTAATCATCTTAATTGTCTTATACTTTTGTGTTTAATTTACCTTATGTTAATTATCTATAGTGCTAATTACAAACACAACCAACAATAATTGGGTAATTCTTTTAAGCACACAAATCCAATCACTACAAGAAAATAGCCATTTTAGTAACAAAAATTAGCAATGGAAAAGTGTCAATTTTTCCATTGCTAATCAAAAAATAGCAATAAAAATTAGCAACAGAACTATGTGTTGACTACTTTGATGGTTGCTATTTTTTAGCAATGGAATTTTAAATTCATTTGCTAAATGTCAGTTTTCTGATACTAAATCCAACCAATGTAAGTTTCAGTGAATTGGTGTCATTATTAGCAATGGAATTAGTTTTTTCAGTTGGTAAATTTAGCAACAGTGTTGTATTCTTAGTTGCTAAATTCACATACTAATAAAAAAATCACGACGGGGCCAACCATCTCTTTTCTGTCACTAACAATGATTACAAATTTGTAATTATTATCTTTCCTATATAGAATAACACGTAAATTCTAGGTATTCATTTATATTTATAAGGCATTATAAAAATAAAAAACAATATGA